>JANFCV010000151.1:0-600000 GCA_024500475.1 Phthorimaea operculella | reverse complement strand
TGGTCCTTTAAATAACTGGTGTTGAAAGAACTAGTTTCTAACAAGAACGGGATGAGCTAGATGCGACGGAAACGCGTGGTCTGCTCCACAGACCCACCTGTGGATTCGCAAACCCCTTTGTCGGTTATAATTCCCTTTATATTATTAATTGTCGGTTACTATGTTTTTTTATTACTTTGCATCCGTTTGCAGTGGAATTGCAGATCATTATGTTGTCCGTCTAGTGGCCATACTGTTCGACAGTTGCTGTCATCAATTAGCTGAGGCCCTTTAATCACTTAATTAGCGACATTAGGCGTCGTTTGATGAAAAAGTAGCAATTTGTTGTATCCGCAATGTGTCTTCTTAGGTAGCCTTTGAGTTGTGAAATTGATTTATGGTTTGCCGCCAAGCGCGTTTGGTTCAGCGCTTACAAAGAAAAGTAAATTAATAGTACTGAGTAGGTACCATCCTTTAATGATCTCTTCGATGATTAATCGGGATGTTGTGGCTTTAAAAGCACACGAATCATTGAAAAGCGACCATGATCGAACCGAGAATTTTCTGAACATTCCCAAACAGTTAAGTACTAACATTTTCCTTTCGTTACAGAAAACATACAAAATCTGCACGCAAGATTCGAGTCTGCGACCTGCTGATCAACCAATCAGCCATCGCTATCTTCAGAACATGATTTTTCTTTAGCTGATTCTGATTATCCCTTCACGCTCGTACGACTTGTTCGGTTGCCTTGCTTGGCTAGATGTGGTAGATATACGCCCATTTCCACCAGGTAAATTTTCTTTCTCTTCAGTAAGTAAACTTGCAAAAGTCATGAGCTCATGAGCCTTTCTACAGCTGAAAACCAAAGCACGTCGTCGGCGCGATCAATCGCTAGCGCAGCTTAGTCGGGCACACTCGGCGCCACTCGTGCGTCTACGGCGGCGCGGGCACGCGTGCGGCGCGCGCCAATGTTGCCAGTCACGCAGAAATATGCAATACCGAGACAAAATTACGAACAGTGAAGAACTAGATTTTACATTAAGTAAAGTGTCTGAACTCTAAACAACTACTAGATTTACTACAGCTGAAACACAAAGCACGTCGGCGCGATCAATCGCTAGCGCAGCTTCGTCGGGCACACTCGGCACCGCTCGTGCGTCTACGGCGGCGGGGCACGCGTGCGGCGCGCGCCAATGTTGCCAGTCACGCATAAATATGCTAATATGAGACAAAATTACGAAGAGTGAAGAACTAGATTTTACATTAAGTAAAGTGTCTGAACTCTAAACAATTACTAGATTTACTACAGCTGAAAACCAAAGCACGTCGTCAGCGGCGCGATCAATCGCTGTCGCAGCTTCGTCGGGCACGCTCGGCGCCGCTCGTGCGTCTACGGCGGCGCGGGCACGCGTGCGGCGCGCGCCAGTGCTGCCAGTCACGCAGAAATATGCTAATATGAGACAAAATTACTGAAAGTGAAGAACTAGATTTTTTTATTATTAAGTACCTATCGTATAGGACGAATCTCACAAGAGTTGTTAAAGAACACTCGTGAAATCATAGCCTCGCAGATTTGAATAGGTACAAGAGTCCATCTGGACCCTTATACCTATCTATCCCAAAATGTTGTCGTATGGGCATTTCGACACCTAATGATTCGAAATGAAGGTGAAACAACCTGGATCTTTTGTCGGTCTTAATTCGGTATTTAAGTAAAATAATTGTTTCAGCTTTAATGCTAAGCAGTTAAGTAAAGTGCCTAAGTCCGGAATTTTGAACAATCACGAAATTTAATTCTACGAAAGGAATTTTTTCGACATTAATAAAAGGTTTGTTTGGTATCAAAACCTGCGAACTACAAATAAATATCTGCTGTGCTGACATAAATCACATTAATTAGGACGTAGGAAGGTATTCATGTTATTTACCTAAAGTTATTTCTTTTGATGATATCTCTAACTATAACCGCATCTGCGGGACACCTATTTTGGAGTGGACTCTAAATTCCTGTTGTTTTTAAGATTTATATAAATAGATATTATACAAATTCAATACACCAAATCAAATCTATTTACATTGGTTCATGTCAATAGAGTTGAATAAGTGAAAAAGGGTGTGTCTTCAAAATAAAGCTGTCGTTGAAAAAGTAGGTATGTTGTACCGAAGATTGTACCATACTGTATACTGGAATATATTACTTCCTGTTGTAGCAATACAGCTGCCATTATTGCCAATTTGATCTTTTATGAACTTTTGTCTGTTTTTCTGTTAAGCATGTTGTTGTGTATACCCTCAAAAACTAAGTAAGTAAGTTTACGCCTATCAAAAGCATCTTAATATTTTAATTCCTTTTTGTCTAGTTACCATACTACAATTTATCCCAAAAAAACAAAATAAAAATGTGACGCTCTATAGAATATTTTTTAAATGAATTTCGCCACTTGCAAACCGTAGGAGACGGTAACACTTGCGCGCGCGCTGCGCTGCCCGCCACCGGCAGGCAGCTGCGCGGTGGCCACTTGCGCAGAACGACTGAACCGATTGTTTGGGGAAACCTGGAGGTCAGAAATGGGATGCAAGTGCCGTAGACACGGATTTGTTTATTTATGCCACACAGGTGTTGACAAAATTATTTAAGTTTAAGACATGGTACTTATGGAAATAGGGGACAGAATAATATTGATTTATTATTTCATTGGAAATTTCCTAGATGAAAAAGACAGTTAGTTTTTAGGGTTTCGTAGTCTACTATTCTACTATAAACCCATAACCGGCAGCTGCGCGGTGGCCACTTGCGCAGAACGGCTGAACCGATTGTTTGGGGAAACCTGGAGGTCAGAAGTGGGTTGCAAGTGCCGTAGACACGGATTTGTTTATTTTTGTGAAACAGGTGTTGACAAAATTATTTGGATTCGGATAGGAGATGAAATACTATCAAATATTATGTAAGACAAGGAAGAGTAGAGGCAGATTTAAGTTTTCCTATTAATATTGCATTTTGAATTTGCTGAAATAATAGGTACTTTCAGAGATTGTTTTTTATTTAAGAAGGTAAATATACCTACTTACTTACATATATTTATTTGTAAGCAAACACAAGTAAAATTTTCAAACACCTACAGCAATCAGGGCACGAGTACCTAACTCTAGGATAGTCTTTGAACCCAACTTAAATCTTTGATTTTTATTAAATCGCTAACGTATTCAGAAAATTATGAGATGTCTTAACACCCATAGTACCTCTACTCTAAAAAAATTCTTTGTGTTTTCAAATAAAGCAAAAGAGTTCAGTAATTCGGTCAAGGACAAAAATCGGGGTTTATGGGATGCAATCCGATACACGCATGTTTATTTGGGCAATGTTTTGATTTTTTATTTCGCTTGTTGTTCAGAAAACAATGCCGTCATAAATCGGGGTGTAATTTTGTAAGCAGCTGATTTTAATGTTCTGGAAAGGAACAAGACTTTCTTAGTTGAAGTACCTAAACGATGTCAATAATTTTCTAACAGGAAAAGTACAATCACATAATATCTTGGAATCAATAAATAGGTACCTATTAGGACTATTTAGTAGCAAAAGTTAGAGAGACTGCGTGCGGGGCGTTTTTACAGATGGCTCACTTTGTAGGTACTAGCGACGTAGGTACTTTTTGACAATCGCAACCCTAGCTATGTAACAAGTGACGATCGCGAAAATCCTAAATCGGGTCGAGTGACCCTTCTTATTTTGTGCCTAAAGTAGATATCCACCTAATTTTAAGACATACCTTCCTAAGTTAGTCAAAGCAAAACAATACGACACAAAAGTTAAACAAGCAGGCAAAGAAGATAAACATTATGTTGTCACTAGTTTCAAAGGTCTAGCAAAATCGTAGAATAACTCTACCCACAATCCAACATTTCTCACGATCGCTATGTTTAATTTACTCATTATGATCTTGAAACTACAAAAACGATTCGCAATTTACTGTCCATTTAAAAAGATCCTTGCATATTTACGCCGATCTCACGACAAATTTCACAAAGGTTTTTATTAACTACACTCCATAACAAGCAGATGTGTTAAAAACCAAAAACATGACTGCGATAATTTCAAAAATGTATTTTCGATAAAATCCGCCATGAATTTTTAATATAGCCAGTGTCACTTGTGCTGCTGAGAGGAATCTATCGACACCTCACATGTCAAGATTCGCCCTGAGGTTTGGGCAGTGGCCTGTGAAAACTAATTTCTTGTCTACCTACATATACCTATACATCATACTTACCTACATACATCATATACCTAAGTACGTAGGTACATACTTTCGAAAAACATAACCCTCCTTCTGAGGAAGTCGGGTAATAAAAAGATGGCCACAACTTTCGATTGGCATAAGAATTACTGGATTCCATTCGAATTTTACAACCTTAAATGTTAGTGGATAATGTCCTATTCATTGACGATTAAATTAATCAGTCGGTCTGGTGACATAATAAATTGTCAGTTGGTAATTTAAGTTTTTTTATTGTCGTTAATGAATTGGAGACGCGCCCCTCCAAGTAGCAGGTAGGTCTCTCTAAAATAGCTTGGATTCTTCCCAAAATTCTTGTGAAATAGACAAGCGTAGTGCGATTCGAGACAAGGCCTGATCAGACAGGGGTCTTAAAGCCCGTATTTAATTGTGTGACCCAGAATTCTGTAAATTCTTTCACTTTTGTCGTAAATTATTACTACAGCGGGTAGTAAAAGGTGAATAGTTCTCTACCTAAGATGTCGCGAAGAAAGTTCGAAAGAAATTCTGCTGTTTTTTAAGCTTTTGTTATGTAGGTACCTACTTTCCTACTTACTTCTTGTGTAGATAAAAGTATTACCAAATTCAAATAGGTGCTTCCTATGTGTCATATTTATGTAGGTAGGTACCTACATCAAGATTTTTAGCAGTCCAACATGAGTTTTGAAATCATGGGCTACGTTGACTGAAAATCATGTAATATAAGGAAAAAAAAATGCTAAAATCTAGTTTTGATTCTACATACATGCCTATATACATATCACGCCTTTATCCCTGGCAGAGCGAAAACGACTGAAAAAATTGGCCATTTACAACACATATGAAAAAAGATTGAAAGTCATTCAGAAGACAGTTTTGATTCTACATTCTACACTTACTATTTGCTACAGTAGTAAAGTAACCAACCACGTGCGAAATGACCACATTATCTTTTTATTTCCTCTCATTTTCCGTAACGATGGTAAATTATTATTTATTGCTCTGCCAGACCTAATACAATAGAAATCTTGTATCGTAATGTGCGGTTTTTGTAAAGAAAGCTACAAAAAGCAAAAGCTTAACCATTTATTTGCTTATTGTAGAGGTGTTGGCACTAGATTACATCTATGCAATCACCTCATATAAAATTTATTTTATCTGACCTGTTTGTCTGTTCGGTTGGTATATTATAATCCTTTCGTTTTTTTATCGAATGGTTTTTAAAATATATCCTGTGAGCACTACCTATTGCTTGAACAAAACTCACCTCTGTAAAGTTCAGCTGCAGAATCTTTGATAAGTAAGTACTACTTAAGAAAAATGACAAATAAGATTAAGAAATATGTAATTTTTGAACAAATCTGAAACTTACACAATATGATTTAAATAAGTCATCACAATCATAAAATATTAAAGATCCTAGCAACGAATCCTAGTCAAAAATAGAGATAGTTGGGATGGTTCAAAAGCTTACGGTACCCCTAAAAAAGAAAAAAAAAGAAAATTATAGTGGTGCGCATACACGAACATGAGCCGTTACGTTACACCCAAAATTCATGCAAGTGAAGCAAGGAGTAGAAAACTAGTAATTTTATACCAGGCGACATGAGCAACGCACGGAAAAACTACACCTTAAAACTTATAAATCTTTATAACAAGAACTGTAGAGACGACATTATTTTTTAAGTTTGTTGGAATTTTTTTCTGTATAGGTATTTAGCTCTGCCAAGTTATATTATAATATTCGGTAAATTATTAAACTGTTAATCAATAATGTTTCACAAGAATAATATTCACGGATTTCTGATAAAAAATACAACATTTTAAATTTAGAATGAACAAAACGTTTTTTAAATTTAGAGAACAACGAAAGTTTGGACAGCATAGGTACCTATACGACTTAAAAACGTATCAAATCTATTTATCCAATAAAAATATAATTTCTCCATCTATAACCTACGTAAATGCATCTTTAAAAAGTGGTTTCTCCTGCCGACTCCACGCATATCCCTTTTTCTGTATCGGCTTGGTCAAAGGGCCGGTGTGTCGCGCTATTCAAATAATTAGGGCCGATACCGCCACTGTGATCAAATTAAACCACATAAAAATCGGCCGGCTTGCCACAAAAACGTGCACCTAGTCGAGATACAGTGATATATCGAAGGTGACTTGTGTGCATCCAGCCTTATTTTTTATCAAGTAGGTACGTATTTAAACAAGAGATTAACTGTATTTAAATATCGAGCACTTCGATTAACCTTGAAAAAAAGAAATTATGACGTGAGAAAATTTTGCGTGCGATTCGGTATTTTTGCTAGCAAAAATACATATTTTTAGGTACGATTAAATACATGCCTTTACATAATTAAGGTCGATGCAGCCACTGAAATTAAGCCACATAAAAATTGGTCGGATTCCCCAAAAAAGTACATCTAGTGGATGGGGAATAAGTTACATATCGAAGGTTAAGGTTCACGTATCTTGTGTGGACCCAGCCTTACATTAAATTTTATCAAATACTTAAATACTTATATGACAGCAGATTAAATGTATCAAATAGGTTTAGAGAATACGTAGTGTGAATCCATGAAGTAGATATTAGGGGAGAAGAAAAAGATTTATAATAGAGAATTCATTGTTGCTTAACGATAATTTACCGCATGAAATTCGTCAAGTTTTCCATAGGTACGTGGGGAGGAGATGTTGTAATACCACAGAAGAAATTGGTAATACGAGAGTATTAAATAGCAGATGAAGGTTCACGTGTCTAGATGGACCCAGCCTTATTTTTTATCGAAAATAAAACAACGAATACCTAATTGTATTTAGGTAGGTAAATATTGAACGCATTTGAATAAATATACCTAGGTACTAGGTAAATATACAAAAGAAGGTGGTATAAGAAGTTTTGCAAGGAATGTTAAAAGAAAATTGACATGGAAATAGGTATTGTGAGAATGCTTGGAAAATGCATTCAGAAAGAAGGTATCTGTCGTACAAGTTTTTTTTAGCAAATAGTAATAGGGATTCCAAAATTTTTTACTCCTTCCATCGCCAAAAACTATCATTGTAAACGCAATTTCTGTAAGCACACGTAAAAATAATTAAGACAGCTTCCTTTTTAGCTAGACGGGGGACACACTGTCAATATGAATGATATACAGCGGCCCATATCAAGGCGTAGACGGACATTTTGTACGCGTGCCCAATAAAGCCTTAAATAACAAAAGTAATGAGCACCCTTATCACCAAGGAATGCCATGACACTCGTAACACCAATTATGCCCTTCACACTCCAAATACAGACGCTGTCAGATTCAAAATGGAAACCTGACAATGTCTGTATCAAAAGCTCTAAGATCAAAGATTTCAGGACATAAACTAACTACTTGGAGAGAGGCTGTGAAAAAGTCGTCTCATCTGATTTGCCGCACGCTCGCAAAATGCTCGAGAACATATTTTGTTCTGAAAGTAAGGTAGTTGTCAAATAATCTCTAAAAAAACAGATTTTTATTGCAGGTACTACCTATCTCATATCCGTATTTAACAGTGGAAATAGTAGAGCCCCGATTTGAATCAAATCAGACCTACTGAATGTATATAATGTAACATGGTGTGCAATAAATAAATTCTTGAAATACTTGGGGTGTTCGATACCTGCTGCGATACAGTTTCTTACTAGTGCAGTAACATATCTCACTAGCCTGTCATGTCAAATTCTACCTACAGATATTATAGATTATCTCTAAGTTTAGATAATAAACTTTCGATAACCTTTGTAATACTTAGGCTTATTTTTTATACCAATAAACTATTATTATTGTTTTCTTACTTGAAAAGACTTCTTTAAAAGACCAATAAAAACGTAAGCATTGGTCCTAAAATTTCCAAAATTTGAAATGTACTTCAAAATATGCCTAATTGTGCACGGCGGATACCTTTTTGATTGAGTAGGTGTTAAGGTAAAGCTCTACCTTGATTGTTTAAAGGATTCCTTCTGAGACAACTGTTCCCTCTGAGCAAGAGCTGAGTTATATAACAATAAAGTGCAACGACCTCCCATACCAGGTGGTGAGTGACAGTAAATATTATGACTTTATCAATATCGGAAGAAATTACGTTTACTGTCGACGCCAGTCAACACATTGGACTGACCTTTCATAATATGATATGGATTATGGTCTATACTACTTTAATGTCGGTAAAATGATCTTTGTAAAGGTATTTAGACTTGACGGCTGTCGGATCGATTTAAATTATTAAATTATAGTATTTCGATACTTTTATGCCTATTTCGTGCCTCGAAAAGTACTGACCTTTAATTTAGTGCATTAAAGGCATGTTTTAACTGTACAAGCCTTTGTATTTCTTAAAACGTATTTTTTAATGATATTTGCTGTAACTAAAAGCTTATAGAAATAACCTGCTCAGCTAGAAATAACCTGCGCTGTTTTAACCTTAAATTCACAAAATTGTGCTAAATTACCATTAAGTATTTTATTAAATGTAGTATTGTAGTAGAATTTTAGATTGTTCCAATATAAAGCCATTTAAGCAAATACATCGACACGTTTCGGGTTGTATAAATATGACATCTGAGTTAGGTATACCGCTTTAGAAAATCGACCTCTATAAATGTCACATCAAAGATTTCGACGCAAATCGTCATATCTCATGCAATACAAGATGTAAAACAAATACAGGGTGTTAGGGACGGTGTAACGAAAACTTTGCAGGCGTGCTCAGACCATCAAACTGAACTATTATGGAAACGAACGAAAATTCCGACCTCCCATACAAAGTCAGTCAGCTGATCGTGAATTTTGTATGGGAGATCGAAAATTTTTTTTCGTTTCCCACCATTGGCTCCATAGTAAGAGTTGTTCAGTTTGATGGTCTGAGCACGCCTGCAAAGTTTTCGTTACACCGTCCCTAACACCCCGTATTTTTACCAGCACCAGCCGGTCGAGTCAAGTTGTATGGGAAATCCAAATTTTCTTTTATGTTTTGACCAATGTTCCTTGGGAAAAGTTGTCCAGTTTCATGGGCTGGCTCAAACCTTAAATATTTGAGTTCATGTTTTTACACCTTAGGTAGGTATACAAAATTCCGCAAGCATTGTTTTTCCAGACATGAAGTAGACTTGAGGAACTATCACCGACCTGTCACTGTCGCCAGTAATGATGGCGTATTCAAAAAACCCGCTCCGCCGGTGGTCCGACTGTCACTGGTGCCACCAGCACCGTTGATCATTATGCAACAACCAGCGCCGGCTGATGTGAATTACTTCAACGTACACGAGGAAGGATGAATTGCACTAGTACGGTCTTGATTCTGCCAAAGACTGTTTAAATCCTGTTGAGGTGAAGTTCATTGAACTTTGAATAGATACCTGCCTAAATATTTCGGCGGTTTCGTCCGGTGTTTTGATTGGAATATTATGAATTTATATTATGTTTGGAACAAAAGCAATACTCTGTAATTATTTGTATAGTTTATTTGTTTGTCAAAAGATGTCGCTGATAGTTTCCTAAAACGTGATCTTTTAAGACACAAGTATTACAACTAAAACAAACGTTAGAATCGGCACCATGGGCTATAGGTACAAGGTGAATCAAAACAACCAGATAAAGCGAATTTTAATGACGGAGATGAAATAATTTTCACAGCAAAAGAAACAATTTAAAACAAGGGAACAGGAAGAACCTTATCAAAAGTACCTAGCACTTTATCTGAAAATTAGCTTTAATTAGGTACTGAAATTCACGCTCAGCATCTGCCGAAGGGTAATTTGGGGATCATTAGCTGACTATTACCTCAGTGTCAAACCTTTTGCCGACTAATACCCCGCAATCGATAAGGTTCAAATGTGCAATTTCCCCTTTCACGGTTATTAAAAAAACTTACCCTAAATTCGCTAATAGCATTCTACCGCTTTATCGAGTGCGATTCGGGACGGCAACACTTATGATCTTAATACATGTACTTCATTATATCGGGATTGATTCGCTATCCATTGACTGTGATCTAGAGCTTAAATTTCAATGTACTCAAGAGAAGCAGCAATATATATCGAATCATATCCGATACACAAGTTAGTTCCAAAGACTCATAAGCCGCTTTATACGCTAACGTGTCTGCTACTGGTAGGCATTGATTAAAGCTCAATCTTACTGAATTCTGGGTTTCAAACGGTCCATTATTGACCAGATACGAATGCAAGCAGATATCAAGTAAGTAATAGTGGCGCAGACGCAGCTTTTCCGTGATCACGCAATCGACTTATCGATCGACATCTGTGAAGAGCTGATTGAACAGGATTGATACAGGATGCTACACAGATATGAAAAACCCTTGAGACATTGGCATTAGGCCTTTAACACCTTGACAAAATTAAATGATCTAAACAGCGTTGCTGTGTGTGTGGCAGCGCCGCTCGTGGCTAAAGTGACCTATTCTGAAGCCGCATTTGCGTTTGCGCTTGTGACATTCATGCCGAGAGTCGAGAACAGTCTCCGCTCGGTTATGCCTCTTCACCCGTTTCTGAGTTAGGCTCTGGCGTTTTTCATTAGGTCTAGCCTAATGAAAATCGCCTCTTTCTTTCACGGTTGGAAGCAATTAGAAAAAATATTCTTGATCTTTTCACGAAATCGTGGATTAGTAGATACCTGTTTCATACCTTATGAGAACACAATTGTGATTTGGATTGTAATTTTACATCGCTCAACCGAAATGAATTCACCAGGACAATCCATCCAGTAAGAGTGTAAGCAATTTTACTATGCAGAACCTCCTTAAAGCCAGCCCTTCAACAAGCCAGTGGTAAATTCCTAACACACCCACGCACCAAATGACACTAACAAAAATATATTACGGAGACATTCTCACAGTACTAATCAAGGCCATTATCTTGATAAACTGCTTTATAATCATAGAGCAATCGTGGGCCGTTTATCAGAAAGTAACGAGCTGATAAATTGATCTTTGGAGATAATCTTAAAAACAAGCGACATTACAAAAATATCTGTCCAGAAGCAATTTGTTAGAGGTTATCCCTAAAAGGTAGCGCCGGGTCATTACGGGGCTCTGTCATTTAACGTATCTCTATGGACTTTTTGGCAGAACTCACACACACCACATGATCTTCCGATGATGATGGATCCTAGGGTCCTTGATTTTATCTCCTTATTGTGACCATAGAAAACTTAAATTCTTAGTTTCCAAAACTCTATTACCCATATGTAGCTTAGTTCAGTTTTTACGCATGAGACCGATTCCTCGCCACTCCTCGCAGATTCGCACCTGTAGTCCGTATGGACACAGTTTCAAATTCCAACTGTCGTAAGATCACTTCCTTACCTGAAGAGATGAACTGAAATCGAAGCAGTTGCCTACTTATTTTGCAAATATACTTTTCGTCTTTCTTTCTCTTTTATAGTTCAGCGTAAAAACTGAACTAAGCTACATAAAGTTTAGCGATTGCCCCGCTTGGGTACAAGAAGCTTATCGTAGAGGACGAAACTCATACCGAGTTGTCGTAAGACACTCATGAGACCGATGCCTCGCAGATTTGCACCAGTAGTCCGTATGGACGCAGTTTCAAATTCTACCACCCATCTTGGACCAAATGAATTAACAAAATTCTATACAAAAACCATACATCATGGCCCACGTCATTGCATCAAATTAAGGCTGTCTCAGGTTGTCATTAATATGGCGGCTGTCTCCAACCGCAACATTGTTCGGTATGTGTGCTATCCACCTTAGTTTCATAGAATGGAGCATTTGACAAAGCGTCGAGATATCCAAACAGATCTACTAATTCAAATTCTGATCCACATATTAACTCAGCCTTATCTCTATCAACGACCCCATAAAGCTTAATATGAAACTTTTTTTCCATAATCTTTACATCGTATTACCATTATCGCTTGGATAAAATTTGTCTGCGATGTATCTATCTCTCTTGGTAATTTTATGCTTGGCATCATATTTCAATTTGGGGTTGACTTGTAGACCGCAAAATATTCCTACAAATCCTTTATTAGTCATCTATCTAGAAGTTCTATTCTAAGTGGCAAATCCTACACTGAAGTGCGTTGGTGCATATTGCTTAAATTTAATAATAAGTGTAACAAAGACTGATGATAACGAAAGTTTTTGCGTTGATCCTTTAGGACGGTTTATAGCGTGTTTAGTATGGGAAATGCAAAATTTCCTTGCATCGGATTACACATTGCGTTTGTTACTGATGCGCTTAAAAATATGCAGCAATTGACGTGGAGTGAGGTAACATAAGGTCAAGTTCAGTGACATTGGGTCTTGAACTGAATCATTTCAAATCTTTGTCATCGTCTGATCTGACCGCGTCAATTTTCTCACCAATTTTCTATTTGACTGCCTTAACTAAGATATGGCACGAGTCATAGCCATAGCCATTCAAGTGAGACATTACTGTGGTTGGTCGTTCGTTACCCTTGAAAACCGTATCCGAGTAAAACTAAGAACTTTATGAGTTAGCTCTGGAGAAGACATAAAAAGTGATAGAGAAATAGAAGCTGCAATAAAATGTATAAAAGTGTTAACAACTTCTTTGGCCTGCGTGTCTGCTTACGATCAGTTATTTTTTTTTGCATTGAGTTAATTTCTCTAGTCTAGAAGTCATCTACCACATCGTGGGAAATATTGTGAGAAACATCTGTAGGAATTAATTCCAGTACGTTTTTAGATTAAGTCATTAAAATAAATAAAACTCCAGTAGCCATGCGCTATATTTCTCATACCTCTAATTTCCTTTAGCCACGGTTCAGTACAGCTAAAGCTAGGTGCTAAATGTGCAATATTTGATATATGCAGTTCCTGCTAAATGTTTAATTTCTGTATTACCATAAACGTCATACATTAAAACAACATGCAATCCGCTTTGATTGCTGTGCTGTAAAACAATTGGTGGGACAGGGGTTTAATTTGAAAATTCCAATGGTCTATCATTAAGGGTATATCGGTAGTCGTCGATGTTGGAGGGGACCACACGGAGAGGTGTAAGCTTGGAAACTGGACTCCGAATAATGAGTGGTTAGACGAAGCCGCGTAGTTCCGGTCGAGAGCATCTCTTCATTTACGCACGAACCAAATTTATTGGACTCTCTCATGCGATCAATGAGGCAGGTCTTATTACAATACAGTATCCAGCCGATCGCGATTCGGCACACGTTGCTCGCTATTTTGAGTATTTGGTGAAAATATGCTTAAGATATCCAGCAATATAAAGCGAAACAGGTCTGATAGAAGAGTAACCTGTAAAATCTAATGTGGATATTAATGTTGGTAATGTTAGCACACGATAACATAAAGCAATTATTTCTGCAGAAGCAAATGGCGTGAGGCATCGAAGTCTTCGAAGAATATAATTAAGGGCAGCAATTACACGAACACGAGATCTGGAATTTGAATGCGAAAGGGTTTCCGATGACTAGACACCTCCGATTAAATAGAATTGGTGCCATAAAATTATCGGTCTATCAAAGTTCATGGAAAATATAGGCACAGGATACCAATTACTGGCAAAAACTGATATAAATTGGCAAGGCAGGTGATATTCGGGACGATTCATACCGTTATTACGAGAAAAATTAATGAAGTCAGGTTCCAAGAATGAAATTAAAGTCAAAGAGTTTGTTTAAAAAAATGCGACATCTCAATTAATTGGTAAATGGAGTGCAACGAATCCTAATGATTATAATTGTCGTTAAGGTAAGTTGATGTTGACGGTAGACGAAAGAAGACAAACCATAGAAAATGGTAGGATAGTTTGGATAGTCACAGTAACGTTAAAAAGCAGTCAATAAGTGAGCGAGCATGTAAACTAAAAGAGAGTTTCTGCTGTGGAAAGCCAAAAAGGAGTGGCATGCGTACCACTAAAACTGCAAACGAGGTGAACTATAGTAGTCAAGCTGTAGGTGCAAGCCATACTGCAACTATTGACTTCTGACACTGAAAATGTGAGGAGACTAGCGCCGAGGATGTGAATGTATGTTGCTAACCGTAGCGAAGCGAGCTTTATATTTCAGGCAGATCCCGTTTTTGATTTTATTCTGGACTTTTGTTTCTTGCATCTACTGTGTCACTAAGGAAAGCAGTAGCGGCGACTATTGGGCGGTAGTCGCATAACGAATGCGACAATCAGACCGGTGGCCCGGCCGCGGCGGAACCAATCGCAACAGATACAAATCTCAGCGACGGCTATTCCTTGCGACCTGTTAAGTTGACATTGTAGAGACCTTCTGACTATTCTTAACTTCTGTTTCTTGAGCCTACTGTGGCACTATGGTAAGCAGTAGCGGCGACTAATGGGCGGTAGTCGCATAACGAATGCGACAATCAGACCGGTGGCGCGGCCGCGGCGGAACCAATCGCAATAGATACAAATCTCAGCGACGGCTATTCCTCGCGACCTGTTAAGTTGACATTGTAGAGACCTTCTGACTATTCTTAACTTCTGTTTCTTGAGCCTACTGTGGCACTATGGTAAGCAGTAGCGGCGACTAATGGGTGGTAGTCGCATAACGAATGCGACAATCAGACCGGTGGCGCGGCGACGGCTATTCCGCTCCACTTGTTAAAGTGGCTTTGTAGAGACCTTCTAAATATTTTACTCTTCTGTTCATCTACAAATCTCAGCGATGGCTATTCCGCAGCAGCATTGTAGAGACCTTCTGACTATCCTCGCCTTCTGTATCTTGAGTTTACTGTGGCACTAAGGAAAGCAGTAGCGGCGACTAATGGGCGGTAGTCGCATAACGAATGCGACAATCAGACCTAATCGCAACAGATACAAATCTCAGCGACGACTATTCCTCGCGACCTGTTAAGCTGACTTTGTAGAGACTTTCTGACAGTCCTCGTCTTCTGTTTCTTGAGTCTACTGCGGCACTAAGAAAAGCAGTAGCGGCGACTAATGGGTGGTAGTCGCATAACGAATGCAACAATCAGACCTAATCGCTCAGATTTAAATCTCAGCGACGGCTATTCTGCATCACTTGTTAAATTAATACTGCAGAGATCTTCTAAGTATTCTACTCTTCTGTTTCTTGAGTCTACTGTGGTACTAAGGAAAGCAGTAGCGGCGACTAATGGGCGGTAGTCGCATAACGAATGCGACAATCAGACCGGTGGCGCGGCCGCGGCGGAACCAATCGCAACAGATACAAATCTCAGCGACGGCTATTTCGCAGCAGCATTGTAGAGACCTTGTGACTGTCCTCGTCTTCTGTTTCTTGTGTCTACTGTAGCACTAAGGAAAGCAGTAGCGGCGACTAATGGGCGGTAGTCGCATAACGAATGCGACAATCAGACCGGCGGTGGCGCGGCCGCGGCAGAACCAATCGCAACAGATACAAATCTCAGCGACGGCTATTCCGTATCACTTGTTAAGTTGACATTGTAGAGACCTTCTAACTATTCCACTCTTCTGTTATCTACAAATCTTAGAGACTGGTACTCCTATTGACTAGTTGAGTTGACTTTGTAGAGACCTTCTGAATATTCTACTCTTCTGTTACATGCGTCTAGTGTGGCACTAAGGAAAGCAGTAGCGACGACTAATGGGCGGTAGTCGCATAACGAATGCGACAATCAGACCGGTGGCGCGGCCGCGGCGGAACCAATCGCAACAGATACAAATCTCAGCGACGGCTATTCCTCGCGACCTGTTAAGTTGACTTTGAAGAGCCTTTCTGACTGTTTTCGTCTTCTGTTCCTTGTATCTACTGTGGTACTAAGGAAAGCAGTAGCGGGGACTAATGGGCGGTAGTCGCATAACGAATGCGACAATCAGACCTAATCGCTCAGATAAAAATCTCAGCGACGGCTATTCCGCTTGACTTGCTAAGTTGACTTTGAAGAGACTTTCTGACTATTCTACTCTTCTGTTGCTTGAGTCTACTGTGGCACTAAGGAAAGCAGTAGCGGCGACTAATGGGCGGTAGTCGCATAACGAATGCGACAATCAGACCTAATCGCTCAGGTAAAAGTCTCAGCGACGGCTATTCCTCGCGACCTGTTAAGTTGACTTTGTACAGACTTTCTGACTGTCCTCGTCTTCTGTTTCTTGAGTCTACTGTAGCACTAAGGAAAGCAGTAGCGGCGACTAATGGGCGGTAGTCGCATAACGAATGCGACAATCAGACCGGTGGCGCGGCCGCGGCGGAACCAATCGCAACAGATACAAATCTCAGCGACGGCTATTCCGCTCGACTTGTTAAGTTGACTTTGTAGAGACTTTCTGACTATTCTTGACTTCTGTTTCTTGAGTATACTGCGGCACTGAGGAAAGCAGTAGCGGCGACTAATGGGCGGTAGTCGCATAACGAATGCTATAATCTGTTAAGTTGACTTTGTAGAGACTTTCTGACTGTCCTCGTCTTCTGTTTCTTGAGTCTACTGTGGCACTAAGGAAAGCAGTAGCGGCGACTAATGGGCGGACGTCGCATAACGAATGCGACAATCAGACCTAATCGCCCAGATAAAAATCTCAGCGACGGCTATTCCTCGCGACCTGTCAAGTTGATTTTGTGGAGACCTTCTGACTATTCTACTCTTATTCTGTTGCTTGCGTCTACTGTGGTACTAAGGAAAGCAGTAGCGGCGACTAATGGGCGGTAGTCGCATAACGAATGCGACAATCAGACCGACGACGATGGCGCGGCCGCGGTGGAACCAATCGCAACAGATACAAATCTCAGCGACGGCTATTCCGGTAGACTTGTTAAGTTGACTTTGTAGAGTTGTAGTGAGCTATTAGACGTAGTTTGTAATTGAACCTTTGAATTTTGAATCATAGACTGTAAACTCTGTATTCAGGTACAGAATACATAATAGATTCAGGTAAAATTTACATTCTGGTTTAGACTTGTTATCTTACTACAGATGGCGAAGGTCGCAGGTTCAAATCCTGCCTGCGTTGGAAAATTTTGCAAGTTTTCCAAAAAATCTTACTTTTCATCATCATTATCACATTAAATATTCACTCCAAAAAACAATTTGCAATGCCTACGTAATTGCACCGTAGAGAATTTACCTATCAGAAGTCTTCAGAAGATTCGCATCGTAGGTACCTACATTTTATAAACAAGTAAAGAATTTTGGTGTAGTCAAAATCAAAGTCGCGATGCATACTAATTACTACTATAGGAGAAGGACCCAAAATGGCAACATTATTGTTGACATCTTGTTCCCATGTCATGTAGGTAATATGAAAAAGATGCAAACAATACCGTTGTCATTTCGGGCCCTTTTCTTCTATGAATCATGTAGTACTTATCATAAATCATTACTAAAATGTAATCATAGCAATCAACCTGTACATTACCGTATTTAAGGGCCAAGATAGAATCTCATCAACACCTCACATAATATTATCAACAATTATCTATTAGACATCGTGTGGTGCCGGCAGAGTAGAATAGCACCACCCCTTCTCTTCCCGTGGGGGTCGTAAGAGCCGACCGAGGGATTCATTCCGACCCAAGTGGATCAGGGTCCTGGAGAAGGAAAACTCCACACTTAAACCCGGAATGGGGTCTCCGTCAGGTGCGATTAACTCATATATATCGTGCGGCAGACTCCTGCAGCCGACCTGGCTCCGCACGTATCGACTCGTCGTTCCTGTGGAGTCAGCCAGGAAGGCCGAGAGGGTGGCGCAGGTCCTGGGCAGCCCTGCGTTTTCCATAATTGCGTCCCAGGCAACGCAGTGTCTGTGGAGAGGAAACTTCACCCGCATCTCGCGGATAACAACACGGGAAGTGGCAGTGACCGGTTATAAGTCTGCACGTATGGGCGTAAGTGCGGGCGCCAGGGGTCGCTTCCGTCAGTGGGAGGGTCCATCGTAGACCCACTGATCAGTTACCGCCCGCTCCAAGTTGGGCAGCCCCCGACCAATAAGGTACTGATCCGCCCCGGTGCTGGTTTGCTCTTTTAGGGTGTAGAGAGCACCAGCCTCAACTGGACAATCGGCGCCGTTACATTGTACACCTGCGACTAACAGGCATAAAAATATCACAAACCCCGCTTATCCATGCGATTTGCAACATGGAATGTCCGTACTATGAGGACAGGCCTCCCTGACACCTGTGGAGGTTCTTCTACTGACGCACAAGATCTGCGTAAAACTGCCGTAATCGACGCCGAACTACACAGACTGAACATTGCTGTTTGCGCTTTACAAGAGACCAGACTCCCTGACGAGGGTTCCTTGCGTGAGACACATTATACATTCTACTGGAAAGGAAAGGACAGCAGCGCTGTGCGCGAGTATGGTGTTGGCTTTGCCATACGCAACGACCTCTTAACATCTATAGAGGCTCCTTGCGGCATCTCGGAACGCATTATGTTGCTGCGATTAAATACGGACCATGGTTACGTATCACTGATTTCTGCTTACGCACCAACACTATCCTCAACAGATGAAGCCAAAACACAGTTTTATGACCAGCTCGACCAGACTCTACGCGGGTTAAAACCATCTGACCGCTTATATATTCTGGGCGACTTTAACGCTAGGGTCGGACAGGACAACATTGCTTGGCCAGATTGTATAGGTAACCACGGTATAGGGAAGCTTAATGAAAACGGCCAACGTTTATTAGAGCTATGCTCTAAACACCTACTGTGTGTTACCAATACCTACTTTAAAGGCAAATCAACTCGCAAAGTGTCCTGGAAACATCCTCGTTCTGGACACTGGCATCAACTGGACCTTATCCTTACCAAAAGAAAAATCTCCGCGAGACCCTGCACACGCGATCATTTCACAGCGCTGATTGTGACACAGATCACTCCCTGGTGGCATCACAAGTTGCTATAGCTCACAAAAAGATCCACTCATCCAAATTGCCTGGTAGGAAGAAGCTCGATCTTCCAAAAACCAGAGACGATGAGGTGGTCCAAAAGTATGAAGAGCTGGTACGCGACGACGAAGTTGCCACCTGGGATGTAGACGCTCCGATAGAGGAGGAATGGGGCAAAGTAAAGAAGCTACTTACAGAAGTAGCCGGTACGGCTTTCGGTCATCAGAAAGCCAAAAACCAGGACTGGTTTGCTGAAAATCTCGAACACATTACACCTCTGCTCGAGTCCAAACGACAAGCTGCGCTAAAACATCGCCTTAACCCATCCGAAAAGACGCGTATCGACCTATCGAATGCAAAATCAGCTTTACAACGCACATCACGGTACTTCGCAAATGCATACTGGACCGAGCTTTGTCAAAGCATTCAATCATGCGCTGATATGGGAAACTTTGGTGGTGTTTACGCTGGGATTAAAAAGGCCCTTGGTCCTTTTCCTAAAAAAACAGCCCCCCTTAAAGAAGCGGACGGCACTGTTATTACAGGTGCTCAACGCCAACTCGAACGATGGGTAGAACATTATGTTGGTCTCTACTCAGAACCAGTGAACATAATGCCAGAAGCTGCAGATTGCATGCCAAAACTAGCTACCTAGACTGAGTTAGATGATCTTCCTACCATAAGGGAGTACCACAAGGCTGTAAAGCAGCTTAAAATTGGAAAATCACCTGGAAACGATGGTACCCACGCCGAAATTATCAGGCTCAAATGCATATTACCCATCCTGCACAATCTGTTGTGTAAATGTTGGGAAGCGGGATATATACCACAGGATATGCGCGATGCTAACATCATTACCCTATACAAAGGCAAAGGTGACCGCGGTGACTGTAACTGTTATCGTGGAATATCCCTTTAAGTATAGTAGGTAAATTATTTGCTCGGTTAGTCTTAATAAGACTCCAGAAACTTGCTGATCGTGTATATCCCGAATCGCAATGTGGATTCCGCGCCCAACGTTCCACAACAGATATGATCTTTACACTTCGCCAACTGCAGGAAAAGTGTAGAGAGCAGAAAACACCTCTGTTTGTGGCGTTCGTCGACCTTAACAAAGCCTTCGACACCGTGAGCAGGGAAGGACTCTATACTGCACTTTTAAACATCGGGTGCCCTCCAAAACTTCTAAGCCTCATTAAATCCTTCCACGAGGACATGAAAGGATCTGTTGTTTTTAACGGCAATACATCCGAGCCGTTCGAAATGCGTAGAGGTGTTCGCCAAGGCTGCGTGTTGGCTCCTACCCTGTTTGGTATTTTCTTCTCATTGCTTTTAAAGTTGCTTTCGGCGATGACCAACAGGGTATACACCTGCACACTAGGGCTGACGGGAAGCTGTACAATATCTCGCTTCTTAAGTCAAAGCGTAACCGCGATGACTTATTCGTCGATAGCCTTTTGTTCGCTGACGATGCAGCCTTCGTTGCTAATTCTCAAAGTGAGCTTCAAGACATTGTTGATAAGTTTTCCACGCGTGTTCTCTGTTCTCGATGTCCATTAATGCAAAAACAGTAGTGCTAGCTCAAGGTGGAGAAACACCACGTATTTTGCTCGGTGGCGTTCCTTGAACATAGTTGACAAGTTTTGCTACTTGGGGTCGACTGTGTCGAACAATCTCACCCTCGATGCTGAGATCAATACTCGTATCGGCAAAGCGGCGACCATGTTCGGCAGGCTTAGTACAAGAGTATGGAATAATAAACACCTGACCACAAAAACCAAGATAATTGTTTACCAAACTTGCGTTCTAAGCATACTCTTGTATGGAGCTGAAACCTGGACTTCGTACGCAAAACAAGAACGTCGACTCAACACATTCCATATGCGCTGCGTAAGAAACATCTTGCATATAACTTGGCAGGACAGAGTCACAAACGAGCGAGTTCTAGAAATTGCACAGCTGCCTAGCTTTACCGCTTTGCTTAAGCAAAGACGATTGCGGTGGCTAGGGCATGTGTACCGCATGGAACCTTCGCGTCTACCGCGGCGTGTCCTGCTTGGCGCCGTAGCTAACGCCAAAAGAGGAGTTGGAAGACCGATGCTACGTTTCAAAGATTGCGCCAAACGGGACATGGCTGCGTTTGACATCGACCATCAAAGCTGGGAGAAGCTTGCTGAGAATAGGGATGTATGGAGAAAGCGTGTGTTTGATGGGCGTAAAGCTCACGATGATGCCTGGTTCGCTGGTCTCGCAAACAAAAGGCAAAAACGACATCTAAACATGCATGTGCCAGTCTCTAATTCCACCTTCGTTTGTAGAGCGTGCGGAAAGTCATGCCGCTCCCGTATCGGCTTATACAGCCATGAAAAATCTTGCCTCAGACACTGAATAAATCGTCTGTCACAGACGTATGAGGCCAGTGATGATGATGACTTGTATTGGAAGTTTAGATTACAAGATACGCCCTCAATTTACGTGCGTATGCGCAAGTAGTTAAACAGCAGAAATAAGTACGTACCTAGATTATAATGTAGATTACTTTTATAACTCTAGTTTTATAAAATTAAGTTACATTCGTTTTTATTCGAAGAGCGTGATATAGGGTCGTTTTCAGCCAGCAAAAAGAATTCAGGTCGATTTTAGGCATGAAATTTTACTTATGACAGATAGCAAAAACTCAGAATCAGCTGGTGATAAGGAACAATTTTCCCCAAGGAACATAGGTCGAAACATGAAAAAAAGAAATTGTTCCTCCCATAGAAAGTTGCCGATCAGCTGTTTTGAGTTACTGGGAAGTCCAATTTTTTTTCGTTATTTCACCTATGCTCCTTGGGAAAAGTTCTTCCTTATCAACAGCCGTTTCTGAGTTTTCGCTGTAGGTAACTAGTGAAATTTCACCCCATGTAAAACCAACCGCCAACCAAAAAAATCTAAAACTTGCGCAAATAAAGAAGAAATCCGGAATTGGCGACATTATTATATTACATCCCACTCAATATGTCATATAATATGATAGAGAGACAAACAATACTGTTGCCAATTCGAGATTTGTACTTTATCTGCCCAAGTTATATTCACATTGAAAAATTAACAAAATGAAACCGATGATTAAATATAAAAAAAAAACAGGTAGATGAAAAATACGAGATGTTCGTAAATCATCATACAGTGTTTTTTATACTGACTAAAAAAGACCCTGTATAAAGAGCCACCTACTGCTGAAATAGCACTTACCCAGCACCATAGAGGTCCCATAAACTGCTCTTGATGGAAGTAATCAAAATGAATAAACGTAGGATCTGAACGATATCAGTTTTAATTACGCAATTACTTTTAATTCACAGTGAGCTTGGACAATTTCTCATCATTTACTAATGTGAGTTCGAAAGTAAGTTTGTTTGTTATTTTTCTGTAATGTGTTTGTGATAAATTATTTAAATAGTTACAGAAAACAACCACATCAAAAGTTTTGCTTGTAAGCGGGTGTTTTGATTTTCTTGTGTTTCTTGTGTCTTTATTTTTTTTTTTACAAAGAATTATCCATTTCTATGTTATTCCATAAGTGATATTTTTTATTCTTTATTGAATAAATTATTTTGGATTTGAGTTAAGGAGATCTCGGAACACCCAGACATCGGATTGTTTGTCAAGCTAGTTGTTCACACATCTTAAAACGACAAAAGTAGTAAGAAACATAATAGTTACTTTACCGGGTCTTATCGCGGTAGATTTTTCGGCAATGTAACTATTATGTGTGAAAGTAATCGCGAGTGCATAAAAAGTTATAAAACTACTTAGCTTACTCTCATTTCATATATCCCAGAGCCACGGATAAAACCGCGGGATCAAAAGCTAGCTGCTCATAAAAGCCGGCTCTCGGTGGAACAGTGCGTCTCAATGGTAGCGGTCACGCATGCGCCGCGCGATTAATTCAACCAATCAGGGCCTGATTACACGCATTATGCACTTACCACTACGGGATTAACCACTTTTACATCTTAAACCGACCACATAAGGCTCTTTTTAGAACAGTTTTGAGATGTAGTCTCTCTGATCAAGATTCTCGACAGTAGCTTAGAGGATAGTTGATTTCACGCAGTGTCACCGAGGCTGGGACGTAAGCACTGCCCGTAGGGGCATATTTGCGGAATAAGTATGTAAAAATCTGTCATTACAGCCTGCTCCTAGGGTCTGACTTGGCCATTATGGCAGCACTTAACAGTAGCCCTGCGAAGTTTTCAACTTGTACAAGCCTTTTTTCATTTCATACTCGAGTATGTTAAATGTAGGGTAAGTAAGGCATACAAACTTTTTATTTGTAAATGTCTGTACTGTTATATTCAGGACTTGGGGCTAGATAGAACAAAAACCCGTCTTATTTTACAAATATGAATGTTAAACGAAAAGCGAATGATCACCTCTATCAAGTATTAAGTATATTCAAAGTCAACATTAATATGACAGGCTAGGAAGTATCCGTCAAAATGACATTATAATATTTTCTATAACCACACAAAATGAATGACATACTAGATATAGTATAGATAGATACGTTATTTCTTGTATCAAATGTCTACTTCATATAGATAGTCTGTCAAATTAAATCCTACTATCCTACTAATATTATAAAGGCGGATGTTTGTGTGTGTGTTTGTTACGACATCACGCTAAAACGGCTGATTAGATTAACATGAAATTTTGCACAAATATAGAAGAGTATCTGGAATAACACATAGGCTACTTTTTACCACGGGAAAATGTCTCATTCCTACGGTATCACGCATATTCCAATATTTTTGAAATAGGTGGCGTGACCGAGCCGATTCAAATGTCTTTGGCCGATTCACGTTTTGTGGGGAAGATATCCGTTGATTCAATGATCATCTCGAAGTGACTGTGGCGTGGCGGTAGTGCGCTTGCCTACCAACCAAGGTGCCCTAGTATA
Source organism: Phthorimaea operculella (assembly GCA_024500475.1). NCBI lineage: Eukaryota > Metazoa > Arthropoda > Insecta > Lepidoptera > Gelechiidae > Phthorimaea > Phthorimaea operculella. Next base: position 575,974 of record JANFCV010000151.1, on the reverse strand, counting down.
GATAGATACGTTATTTCTTGTATCAAATGTCTACTTCATATAGATAGTCTGTCAAATTAAATCCTACTATCCTACTAATATTATAAAGGCGGATGTTTGTGTGTGTGTTTGTTACGACATCACGCTAAAACGGCTGATTAGATTAACATGAAATTTTGCACAAATATAGAAGAGTATCTGGAATAACACATAGGCTACTTTTTACCACGGGAAAATGTCTCATTCCTACGGTATCACGCATATTCCAATATTTTTGAAATAGGTGGCGTGACCGAGCCGATTCAAATGTCTTTGGCCGATTCACGTTTTGTGGGGAAGATATCCGTTGATTCAATGATCATCTCGAAGTGACTGTGGCGTGGCGGTAGTGCGCTTGCCTACCAACCAAGGTGCCTCGCGTTCCAATCCGAACAGGAACCACCTAACTTATTGTTTTTATTCTTTCAAACTGTTATTTAATTTATGTTTTGTCTTACCATATTGGCCAATGATACACACTGGTCTTCCTATACTTCCTACTAATAGTATAAAGGCGGATGTTTGTGTGTGTGTTTGTTACGACATCACGCAAAAACGGCTGATCAGATTGACATGAAACTATGCAGAAATATAATAAAAGGGCATCTGGAATAACATATAATTTTTACCACGGAAAAATGTCTCATTCCCACGGGATCACGCATTTTCCAATATTTTTGAAAAAGGTGGCGCGACTGAGCCGATTCGCGTTTTAGAAACTAACAGCGACATCTCTTGACGAGTAAGTGAGGCAAAATTAATATATATCCCATAACAAGTCATGTACGTACAAAAATTACAAAACCAATGAAAATGTTTTACTAAGATATTGGATCCCACAAATACATACAAATGAAGTATTTATGTATATCGCACAATACATGTACTATTATACGTACAAAAATAACATGCCAGTGAAAAAGTTTGAACAAGATATTGGATCCCACAAATACAGTATAAAAAATGACATGGCAGGTAAAAACGTTTACCAAGGTATTGGAACCAAAAAATACATACAAATATGACATGCCAGTGAAAATGTTTTATCAAGGTATTGGATCCCACAAATACATACATACGACGTTCAAAAATGACAGTGCTGTGAAAATGTTTTAACAATGTATTGGATCCTACAAATACATACATACTACGTCCAAACTAACGTGGCTGTGACTTGCCAGTAAAAAAATATTTGCCAAGCTATTGGAAAGTCTTCTTGGGAAACGAGACCAGCTGCAAGCGCCAGCACGGGGGGTTGAGGGGGGCTTGCCTCGCTTAAAGAAAAAAGATAAGCAAAAATTTGTTTGGGAGACGAGTTCAGCTGCAAGCGCCAGCATGGGGGGTTGAGGGGGGATTGCCCCCCTCAAAGAAAAAAGATAAGCAAAAGTTTGTTTGGGAGACGAGACCAGCTGCAAGCGCCAGCACGGGGGGTTGAGGGGGGCTTGCCCCCCTCAAAGAAAAAAGATAAGCAAAATTCTTTTTGGGCAACGAGACTAGCTGCAAGCGCCAGCACGGGGGGTTGAGTGGCGAAGCGTCAACCCCTCACAAAAAAAAGCGAAATATCTATTTGAGAAACGCGATACCTGCGACTAAATAAAACAGGCGTGTTCTTTTTTATTGTATTGTTTTATGCCTAACAATACGTATTACAATTCTTTAAAAAACATCCCTTGCGTGAAAATTTTTATATTTCCGTAAATACTGAGTTTATGTATCGCTTTTATTACCTGGGATAATTTATACCGTTTTAAAAATGACATAAATGTCATAAATGTTTGTCCAAGATATTGGAAAAACAGCGACATCCCCCGTCGAGTAGCTGAATCGGGAAAATGACATGCATGTCAAAAATGTTTGGCCAAGATACTGGTATACAACGGCATTTCCTATCGGGTAGCTGTTCCAAGATTGTCTTATCTATATGACAATACATTATTTGCGTAAATATTAAGTTTACCTATATATCGCTTTTGTGTGGGATAATATATACCGCCTACAAAAATTACATGTATGTCAAAATATTTGACTAAGATATTGGAAAACAGCGACATCCCCCATTGGGTAACTGAATCGGGAAAATGACAAGCATGTCAAAAATGTTTGACCAAGATATTAACACAGCGACATCCCCCATCGGGTAGCTGGTACCAAGATTGTCGTATCTATGTGATAATATAATAAATACTGCTAACAAAAATTACACGCGAGACAAAAATGCCATGATTTTGTATGACATCGACATCTTTTATCGTGTAGCTGAACCAAGATAGTCGTATCAGTGGGATACTACATTCTGTTCACAAAAATGACATGCAATATTGTCGTACAAGTGGGACAATGCATCGTACTGCTTACAAAAAATACATACAAGCTAAAGAAGTTCGTTAGACCAAAATATTTGAATAATATATTCGTTCAATCTAATGTTCTGATTAGATGCTCTTAAAATACTTTATTGAACCCATTTTGAAGTCCAAGTCATGATCAAAAACAAGATTACAATTTACTTATTTTACATACTTGAAAAAGGGTTTTTATTTAAATTTTGCTTCTTTATTTTATTTGTTGACTAATTTGGTAACGCACGCAGCTTAGAAAATTACTCACTGGCTAGAAAACTCACTAAGGCGCGGGTGAAACCGCGGGACAGAAAGCTAGTATTTCATAAATAGAAGCTATCCAATTAGAAAAGCGGAAAATTTGTCATTACTCCACTTTTAACTTGCACGTCAGAGTACCTTTATTATTTTACATTGCACTAGCCCTATTTAAATATGGTTGTGAAGGAAATTGCTCTTGTGCATCAGTTATTAAATGGCCAAAAGTTATTTAGATACCCAAATTCTTCCGTCTGCTCTTTTTTACTTTACCTATGTGACACCTTCACATTAAAATTGGGCCATTATTTAGCATTAGTGGTGACCACACAGGACACCCGAGTATTTCTCCGGACCATGCAAATTCACGTGATTTCTCTGGCGAATTTGAATTTTGAGTTAAGTGAAATAATACCAATGGATATTAAAAACATATCTCAAAAGATAACAAATGATACCTTTGGCCCTCGTTTCTCACTTATAGTTCCAGAGAAAAACAAGTTTAAAAAAATCTGGCCAGAGAAATCAATCAAATAGGACAGAGAAATCAAACTCGTAACTTTAAGTTCAAGTCGTAACTTTAATTTCGTTATTTGTATCATTTACTTTAGTCCGACAACTTCGTGCGCGACCCTCCTGCGGGGTACAGATGGTGGGGGAGCGAGGAAGCACGTCATTTTAATATGACGTGCGGCGCGGGTGCGCGCGTCTCTCTTCCCCGCTACACCTCCCGCTACCCGCTGACATCTCCCCCCCCCCGACGTCTGTCACCCCTAGGGAGGGTCGCGCACGAAGCTGTCGGACTATAATGTCAGTCATTATTTATCGTGGCTGTTGTCTGCTCGCAGGCTCGCCACAGACCTAGCCACTGGGCAGGCTAGCGTGGCTGTTGCCTGCTTGTAGCGCTGTGAGTAGAAGCGGCTACAGACCTAGCCAACTAGCAGGCTAGCGTGGTTGTTGTCTGCTCGCAGCGCTGTGAGCAGAAGCGGCCACAGACCTAGCCACCGGGCAGGCTAGGGTAGATGTTGTCTGCTCGCAGCGCTGTGAGCAGAAGCGGCAACAGACCTAGCCACCGGGCAGGCTAGCGTTGCTGTTGTCTTCTAGCAGTGCTGTGAGCAGAAGCGGCCACAGACCTAGCCACCGAGCAAGCTAGCATGGCTGTCGTCTGCTCGCAGGGTCGCCAAAGACCTAGCCCTCAGGCAGGCCAGCGTGGCTGTTGTCTGCTCGCAGCGCTGCGTGTAGAAGCGGCTACAGACTTAGCCACATAGCAGGCTAGCGTGGCAGTTGTCTGCTTGCAGCGCTGTGAGCAGAAGCGGCCACAGACCTAGCCACCGGGCAGGCTAGCGTGGCTGTTATCTGCTCGCAGCGCTGTGAGCAGAAGCGGCAACAGACCTAGCCACCGGGCAGGCTAGCGTGGCTGTTGTCTGCTCGCAGCGCTGCGAGTAGAAGTGGCCACAGACCTAGCCACCGGGCAAGCTAGCGTGGCTGTTGTCTGTTCGCAGGCTCGCCACAGACCTAGCCACCGAGCAGGCCAGCGTGGCTGCTGTCTGCTCGCAGCGCTGTGTGTAGAAGAGGCCACAGATCTAGCAACCTAGCAGGCTAGCGTGGCTGATGTCTGCTCGCAGCGCTGTGTGCAGGCTCCACACAGATCACAATGGTACAACTACACCACATGTGGTAATTTTGTTGAATAAATTGAATTGAATTGACCTAGCCACTGGGCAGGATAGCGTGGCTGTTGTCTGCTCGGAGGCTCGTCACAGACCTGATTGATTTTTCAAGCAATTTTTTTGACTTCTCTGGCATTTTCGCCAGAGAAATCAATGCCAGAGAAAGCAAAAAGTAGTGATTATTTAGAATAACCCTTAAACCGTAAAAGCGAATATACTCGTAATTACACAACCAGTTCACCACCCAAAAAGCTACGTTTCTTTAACAAAATCACAACATTATGACTGATCAATTAATTATTAACTTTACCAGAGAAATCAAATGTATAGGTGTACCAAAGCCAGAATAACACTTGATTACCTCGATGAATCCAAAATGTAACATCGAGTTACGAGTGCACACACCTCCGCTGCTGCGGCGTTACTGACTCTTTTGAGCGGCCGGGATGCCGACAGCGTACCTTCAAAGACTAGTGAAGTGTGCGATGTTTTTTACGCGCCAGAGAATCCCAGGATTTTACTCGGACAGAGACATTTTATTCTGTAACTAGCTAAACTGTTATAAGTATGGTTAAATATTAATTGTAGTTAAACTAGAACATATAAAAGGTCTGTGAACATCGTCACAAATTCGTATCATAAATAGTTATCGAAATATAAACCCATGAATGTAGCAAGTCAGCTTTCGGACACGCCAGAGAGCGTCAATTTGGGGGGCATAAATATTTTTTATAAAAAAAGCGTAATATCCCTATAAATTTTTATTGCTTCTCCAATCGCAGTAATAGCCGTACTAACCATATAAAAAATACTGTTCCTCTATAATAGCAAGATGTGCAAATTTTGGACCAAGTCAGTGATTTCTCTGGTGCTGAAGAAAGACCCACCCACGTCACAAAATAGATCACTTCCGATCACGCAAACTTCTATAACAAATTACGCGTATTATCAATCATTGGTGGCAAAATATCATAGCTCAGGACAATTGAAAATGCGGACCCCCTGGGAGGTTTGCGTCTCAATTTGTCAGAGATCAACCCTTATACTGCTGTGATTCCGAAGAAAATGAGACATCACCTTGTGTGGCTAAGACCTCCTGGAAGGAAGGTGTCTACCTTCCTGTTTCACGCGGCGATCCGGACATGCGATTTGACGCCATTGCAGATAAGAATGAGATAAAAATAATCAGGGCTTGACCAGTGTCGTGACTTACCTTTCCGCAAAATTCTTTGACGCGACTTTCAATCTATTAGCAGAGTAATACGATCGCTTATCGTCTAACGCCATTTGGCCACTTTCATCGTGGGACAAAACAATTTATCATTTGCTGCCCAAACAGTCCTTTGTTGTACTATCTGATTCACTTATTCTATTTTTTGCTCTCACTATTGTCTCTGGTCGTGTTGACTTTTTTGTTTTAATCCTGAGTGTGCAAATAAATTTGGCACTTAAAAGGCCCTCATAGTGGTCTGACTTATCTTGATGAGTGTCGTCTGCGGGATTAAAAATGTTAAGTTTGGTTTTAACACGTTTTCTATGTTGCTAGATTAAGATATTTTAGAATAACGGTTCTTTATCTTATTAATACAGAAATTCTTTTATCCCAATGTTTTTCAAAACAATCTATTTCTTTGTTATCGTCTTCAGCCCAGGTAAATAGAACTAAAAGTTCATACAAAATTGTTGCCATTTATAGTCAATGCTGCCATTTAATTTTGCAATTTCATACAAAGTGGTGCCCTCATTTTTGTCTACTCTATTATGTTGCGACTATAAATTAACTTGGATTGTTTCGCTTCTTTTTCTTGTTTTTGTTGTGATTTTATTTATTTCATAACTTTTCTAGTCAACTCGTGCTGGTAGTAGAGACTGTTTTTTGTCTGTTTTTATTATTATTATATAATATTGTTGTGGAGCACCCAGCTGAGTACAAACTCTGCGCTCTACATGACGTCACGTGCGGTCAAGCGCGAGTCGCATGACCGGCGCGCGCAGCCGAAACCGCAACCTGGCAACCGTCCGTCAGAAAAATAACAGAGGTGTCAAAGCAATATTTTTCTCTCGCGATCTTGTAAAATATAATTTCTGTTATATACTGTTAATATTCCGTGTCAATCGCTGTGCGTTTTCATCTGTAAATATCTCCTGACCATACGTGTAATTAAATTGTAAATAGTGGAACCTGACTTTCATTACATCAATTCAAGCAGTCAGGTACCCCACATTCTGGTGACCCTCGTGGAATTTCCGGCACCAGACACCGCGCACGGAGAAGCTATAAGGCAACAGCATCACCGAAAATTCGAAAGCGCAAAAATATGGTCGACGAAAATCAAACAGGGCCGAACTCAGGCACTGGGGCCCCAAGTGATCGACGTTATTACATCACCGCCCGCGGAAAACAAATACGAGAAGCTGAAAACAGAACTCATCAAGCGACTGTCAGCCTCAGCAGAGAAAAAGGTCAAGCAACTCCTGGACCATGAAGAGTTAGGCGATCGTAAACCATCGCAATTCCTACGCCGCCTGCGCAGTCTAGCCGGACCGAAAGTGCCTGAGGAATTTCTGCGAACCATCTGGTCAAGCCGCCTACCTCACAACCTCCAGTTGGTAGTTGCCACGCAGAAGGACACCGATTTGGACAAAGTCGCCGAGCTTGCCGACGTAGTCCACGACCTAGCTCCATCTTCACCAGCCGTCGCTTCTACGAGCATGGACCACAACAACTGCCCTATGCCTCCATACATGCTGGAGATGTCGAAACAAATCGCCGAACTCACCAAGTGCGTCGCGCAGCTGTCATCCAGAGGGCGCTCCAACTCGCGCCGCCGATCGAGCTCCCACCACAGAAGCTTCTCACGCTCAAGTGGTAGATCAGCATCCACCTCCCGCCTATGTTGGTACCACCGCAAGTTCGGACAGAAGGCCAACAAATGCGAAGGACCTCCATGCGAACGCTCATCTGACCTCCCGGAAAACGCATCGGGCAGCCGGAAGTAGCGGCTAACGACTGCCCTCGTTCACCCGGCCGCTTGTTCATCACGGATAGAAGATCCAAGATACGCTTTCTCGTTGACACTGGATCTGATCTCTGCGTCATCCCACGCACGATGAGAAGAGGCTACAACACTCCAACGGATTACCACCTTTACGCGGCCAATGGAACAGCCATACCAACCTACGGTTTTGCGCATCTCTGCCTGGACTTAGGCCTACGCCGAGACTTCGCCTGGAGATTTGTGGTAGCTAACGTCACCAAGCCCATCATCGGTATTGACTTCCTCGCCCATTACCACTTACTGGTCGACGCTCGATACCATCGCTTGGTTGACGGACTCACTTCACTCACCACACCCGCAGAACCTGTTAAACCTTCAGAAGCCGTTCACTCAGTCAAAATTAGTCAACAACCCGAAACCATCTCATCCTACCAAGCGATCCTGAACGAATTCCCAAACATCATGCGCCCATCCGGAACACCCAAAGCTTGCCCGCATCAGACCATGCACTTCATCAAGACGACACCAGGCCCTCCTGTCTCGTGCAAACCACGACGCCTGGCTCCGGACAAGCTGAACATCGCGAAACGTGAATTCGAGGAGATGGTGAAGAACGGTACTGCACGCCCGTCCGATAGCCCGTGGTCCTCCCCATTACACCTCGTACCAAAGAAGGACAATAGCTGGAGACCATGCGGAGATTATCGTCGACTCAACGCACGGACAGTACCCGACAAATATCCCATCAAGCACATTCACGATTTCAACGCGAACTTAGCCGGATCTACCATCTTTTCCAAGATTGACCTCGTGAAGGCATACAACCAGATACCCGTCTATGGCCCAGATATCCCGAAGACCGCCATCTCTACGCCCTTCGGACTATTCGAGTTCCCTATGATGACTTTCGGCCTGCGGAATGCAGCACAAACGTTCCAACGGTTCATCGACGAAGTCACTAGGGGCCTTGACTTTTGCTACGGCTACTTAGACGACATCCTGATATTCTCGCCAGATCGTCAGACCCATGAAGCCCACCTGCGCCAACTCTTCAGACGCCTTGATCAATACGGCGTGATCATCAACGCCGCCAAGTGCGAGTTTGGCGTAAATGAGATAACTTTCCTCGGCTATCACGTATCGGCGAAAGGCATCACTCCCTTAGAGCACAAAATCGAAGCCATCAAGACTTTCCCGGAACCCAAAACCGTAAAAGAACTCCGGAGATTCCTCGGAATGTACAACTTTTATCATCGCTTCATTCCACAATCCGCAAAGCTTCAAGCTCCTCTCAACGAAATACTGAAGGGCGCACGCAAAAACTCTCAGCCTGTCAACTTTACCGAAACAGAGCGACACGCCTTTCAGGCATGCAAAGATGGCCTATGTCAAGCTGCCATGCTTGCACACCCCGATTGCAACGCCAAGACGGCACTTGTGACTGACGCTTCAGATTCAGCGATTGGTGGAGTACTGCAACAATACCAAGATAACTCATGGCAACCGCTATCCTTTTTCTCCCGCAAACTCACACCGGCGCAGAAAAAGTACAGCCCGTATGACCGTGAACTCCTTGCCATCTACAAGTCCATCCAGTACTTCCGCCACATGCTCGAAGCCCGTCCATTCCGCATCTACACCGATCACAAGCCATTAACTCATGCCTTCAAAACCAACAAAGATCATTGTTCACCACGTCAATTCCGATATCTCGATTACATCGCTCAATTCACCACGGACATCCATCACATCTCTGGCCAGAATAACGTAGTCGCCGACACTCTATCCCGGATCGACGAAGTTAACGCCATTGATTATGATGCACTCGCCAAAGCCCAGAGCACTGACGATGAACTCTCTCAACTTCTCCAACATGGAAGTTCTTTGAAGCTCGAGAAAATCAACACGACCGGTAGCAACCTACCTATATACTGCGACGTGAGCACGTCTCCTCCACGACCCTTCGTCGTTCAGTCAATGAGACGCCAGGTGTTTAACGACATGCACTCTTTGAGTCACCCTGGAGCGAACGCGTCTGCACAGCTCATAGCTCAACGGTTTGTCTGGCCCGGCATACGTAAAGACTGCCGAGAATGGGCCAAAAACTGTCTTGCCTGTCAACGTTCAAAGGTCACCCGGCACATTTCATCCCCAACTGGTACATACTCACTGCCTCCTGCAAGATTCCTGCACATCCACATCGATCTAGTCGGTCCACTCCCTATCTCAAATGGATACCGCTATGTCCTCACAGCCATCGATAGGTTTACGCGTTGGCCTGAGGTTATGCCACTCACCGACATGTCCGCTGAATCCACAGCCAAAGGCCTGGTAGCCTGCTGGATCTCGCGCTACGGATGTCCTGCAACAATCACCACAGACAGAGGCAGACAATTTGAATCCAACTTATTCAAAGCCCTGACGGCACTAACTGGTACCCAGCATAAGACGACGACGGCATACCACCCCGCCTGTAATGGCATCATCGAGCGTTTCCACCGCCAACTGAAGTCGTCGATCATGTGCCATGCTGATCAGAACTGGACAGAGTCCCTTCCACTCGTTCTGCTTGGAATACGCAGTGCCTGGAAGCGAGACTTGCAAGCGTCACCTGCAGAGCTGCTGTACGGAGAGCCACTACGCCTCCCCAACGAGTTCTTCAACCCTCAGCAAGACGCCCTGCCCGACCCGTCAGATTATGTCGCCAGATTGCGTGCCCTAACAGCCAAACTTAAGCCTACGTCAGCTTCGCATCACGACAAGAAGTCAATCTTCATCTTCAAAGACTTAGCCACCTCTGAATTCGTATTCTTGAGAGACGACGCTGTCAGACGGCCCTTGCAGCCAGTTTACACAGGCCCACATAAGGTTTTAGCAAGAGGCGAAAAGGCATTCAAAATTCAAGTGAACAACAGAACTACAACCGTTTCGATTGACCGACTCAAGCCCGCATATATTTTGGCTGATCCAAATAGCGGTGATCCAAATCCTGCAACATCATCTTCACCCGCCATCAGCCAGAAGATCACAGTCACGAGATCCGGACGTCATGTACACTTCCCCAACTTTTATCGCCCGTAGTAACGGTCTCAGGGGGGGAATAATGTGGAGCACCCAGCTGAGTACAAACTCTGCGCTCTACATGACGTCACGTGCGGTCAAGCGCGAGTCGCATGACCGGCGCGCGCAGCCGAAACCGCAACCTGGCAACCGTCCGTCAGAAAAATAACAGAGGTGTCAAAGCAATATTTTTCTCTCGCGATCTTGTAAAATATAATTTCTGTTATATACTGTTAATATTCCGTGTCAATCGCTGTGCGTTTTCATCTGTAAATATCTCCTGACCATACGTGTAATTAAATTGTAAATAGTGGAACCTGACTTTCATTACATCAATTCAAGCAGTCAGGTACCCCACATTGTAATTTAATATAATATAAGTATATATATAGGTATATATATTATAATATGATACATAATGATTATTTCTCTTGCTCATCGTCTGATGAATATGAAAGTGCTAACTCTTCTCTTTCTTCTCTCTCTGACTCAGAGCCGCTTGGTGACAAACTTAGGTCTGTCTTTAAACCTGGCTCCCCTTTTCTATCCTTGGTGCACATCAACGCTCAGAGCCTCCCAGCTCATTATTCAGATCTTCTCGCGTCCTTCGACACCGGCGTAGTTGATGCTATCCTTGTTTCTGAAACCTGGCTAAAACCTTCTCTTCCATCTTCTTGCTGTTCTCTTGCAAATTACAAGCTTATTCGCAATGATCGTGTTGGTGCGCAGGGTGCTGGAGTCGGCATATATCTCCGTGATGATATTCCGGCTACAATAATTAGTGCTTCACCATCTCAGTACTCATCAGAGGCACCATTCATGGAATACCTTTTCCTGGAAGTCATCATACGGCATACAAAAGTTCTTTTGGGAGTTGTGTATAGCCCTAGTGATAGTATTAATTATTTTAGCTCCTTTGAATCTATCCTTGAAACATATAGTACTTTATATGATCATCTTATCATTATGGGGGATTTGAATACTTGTCTCGATAAGAATGACGCCAGGTCACATAAACTTCTTTCTTTAACTTCTTCATTGAATTTGCACATTCTTCCACTTTCTCCAACTCACCATTTTCCGAATTGTAGGCCTTCTCTTATTGACATTATTATCACTTCTAAACCTGATTCTGTTCTCTCTCATGGGCAAATGACTGCACCATTTTCTTACCACGACCTTTTATTTCTTTCGTACAAAGTACGCCCTCCCAAAATTAAACGAAAGGTTATTCTTCAGCGAAACTTTCGTAATATGGATTTGGTTCGCTTAAGGGAGGATGCTCAGAATATAGATTGGTCTCCAGTGCTATCGGCAGATAGTGCTGATGAGAAGGTAACTGCTTTTGGCGACATCATTATTAAGTTGATGGATGTTCATGCACCAGTTCGACCCGTTAAGGTGAGACATGTGCCAGCTCCCTGGCTGACGGACACAATTAAAAGGGTCATGTACAAGCGGGATAGAGCCAAAAGTAGATACAAAAAAGACCAAACAGAGGATAACTTGGCTGCTTATAAAAGACTTAGGAACATCTGCAACAGGATGTGTAGGAATGCTAAACGCCGTTATATATATTCTTCTTTATATTCCCTTTCTCAGGCACAGACCTGGAAGTTTCTTTTATCATTGGGTGTGGGCAAGACCACGGATACCTCTATAAGTGCTGTGGATCTAAACTCCCTTAATAAGCACTTTTCTACTCCCCCCGTGGTTCTGGATAATGCTACTAAATCTATCTCTCTTACACAGCTCTTGAACTTTGCCCCACCCGATTGCACTCCATTTAATTTTGAGTCGGTTTCTGAGGGGGACATTAAAAAGAGCATCCTAACAATTTCCACGAAGGCTGTAGGCAATGATAACATTAGTCTGAATATGATTGTACCAATATTGGATGACATTGTTCCAATCATTACACATATTATAAACTTTTCTCTGATGTCCAATGTCTTTCCATCTGCATGGAAGAAGGCTTATGTTATCCCTTTGCCAAAAACTTCGAATCCCACTTCATTTTCTCAATTCCGTCCAATTTCCATCCTACCTGTCCTATCCAAAGTCCTAGAGAGTATAGTTCATAAGCAACTTTACTCTTTCCTCACATCCAACAACCTTTTATGCCCTTTTCAATCTGGATTCCGCCCTGTCACAGTACGGTTAGTGCTCTGCTGAATGTCACCGAGGATATTCGCTCTGCCATGGACAACACCAAGCTTACTGTTGTTACACTCCTAGACTTCAGCAGTGCATTTAACTCCGTAGACTTTGACATCCTTCTTGCCTCTCTCCGTTCTGTTAATGTCTCTCCCTCGGTAGTCGATTGGTTCCGTTCGTATCTTCACGGTCGCCAGCAGTGTGTGAAAGCCAACGATGTTATATCGGACTGGTCTAACTTAACTGCTGGTGTACCACAAGGCGGCGTATTATCTCCTTTATTGTTCTCTATATTTATTAATAATATTTCCCATGTCATTTCTTCTTCCTACCACCTGTACGCAGATGATCTTCAGATTTATCGTCACTTCTTTCTACACGAAGTATCTGATGCTATTGAGGCTATTAACACAGATCTAAATGCTGTTCAGACTTGGGTCAAAACGTTTGGACTTCTTGTAAATCCAAACAAGTCTCAAGCATTGATAATTGGTAGCAGTAGGTTACGTAGCAAGCTTGATTTTTCAATTATTCCGCTGGTGTATTACGATGGGACCTGCATTCCTTACACTGACAAAGCTAAAAACTTGGGTGTCATATTCGACTGTAATTTGTCTTGGCTTGCACACATTAATGATGTGAGCAGGCGTATGCACTATTCTTTCCACTCCCTTAAGCGACTCCAGAACTTTCTCCCTTTAAAAACTAAAATCTTACTTGCACAATCTCTTCTTCTTCCAATTCTCGACTACGCTGATGTTTGTTACCTGGATGCGACGGAGGAACTACTTAATAAGCTTGAGCGCCTTCAAAATCTGGCAATACGATTTATCTTTGGACTCCGTAAGTTTGATCACGTATCTGAATTTCGTGCTCAGCTTAAGTGGTTACCTATCAGACTTCGCCGCGATGTGCACATCCTGACCACTCTATACAACATCCTTCACAATCCTTCCACTCCTGACTATCTCCGCTCCCGTTTCCATTATCTTCCTCCAGATCCTCGTCCTAGGCGCACCTGCATCACTAAGGTGCTGCAGTGCCCTAGAGCAAATACTAAATTTCTATTCAACTCTTTTTCTGTCAAAGCTGTCCAGCTTTGGAACAGTATGCCAAAGGCCATTCAAGACAGCCCCTCAACTTTTGTTTTTAAAAAAAAAGAGTTAAAGAGCACTTTTTATCTCAATTACATTAATGTATTTTGTATGTATGTATTTATGTATATATGCATATTTGTATGTATGTAATGTGTATGTATGTTATATTTAGGTATGTATGTAAAGTATTATAGCATAGTTTATATCGCTGATAGTTTCTCATTGTTGCATTGTATTGTCCCCCCACAAAAACATCATTTTCCTACTACTGACGGGTTGGCTGGAAGAGATCTCTTCTTAGAGATAAGCTCGCCCTTGCTCACGCTGTCTAAATTATGTTATTTCTTGTAATTTTATGCAATAAAGAATATATATAAAGTTATGAGGCTTATCAAAATTTCGATTTCTGTTCACTCTCTGCGGTTATTGCTCAATAACGGAACTGAGACGTCAGTAGTTCATTGAAAGGTTTTTAGAGGCTTTCATTATGAGTTCTTTATTTCCTTTCCTTTCGATTTCGTATGCGATTAAATCTTTCGATATCGTTAGCGAAATCGAAACCTACGATGCGTTTTGTGGCTGAATGTCCTGTCGACAATGAGCAGTACAATGACGTCCAGACCACGGTATGAAAGCGTTTAAAATTGGAGATGTAACAGCTTACAGGAGTAACATTGATTCGAGTTATGGTGTATGGTCCTAAAAACTAAACGGGTTGGTAGAGCGTTTTTTGATTTGTTTATTTTTTACGCAATGTACCATGATACTGCAGATGCTGTCTTTGATTTTGCAAAGGAATCTTTCGTATCTACATTAGGGACTGACTCAGTGTAATGTAGGTAGACTGTCTAGTATCAATTTCTGCTTAGTTTGCAATTGTTGATGGTGCTACACGGTGCCAGAGAAGAATTGAAATGTTAAGTTCAAGATTTTTAGCAAAGTACCTACCTCAGCCAGTCCTAATAACTTGCATCTCTCATCAGTGTGACCCAAATCCTTGATCCTTTTGCAATCTTAGATCAATGCGCAGTACGAAACGGAGAGAAATAAAAAGTAAAATTGGAGTAAAGGAAGTGCACAGCGGGCGGAAATGCAAACTGGCATTGTGCGAACCTGCACACGTGTTCCGGACTGTTTTGTGCGAGATTGCGCCCGCGCAGCCGCGAAACCTCCCCCCGATGCCTATATGCCCCGAATGCTATTTTCAGACGCACTCAGTAACTACCTTCAGCTTTTCGAAGGCTACAGCTCCTTCAGTCTTTATATCGAGATCAATACACAAAGATTTTTTAATATTTCTAGAAGAAGCAGTTTGCGTACCTAGACACTACCCTAGGTAATAATTGTGAGGTTATGACTCAAAACTGACGATTAGATTAAACTGTATTAAAGTATTTTATGATTTGTGCTATGCCATAAAATAGACAGCAGTAATATGTATTTCGAATCTTATTCTTTGAATTCATATTTTTTTGGGATTCTTAGCAAATCTTATCAATCGTATTTTTTACAAGTATCTTCCTGCCAAAGTTGACCACTGCCCCGTCCAGTGCGGTATAGAATCGACCGCAACACAAAGCCTGCAGAATAATAGAACACTACCTACATGACGATATATCACGGAGCATCTTCTATTACATTTTTTCACCACACATTCACGTAGGAAACTTTTTCTGCGTAAGAAGCGTCAATAAACGAAATAAAATACGAAATTCGGGCAAAAAAATCTGTCGGTCGCTCGGCGGGGCATGTTTGTGGCTTTTGTCGCGCCCACAACATGACAAAAGGCAAATAAGAGAACAGTGCCTACGTACGTATGAAAAAATATCATCTAAATACCGTCCTATTGAAGTTTAAAAGCCGTAGATAAACGCGCTTTGTCCGCAGGTCGAATGCGGTGGCGAAATTAGAATCGTATTATTTCGCGAAACAGGCGAAAGAAGGTATCTTATACATTTACGGTGAAAACCGTTAAAATTGATAAGCGTTACACAGCCTTCTATGATAATCGAATATCTTTTGAATGTATGGATGTTGATAATTTTATTTATGTCCTGACGAAGTGTCCCAAATATGTATTGACCGGCTCTTTTATCGGCATAACTGAAAGTACGGTACGATTAAACTTCAAAGACAGCCTGTCTTGTAACTCTAGCTAGTTATTTGCTGAGCTATTTCGCAAACAAAATGCGTTTAGCTAAGTGTCCCTCATAAACAGTAGCAGTAGTTTACCTCGGCGGCAGTTTTTACATGATTTTTTCCTTGAATCCCGTGGCCAAATTGTAATTCGACCTGATGCTATCAGGACTTTTTGCTCTTGTGGTCAGAGGGACAGCTGTGTTGGAAAGTGCCGTGTTTTTGTGCATTGTTTATAGTCTACCACCATAATGGCGATTGCCAATCAATGGGCAGGTTTTGATTGACATCACGTCTAGGGTCCTGCTGGGGACCACAGTTGGACTGACTATGTAGATTAATACTCAGAACTTTTTATAGGAACAACATCAAATACACTTTGTTGTAAAATTACAATAATCGGTGTGTGGGATTCCCAGTGTTTTGAATCTTTGTAGGTAAGCTTGCATCTACATAGACGCGTAAAAATTTACAAGATATGACAGATTGTCAGGAAAGTTTTTGACGTCAATTCAAATAATCCGGCCCGACAAACGCGTAGGTAGAAGGCATCTTAGGTGTATCATTTTTGCCTTTGTGATTTGTTTACCTACTTAACGAATCAATGAAAAATGCAAGTGACGAAATTACTTACAAATATCAGTTTGTCAAATTTCTGTCTTGGTAAATATCTCATAACAAATTAAAGTCAAACCTATCGAACAAAATATAATATTTCTTTGAATCAATATTAGTATAAATTATATTTGACGTAGGATTCTCCTAAACAAAAACGACTCGCAGAAAATTGATTATTCCTAAAAAACCATGAACTATGAATAAAATCTTAATCAGCGGTCAAACACAAAAGATAGAAAGCAAATACAGGGTCGATTATAAAATTATAAAAACGTATAGGATCGAAAAAGAGGCGTGCTGATTAATTGAAGGCGAACCTTGTATAGATTTTGGCGCGGAACATTGTCAAAATTAACGCGAGTTCTGAACAGGTTAGGTTGGCCATGATTTAAAATGTGTAGTCTACTTGACTAGTGGGACCTGGTGTCAATAAGCAGTCCGATGAACCCCAGTGGCAAAATTTATAAGCTAAATAATAAGAAAAAAAATCTGCCTATTCTTAGATAGAGTAGAGTAGGTAGGCATCCTAAACTAAAAAACTAATAAACTTTATGTTTACTAGATATACATATACATACATGAAAACAGTATATATTAATTCGAATCTCATTAAAATATTACATGTATACTACGAAAGAATACTCAATCTCAATTTACGTTACGGGATAAAGGTTACATTGTGGATTGTGTGCGGATTGTCATAAACCTACATAAGCATAAAAAGAAAACCTGAGTTTTTCTACTGTAGGTACATGATGGTCACCCTCATCGTACATGTTAAGTTCTAAAAATCGCGTTATTAATATTTATGGTTTTTAAACGGTGTGCATGTTTTTTTTCTTATTTGTTTAACAGCAAGGGGGTACAGGTGTTTCGTTTGATCTTCCCGCTGCTCTTACTAACTGTATCAGAATATTCGGAACCCATTAAATGAAAAACCTTTATTCTCGCAAAATTAAAAGATTGCTGGAGTTTTATTTACTTTTTTAATTTATTAGTGACAGAGCTTAATAACGTCTTCTTTCATTTTACGACTAGTTTTGTGTTTATAATTGTGTGCATATTAATTTAAATAGGAATATTTCAATCAGTTCAATTACTTAAACCTGTTTTTATTATAATAATAAGGAGATTTTACGGCCTTATTTATGACAAATTTGTTAAACTATTGAATGTCCTAATTTTCATAAAAATCATCGTAAAAATGCAATTAAGTATATCACAAACTGAGATCACAAATTAGAATAGGTACCGATTTTTCTTATTTACCTATTGTTTTTATGGTGTTCAAAAAGGTTAATTCAGAAGAGATAATTTTTTCTTTTATTCAATAAGCGATCGCGAGCGATTTTTTTTCGATCACATGCAACCTCTACATGAAAAAGTTTCTAATCTAGGTAGCATGTTAAACAACTATGTATAAAAAAGGAAATTATAATCAACTTTTTGGAAAACCAGTATTTGATACGTTTCTTGCAGCTCGTGGTGCTGCTACTGATCGAAATAATGGTATCCAAAAGGAAGTTAATCACGTAGATGTATTAAAACATTACCTTTATTTTAGGGAAAGTTCCTATACTACACTAATTGTTATTTCGTGGTCGGCTTCTTTGATCTGGCCCTATTATGCACCCATTACACTAATTCAATTAATTCCCTTACACCAATATTTAGGGCAGAAGAAACCACCAGCCCACCAGATTTTATGACTCTAATCAAACTATTAGTCCTATTAAAGGGCATTATGCCTACTATGAAACGAAAAGGCACCCGTAAAAGCATGTTATGAATAGAAATGTTGGCTAATGTTACCCGATGTTTTGTTGTAATGGACTTAAAATCTCATCACTTGTAGCATAGCAGTTTTTTTTACAAATAAGTACAAACAAAATATTACTTATTTTCGATTCAGTAGCGGTTGAAATTACTACTAGGTCAGCTAGAAACATAATTTTTATTTTGACACAATTTCTCACCTGTGGTAAAGATAACCTATGTAAGAAGTTGTACGTGCAAGTACTTACTTTCATTTAATTCTCATGTTCAATATGTTATACATGCCCTACATTAAATGTAAAAGCTTACCGCTAACCAAAAAAACCACTAATTGATCTTTTGACAAGCCAAAACTTTAACCACAAAATTTGGAACCTGATAATCCATGAGAGAAAATTAATAATAGCCTTCAAGATACGTGAATGAGTAGGTATGTCATAAAATTCAAGAAGATTTTGATATCTTATTCTAAAAATTTACATCTGTATGGAAAGGATTGGGTGCATGAAATTATATCGAATTAGGTAATGTTTAATAGAAAATGCCTTAAAATCAGGGTTCATAAATTAAAATAAGAATTCGTGTTTGTACAGCAGGAATAGCGATAAATGTTTATTTTGATATATTTTGAATTTGTAATGTGATAATATTCATTTTGCAGGTTAAGGCAAGTAAAAATAAAAAGACATCAAATTCAATGTGCGAATGTCTGTTTTTGATGCGTTTAATAAACATGGTCACATGTGGTAACTGGGCTGCCACGACCAAGATCCCATTTTGTGATAATAATGCCAAGCCCAGCACTGCGCATTGGCATGGCATTGACTAAAAATTTGCAACCCTTTACAAGAAAAATTGCCTATTTTATCAAGGTAATAAAAAATATGCATACCTACTTTAAGCTGTTTGACAACGTCAAAGTTTTTAAAATTGTAAGCATGAAAGGCGCGTCTACATTCTTACAACAACACGGTTTTTAATGAATAGCTATGACATCTTACAGAACTAAATATGTCATTAGATTTCTTAATATTGGATGTCATTTCCTTTAAACATTATTTTAAGATGGGTTTTCTTTATAACTATTTAGTATTTCAAATAACTATGTAGGTAATCAATAAATCCATAATACGAATAATTTACCTATTCATAACGAGTTCAAAAATATTTAAAATAATTTTAAATTCAAACTTCTATTCATTCCCAATCTCACACCAACTCATAATAATCAGCGCTACTTAATTGGAACACTTCAATGATTTGTTAATGGTCTCGTTAATTTTTATTCGCGTTATAGCAATCGGCGCGTATGCAGAAAACGATCATCAAACACACGCCACGCCGATTCGATCCGATGAAAATTTAAATAAGTCAATATTTATCGATCCATATACAACGATTTTATTCAACACCTCAACACTTCGTAGATTCGTTACAATAACAATTATAACGATAATGTTTCCCAAGATAGAAGATACCGCAGTTCAATTAAAGAAAGAATATATGGCATTGATCGTTCCCAAGTCAAACGGCGCGATGCAATATTTTATATCGTAAACCGTTTGACCCTTAATTAAGACGTTTGTGTCCGGATAAAAAGTGATTCCGTCGAAAGGTACAACCGAAATATACGACGACCCTCACTAACACAAAGCGGCCGAACTAATAGTTACTGACAACAATTTATTTGGTCCAAAACCTATTGGAGTTCCTATAAAACAGAGCTTAATAGGTGTTGATTGGGAAAATGAAACGGTCGGTATCAGAAAGCTCGAGCACAACTCAATCGAATTTGCATTTTGTTTGTAAACGAAGCCTCGTCCGACACTAACGAGGTGTTAGAGAATGAATTTTACGTGATCATCATCGAGATAGTGAAGATTTCAACGATAAAACCGTGATAGCCACGCGGGATGCTTGTCGCTAAGACGTTGATATGTAACTTCCGATTTTCTGTCTCATTAGCTCCTTGGGTTTCATTATAGCGGAAATCTTGTAATTAAGCTTTATATAACCTTCCCATAAACTCATATACTTATTATCATTGTTCTATTTTAAACCGAATATTTTTTCAATGGTGATTACAGGGCTATTGGTGAAGAAATGAATAGAAGTGTAATTGCACCATTAGTAGCTGTGAAAATCATAAATCTATCTATGGCGGCTAGTTAAGAATCAATCGAGGAGGTTATAATAAAGGTTGATCGTCGCTAACAAGCAGCACGTGGTCATTAGGGCAATCACATACAAAAGTAAGAAGGTATCTCGATTTTTATATTATTATTAGAGATGTTCCATTCTGATTGAGTGATCGATTGAAATGAGGTTTTTGAAACCTTTAAGAATTCCCTCTAGATATATCTTGATATGTACAAAAACGAAAACTTTAACATTAAACGTATCTTTTTTTACTTAATTAAATATATTAACAGTTCTGGTTCTGGTACCTCATACATAACCTAGTTCCTACTCTAAGCATATGGGAAGTTAGTACTTCTAAATATTGATTCAATGTTCTGATTCAACTGTAGCTTCTGGTGAACTCTATTAAATGTTACATACCTATTTCTTATCCATCTCTCCTTTTACGATATCATCGGTCTGATCAATATGGTTATCTTCTAATGGACGCAGGATGACTTTCTATAAATTAATAACAACAGAACAGAGGCAAGATTGGGACCGGTTAATTAGGAAGCACGTCTTCATTTTCAAGCCAATCATAATTTATTCCTGTTCCATAACTTTTTTCTTTCTGTTTTTATTTGGATGACTTTATAATTATTAAAATGTTACTAAAGCTTTTTTCGTATCATAAAACTCCGTTGCGTGGACTTCCAGACGTGTAATTACTCCAGCTTTCAAAATTTTCACTTCCCACTTACATCCATAGTATTAAGTCATAATCATAACTTTAAAATATTGCAAATCAAAACATAAATTACGGTATTTAGATCGCTTCCGTATTACTTAATACAATTTCGATACTCCTCTGGGTGCCGAATTACCGAGAATCTTTCGCTTGTAAATCATCGTCATAAAGGTTTCATAGCAATTTTGTGTTGTTTAATACGGGTTTTGTATTGCTTCTTTAGTACCATAAATATTTTACAACGCAATGATGGTTGTATGGATGGCGGTCGGTACAGTGCTGCTACTTCCTGCGTATTCTTTTTATTTCTTCAATGGGACATCGAGACCGGAAAGAATTTGTTATGGGCAAGTGCATTGTCAATTGTGTAATGTCGGACAACTTCGAAATCTGCTTATTAATTGAACAAAAGGGATGTCCAGTTTCATGCGTTCTTTCTTTTGAAAATATAGTCTGTTTCTCTTAGTAACTATTAGAGAAATTATTTTGATTGATTGATAACATGGCAAAGCAAGTCAATGATTCAAAACTCGGCGATCTTTTAAAGAAAAGACGTATGGTCCGGCGCCAATAAAACTGACACCTTAACGAGCTTCTATTTGAAGGAGCACCATTACAAGACGTTCTTCTTTTAAATAGCCACAAGTCAGCTGTTCACAGCAGGACAAGTTCAGCTCAAAGGCTTGCGCTCGCGTCGACGCGCATGCTCAAAGCCTCTTCACACATCTGGTAGTCATTGTGATGTTTATTTATAATGTTCAAACAATACTCGACATACTCGACGTGCAAATTGTTATCTAGTGAAGGACTACCAAAAGTTTTGTTGACAAAAGATCACGCCTCGAGATTTCCGTGTAATTCTTCCCTTTATCTTTCGTGGCCATTGTGGCGTGAAGTTGGCCATTTATTCTCCATTATTGTTTCTCTCCCGGGGGAGTCACTTGCGCGAAGGCGTTATGTTTGCTTTGATACCGCTAAATGTTCTATCATTGAACAATGTTTCGAACACAATATTGAACTCACTTCCTTTACCAGGGAATATTGGATTCTCTCTTTTCCTCCTATGTTGCTTACGACGTTCTTCGTTCTAAAGCATTGGGGTGTAAATTGTGAATGAATAGGTTTTGTCGCGTGACAAGTGGACCACTTGCAATAATAGAGTGTAAGTACAATGTGACGATTCGTTGCTCTTTCCATGTCATTCATTATGGAATTCTATCATTTCTATGCACGAGCCAAACATACAGATACAAAATCTTTTCCAACACAAATACTCCTGCAGAAACGTGGTAGACGTTACTTTTTTTACCCTCAATCATCCGTTTTCGTCGAAAACAATTACTTTGACGTGGCAGCAGTTGTAAATTCAGTAATAAAAATTACTTGAATGCAGATTGCTCCAGTTTAATTGTGGAAACGATCTCCATTCGCCTCGGAGCGATTAACATAGCGCAAATCCTCAGCAGCGAAATTTGGCAAACAGACAAATCACAGTGAATTAGGATTTAGTTTGTTCGTATTATCTGTTTTATTTTTTCTTACTCCGCCTCGATAAGTACCTTTTTTATTTCTTGGTTACAAACAGTTGTTTAATTGTTTGTACCTTTTTTTATTTTAAGTAGGTATCTTATTTTGAATTGATTTTGAAGACAACTTAGCATCGGCATTTTCTTCGAATGTATTGTGTATCAAGTAAGCAGTTATCATTGTTATATTATCTAGCTATGTTTCATTTCTAGTCCTGTCACGTGGTTATTTCTAAAAA
The DNA here is from genome assembly GCA_024500475.1 of Phthorimaea operculella. Classification (NCBI taxonomy): domain Eukaryota; kingdom Metazoa; phylum Arthropoda; class Insecta; order Lepidoptera; family Gelechiidae; genus Phthorimaea; species Phthorimaea operculella. The sequence continues at coordinate 553,209 of JANFCV010000151.1, read as the reverse complement.
AACGTATGGCCTGTGATGAATGGGACAGCTGAAACTTACAATTTCAGATTAGCACTACATTCAGTGTTTCGAAAGTGCAGTAGAAATCGTGGAATCTATTTTCGTCAGTGCATTCTTGCGCGGCACATTGCAAACAATCAAAGATTTCTTTCTATAAATATTTTATTCTTTGTTAAGTCCGATATTTGATTTACCACTGAGCAAAAACGTGACCGCTGAGCAAAAAAGTGCTATTGTAAGTTAATAGTTCAAAATCTATTTTTATTTCATGACTCAAGAAATTATTTTCCTTTTAAAGCGTAGGTACCTACCGTATTTCGCTCAACATCCAGAAAAATCTTTATCCTGCACTCACTCAAATTATTTTATTTGTTCTAAGAAAATTCATCTTATGATACTAGGTATGTTGTCAAATTCGTTTTAAAGTAGGTACCTACGTCAAAAGATACCTACGTCTAATTTTATACATGTTTTTAGTTTGACGTAAGTATAACTGATATTAATTATTTTAACGACTAACCTTATTAATTTAAGTCGAAGCTTATAGAGTCTATCGTGCGCGAGCGACCTGTCGGACTCCCGAGGATGATGCTCGTATTGTATCGAAACGTCGAGACTCTATACTATAAGCCTCGACTTAAATTAACAAGGTTAGTCGTTAGAATAATAAATTTGACGTAAGTAAACAAGATAACATTAATTTGCAACTTAAATCATGTTTTGAAACATAAGTCTATTAAAACGTTTCTCCAATCGGATTCTGAAAACAGCGTAGAGCATCAAAATTTAAGTAGAACTGAAAATAATTTGAAACTACCACGCCTCTACTTCTATGGTGGACTGCCGCTAGGTATATGAAATAATCCATGCTCGCTCACCCGTGCGTTGAATAATCAAAAACCGACGTAAGAAGGTTGTTATCAGTACAAATTTCTTAGTAACACTTCCTCACCGATAGCCGGCCGGTATCTAGAATCAATATTGATCCGGCGTGGGCGAAGTATCGATTTAAATGCAATCAATGTCGATTTTACATCGAATCGGTGATATAAGTGCTTGTGACTATCGATTGTATAGACATGTAACATGAATGTATTTATAAGGTTGGCTATGAATCACATTACAACGACACGTTCTGAGCTTTTTAATTATATGTTCATGAGCGTGTTTATCTAACAGTACCTACTTATACCTAAATATATTTAGTAATAATCGACATGTTCACCTTTTTATAACTTAGTATCACCAACGTCTTGAATTTTTTTAACAGTCATAGCTTTTTTTGAATTGTTTATTGTATGGTTACTTTTTAATTTTTATTTTTATTTAACTATTGCCTGTGATCATTAAGTTACTCTTTCCTCTCATTACAGTACCGAAACTTATTTCATATTTGTATTTTGTCACTGACTGTACCTTAATTTTTTAAGCCATGTTCACGGAAAAAGACTTACATGTCAAAAGGTGTCATAATCCATATCTATCGTCTGTATCTCTGTTTTTTATTTTTATTTTTAGCACACCTTGCTACCTCAGTAGCACCGTTGCCTTTATAATTTTAACCCTGACCTCTTATCGGCCGGTGCTGGACTGACACCCTGCCTGTTTAACCCTCAAACCAAATATGGCACAAAAAAGCTTAGAAACCAAATATGACCCTATAGATAGGACAGCAAGATTCAGCTATGAAATAGTAAAGAAGGTTTAGGCTTGTATTTCACATGGATGTAAGTTTCCACTTTAAAATCAAGTATTGTGCGATAAGGGGTAAATCTGATATTCAGAGGAAAAAAATATCTACGTACTTACTGATAAAAATGTGTAATTATTCGCAGATCTTTTTACAATACAAAGTATCTACAAGTTTGGCTACATCAATCAATTCAATGATAAATGTTTTTGATCTACAAACACTGGCCCACCTAAATCTCCCAGAAGACCAAAAAAGTTACACCCAAAAACCAAAATTAGAGGTTGTTTCAAAGTAACTCTGGATCAATGTTCTGAACGAAAATTGAGAGCACGCTGCCACTTGCAATTAAGGAGACGTGTTGGGAAGAAATTACTTAAAGAACTGTCATTACGTGAAGGAAATGATATACAAAAGACAGGGTTTAAACTTATTTGAGGGAAAATTTATAAAATATACAAAAATATGTTATTTGGTGATAGTAATTTCATTAACGTGTGCTTGTACTGCCGAAGGCGATGCAATTATGAAAACATAAGTGATAATTACACATAAGTACTTATATTTTTGGATAAAAGTGGTTTCATGAAGTAGCCTCTATGTACGTACTTTTGTGTGATTTTAATGGGTTTAAAGTTAAAGTTAAGACGAAAAACAATAATGAACAAATTTAAAGGAAGTTAAAGGGAAGGAAATTAGTATCGCAATTGCTGGATATTTTCATTCATTAGTACTACAAGACATTATAATAAGGACGTTTCTCAAGTTGGCATTATTGTATTAATTAAAACTAACATTGTAAGAAAACTTGTCGTAACTGAGCACACAAATTGAAAGCAAACATTTTCAAAGATTTTAGCAAAATGCTTACAACAAAGTAATTAAAATGGCAACGACCGAGAACCTTCCCGGCGGCGAACGAAGACAAGAGATAATATCTTGCGCAATGTTTACTCAAAAGCACTTCAAAAAGACCCATTTTGAGAAGAATCGAACACAACCTTTCTTGAAGATTTGTTACTGTCTGAAGATGGCAGTCAATAAAGGATTCCTCAAATAATAGCACTTAAGAACAACGATATAAATAGCCGCAGGACATTGAATTGCTAAAGGTTAAACAGTTTCGTTGCGCAACTGATGCTATTAACAGAAGCATTTCTGAAACCATTTCCTTTTCCTACTCAATAAATTGGATTCTGCTAATTACTCCAAGAAACATAGAGCATAGACTTGATTGGAGCTAGGAAGGACTTAAGCTTCTTTGAGTTGGTCAGAAAGAGACAGTACCTAGAGTCTTATTAATCTCAATTTGTGAGCCGCGTCTTGTCACGGTGTTTGTATAATGAAATGGAGCAAGTCTGTATCATTCATTAGAGTCGGACACTTCTATACAGTTAATTGTTTGAACTTGCCCGGGCTGCCGTTTGACTTCGTCTCGACTAATCAACGGTTAACAACATCCGCTGCGTAAGTGGCCGGCCGATGACTCGGCGTTGACCGCTGATGCAACATCTTCTGAGTTATGAAGTGACAATCAATTGAACAGACTTCCGATTGAGTGTCAAGGATTCCGCGATGTCAATAGTCTTGAACTTGCGAATGAGTTTCAATTCCGCGAAGCCTAGTTTCTACGAAGATGACGTTTAAGTGGATGATATCATAGTAGTAGTCGAAACTGTGAATGGTGCTACTGATGTTGATGTGAACTATAACATGAAGCTCTGATGAATGAACGTGCACGCAATGGGGCTACGTAGTGTGGTCGAGAAAATTATATCGATAAACAAATTGTAAAAGAAATTGTTTAGCTACTTACACCTAACCGATAGAATTTCAATAAATCTTATCAGACAAATGATATCAAGTCAGTCATCGTGACGTTACAAAATTTATCCAGGTCACGTATTCGAGCCTCCAAATCGTGAAACCTAGTTATAACGTCGAGACAGTACCTAAGGTAAATTAATATTACCTAAAAATGCGCATAACCCGATAAATCAAAGAAATTCTTCATTGAGCGAGATCGATGCATTTCGTCCCAGCTCTACTCAGCACTTGCTCCGAAGTGGCACTGGAGACAGGTCTGACTGCTGGCCGCTGCATCAATTAAACCACCGCCATTACAATTCATTCACGATTATTGTTATTCCGATGCGCGCGCGCCGCCGCCGTCGAAGTCTCGCACGCACATTGTGCGGGTTTCCACGATCGCCACTAAACCGATAATTTGTCTGATCAGACATTTTACAAGAGTGGGTTTTAGTGTCTTTTTCAGCCTTGTATTGTCTTTTCCGTATATATTTGCATCAGACAGTTATAGAATTTGGTGGAAAAACAGCCATATCATGTGTTATTGACAGGACAGCTTTTAAGATTTTCCAAATAATTTTTATTCATGATCGTTCTCTTGATCTTCGCCTTATTACGTGTACTAAAAGGATTTAGAGAAATAGCAAACCTAATAGATTACTCTATGTCTTCTTCCATCTTTCCTATCTTATCCCATTCTTCATCTTGCCTATGTTCAAAAGAAGCGTAAATCATTTACTACTGGACCTAGTTGTACAAAAAACGTTATTTTGTAGAGACCGATATTTTATCGGAAAGAAAATTGTGAAAACACTCCTTCTTGACACTACCTGTTTTCGGCAGCCTCATTATTATAGCGGAATTCCGTAGATTTTTGACAGACACAAACAATTTACGCGATCAACTTTATTTTTGCTGGACGTTCTTGATATTCTCGATTTATAAGTGTTGTTTTTTGATAGCAGTTTTGTCAGTGGGTACTTGTTAAACAATCTTGCCTGTACTTGCTGTGTATTTTACTTTTCACTTAATGACGAGGTGAATGTTTTTAAGTGGGTAGCGGGGTCCAGACTAATTTTTATTAATTGGCAAGCTCTTGCATGCTTTTCTATAAATAGCTAAACCGTTAAAACAAAAGTAAATTAAAAATAAAAATACCGACAAACTCTACATAATGACGGCATACCGGGAGGTTTATTAAGATCAAGGATACATTTCTCATGAAGTAGGTGAACGAAAAAAGCTGTGACAGGAAAACGTCATTCACCGGAATCGCATATAGAGGCAATACACAGTCTCTTCGGATTGTAGAAGGGTATCCTTGGGACCTCGAGATGTTTATGATATTTCCCGTAATTACTGTAACTGTAAAGCCTTTTAATTGTCCTCACTAGGTATCAGTAAATGCTGCTCATACATTACACCATCCCGTGGACTTGGACTTAAAAGATAATGTTCAACCGACGCCACTTTATACTTTTTTATCTCTTTTCTCAATGGCAAACTTAATTAAGCGACAAATTGCACGCATCGCTTATGTTTTACAGAAAATTTGATTATCTTTACCGTAACTCTGCCTTTGAGTTATTTCATTCAACTGAGATAATAAGTCTCTTTAAAGTAAACAAAACTGTTCACAAAATGTTACATCAAAACGCGTCTTCAATTTATTTTGAAATTAATAAACAGCCCTTGCAATTATAGCGTATGAAGATGAAAAACTGAATTTGGAAAAAGTTTCGTAAGTGATGGGTACAAAGGTTCATTGCAAAAGTTTGGAAGGATGAGGCTTGTTAAAATCTCATATTTCGGGTTAAGTACAGGCTTCCGTGTAGATACCCGCTTACTTAAGGCGTTGCGCCGCTCAGAAGAAAAACTGCACTTCCCTTATCAAGAAACTTTTAATTTACGATAAAAAGCAGAAGTCATTAACTGTTCTTATTACCTCTAATCAATGTTACAGGTCCTTACTTTGCAAAATTCGTTTTATGGTGAAGATAAAAGAAATGATTCATTGTTTTCAAATAAGGCCACAGTCTTGAGGTTGTAATTTTCGCATTTCCAAGCTGTTTTATTACTATTTTGGGTCATTAGTCTACGACTCAAACTATATTTTTCTTTCTCGTCGATTTATTAAAAAACAATAAATTTGTCTTAAGTACCTTCCGCTGAAAGCCTAATGATAGGAATTTAGGCGTAAAATCTGCTGACCTATTTATTATCAAATATCGTATCTTGGCATCGATCTCAATGACGTAACTGTTAAGTTTTTTATATAAATTCGTAAAAGACACCGAATCTTCCAAAATTACCTGCCTATGAAAGGTTTTTTTAAGTGCAACATCTAAGTTTTGTAAGAAGACAGTTACAATTTTGGCCGTTATAATTGTATAGAATTTCTTTGAAAAGAATCTTGAAATTAAACATAGTAATACGTAGAGACGCTGAAGAGCTAGAAATTGTTTAGTTATCTGATTTAAATAATTGTGTTGGATTTTTTACTAGCCTTCATCTAATCATCATTTGTAATTAGGTATATTATTGTTATCTACTATCATTAAAAATACTATACATGAAATCTTTTAATGATATATGTATGAAAACAAAATGTACCTACGTGTATCAATGTTTCCACCAATTTCTGCTCATATTTTATTTTGAGGTATATTACCATTTATATGATAAATACCTAGGATCATAGATCTTATTACCTAGATAATTAATATAATTAACTTCACTCAATTGTGCTTGTCAATTATATGCAATACAATTTGATATCATTTCTATTAGTAAATGATAGTGATGCCCTTGCCAAGCCGGGTTCTTTGGTTGCTGTAACACATAGCATCAAAAGATCATTGTAGTAAAAATGAATATGAATGTGGATGGGCGCAGAAGAAGAGGAAGGCCTAAAAAAGTTTGGATGGATAGTGTAAAAGATGTTATGAATCAAAAAGGTGTAAACGAAGATTTGACGGCTGATAGAGATGAATGGAAGAGAAAGACATGTTGCGCCGACCCCAAATAAATTGGGATAAGGGCAGGCAGATGATGATGAGTAAAAAAATAACATCAGCGTCTCCAATCATCCTCTGTTCTCCACGTCGCGTACCTGCGCGCGAGTCGACCTCGCACAGCGCTGAGAAAATCTTCCCAAACATAATCTATAATCCGTCGCTACACGTGCACAGCCATTATTGATTTTGCCGTTTTTGTGCCAAATTGCATGACAGTCCCGAGGCGGCAGAAAAAACGCGGGGTCGTGCGAATGCGCCTTATTATAAGCTTGCGCAATGACATTTTGAGGCTGGAGGTTCTCAGGCTCGTGGCAACGGTGATGATCTTGAAGATTTTGATTCAGCATTCGAAAAAAGTTTTTTTTTTATAATCTTTACATCATCACCTGAATTCCCACCTAGATATTTACTAGGTCCTTGGTGCATGCCATTCCTGGTATTTTGTACTTATAAAATAAGGCTTCGTTTCATGTGTGTCATAATCATTCTAAGTCAAGGACCTGAACAAAATGATGAAAAAGTAAAATTTGTCTGCCAAACGCCAACGATGTAGGATAAAATTACAGTCCATGAAGCAATACTGAATCGTGCTTTAACTATTGAATTTCGGGGTAAAAACAAAACATCTTAATAGTTGACACGGTTCCTATTTCAAATAACCAAGACCGTTACTGAAAAGGTCAAAATCCTGTCCAGCCAGTGCCAGTATAAAGTTACAAGTCTATTTGAACAGGTTACACAAATGAACAATAGGAAGTTTGATTTCTCACTGTTAAAATTCCAGTAGCCGGGAAAAAAGTGGGATAATATTTGAATATTTGGACGGATGCAGGACCTGACTTTCGACCCTCATTGGTTAGTAAGCTACCCGCCGGAAAAAGGAGCTACGGTTACATGTGATGGTATGTAACCCTTTGGTAACAAAGTAAACATTTTTACTTTCAATGTCAACCTCAGATGTCAACACATTTCACTTTTGTTATTGGATGTGTGACTTTTTTGTTTGTGTTTTGTCTTGTCGGTATTGATAAAAAAAACATCCTTGAAATCTTAGCCCCAAGCTCCACAGATAGGACATAGGACATGCCCTACGACGCTTGACGTTTGATATCGCGACGCTTTGGCGACGCTTGGAAACGGTTTCCATATAAAATGTATGAAAACGTATTGACAAATGCACACACAAGCGTCGCCAAAGCGTCGCATCTATGACAGCTAGCGTCAAAAATTAAGAAGAATGTTTGACGATTACTTGTCTGTCAACTGTCATTCTTACGTCCTATGCCCTTCGTCTTTTTGGTGGAGTTTGCGCCTTATTTTGATGATTGTATTGTCAAATATATAGTTAGATGTTATTTGACGAATTTTGAATAATATAAAATTTTATTATCCGAATTTAAGTATACTTTGAATGCGATATTTACAAACCAGCCTTTAAAAAATTTTCACCGAAAGCAACATCATAGTCGTTCTTGAATGAGACATTCCCAAAAAACATGGTCCATACTCCATCGCGACTACGGCATGACACAATACCCTCACGATGGCGACAGAAGACAATTCCAGATAAGATAAGTTGATCAGCCTCTTCGGTACAAGCCGTTTTTGACACTTATTATTCTATTAAGCGGGCCCGAGATAAGGTTATAGAGGACAAGTTTTGAGATAGTCCACGTCAAAATATTTATTATAATGTCTGTGAGTTCTGTAGTCCTTATTTTATGATCGTGGGAATATATTTTAATCAGTTTGGTTTTTATTAGACAGAAAAATTGAAATATATTTTGCGTTAGCATTATGCTAATTCAGTTGCAGAATTCCACATCGTTTGTTGTAGAAGGACAGTATCCAACGAAACATTTTATAACAAAGAACTTTAATTATTTTATACTCTAAGTCCTATGAGGTTTCTGACGTCAGCAACATAATAAAAATAAACATAAAACTAAATATTTAATTAGTAGGTATGTGCGCCCAAAGCTCAGTGCGGTCAAAAAATTAACATAGAGGAACTCACAGATCGCTTCCTTCGAAGCCTTATTCCAACGAGCCGCAAGATTGATGGCATAATAAAATCAAGTTTTTATGACTTACATTATTACTTTATAATCTCAAATTTGACTTTTATCTCGTAGAAAGCTTGTCCGTAGATAAACTATCTTTGGAGACACGATCGGGCTGATTAGCCAACGAAATCACTGGCCACATCATACCAGCTTTGTATCTAATTAAGACATATAAAAAAGAAGTAAATTTAGTTTTTTACAAGTTTGTAGTTTTTATGATTTAACGAGATATTTATTCGTGCCAAGTTTTTATTACGTCTCGTTAATTTACGGATGGTCGATAGTTGATTTATAGTTGCCATTTCAATTACAGCCACTTAAATAGTAGTTAAGCTTCTGAGCGTCTAAAGATTGATTCATTTTACATAATTTATCTGGATGCTTACTTATTCCGATCTAATAGGAAGATACAGTAAGATGAAGCGGATTTTCATAACTCGCTTAAACTTCTAATTGGTTTGATTCTCATCTCAATTATGCTTACCTACCATGTATTTTATTTTCTCTATAAAATAATCGTTGCTTCAAGATTTTTGATGTAGTAAAAATTATGTTGCTCTTAAATGGGTAGGTGCAATGGCCACTTTCATATAGGCACAAGCACATAATGGGTAAATTACAGAGTCAAAAGAATCCTGCTCAATAATTCAGCCATGAAATTTCGGAGTTGATTGAATTTGATATCAATTTGAATTTGAGACTTCAGCAAAAAAAAATTATAACTGTAAATTCCAACGCATATAGATAGAACGTGTTACAGAAATACAAATAAAGCTGAACGGGCGTCAAGCTTTCTACTTATGAAACAAAACAACTTTCCCCCTGGAACATGGGTAGAAATATGAAAAAAATTCGGACCTTCCATAGTACAATACATAGTACTGATCGGAAATTTTGTGTGGGATGTTCATTTTTTTTTCATATTTTGACCCGTGCTCCATTTTGAAAAGTTGTTAGTGAAAGCTTCCGCTACACTTCAGCCTACAAGAATAGAGCTCTGTAAGCACTATCTGATGCGTATGCGCACTGCTAGGAGTCCGGCTCCTTTATACTACTACCACGTAATTGTGTTTAGTTCAGTTGTTTCAATATGGCATATTTTTTCCCTCTCGTACTATCTAAAATTCTGACCAAACCATGCCTACGCAGGTTCCTACTGTATCTACCCACAGAGTTTATGAAAAATCTACCGCATAATATTTTTACCGCCGGGATATACCGTTTCCATAGCTGAAGATGGTTGACAGCTTCCGCTACACTTCTGTCCGTATGAATGGAGCCCGTGAGAGCACTATCTGATGCGTGCGCGCACTGGCTAGGTGTCCAGCCGCTTTTTACCGCGCCTTGTAGGCTCTAGCTCCACACATTAGGCGTGAGACGTGAGACATAATACGTCAAACGTGAGCTTAGAGTATATATAGGTAAGCAAGCTATAGAGCGTGCATTAGGACCCGCGGCGTACTGTCAGAGCGTAAACAGTTTCAGACGTCAAATGTATGACAAGTTATAGAGGTTCAGTAGTGCTGTCACTGTCGTTTTGCTTCTGACAGACAGAGAGGTGGCGCCCAGCCTACTGCCGCTAGTTCTTACTTTTAAGCGCACTCTATAGCTTGCTTATATATAAGTACTCTAAGGACGTGAGACATGCGACATCGCGATGCTTGAAACCCATTCCATATAAAATGTATGAAACAGAAGAGGTAACATTACACACAGCTACACACGTAAGATAAAGCTACACGCGCGTCGCATCGATGACTATCGACGATCACTTGTCTGACAGATGTCATATTACATCTCACGTCTCATTTCTCCTCTGTGGAGCTTGCGCCTCGTAGGAAAAAGATCGCGAAGCGCATGCGTGGCTGCGGACATGCCTATCTGTCATTTTTATGACGTAATAACGATTGCGGTAATGTTTCGCGCAAGTGGCTTAGGAAGATAAGAAGTGGTAAAATCACAAAACCTACCGAAGCTCTTACTAAGTGTTATTTTTATATAAATTAAGAAAAACTTATTTTCAAATCACATCTAGTCCTAGGTAGGTATTCATTTAAATTCCCCACATATGCTTTTCGTCGTCAACTGTTCCAAACGGTTGTCATTATTTTTATGCTGCGTCAAACTTATACTACCTACCTATTTACCTACTATCAAATCACTAAAAGTTATGCAACAAAATATCTATTTGACTTAAGGACTTGCAAGCACAACATTTACGTCATACTTATTCAAACAATCTCAAATTCCGCAGCTCAACTAGGTATAGGTACGCAGGAAAAAAAAACGATTTCAAAATATAAAATACCTAGTACGCAGACAACTCTAGGTTTTCCTTTGCCTACATCAGTTACATTGCTTCAACGTTCATTCAGTGATTTTCTTTAAGAAGAAATCACAGACTGTACTGTACATCCGTTTTTATACCAATAAGAATTTGTTCCTGGTCGACTGCCGGTGGAATCTCGTAGGCTCTCATGCCTTTCCATCATAAAATGTAAATCTTTGTATTACTCTCATAAAGTCTTCATACAATTACAGATACCAGTGCCACACGGCACTTTTTGCTTGTAACTGAACGATCCGAGTGAAAATGTTATTCATAAGAACAACGGTTTTCTTTCATAAGTAAAAACGCAGTAATCAAGTTTAACGGGCAATTGAGAAGCGATGGCTTTTGCGAAAATATGACGGCGATTTCGATATTTATACTGCTGTATTACTGATCGTCAAGTGTCCGAAAGTAGCACTGGATGGCTTTGCTGTCATATGTGACATGAATATCATTATTTTTCCCGTTATGAGCTTCTCATAATTGCAATGCACATCTTTTTAATTACTCGAACTTTCGTCTCGCCGAAATTGAAATACCGACACGAGCGAATGTTCACTTAAACGACTTTATCATAATTTTATTCTACCCAATTATGAGTTTTTGGGCACAGGCTCGATGTCGCTCATTGAAAGTTACGGCAGCTGCGAAAAATATGACAAAATTAATATTCTTTAGGTGCCGTGATGGATGGCATGCCGTAAGTTTCAGGGCATAAAAGTTTCGGTCTTAATTATTTCAGGTTTTTGCAACATTGAAACAGTGCAGGCACTTGTGAATACTTTTTATATGTAGGAACTTTTCCTACTCCAACAAAAGCTGTAAGATAAGAGCACGCGATCAAGTCGTAACAAAAAGGGTACATATTAGAATCCCAAAATTTAAAAGGCCTTTATTTAAAATGTACAAACTCAAAATACCCGAAATCAAAATATCAGACTATTGAAATGCCAAATATTTAAAACACAAAATATTTCATTTACCTTACAGTTGATTAGCCGAAACCGAAAATATTTTATTACGAAACACTTTATCAAAATATACCTGAATTTAAAAGAACAAACAGTAATAATACCTGACCTCTTTCTTATCGTGTAGGAAACTGAGAAAACAACGACCCGATAAACCCTAGTGTTAAAGTTTCACTAATTCACAACTACAAATGCTGTTTTTTTTTCTCTCATCTGGGATCGAATCGGGGACGTCTGCTGTAAAGTTTAAAGTTTTAAATATTCCAGGAAAAATATGTTCGAGCATTTACAGTTCGCTGTCTTTTTTCCTCTTCAACTTGAAAAATACGAGTTTCGTATAATCTAAAATGTGGAGAAGTCACTATTGTTCACACTTCACTCAATGTCAATGATGCAAAGTGATATGAATTTCGAACATTTACCCGAAGTTCTACATAAAAGTAATGTATTACAATATTTTAAATAATTTTTGTTAATTGCCTCCCATTAAATTATTCGTATTTTTAACAAACTTCTTTTTTATCTTTGGAAATCAAGCTAAAATTTAAGTTTATTTGTAGCTTTTCCGGGTTGGGAATAAAATAAATACTAATACTTCATTTATGCATTTCACATTAAAAGGTACATCGTATTCCCCCGTTTGTTTCCAGAGAAGTGCCTGTACAGCTGTCAATCTATAAAAAAAAGCTACAGTCTTAAATATCGAAAGTGATGCATAGTGGGGCACTTCGTCATAGTTACAGGTCATCATCATCATCCAAAGTTATTATCATAGCCATCAACATCACCATCAACATCACCATCAACATCATCATTATATAATTGTAATTGTAATAATACAAGGTGAATTGAAGATTTGATATTTTTGAGTATTCTCAATTGGGGTATTCTAAAAATATTCCATTATGAAGTTTTACTATTTGAATTCAGGCATTAAAAAGTAAGGTGTAACAGGTTCAAACATTTTAAACCTTCTGGTATTTTGAGTTCGGGTATTTTGGGCTTGTACATTTTAAATTAAGACCTTTTAATTTTTGACATTATAATATGTACCCAACAAAAAATATAATCTCATTGATAATAGAACATCTGACGCAGCTACTGTCCATCTCACCATGCACGCCTTTCAGTTCTCACTTTCAAAGGCTGCAAAAACGAGAGCATGCAGAGTAGATGAGATCACTAACGCTAAATTTAACACGAGACACGTCGGCTGCGCGCGCGCTGACTTCGGCGAACGATACCCCATTGTCATGCCTGTTACAGGGTGTACTGTTACACTGCTTCATGGCACGTTACTAAAGATCCTTTTGTGCTTTTTTCGGACTCGAGAGCTTGGACATTTTGTTTCGTTGCGATTTTTTTAGCTTGCATTCTATGATGCAACTGGATCAGGCAGCGACGGCACATGAGCGGTCTGCAAGGTGGGGTATTTCAAAGTGGTTCAACTGTCCGTAGATTTTCATAGCATGTTTTGCTTTTTCTACTGTTATTTAGAGAGACTTGTATTTCTAAGTAACAATCTGAATAAACAGGGTAGAGAAAATCGAAGTTGCCGTGCACATCATCATAAGCAAGCCTACTGCTAAACTTCTAGGTATGTATCTCTACAAATGTAGGTAGGTATAGCTTACGTATACGTAGGTAGGTACTTGCGGTATTTTATTTCAACAAGATTGGCATTAATTATCATCTGAACCCCTTTCTCAAGCTTGCTTAATCCTTATTCGCATTTCGTGTTCGAAGACGTATCACTTTTATTTATCATGTAAACGAATGTTATATCTGGCTATTCAGTCTAATAATTTAATTCGCATTTACGTGGACTGGTCGTATTTACTCTTATGGTGCTTGTAACGAGCTAGTTTCGCTGCCTACTTACTTCTACTGGCATAGCACGATAATTGTTTTAAAACTACTAGCCGGTGAAGCGATGATGGAGGTCTTTAATCTGTAGAACAAGAATGGCCCTTTATTGCGATCTATACAGATATAATTCTCATGAACGGACAGCAAGAATTATATTATTGTTATGTTGGTATCTTTAAGAATCTAGGCCCATAGGCACCCAGTTCCTTTGTATTATTGTTTAATTCTCTGTCAAAAAATTCAACTCACATTTTATCTAGAACTAGTTTAGTATATAGGTACATTATAAAGACTTTTTTGGTAAGGTATCATTCCACTACGTATGCAATAAGTACCTCTTACTTTTAACATTATAGATTTGGATTCCAACGAAAACGAGACGTTCAATAAAAATCAAAACTATCATATAAGGTTTCGAACTACGTTCCTTTTGGATAATTGTTTAGTTTCACAGGCTGGTTGACCGTTTCAAAGATTTTCATCAACTTCTTTTATACCTAAATTATTTCTAGAGATAATTCTGTTTCTAGTTGTCGGTGTCTCATTTTAACTCCTTGGCGTCAGGATTGCCCGCGAGCTGGAAGGTCTGTGTCTAAACGATGTGGCTGTTTGATTGATAAAGTCTATGCCCGAGTTAGCTGCACGGCTACTAGTTGTTGTACCGTCGTGTTTAGACTGAAGAGAAAAGATAGAAAGAGCACTGTGGATAGCCAAATTAAAAAACTGTTCTAAAAATCATTCATGTCCGAAAATCAGTGGTCCGAAATTGTCGTTTCTGATATTCAAGGTACCTAGGTATTTCTTGAGTACTTCTTGTTCAGTAAAATTGCAGCTACCTATCTAGTTTCTGAGGATTGTGCAGACCAAAAAGCGCAGCAAAAAGTAAGGCAGAGCGAAATGGCTGTAAAAAACGGCTGACACCACACTGACAAAAGTTTGAGAGTCAATCAGAAGGCTGTGTACCATAGTGACAGGTTGTCAGCCTGTCGCCTAAAATTGCAATACACATCAACTCTCAAATCCCTCAGGATCCTCTTACGATGCCCACGGTAAAGATATGGAGTCATACTATAATAAGCCGCGGCATCACGCGGCATGCATACAGTAGCCAATTTTATGGCTTCACTGAGTTCATTGTGCTCCGTCTACAATATTCTTTACTTAAATACCTAGTCGTGATGCGGTGTTGATGAGTTTAGCTCCAAGCTGCGCATGAAACGGTGCGATTGTTGTAAATGTTTAGGAGATTAGCCGAACGATGTTGTAGATGTTATAAATGCTGGTGTAAGTGTGGATAATAATAGTGTAATAGAAAAATATTTCAAAATTATTAGCTTAGAAGGTTCTGATAAGTCAAAAGATCGGTATTATCAACAGCCCCGCAGGAGATATTTTTGCAATCGCTTTATAGACCATGATTTTGTAAGTTGTAAGACCAAACATAAGTATTAAATTAAAATGAAAAGTGAGAACACTAAAATTCCAGCTTTTTAGCATTACTAAGTTAGATTTATTAGAAACTCGTGAAGTCAATCATCTTCTTCTGGTAGTGCCAGCGTAGAGTCAATGGGAACATAGAAAACTTAGGTTAGATATGTGCTAAATTTTCATACAGTTGCAAAGAAATTTCAAAAGCATGGTCCCACCGTTGGAATTATAATAAACTACGTAAAGTTTGTTTAGATTCTGCCGAAACGTAATTTGCGTTGGACGGACCACCATGTCGAAAATAAGACGCGCGGCAAATTGAATCGGAACGGATCGGAAGGGACGAATGAAACGAACGAAAGCTCGTGAAGGCATTAGAATCGACCGATCTGCGTCTCGAATAAATAATTCCTCCGATATTGCCAACATCGAGCACTGCCGGTGATACAGGCTGCTCTGAAATAGAAGGTAAAGTCAGGCGTCAAAGAAATTTGGTTGAATGCCAAATGTCTTCACGCCGATGAAAGACAAGGAATTGGAAGTCAATCATTATGCCAATCCAGGCAATTACTACAAGTGCTACTACCAGTTCTTCGTAGGAATTAGGCTTATTGCAAAAACGTTAGCTTATGTTACTCAAAGCGCTCTAAAGTCTAAAATCAGGACAGTGATTTCAAGTAAATAACAAGAAAAACTTACTAGGTATATTACGTACTGTGGCGTGTGTAGCTCTAATTATACGGCTGAAGGGTATAATGAAATTTCCTTTGGCACGATTAATTTTTGGGTTACTGAGATGGATTTTCGAAGTGGGGCCACCTGGATTTTTGCTGCAGGTGGGGGGAGGGGGGGTTTTAAAATTCAGTTTCATTATTTTATTTGAGCGATTTAGTTTATAGTCATGTTTGGTATCATTTTCGAATAAATCATATGTCAAAAAGTGAATTCCGTAATAAAAGGACATAATCAAATCTAGGCCCCCCTCTCGGTAACGGCTAAGAACCTCATGAAATGTAAAAAAGATGATACGTTTTTTGGATCAAAATCTTATATTAATCATCTTCAGACGAAACGGGAATCACAATTTATGTTAAAAAGTATATTTTTGTGTTTTATTCCGGTCAATATTCTGGTTCCTTGATTCTGCTGACATCTGTGACACAAACATAAAGTAGGTACTAAGAGCAACTAAGAGGAAATAAGGGTAAAATGGAGCAGTTTTTAGAACCCAGGATGCGTAAAAACAACTACAGCGCAGACAATCTCCTGTGTATGCCGAGTGATGCCGGCTTAGAATAGCATCACCCCAATTCTACCCGTGGGTGTCGTAAAAAGCGACTAAGGGATACTCATCCAGGTAATGGGCAGCAGTGGACTGTTGTGGCTGTTATGTTATGTTATGTTATGTTATGTTATGTTATGTTCTGTTATGTTATGTTATGTTATGTTATGTTATGTTATGTTATGTTATGTTATGTTATGTTATGTTATGTTATGTTATGTTATGTTATGTTATGTTATGTTATGTTATGTTATGTTATGTTATGTCATGTCATGTCATGTCATGTCATGTTATGCTATGTTATGTTATGTTATGTTATGTTATGTTATGTTATGTTATGTTATGTTATGTTATGTTATGTTATGTTATGTTATGTTATGTTATGTTATGTTATGTTATGTTATGTTATGTTATGTTATGTTATGTTATGTTATGTTATGTTATGTTATGTTATGTTATATTATATTATGTTATGTTATGTTATGTTATGTTATGTTATGTTATGTTATGTTATGTTATGTTATGTTATGTTATGTTATGTTATGTTATGTTATGTTATGTTACGTTACGTTATGTTATGTTATGTTATGTTATGTTATGTTATGTTATGTTATGTTATGTTATGTTATGTTATGTTATGTTGTGTCATGTCATGTTATGTTATGTTATGTTACGTCACGTCACGTTACGTTATGTTATGTTATGTTATAGCCGGGTTCGTACGTAAGACAAGCAACAAAAGCGACTACAGCAACAATATTGATAGATTAATGATTTATATACTTGCAGACTTTATTAAATAAATAATAATAATAGGCAAGCTGCCACTGGCATTACAACGGCAAAATATAACAGACCATGCCACAGGAACTGCATAGGGTGATACGAATTCGTATTAGGAAACTTCTTTTGCAATGTCTTTAAACTTCTGATCAGGGGTAGGTACCATTTTACCCCATCTACCCTGCAAGTATTACATACTCTTTGAAACTCTCATAGAGAATAAAACTTCTGCTTACTTCTGCATTTCCTCTTTTCCTATTGTCATCAAATTGTCATTTGGCAAAAGGAAGTATACCCGCACACCCGCAACGTACTCGCCGTACGCGCTGAATAATGCGGATGACCTCGCACACCTAACCGCAAGCACAGCCGCATCGAATAGAATTGGTGTTGCCAAGAGTACTTTCCTCCCAATTTAATGGGTAATTTTGCCGTATGTGTGTATTTTTCGGAAATTTATTTCAACTAATAATTGCTGTCATTTTACGCCAGAGGCACGTTCAAGCAGCCAACTTTCGTAACTGCAGACCTATCTCCGTGCACCACGCAGCTTCCCTTTGTTCCCATATGTCCAACTGATCACTTCTACATTATAACAGGTCGGAATATTTTCTACGTTCTTTGTTCTACGTTGGAACAAAACTTTTGAACATATTACAGGTCCCGCTGTTTCAACTTAAAAAAAATATTATTGTCCAAGGAAGTAGAATGTGCAGAAAGGCAAAATGCCAATACGTCAAAGTAGCAAAATGTAAAATTGCTAGAATATAAACGTAACAAAATGCAAAGAAGAAGCAGAAAACATTTTGTCCCAATGTCCAAATGTAAAGGTAACAGAATGTCAATTGAATTTAAAAGGACGGAATCTGAAATATTAAAATGTCAAAAAAGCTTAAAATTAAAGTGGCATTAGTCAAATAAGCAAAATGTGAAAATGTCATTTGGTTATTCTTTAAGAGTGACATAGACTCCAAAATCTTCGAAACTTTCGAAAAGAAAAACTGGAACACGGACGGTGAACAGCAGACTTTACTGGGAGGTAATGTTAATGGGACAGTCTGGCAGCATTGACAAAAACTGAATCTTTTTAAATGGTTACACTGTCTGCGTGCGCTGATGACGTCATCAGCATTATAGTCTATGATTAGCACTGGCTGGGGAATCCGTTCGGTTAGGCGCGTGCGGCTCGGCAATATTTTCGAGGTTCCACAGATTTTCATACAAAGAATCCAAAATTCGGCGAGTGCGTTGTGGGTGTGCGGGTATAAATACTTTCATCTTATAACTCGTATCAAAATTCTTAGTTAGGTTATGCCATTTTTTTTTAAGAATTATTTTGCGTCGTTCCATCAGTTTACGGTTAGATAATTAAAAACTAAGTATGCCACCATGATCTAGATAGTGTAAGAAATACATTACTACGAGTTTAATTACTAGCCATTTCGATTTAGGCCCCCATTTCGAGGGGCCTAACCTTGTATGGGCATATGATTATCACCTTTGGGTCATTACATATTAAAATTCAATTTTTTTTCTAAATTAAAATCAAGAATAGGTGATCAAAAGATAATAAAATATCAACGCACAGATAACCTAGGAACTTGAATTATTGCGCAAAGGATGTCAAAATAGTGCAAAAGAGCTATAAGAAATAATTTTCATAAAAACTCATCCCTAAAAGGGGTAAAACAGGGGATGAAAGTTTGTAGGTAACTTTTTATTCCTTTGATAAATGTCGCTGAAATTTTGTTCAGTCATTATACATCACAAACTATGATATAAATGTATTTTATTTTTTTGTAATTCGCCCCCTAAATGGGTAAAATAATGGATGACATTTTGTATGAAACCCTAAAGAAACTGGACTATTTTACTGTAAAAAAAAGCGGCCAAGAGCGTGTCAGACACGCTCACAAATAGGGTTTCGTAGTCAACGTTTAAATATCAGATCTTTCGGCGTTACAAAGTTAATTTTGTTGCTGGTTTGTTTGCAGCTGTATGGTGACCAACCGCAAATTGAAAAACTTTAATATTTTCTTAATCTTAAGTGGTACAGTATTCGTTATAGTTTTCATGGTAACTTTATAATAAGAACTATATTCCATATTTTTTTCAAATTTTTAGCATGCGTACTTTAGAAGTTACAGCTGGAACAAATTATGGCACAAAAACGCCCCTTTTAAAAGCAAATATCTCGAGACAGAAACATTTTAGTGACTTTGTTTCAAAGAAACCTCCCCTTAGTTTTTAAAGACCTATTCAACGATACCCCATTCAATATTACAGGAGAAAAAAAAATTTTTTACACCCTTTTCACATGTATGGGAAGGGGGTCCAAAAAACAATTAAAATATTTTTTTCTCAACATTTCTAAGTTTGGGTCAACACGATCTATCTAGGTGATAATCATATGCCCATACAAGGTTAGGCCCCTCGAAAATCGAAATGGCTTGTAATTAAACTCGTAGTAATGTATTTCTTACACTATCTAGATCATGGTGGCATACTTAGTTTTTAATTATCTAACCGTAAACTGATGGAACGACGCAAAATAATTCTTAACCTAAAATGGCATAACCTAACTAAGAATTTTGATACGAGTTATAAGGTGAATGAAAGTATTTATACCCGCACACCCACAACGCACTCGCCGAATTTTGGATTCTTTGTATGAAAATCTGTGGAACCTCGAAAATATTGCCGAGCCGCACGCGCCTAACCGAACGGATTCCCCAGCCAGTGCTAATCATAGACTATAATGCTGATGACGTCATCAGCGCACGCGGACAGTGCAACCATTTAAAAAGATTCAGTTCCAGACTGTCCCATTAACATTACCTCCCAGTTAAGTCTGCTGTTCATCGTCCGTGTTCCAGTTTTTCTTTTCGAAAGTTTCGAAGTTTTTGGAGTCTATGTCACTCTTAAAGAATAACCAAATGACATTTTCACATTTTGCTTATTTGACATTTGCCACTTTAATTTTAAGCTTTTTTGACATTTTAATATTTGAGATTCCGTCCTTTTAAATTGAATTGACATTCTGTTACCTTTACATTTGGACATTGGGACAAAAAAATTTCTGCTTCTTCTTTGCATTTTGTTACGTTTACATTCTAGCAATTTTACATTTTGCTACTTTGACGTATTGGCATTTTGCCTTTCTGCACATTCTACTTCCTTGAACAATAATATTTTTTAAAAGTTGAAACAGCGGGACCTGTAATATGTTCAAAAGTTTTGTTCCACCGTAGAACAAAGAACGTAGAAAATATTCCGACCTGTTCTATTGTAGAAGTGATCAGTTGGACATATGGGAACAAAGGGAAGCTGCGTGGTGCACGGAGAAAGTTCTGCAGTTACGAAAGTTGGCTGCTTGAACGTGCTTCTGGCGTAAAATGACAGCAATTATTAATTGAAATAAATTTCCGAAAAAAACGCACATACGGCAAAATTACCCATTAAATTGGGAGGAAAGTACTCTCTTGGCAACACCAATTCTATTCGATGCGGCTGTGCTTGCGGTTAGGTGTGCGAGGTCATCCGCATTATTCAGCGCGTACGGCGAGTACGTTGCGGGTGTGCGGGTATACTTCCATTTGCCAAATGACAATTTGATGACAATAGGAAAAGAGGAAATGCAGAAGTAAGCAGAAGTTTTATTCTCTATGAGAGTTTCAAAGAGTATGTAATACTTGCAGGGTAGATGGGGTAAAATAGTACCTACCCCTGATCAGATGTTTAAAGACAATATTGCAAAAGAAGTTTCCTAATACGAATTCGTATCACCCTATGCAGTTCCTGTGGCATGGTCTGTTATATTTTTGCCGTTGTAATGCCAGTGACAGCTTGCCTATTATTATTATTTATTTAATAAAGTCTGCAAGTATATAAATCATTAATCTATCAATATTGTTGCTGTAGTCGCTTGTCTTACGTACGAACCCGGCTATAACATAACATAACGTAACATAACATAACATAACATAACATAACGTGACGTGACGTGACGTGACGTGACGTGACGTGACGTGACGTGACGTGACGTGACATGAAGTGACGTGACGTGACGTGACGTGACGTGACGTGACGTGACGTGACGTGACGTGACGTGACGTGACGTGACGTGACGTGACGTGACATGACATGACAGTGGACTGTTGTGGCTGTTATGTTATGTCATGACATGACATGACATGACATGACATGACATGACATGACATGACATGACATGACATGACATGACATAACATAACAGCCACAACAGTCCACTGCTGGACATGGGCCTCCCCCTATCGGGGGGTATTGCCATACTCACCACGCTTGGCAGGCGGATTGGCGAGCGCAGTGCATGATGGTGCATTAACAGGGAACGCTGCTGCCCATTACCTGGATGAGTATCCCTTAGTCGCTTTTTACGACAGCCACGGGTAGATGATTGGGGTGATGCTATTCTAAGCCGGCATCACTCGGCATACACAGGAGATTGTCTGCGCTGTAGTTGTTTTTACGCATCCTGGGTTCTAAAAACTGCTCCATTTTACCCTTATTTCCTCTTAGTTGCTCTTAGTACCTACCTACTTTACGTTTGTGTCACAGATGTCAGCAGAATCAAGGAACCAGAATTTTGACCGGAATAAAACACAAAAATATACTTTTTAATATAAATTGTGATTCCCGTTTCGTCTGAAGATGATTAATATAAGATTTTGATCCAAAAAACGTATCATCTTTTTTACATTTCATGAGATTCTTAGCCGTTACCGAGAGGGGGGCCTAGATTTGATTATATCCTTTGATGTCGATAGCTCCAAAACTGACAGAGTTATGAGGGCGCGGCATACAGACAGACAGACAGACAGACAGACAGACAGACAGACAGACAGACAGACAGACAGACAGACAGACAGACAGACAGACAGACAGACAGACAGACAGACAGACAGACAGACAGACAGACAGACAGACAGACAGACATGACGAAACTATAAGGGTTTCTAGTAGACTACGAAACCCTAAAAATTACAATAAAAATTGAGGTGGCCCCACTTCTTAAATGGCTCCATGCGCCCTTAGGACCAATCCTTTCGAAAGGAAATCTTGTGATAAGCATCAGCCGTATTTTCCGATTTTCACCGGTGTACACACCCAACCTGTCTTTCGAAACATGATTTCTTCCTGAAAGAGCTTCTATTACTGTCAAACAAAATAAATCACCCTTGAACTGAGTTGTCTTAAAGTTCAATCACAAATCTGAGGGCCACCCGTTTTCTTTACCCCGGTGGTCCAATCTTCAAGATGATTAAATTAGGACTCGAACAGATATAACATGCAAAATGATATACAATGAGCCCGGCCCGATGCATAATGAAGCAATCAAATAGTACCCATTGTATCAAGATATTGGAGACTGGGAGCTGATACGCACGTTTACAATGTGCCGTGAAATTGTGTATGTCGAATTTGATTTGGTCTCTCAGAAGTCGTAATTTTGAATCAGTAGAATCCGGATTTCACATGGTCTGGAACCGCATGGCCTTAACAATCATATCAAACGTTCACATCAAGGCTATACTTTTCTATGAATTCATGAATAAGGACGTGTGATATGTAACTAGAACAAAAATAGGTAATTTTCTTTCGGATACGAATGGCTAGAGGATGTGTCATAGACTTGTATTCGAACATTCGATCGAAGTCTTTCTCATCATCTTTCTTTCGGGTTAGAAATACCATCCCAAATCCTAACATGCAAAATACAATTGAATAATTCGTTTATCTGGACGATTAAAATGTATCTTTTAGTACTGATTAAAACAATGATCGGGCTGGTTCGGTAACTAAAATTCTATCCCAACAAAAAGCTCTCTTTGACTTCTTCAATAATGGGTCCATTAGACCTTAACTTAAACTGACAAATGAACGCGTCAAGCGAAGATGAAAGTATTCGCAAGGAATTCAGTTCTATTCAAATGTGTATGAGTGTAAAAACAGTACTCGAATGAATGAATTTCTATAGACTACTTTCACTAGTTCCTTTCACAAAAATATTCAGGAGAAGCTTTTACCAACGTTTCAAACACATTGCTTGCTCGAAAGCGTGCCTATATAAAGTTTGTTACTGGTAAAGTAGCATTGGATGTTATACTTTTAGTAAAAGCTGGTGATCTAGTTAGTTGCTAAGCAAACGTATCGGTTTCAGCTACATTGAGTCTCGCCACTGGCCTGCATTAGCTTTGCATACGATAATCCCATTCCGATGCATTTCAACAAAAACCTCTTGCATTTTAAAATCCTTTGCGAAAGCAAACATTTGACGTTTCGAGGGAAATTGAGCGGAAGGCTTTTTGTGCAGACCTTTGGAATTGATTGAAAGTTTGATTAAGGGGGAGCTTTCGTTCAGACCCCGAATCCTGCGCCTGCGCATACGGAATCTAATTGTATTATTACCATGACCGGATTTAAATCATGGCTATTTCGAGAAGATAAAAGAAATTGCTGGCAATACACCATTTCGGTTTTTTTGGTCGTAGAATTTAATTCATGAAAAAGAACGGCTCAGCTAAAAGAAAATGCTGGCGATTCGCCAGTCGATTTTTTGGTCGTAGAGTTTAATTTATGAAAAAGGGATGCTGTAAATATGAAGACAACACAAAAAGCTGTCACATAACTGGATCAAAGTTGTCTAGCAACACTCGTGAACAAACTAATATTTTATTAATGAGTGTTAAGGCCGCGGCACAATCGCGGGACGTTGGAAGATGATTTAAGCGCGTCTCTTTATTGATTTACTTCGATCTCACGGCCGATATATTTTAATATCGCCGCGGCGACAACCGTCCATTCATCGATATTATATTTCTTGACATTGTCAATATGGCGCCTTTGTTCGCACACAAATTTATGTTTTTTTTTAAGTTAGACGATGTCCATTGTGTCCTGTATGCGACAAAGCGAGGTATTTATCCTGATCATATCCTGACGTGTGGTCAAAATGTGTCGATGCGTTAAAGATTTATATCGTGAAGGGAGCTTTAGGCCAATGGGTCATTTTTTATCTCTCAATCTATGATTCTCCCTTATATGCAAGGAAACTTTATTGTTGGGTTTCGCGATGGAAAAAATCCTGCTTATTGACATAATAAAGATCTGGTTATTGTCATACGTAGTCTATGTTGGAAATTGAAACTGCGTCCATACGGACTAGCGAATTGCGAATCTGTAAGGCATCAGTCTCATGAGTGTTTTACGGCAACTCGGTATGAATTTCGTACTTTATGATGAACTTTTTGTGCCCAAGCGCTCAAATCGCTAAACTTAAACCGTATCGCAGTTTCAATTCCCACTGTAATTATGTAAAGCACTTGTCTTACCTAAGGAGCTGAAACAATAAAATGTGTACTTATTTTACAAAATATAATTTTCGTCTTTAGCACTTCGATAGGTAGGATGGGATACTCTTTTATCAATGCAACTTAAAAAAAAGTAAATAACGGAAGGAGAAAAACAAAAATTGCACTGGTATACAGGCTGAACCATGCTTTGATGTTAAAGACAAAATTTAAATTGCTTATACTGAGAGGTATCCGAATAACCCCCCGTTCCCCATGTATGTTCCGCGATTTTTGTAATTTCCGAGCTATTCAACTTTAAAAGTTGTATGGGGAATTATGCTACAAGAGCAACCACTAAAAACCACTATGAAATTTTCCCATACAACTTTAAAAGTTAAATGCCTTTGGAACTACATAAAATTGAGGTATCTACAATTCTACATACCTTCATGAGGGTGTTGCGGACACCCTTCAGTACAAAGAAATTAAATTTTGTCTATTGACGTCACTGTTCCACCTTGTATATTAAATATAACTGCTAACAATGTTGAAAAATAGTTTAATGTTTAACAGTGTCTTGATTTTTACAACCTTTAACTCGACATGAGATGAGATAACTTTACGACGGCGATCAGTATCTTTCTCACAACTTTGGCATTAAAACCATCGCCGTACGCGTTTAAGTAGCTCTATTACACCTTAACCATGAAGCTCAACAACCGTAAAATATCATTACACCTAATCATACGGTCGATAAACCACTTATGGATAAAACGGTGGCAAATTTAGAAGTAGGAACATTATAAGTAACAATGTAAGTGGTAAAATTTTTATAACTTCTACAGAAGTCGGTTTTTGATTGATCTTTTCTTCGCTAACCGGCCCCGCCTTTCCCGACCGCGGCGTCTTTTACTTTTTTTATCTGTTAGTACCAACGATACTAATTTTATTTATTAGCATGTTTTATTACACGTCAAATTGCGGAATACTACACTTTGTCGTGCGGTGGGCGGTTCGCCTTTGTGTCACCGTGGCGTGTCTAATCGATTTTGTTTTAGGGTTCCGTAGTTACATCGAGAGAATGGTATCGCTATGAGCATTCGGCATTCTAAGGTTGCTGATTACGTCAATCTTTGTTTAGTTAAAAGTTAGATCGTTTCCTAAATTATAGTTAACAAAAACCAGCGATATCAACAGTAATAAAAACATATTGAAATTGAAAGCCAGTCAAATAAAATCTATAAATTTATATGAAGGTAGATACAGACAGAACCAGTAGATAGGAATGCAGCATTCGCTTTTCGATTTTTTCTTTTCATTAGAGATCTTTTGCTATACAACAATTTGTTTGAGATAAATTAAGCTTACCTAGCTACACCTAAATTTTGAATGAATGCTGTGTTGCTAATTTAAATTAAGGAATACTACTCATTAAAATACCTTTGATACATCATCCGTCTTTGTTTGGTTAACCACCAAAACTCATACATTTTAAACATGAGAAACTCAACTCTACTAACCCTCACCTAACCTAACCTACTGATGTTTCGTTGGCCTAATCACTACTGGCATAAAAGTACATTTGAAAATAGAGGACGTTTAAAAATAGAATAACGTTATAAATCATTTTATCAATAAGAATACTGATACTCCAGAAAGTACTTATGTAGTTGGAGAAAATAAAGCACAGATAAGTGTATTCACCCCTAAGGCAGTTGATGTCGATTCACACCTTGTACTGGGTCAATAATTCGATGATAATGCACCCTATTACTGGTACTGGCGACTTGATACACCCTTAAACTGTCTTACATACGGACGAGGCATTTGGAGAGCTTCTTTGGACTTCGAAACATCGATCTATGAATTGCAAAGCTTCGGGCAAAGTTGCCAGAGTCCCTGATTTGACATACGTAGGTCTTATCTTATGTCACATTGGTAACATCAAGGCTTATCTTTTATAAACGAAATATTATCAAATCCTTGTGTAAATATATTTCAACGATAAATTCACCAATAATTATATCTAGAAATTAGTTTAAATAGGCAGGTAAGGAAGGAAGTAATAATTTTAAAAATACTCCGCCATACAAAAGAGTTAAACGCGCATTAGATGTCGACCGTCTTAAACAAATTTTATTTTTGTACTTAAACTACTATTTAATTTAAAAAGTGTCGTAAGTGTCTAAGACCCTTATATGTTTCGACAACCTAACACCTTGTAAGTATAATTTCTAACATCTGCCTAACCCGTGCATGCGTAATCAAAATAAAAATATTATTATAGTAGATTTATTTGATAGTGGCCGGCAGATGCTTCGGACGGCGCGCGCTCACCCAATACATCCACCATCTTTATTTTTGTTGATCCACATTGTTTGGCCAAGGGTCCTCTCCTAAAGGGTCAATATCTTCAAGCTTCCGTTCTAGTCGGATTTCCTTTATTTCTTGTTTTGTCTGTAAACATCTTAAGTGCCCCTCGTCAATCAAAAGAGTCAAAGGGTTTGCAGAATTGCTTTCTCTGTACCTTCTGTGGGGGTATTATGAATGACAGAAAGTCGTATTTCGCAAAATTTAAACCGTCTTCTTAGTAGAGAAACTTTAAATACCTATTCTGTATATTGTCAACCTACTTTAGAAACCATAACAGTGCACTGCTTGGCATGGGCCTTGTCAATTTCTAAGTTGTAATGTTTTGACGATTTCTAGGTCCCTTAGATAAATCTCAATCAAAAATAGAGTCTTTGATATCGGTCCAGTAGTTTTTATCAATCGTAGACAGCGTCAGTAGGTAAACATGCACATCAAGTTTTAAACCAGACCAGACCAAGTTACTAAAATCATATTTTCAATAGTACTAGGATGTCTCTATTTAATATCTTCTTTTTTAAAGTCGGTTAATTTATGATCATTTGTATGTGGTTGGGTCCGTTGGATATTAAATTGATTTTACGGTAGCTCTCGGTGGATATTTATCCCTATCAGTCGGATTCAGTTAAGTCACGACCCGGGGAGCATTCCCACAGTGCTATTGCAAATAAAATGTCTAGCTCCAATTTGAGTCCACCATCCACTGAATATTAATTTACCAAATGTTGTTTTTACTGTAACCGGACGTGCACACTGCACACTGAGGCGACATTTGCTGGCAACTTACCGGAAGTCTACAAAAACGAGGAAAATAACGAGAGATCCGTGAGTCGCCGAGCAACAAAGTTGCCTGCGTAACTGGGGTCTAAAACTTTTACGTTTTCACCGAGATCTACAGTTTTTGAAGTTAAGATTGGTAAGGGCGTGTGGAATTGAAAAACTTGACTTTGATACATGAGATCGAACTGACTTCTTTTTTTTACAGGGTAAGACATATACACTCGTCTTTTTAACGTTTCTTATGAAAATCGTGAATTATTTCAGTGACTATTCTCAAAGAAAGTCTTGACATGATGGTGAAGTTTTTATCTCGCTGCGTCACCGGCTTCTTCCGATCACAGACGGTGAATTTCATGAAATGAAGCCTCTTTCCCGGAGAGGTAGGCAGAGACTAGGTACACCCTTCCACTTGCTACGATCCTGACACATCTTTTTCGCTTCCTCCACATTCAGCAATCTTTTCATTCATGATCGTCGGTTTAGGGTACCCTTGACCTATGACCCTTCTTTAGCATGTTCCCATTTTGATCTTTATGTATGTGATTATTATGAATAAGTTAGTAAAACATACTAATGGCCAGTAGTCTAATATGGAATAACACTAGTAGAGAGGCATGCATCCGGCGTCCGTCTCAGATCGGATTAACACTATTTAACTTGGCTGCTTGTTTCGCGCGCCGGCCGATCGCAGACCGACCACTTGTCTTTTTAATGTGTAAATTAATTTAAATCGACCTTTGGAGCATGAAATTCCCGATCCATTACGCGGGAGACAGGTAGATGCGTGTGCGCATGTCTAAGGCGAGAATCACACATAACGTCTGTTCGTGCGCTATTTTATTTGCTTTAGGAATATGCTCCTTATTTTTATACAAATACACTTTATGTCTATCTGTTTGACAGACGCATCCGCTTGCGCTGCGTATCGCACAACGCTGCGTCGACGGATGCGTCTGTCTGACCGTTTTACATAAACCGTACTTGTATGAAAATAAGGAGAAATCCTTTTGTCCTAAAGCATGCGTTACGCAGCGCTAATATAACGCAATAATGGACGTTGCGTGTGATATACGTCTATTACTCTACTTTGTAGCAATATTTAACATACAACCCAGTCAGTATTACAGACAGACAGTAGGTACATGCATGAGATTGAACAATCGTGTTTGTTCGGTGCGATACTGACTCTACATTGTAGACAATTCTTGTCTTTTGAAAATGTAATTTTTTTTTACATTGCCTGTATAGTGTCCCACTGCTGGGTGTGAAAGAGGGGAGGCCTTTGCTCAGCAGTGTCATCAATATTTAACCTAAATCCCACAGCTGTAAAGACAGCTCGACACAAACCTATTTATAAAATTTATTATAAAAATTTAAGTCATCATTGTACCTAGTAACGCACGGATAAAAATCCAGTTCCTAGGTGTATTTCCATTTCAACTCAGTGTGACATCAAAATCTATATAGATTTGAAAGTCATAAATTAGGCCGATTCTCACGAACCTTATCTGCTTCGATAAGGCGAAAAGAACATAATAATTGGAAGATCTTAGAGCAACCTTTACCATTACTTTAAGCATTGCTCCCACTTCATTAATAGTCGTAACGAGGAGCTTTTTCATTTTAATTCACTCTTAATTAACCGCACGTAGCTCTTTCAACTTGAAAGGTTTATCTCGCGTGTAGGTGTTGTTCTTAGAACCTCTACTCGGAGAGTAGTACTATGTTATGCATTGCGGAGTCAGATCGCGGCTGAAAAGGTATTTCGCGAACAAACGACGCAATGTATATCGAAAATTCGTACGTGGAGATAGTAGTTTTTCGAAACGTTCCTTAGGTGTTAAGCTCTAATTGATAATAGGAATAAATGGATTCCCTTCAAGTGGACTAATAGGCGTGCGGTCGGTGTGAACGGGGCGTAATCAAGGACCACTTTTCAGTTGTCGTGTGGTCGAGTGGTGTAGTTGGTAGTGCTGGCCAGCAATCTGGTGGTTTTGTGGGTACGGTTTTCAGCGAAAAATAAAAGCTCTGCATTTATTGTAAGTAATTGTTGGTCCGAAAAGTTTGTGATTGAAGAGTGATAAATTTTTCGTTTCATTTTTGGACCTTCCATCCAAGTCAATTTGTATGGGAGGACCAAAATTTTTTTTGTATTTCGATCTATGTTCCTTGGGGAAAGTTGTTCAGTTTCATGGGCCGATTCGCGCCTTAAAATATTTGCAGTTAATTTTTTTACTACTTACTACTACTAAGTATATCATTTAGGTACAACTATTGATAGTTTAAATTGAAAGCTAAAAAATATGTGATTGGAAATACTTCTGCATGTCATTGTATTCCAGTCACATTCCAGTCAATGAAGCTCTCTTCTTCAATGTACTTATTATCAAAGATTCTTCCCTCAAATACCCAATTCACTAAACTAAACGGAGGTGAGAGCTGGCCCCAATTTCTACGGTGCTCTGCATGATAATATTTATTGATCGATAATAGTTATGCAGCAACCCTAACTACAGATTACTGAGGATCTCATTACTGGTGGAGTACTGGACTGGGAGCTTAATTCCCTGGCGACGGGATACGTTTTAATTTTACACCCGCTCTACTTCAGAATATACAGGGTACAACTGCAAACATAAGAACATTTTCTAAGAAATACAAGTAGGAATATTTTAGAAAATCTAATGAGATCTGATGATATTGTTACCAAGAAAAAGACAACGTCGTAACTCCTCTTAGATTTTTTATTATTTTGTTCTACATGTTAAGTTGATTCTTTTCCTAAAGATTAAGTGTACCAATTTTCAGAACTCTACCCACAGGTGCAGCGTGTTTCGGTCTACCGACACACCGACTAGTCAGGAAGCAAAAAATTTGATATCAAAGATATTCCGTGCGATTTTTCATATCCCAATATCCAAGACTGTACTGAAAATAGCGACTCACTCAACTATAACTTTGATACCATGTCAAATATATTTGACTTCTCATATTGCCACCCAGTATTTCATCAGTGCCGAAGATACGTAAAAACAAGTAGGTAGGTAGGTAAGTGTTCGAAGGCACTTATCGGTAGCTCGGTGGGGCATCCGCGATTTCTTTGATTGTCAATTACCTACGAGCATTCATCCTACCTAATAATAATATTATAAAGGCGGATGTTTGTGTGTGTTTGTTACGACATCACGCTAAAACGGCTGATTAGATTGACATGAAATTTTGCACAAATATAGAAGAGTATCTAGAATAACACATAGGCTACTTTTTACCACGGGAAAATGTCTTATTCCTATGGGATCACGCATATTCCAATATTTTTGCAAAGGTGGCGTGACTGAGCCGATTCGCGTTTTAAATGTTTTCGCCGAAAACTAACAGCGATATCTCTTGGCGAGTAATGCTTTTTTCCCGCGGAATAATACCTAGGTTGCAGCGGTTGAAACCGCTGACGGGCAGCTAGTATCATAATAAACGCGAGAAAAAGACGAATAGAAAATATTTGTTAAAGAAAATTTTATTATTAATTCTTACAGTTCCTATATATAGTTACATAGTACATTCATAGA
This sequence comes from Phthorimaea operculella, assembly GCA_024500475.1. Classification (NCBI taxonomy): domain Eukaryota; kingdom Metazoa; phylum Arthropoda; class Insecta; order Lepidoptera; family Gelechiidae; genus Phthorimaea; species Phthorimaea operculella. Next base: position 521,915 of record JANFCV010000151.1, on the reverse strand, counting down.
AAAACCGTAATTTCCCCGGAAACATTCTACATTGTAAGCAAGATACAATATTTCACCGTGACTTTTAACTTTATTAATGCATTGAGGCGCCCGTCATATACCTCCATTGACAATTTCAAGTGCGTGGCGACGGAATAAATGTACGAATGCCAAGACCAATGATTAAAATATATAGCCCCTTTGGAGTGTTAAATATCGCAAAAGGGCGGCCATATTTTCAAAATAATTACGTCAATAATTGGCACGCACACTAAGGTGCCCGCGTAGACCCATCTCATTATACGAAGTTGGGATTTTACCACCAACCGCGTCAGATTAATAGTTTTAACTATATCATAAGTTTGTTCTTGGGTAAGTATGGGCGCTGTGTCAATTACACAGTAAAAATACAAGTGTCTATTACTCACGCCGTAGGTAAGTGAAAACCATATAGCTTTAGCATGGGAACTTACCTACGCCATAAAGTATCAAAGGGTTACTTGCTGAATACTTTAACTTAATCATACTGCCTATGTAAAAAATAAAATGAGAGGTTTGTTTGTCTTCTTCTTGTTCTTCAAACAGTGATTTTTAAGATTATTAGAGTGTGTTGGGCCTCCTGAATACTCTCCATATTAGAACAACGTTTGCCATACTCACCCCGCTGTGTAGTCGGATTGGCGAGAGCAGTTCATGGTGTTGTATTTATAAGAAATGTTTCTATCTGATTTCCTGGGAAAATGGGATATTGATATTCGAAGCTGGCACGTATCGTTGCCCGAGTTGCCCCAGTGTCAAATGTATGAGAAGTTATAGAGATTCAATCAATAGTGTTGTCACTGGCGTTTTGCTACTGATAGATAGGGAGGTGGTGTGCAGACTACTGCCACCCGTTCTAACTTCGATAGCTTGCTTATACAGGGTGTTAGGGACGGTGTACCGAAAACTTTGCAGGCATGATCAGACCATCAAACTGAACAACTTTTACTATGGAGCCAATGGTGGGAAACAAAAAAAAATTCCGACCTCCCATACAAAATTCACGATCAGTTGACTGACTTTGTATGGGAGGTCGGAAAATTTTTTTCGTTTCCCATCATTGGCTCCATAGTAAAAGTTGTTCAGTTTCATGGTCTGAGCACGCCTGCAAAGTTTTCGTTACACCGTCCCTAACACCCCGTATATGTATACTCTAACGAATAAACTACACGAAGCACCTACCTAAAAAGTACTACAAATAATAACTCCAAGAGAAAATTCAAAATAGTCTCAAGTGGAACCAAATAAAGAAGGCTTGTCTACCAGGCATTGTAATCGGGCAATTGAACGGTGACTTACTATGTGCGAATTTATTTACCTTTCCGCACATGCGTAAATCAAGAAACACAATGATGCGCGGTACTGAGTAAACAAACCAATATAAAACCTTTTTAACCTACTCAAAAAGAATGAAAAAGACGAAAGAACGTTTTGTGTGTAACATTCTCAGAATTTCAAAATATTTTGTTAATTTGGCTGTCCTCTTACAGGCTCATAAAGAACTGCGCAAAATTTTAATGTTAGGTTAGGTTTATCTTTAAAGTAAGTTTTGTGAATCGATTTTGATAACCTACTTCTCATTCGTAAGCTAAATTTTGTCTGCACTAAGATCACAACAAATTTCATTGAAATCGCGACGCAGTTTTTAAAATACTTTTCCCGACATACAGTGGTTGATTTATTATTATTTTCTTCTAAAGTACTGAATCCATTACGAATACATTGACAGATAAAGAGTCCCTACGGAGTTCCATCAATTTCGGTCTATTGAATCTGTTCTTCATTTCAAAGTCGCCGAAATACAATAGCGTTGAAACATGGATCATATCGATCGAGTGATCTATGGATCAGTGCATTATACACTCACACTTTCAATAATGATCTACAATAGACGCGATCTATGCTGATATGATCGATGGAGGATAAGATTCAAACTTCTGTGGTCATAATATCCAAACATTGGCGATTTTAGATAAATCGCTTTAAAATGATTAAAATCAGTTCTTAGTAGGTGACAAAGCATAGCAATTTGTTTGACCGCATGGTGGAAATAAAGAAGATACACCTACCTGCTCAGTTATTGTTTGGATTATAGGTAGGTGTAAGAGACGTACTAAATCTTAACGGACCTTTCGATGTCAAAATCTATAAAAAAGCGACAGACAACATTTACAAAAATAAAAATACATTGTTGGATCATCATAATTTCTGACCCGGTATATTTTGATCTTCACACAGACACAACGGATGATTCTGTATGTATCTACTCCTCTATGTAGGTATGTAATGTTATACCTCTACCTCCCTATATACTTATATTAACATGGTATTCTGAAAATAACACTGTATCTGTATAAATGCGCTGGTGTGGGATACAACTTTTCTAAATATCAGTAAAGGTACTTATTTCTTTCGACAGAAATACTTTCTGAACTCTAGCCAGACAGTTGTTGCTTAAATTAAAGTACTAGGTATTCTTAAGCGAAGGGTGGACTTTATTCAAATACAACACGTTTATTTGCATTTGACGAGTGGTAACGTACTTTAACTATCACTGTGGTTGAGTGTAGGGCTGCCAAAGAAAATAACTCTTCATTAAAAAAATATATTGCAATAAAGTATGAATTATGCTCAAAGGGCCTTACCACACAAAAATTTAGACCAGCGTTGAACGCGTGTCTAGCGTTTTAAACAAGCGATCGACACTGATCTAACTTTTTTGTGGTAAGGCCCTAATGGTTCAGCAACATACTGTTAAAATGTGAAACTAGAATTTATTCTTGGAAATAACCTCCAAGAAACCTCATATTTTTTTCAGATATCGCTTTAATCTAGACTTACATCAGATTTATGGTCTTCATAGCAAGAAAGTCAGAAATCAAAACTCTGTTTAATCAGCGCGTAATACTTTTATAACCCCTAAGCTTTGGCACCCCTACATACCAGCACTCTCGAAATCGTATAGCAATGCGTTGTGCCCTCAAAGTCCCTCAAATAAGGGGTGGCACACACCTGTCCCGCGCCCTCGCGACACGCGACGCACGCGCAGCTCGCCCGCCAGTGTATCCTGACCTCGTGTCGTGCCAGTATTATTAGCAACTCGAGAATTTCATCCACTACTACTGGGTTTTCCTTGGGAATAAGGCATTTTTCCTTGACCACTAGGACACCCACTATTCTTATGTTTTTTTATACGTTACATTGAGGGTAGTAAGATTCAAAATCACTGGTACCTACACATGCTGTACCTACCAGGGTAGATGAGGGCTATATCATAATATGCTATTCAGATATAAAGCCTTCTAACTGAAAAAGAAAATTAGAAATCGGTCCAGAAGTCTCGGCGATACCCGATTATACCAATTTCCTTTTTATTCTGATAGTTGATACCTATGATTCGGAATTTGATTTTCTGATGAAATTAAATTACAGGTAGGTACTATCAATAAGTAGGTAAGCTGAAGAGCCTTGTTCAGCAAAAATAGGATTTCTTTCCGTGCAATAAAAACTGAAGCTCTTTACAACGAACACCATAAACCAACATACAACATAGTGATGGATGATAGCGCACGAAATAAAGGGATCTTTTTATACTGGTCGCTTGACGTATAGGGTGCGATATGGTCCCTAAATCTGAACAAGTATAGCAATGTGCATTGTTATGGTGGTGCATTACCGATTGGGCAGGTCTGACAGGGTGCCATTTAAAATTATTATTCAGTTTGGGGAAAGTATTATTATTTATCATGATCATGATATTTATTATTACGAGTATTTAGGTAAAGTTTTCTAGTTGAATCTTTCTTTTAATGTTTTTATTCAGAGAATATCAATGCAATGTTAGACCGAATAAGTTGATTAGGTAAATTAATGATTGTTGTACCATTTGATGACATTATGACAAGATAATAATACGTGAAAATTTTAATGTTATTTTCAAACAATCTGACTAAATTAAATGCTTACAATGCGCTGGTGTGCTTCAATACCATAGTAGTCTTTGTAGGTATATCGATTATCAGCCATATAAGACGTAGACATATTTTATAGTCCTATTCGTCGTAAGTAGTAACTACGTAGGCAAAAAAGTTATTGAAAAGCATCTTTTTCTGCAACCACTGAAATTACGATAACGGTATCGTTATTCAAATTTATTTACAAAAAATACCATCACAGGTGCATCGGTCTCAAAGCACACGAGAGCAGGCGACCATCATGCAAGATTAAGTTATCAAGTCGTTACAATTTATGTGCCCAATAAATGTCACGGTGCGTATAGTATAAAGAGTGTACTTACTCACTGGATGGCTAAGGTTCAGTTGGCCACAGTGCCGATTCGCCATCAATTTCATCCTTACATTGGGCCTGGTTTGTCACACTCAGTAACGGGAATTCACTAACATTGCACGTTCGATCCAGTAATTTTAAATTTAATTTCCGGTTGCTCACAGTTTAATTTTTTGCTTAGTTTGATTGAAATTATTTTTCTTACTGAACCTTAGAAGACTAAGGTAAATTTCGGTAAAACAAAGCCATTTTTTTGTGAAATTTTCTACTTCAGGCAGGATTTGAAACTGTGACTTTCGGTATCTGTACTGCCGACGCCTCTACCAACAGGGCTAGAGGCCTGGGCCTGAGAAATAGTGCAAGTGTATCTTGGCTTGGCTCTATCTACCGGGATAGTTTGCTACTGATTCCCAACAAATAATTCAACATGTACGTAATGTAATTCAATAGATCGAATAATGTAGCCAAAGTGATAAAAATCCGAATTCGATAAAAAAAAGGTTTAGTAGAAAGATTCTTTGCCAGTGTTAAAGTTCAATTTCTTCTTATTGGTGTGTTTTGAAAGATACAAACACGCCTGCCTTTTAAATAAAGGTTGAGTTCCTATTTCTCATTCTTGATGTGTGACGAACCAGCACACAGGCAAACCGGACCTAAATCTTTTGAGCGTGTGGGGTAAACGGTCGAGTAACCACAGGTTATCGCGAAACTTATTAAAAATTACGTTAGCTGATGCCAAATTGCTTCCGATGTCGATATATTATTTGTAGCTCGATTCGTAAACACACACGTGGTCAGAATATGGACATATAATCTTCTCTTTTCAAAATATATTACAGTGTTTGCAAAAAACCGGTAGGGACACCTACTAAAGAAAGGACAATATATAAAATTCTAACTTGAATACCATCCAAAAGCGTTACAACGAGTTCTAATTGGACCACAAATCAAATCCTTTGTGCTCATTCTATTTGGTCAAAAGCAAAACGCTGAGGGTAACATGAATACAACTAGTCATGCATCGTAATGAATAGGCCCTCACCAAATTTTTGCATTTCAATAATTCTAAATCACGTAATATTAATTATTAGAGGGTGTGTAACGGCGCGACGCGTGGCGTGCGTGCGCATACGCACAGCCAAAACCAACAGGTGTGCAGCAACCTTTATATTTGGAGGGAGAGGGAAAGGACAGACAATAAAAAAAGTTTGCATAACTTTATGTGGCATGCGTCAAAAGAGGTGACTGTTAACAGTTTTTGTAAAACACCGCAGTAGACCATCAATGCCATTGCCAAAGAGTAAAATTAAAATTTTAAAGCAATTCCCATGGTTGAAGTTGGACAAGAATTTTTAAATTAACTTCCTTTTGCTTGCACATAACAGGGATGATGTTGACAATTTACATAGGTTATGGCATGTAGGTTTCAAATTATAAAAAAGAACCGAATGCTATAAAAATGACAGACCATTCAATTTTAACTACAGATATATAGGCTACGATGAATATAATAAATCTGTATGTTTGACTATTGCTCACAATTTATTCAATTAAAATGTATTTCAAGTTGTTTGAATATTTGATTAAATTAATAAAATTAATGTTTGTGTAGTGGGAAAGTAAATCAAAAGTTTTGCCAAGAAAACCAAATAAAAAACACATGACGTGTGTCATTGATTACGTGTCTGGAAGCAAGAAATTTCATACAATACCATTAGGCACATAATCTTCTTCTTCAAATGGGATACCAAGTCGTCCAACGACTCGATAAACCCTGGTGTCAGAGTTTTTCAACCGCCTGCTGCAAGTAGCAGGCGTCTTACTGAGAACAAATTCATAAAGTGATAAATAATTATCAACTTTGTGAGTAACCCCACTGGGAATGAACCCGGGACCTTCTGCGTCGCAGGCAGTCATACCAACCACTGCGCACATCGGCTGTCATCCGCTGTTACTTAGGTAATAAACAGAAATCATAAGTAGACGTGTAAAACCACGAGCACTAGATAGTCCTCTTTTAATCCAAAATCACTCGTTTCTTACTAGTAAGGTGCGAAAATGAAAAAAACCGTGTGACGTCTGATGTTTCACCTATTTCAGCAGACACAATGGCCGATTCATCACTGCCATCTTGTCAAAGAGGATGTACAGACAGACGAACAGACAAAAGCATTTGTTGACACCGTGGAGGCTTTTGTTGGAGTGCGCGTAAAAAGCGTAGCATTTTGCCGAGCAGCAGACGTAACGTCTGTTTGTGCGTTAATTTTGCGCTGCGTAGATAACGCACGCTTTAGGACCATACTTACCTACCTTATTCACATACAAATACGGATTATTTCAAACGGTTACGCACGGCGACCGAGGGATAAACCTGAACCAAACAGCCAGGGCCAACCGTATGGTGGCGGTTCATCCACCACAATAGCATTCCCAAGGAGGGTTGACGTCTGGTAAGCGGCCGGTCGTAAAATTAAGCAAAATCCTTTGCAACACGATGTTGTATTCAACAAAACGTGTTGCGCCGACCCCAAGTAATTAGGATAAGGGCAGGAAGATGATGAAGGTGGTAAATCACATTTTCCATACCTACGCGAGCGAAAACGCTGTTCAAAAATAACGCACAAACGGACGTTACGTGTGTTTCTCGCCTTCTTAATAACAGCGTCATTTTATCATCATCATTTTATCGTCATCATTTTACAGGAATGCTATAAATTTTACAGATATTTTATGAATGGGAAAAATGAATTTAAGACTCGTTTTTTTGTCTTTATTGACCGTGAAGTCATAAGATGAAATACACTTACAATTATATTTATATGCAAAAAAACAGGCTTCAGCGCTTTTTTGATTGCCGTAAAATATTTCACAATTGGTGAATTCCTCGAGCAGAAGCTGCACTACGCGTAGATACATAGGTAGTACGTTTAGAAACTTAGAATATAAGGTGTAAAAAAATCAACTGCAAATATTTTAATGGGTGAACCAGCCCATGAAACTGAACAAATTTCCCCAACTTTCCATAAGTCGGAATATGAAAAAAAAACGCCGATACAAAATGTAACTGCTGAGTACTGCCGACCGAGTCAAATTGGCTGGTTTACCCCTTAAAATATTTGCAGTGCTGTTCACTTTTTTCACATAATATTATGACTGTAACCTCAACAGCCTAGTATTCAATTGCTAGTCAAGGGCCTCCCCCTATTAGCAGGCGGATTGGTAAATAGATATCTATTCAACAATACGACAGATTTTAATAAAATGACTAAGACAATGTGCTTATTGCACAAAATTTCTGATTACAAACGTTATTCTATGCGTAATTAACAGTAAATCTCAGCAATTTTATTACGCGCGATTTTTTCTTGCTTTTTGTAACACACTAAATGTTATGCAAGTTTCCGCACTGACGGAAAAAATATCGCTTGTTTTTTCATACGTAACAAACGGTACGCGAATTAAATTCGTTGTGCGGACAGAGCCTTACAGCAAAAATAAATACAGGTAGGGAAGTGCAAGTACCTTACGGCTATTGAATCCGTAAGACATTCAATTGCTCTGCATTTCAATTAAAACAATTATAAATACTGGCCATAAATCTCCGTTATTGCGTTTTGTTCGAAACGTCATGTTCGATATTCAAATCGATACGGGAGCCGGTAATTAGCGGTCTGTACACATGAATCGTATCATGACGAATCGATGTAATGGCCTTTCTACCTGTCAGAATAGGAGCTCTCGTTTGGTTGCTTTAGTATTTTATTGCCTGCAAAGTGAATTTAGTAGAACTCGTTTAAAATTCAGTTGTTCGTAAATAGTTACGTTTTTTTTCTGTGACGTAATTAAAATTAATTAATGACAATTATCTTTGGTCACTGCAAAGTCAAAATAAAGAGCTTTCGTCAAATAAATTTGACGTCACATCCTGGTTTTATATTCTAACTCACGGAATAAATTTTTGATTAAATGGGATGGGATACGGTTCCGCGTTGTGTAAAAAATATTTCATATTCGATATAAAAAAAAAAATAAAAAAAAGAAATTTTGCGGCTAAATAATACTCACACAAGCGTGTTTTGATACTTAAATTAAACCTGAGCTTTCTTCCTCAGATTTTCCTCCTTGCGAACTTCTAACATGTACATCGCCTGCAAATCCTTCTACCCATTAATGGGACCAACTTACCCTGGCTTTCCATACAAATACTAAGAAAACCCAGTATAAGATCCCTTAAATGGGTAGGTGCATTTTCTGGCGATCAGGGCCCCAAGTTTGCTATTTTTAGCCATTGTAATGCCAGCGACACTCAACTGTCATTCTATTGCCACTGTGATTTTTCCATACTAAAAACTGTTAGCAGAATACGAAACTACCAAAACCATCCAACTGACATGCCATCGACACTCAAGTGAGACGATTTTTATTTAGCAGACTTGAGGCCCTGTACAGTATCACAGTCTCTTTTCGTGTGCGACACCGAGTCGTTCAACGACCCGATGAACTCTGGTGTCAGAGTTTTTCAACCGCCTACTGCAAGTAGCAGGCCTCTAACATGGTTGAGTAACGACCGCCATCATAGACAGCAACCGAGACCGACGGCTTAACGTGCCCATTCGAAGCACGGAACCATCTTACTTACTTGCGGACAATCAGGTGGTTCAGCCTGCAATGCCCTAACCAGACTGGGAACAAATTCACAAAATGATAAATATCATCTTTGTAAGTGACCCCACCGGGAATTGAACCCGGAACCTTTGCGTGGCAGGCAGGCATACTAACCACTGCGTCACATCGGCTGTCAATATCACAGTGGTCGCACAGTCGCATGTACCGGTAGCCCCCAGCGGCAGGCTAATACCCCGGTTAATATATCTGCACTGATTGCTGGAACCAACTTACACTGGCTTTCCATACAAATACTAAGAAAACCCAGTATAACTCGATCCCTTAAATGGATAGGTGAATTTTCTGGCGATCTGTAGAGCATCACAGTGGTCGCGCAGGCGCAGGTCCCGGTAGCCCCCGGCGGCAGGCTAATACACCGGTTAATATATCTGCACTGATTGCTGGGACACACGTATTTATTTACAGCCCGGGACCTGCAACCTGACGTGCCGGCCGTGTTTATTTTTAATGTTAATAAGTCGGTTCCAGTCGGTTCCCACTCGCAGAACTGTAAAGGAGAACGGTATACTTTGTGGTTACGTTATTTCATTCAAAAAGTTCAAACTACAGGGACAAAAAAGATCACCGTCCAAGTCACCAACCGATTTGTATCCAAACTTGTATGAACTCTTTGAACTCGCAGTCGCAGTTGCAGGTCCCTAATACCCCGGTTAATATATCTGCACTGATTGCGGGGACACACGTATTTATTTACCGCCCGGGACCTGCAACCTGACGTGCCGTGTTTATTTTTAATGCTAATAAGTCGGTTCCCACTTGAAGAGCTGTAAAGGAGAACGGTATTTTGTTGTTGTTTCAATCAAAGTTCGTGCTATTGGTAACATTTGCCGTCATTAATTTTCATTAAAAGAAGGCTTATATATAAGCACCGCAACTTGGATTTTTTCTACGTCTTATATCAAAATTCTTTGCTTGTTTTTATAAAACCCAACGATTGGTGTCACGAAACACGTCTGGTGTCTTTTCGCGAGTGAGATAAGTCTCTCTACGGTGTATTAATCAGCTGACTAAATATCTAGACATGGGCTTCTCCTGCTGCAACACACCGGGCATACTTATATATTTAGTAGCAACGCTGTTAGGTAAGCACACCATACCACCCGGCACCCCTGCGGTCCCGAGCGCACCATATCCTTGTACGAGAATTTAAGTTACAAAGCGAAGCCTAAAAGATACTAGGTAATAGTATGACCAAAGCAACTGCCCCTAAGTCCATGCCAATAACCGCCGGAGGTCTTTCGCTGCGCTACGGATACGCCCGCGGCTTTTTGTCCGGCTTTTGCAATCGGCTAATGAGAGAATAGGTACTGCACCACCTCCACAGTTTCCGTAGGTAAATACAAGAGTGTTGTCCAAATTTTCAAGCAAGTGTGGCCCATAGTCAAACCAAATACGAAAACCATTCACAAACAAGATAAAGCGACTTAATACCTAGTCGATACCTTGATAAGCGGACGCGCCCCCAACTTTTTGCCCAACTTGTGCCTTGGCTAATGAGCGAATAGTACCCGTATAGAACGGGCCGTATCCGATTAAATATAAGAGTAAGACCTAAACCTGTCAGGTACTATTCCAAGCCAAAAGTGTAACCAAAGCGCAGACAATAAGAAAGCTACTAGAATAGCATTACCTTCTCCTTAAACCAGTGTTCCACTGTGCCACGGAAACGCCCGTGGCTTTTTGTCCGGCTTTTGGCATCGGGTAATGAGCGGATAGTACCTACAACACGAGTCCCGAACGGGCCGTATCCGTGTAGAGTATTTAAAAACACCCGTTTGTTTCAAGAAACAGTTCACATTATGATCTTTCCGGCCAATTTCGGCCATAGCGACCACTTCTACTCCTGATCAAGTCGGCGCTGATGCGCCCGTAGGTGGCTATTGTAGCCGATTTTAGCAGTAAACTCCCTTGCACAGTGGGGGCACGTGAGTTTCCTACTGAAGAGGCCTTCAATTCATCGCGTTTAGCGTCAAAGTCTGCTTTACTTATTATGAAGAATATGCGAGTCAACACAACATCAGCAAGCTTGCTTACAAAAATTCTAATAAGTAAATTTTATCTGACCTACTACGCACAATTTTAAGGTTCATATTTATTATCGTTCATATATTAAGTTGAGTAAAGTTGTGCAAAATCAATAAAATATTTTGATCGTACCTGCTAATTTGATTAACTTTTTAGTACTTAGGTAGGTACTATTGATAAGATGATTCTAATGCTTATTTTTCAAGTAAACCTTATCCTTCCTGTTTTTTCTATATTACCTACCTCTATGCAATCAGATTAGCGTGGGCAATAAGTGTTTGTGGTGCATATTTTCACTAAACGCTGATTTTAATTATAATTAAATTACATACCTATAGATCCAAAGAGACTAAACACTGGATTTTACAAGCATTTACCGATATTATTTGAGTTAGTTTATTAGCGCAATTAATAGGTGTGTTACGTCTAATTGTAAGTGCCAATTTCATATGGTCATAATAACAGTAATCTCCTTAGTAGGTAATAAAGTATAGATTAGGTAGGCATAGTATAAGTACCTAAGATAAGTACTCTAAGGTATACACCTATTTGTAAGTTTGTAAGATTTGTTCTGCAAACTCACGTTTTAACTAAATTGTGTAATTTTTCTAGCAGGTAGGTATATTAATCAGCTAAGTAAAATTAGGTGGTTGAAAATCTCTGACACCAGGGTTAATCGGGTTGTTGAGCGACTCAGTATCCCACACGAAGAGGGAGAGAGAGTAAAATTTAACCATTTAGGTGATTTTGTAAGTAAAAGGGTATTTTACCTGCTCTACAATCAGATTTTCGGAAATTATTCTTGAATATAAAAATCTAAACAGCACATCCAAAATATTTCCTGTATACGAATACTCCAGAGATAAGTGGAGATAAAAGCTCTATAAAAAATAAAATTTGTAATTAACATGAAGTCGGCGCCCTCCGCTTATGGTGCAGATAGACGAACTGCGAAGTTGCATCCCAACTGCACTGTAGACAGTTGTGAATTGCAATGGCACCCTTAACACTTAACTCGTAACATAAGCAACAACAGCCACTCACAACAGTCCACTGATGGACATGGGCCTTTCCCTTTTGGAATAATTTATATTTAAATTATATTAACCTATAATTGTCCTAATCCATTTTTGTACACTTGTACAAACTTTGAAATACCAATTGCTCTACTGAGTAGAAAACATAATACCTAATACGTTCAGTGGCTATACCGCTCGCAACATTGCATGACATGATATCTTTTATTCCAGGATTATTGTGATTTTATGCGTACTGTACCAGAATTAGTATACTTATTTTTTCAGATTGCTACCACACTGAGTGTAAACTGCATCCAACTTTACACCGTAGTTGGATGAAGTCGGTCTGTACTGCCCGTGCAGTACTTTAGCCATTATTGCTTTTCTGGCTTCTTCCCAATATCACGAAACCAATTAACATTGCCTCGTGTCGTAAAGCCAAAGAAATTCACCAATAATCTGAAAGAATTTATGAAAATTATTCCTTTTATAGACAACATTTTGTTGGCTTAAATTTATTTTAATTGATCTTTTTAATCTCATCAGTTTTGGTACAGCACTTTACGTTTGAAAATAAAATCAGTATTTAATACGGATGCAAGTAAAAGTGAACTTACTGTTTTGTTTTGAGGTGATGCCGGCTTAGAATAGTATCACCCCATATCTTTCCTTTGGGTGTCGTAAGAAGCAACTAAGGGATTTGAGGGTTGATGAGTATAAGTGGCGAAGGATTCATACATGCCGATTCCCATCGCCTTCCCTTTCAGAAATTTACGAATCCATACTCTCACATCAATCTACTTTCATTTTGTACATTTGTCTGCTCCGGCCTACCTTTGCTAAAATGTCACCTTTCGCCACTGATGAGTACCTATTTCAATGTTAGGCAACAGGCTGACCATCAGTCACTATAGTTAGTGATAGGTACATAGTTTTCTGAATGTCTCTCAAAACTTCACCCGCCATCACACAGCCAGCCATAGGTATAAATTCTGCAATTCAACGCAATCACAAGTCTTACCGTAATGCAAATACCTATCTTGTGCCTAAATGGAAAGTAAATTCCAGTCCCTTTTACTTTACAGTCTGATCTTCGTCCTGTCCTGATACTAATCACATATTTTACTGCCCAGATTCCGAAATGTTTACGAGATCAAACGACCTTTCTGCCTTTACTTAAAATCCGCGATTATCTCATGTCCAACAATTATAAAAAACCTTACACTAAAATAAACCGAGTAATGTTTTGCCACTGTTTTCCGAAGTGCTCGGATAAAATTCGACACTGGCCGGTTCCTTTTTATTTGGGGACGCAATCGAATTTTAAATGTGGCTATAAATTGGTACGGTATGCGTCTGCGCATTTAATATTGACGCGGTGTCAACGCATCGAATATTGAAGCGGTGTCAATGTGGCGCTGAAAAAAAGCGCATAATATTTCATTGAACCGTTCCGTTTCGTGGGAACCGCTCTTCTAAAGTGACATATCATACGCACCGGATGATTTTGCGGTCCGTGACAGCTACTATTTCCACTATGCAAATGACAATCTGGGACAGGACAGCACACTTTTATTCGGTTATGTACCTAATCTATCGTTTTTGATTAGAGAGACGACGGCGCGCGGGGCGCTGTTACAGATGTCTCCCTTAGTAGTTTTGATGTTTACATGAATCTCAGAGGAACTCAAGTTCACTAAGAAGGTGGTTGTCATGAATGCCATACTTAGGTACTAATTTGTTGTATTGAAATTAGTTCAGAATCATTATCAATCATTGTCCGATCTAGCTGTATAATACGTATTGAATTTAGCCATAGAAAGCCGGAAATGTCAAAAATCGGATCCCGCAAAAAACGGAAAATCTTGCGTTGCGTGTGTAAACCGGCTTATTCTTGTCGTGTGGGACACCGAGTCGACGAACGACCATTGTTCAACAAAGATTGATAGCGGAAACACTTCGAGAAACAGGTTTATTTGTCATCCCGTATTCTTTAATTCGAACTCGATTTATTATTTCCAAGATTAATGCGATTATAATTACAAGTCGCAGTTAATAATGTCTGAAATGTAATTTAATTCGCGTATAATAGATTGCGTGAGCATCAATCATAGTTATCTATTCGTTAAGTAGGGATGGGAATAAAAAGTCGTAATTCGGCAAATAATTTAACCGACTTTGAAGAGTGAAGAAACACTTCGTAGTCTGTATCTTGTAAATAACTAGACCGATTTTCTCTCCTTTCAATCAAATTCCTTATTGGTCAACAATATTTTGATAAATTCGTGGACAAACTGTCACATATGTGTCCCGGCCTTTATTAATTAATATGTGTTTCGGCCTTTATAAAGATTTCAAAACAGCGACATCTATTGGTATAAGATGCGATCAGTACTTGGTTCTGTTCTGTCAAAATTGTTATAGAAGTTCAGGAACACAGCTGATAGATGGCGCTATGTGTATGAAACGGTGAAGTTGTAAGTTACTTTCTTGGTTTTCTCATCATATCGTTCGTATAGGCAAGTCTAAATAATTTTGGATAATTAGCTGATAGTTGCACAGCGTTTGCAGTAGCATTTATAATTTTTCGTGCTTATATGATACAGGACATAACATTTTGCTATTTTGTTTAAGAGCCATCTATTGTCGAGTAGCGGAAACTGCAAGGTGTCACTTTAGACAGGGCCCTACTAGGCCTATTATAGTGCCATAGCGACTGAAATACCTAAGGTTTATTTTATTAGTCACATTTTCGGTTTATAGAAAATTGATGTATTTTCTAAAAATTCTATGAACCAGTAGTAAAATGTTTGGAAATATTGGTAAAACCGTGGTTTACTTAATATACACTATAAGTCTTTCTTGGATGTCAGGATGGGTCGTGGATCCTAGGGACCCCCCCTGAATTGGTGTCTGGCAACAAGTAGCGAAACAAGACATTCTAAAAAAATCTAGAATAGTCGAATGTCTTCTAAAATGTGTATGAAAGAGAGGAGAATATCTTCTTTCGTAATGAGTAGCAGATTTCGAGAACATTATTCTTCTCGTAAGTTCGAAGCTTTTTGGTATAAAATAGCGAGCCATACGGCCTGCGGGCAGTTCAATTTTAATCGCGAAGTCTCACAGGACAAGAAGAGAAGTGAAAGTAAGTGAAACTAAGATAGTGCTGTGTGTCCTGTTAGAGAGAACCGTGTGCTAAACAGCTGTCTTGGGCGTTCAAGCTGTTTCTCGGTACTCGCGAGTGTGTGAAAAGTGTTTGGAACCCATGGTGCACATGGAGGGTGTGGTGTTTGATGCAGAGGATGCGTGCTTCAGCGTGCACTGGAATCGGCATTGTGGATGTCGTCGTTGTTGGTTCTTCGTGTGCTGGTGGCTTCAAGTTCCAGATGGATAAGTACAATTCATGCTTTCTTTCGAACCCTATCAGCAGTATATATTCCCTATATGAATGTTTACAAACATATTAATTACCTATGCTTGATAGTTCTGTATTCATTGAAAGCTGATAAGATTCGGAATATGGTCTTATGCTTTGGTTTTTAGTGCTAAGGTCATTTTATTGCAATAACTTTGTTTTGTTGTCGGGTCAAAATGTTTTAAAGAATCTGCGTTCTGATTGTTTCATATAAACTTTATAGTATCCACATCTAATCTTTAATTAGGGAAATTTGGGCTATTTAGTGTGTCGGTAGATAGGTAAATTAGATGTTAGGAATAGGTAGGATACCCTATAATCCCATTACTCCTATTCCTTACTTGTCTATCTATCATGCCATATATATGACTTTAATAACCAAATTAATAACATAATTTATTATTGCTATGCGCTACTAGTATAAAGTTCCTGTGTTAAAACTTACATAAGTAGATATGGTTAGGTATCTACTTATCTATTAATTGCTGTGGTCATCAGTGGATAAATTACTATTCTATAATTGCTGAGCGATCAAGGATTTATTTGATAAAATTCCTGTGGTTAAAACATACTTACATATTGTATCTACTTACCTACTGTTTGGCTTGGCCCATCAGTGGACAGATTTCTATTTTAAGTACTATGGTTGCTGAGCGACTATGGACTTAATTGATTAATGTTTATGAAATATACATAAATAGATATTGTTAAATATCTACTAATTTATTGGTTATGTCCAACAGTGGACAAATAATCATTTACAACAGTTTCTTTGTCTTACAAAGAAAACAGTCTTCAGTATTGGAATATGTCCGGCAGTGGATGAGCATTTGTTTATAACAATATTTTGTTATACAAACAAAATGTTCTTCAGAATGGGAACGTGTCCAGCCGTGGACAACTTGTATTTACCACAATAATATTTTATGGTACTTGCTATAATATCTTAGTTAGTACTCTTATCTAAGAATATGTATGGCTGGTAGAATGGATAATATACTATCCTATATTTCTGTCTATCAAGCATAACTGACATAATTGTCTATTCTATAAAGAATGTGGATATGACTGTGTGTTCACAGTAAATTTGCTCTTACTTGTTAATTCAAGTAAATATTTATCTGAAGTAATGGATATGTTTGGTAGACAATACCTACAATCCTTATTCCTACCCTTATTTGGGTTCTGATGCTTGATTTTGTATCAGTCATCTAAATGTTTATATTATTTATAAAATTATTCATGATTGGCCCATTGATAGATGCCTTATAAATCTATGACTAAACAACCTATCTTTAACTACTAATTGTCCTTGAATGTCATGTGACAATTGTAATCTATCATCATCACTGATCTGTTCCAGCTATACTATCATTTTGCATTCGATATCTATGCATTAGCGTTTCTGATCAAAGACCATTTATTCGACCACAGGCGGTCATATGGGTTTTCATAATTGCATCAGCCTATTTACTACTTATATGGGATTTGCGTTTAGCTTTCCCAGATCACCCTTCGGGCTCGCAATGTGAATCTCATATTTAAGGAATTGAATATTCCTTCCCTATCAGACCTTCATATGGATTTGAATAAATGTAGACAGGCGTCTTTTGCATAAGTATATCTGGATATTCTGACCTTCGGGTCACTACCAATATCCTTCAACAGATTTCAGTTGGAATCATGGCATTCAACTGATAATATACATCAAACTAATTTTACTAAACTGATACTGAGGTATCTATTTTGGGTTAGTCATGAATGAGACTAACTACATCAATTCTACATGTACTGCTCCATGAGTATCAGAATCTAAATGATTCCTATCACCTATCCTTCTTCGTGGTAGTTATACCACAAGCGTCTGTGGCTGACGCATCTATTAGCAGAGACGCACGTCTCACCATATTTTTATCCTTCTTCTGGGAGAATCAGGTAATTTACCATTTGTATTTGGTAGATACTCTAAGAGTTATCTTTACATACATAAATTGGTTATGTGAAGATGGCTGCGGAGTGTTTATGAATACGAATAGGTATAGTTGGAGTGGGATTCCACATTCCTCGGGCGATGAAGTACTGGGGGCCCGTTTGGAGTTCAGTTTCCTGCCCTTTTTCCTCTCCTGTTCATCAGAATCACTTTTATTATAATAGCTTGTACAGAGATGTCTCAATTACCTTTAAAAGAACTTATGGGTTACATATTACTTTATTTAAACACAACGTATGGGTCAATAATTAACTAGACATCACTTTTATATCACGAGCCATTATATACACTGTGCTTGAGGTATGGGTTTCTATGAAATCTAGAACTCAAGACATGATCTTCATAACAACAGAGGCCGGTGCCTTTAGGCGTATAGTCCTTCATAGGCCGGGGTTCGAGTTTGTTACAAAACTATCACACAAACACTATTCACACTAACTCACAGCCTTTAGAGGCTGTCTTGATTTAATTACTTTCTTTCGTTCTATTTTGTTCAGTGGAAGTTTTTCGCATGTGGGTCAAAATGATAACCTCCTTTCCTTTTTCTACTCGGTTCACAAAATCAGCAAATAAAAAGTGCGTGCAGTGTCGTGGGAGTGCGCAGGAGTCGTTATAGACTCGTTTCGCATTTCGCGCGGAAAAAGGGCGGGGAAGGACCCGCTCTAATGAACTAGAGATTAATGATTATCCAAAATAGATTAATATTAGTTACGTATCCACTTAGTTTTACTTATTTCCAATTTGCAGTTTGAAAAATAGACCTTTCAAGTAGCGGTTGTGCTTGCCAATTAATTCTCGATCTTTGCTTAAATCGCAGGTAACTTGAACCACAAATTATGGAGACCAGATCTATAACATTGTTTTGCATAGAAATTCCTTTTCAGAACTCTCTTGACGTCGGCGAGTTTAAGTTACAATTAAGCTATTTTTGATATTAGTTGTTTAAAAAATCGACAAGGTGCGAGTCGGACTCGCGCAAAAAAGATGCCGTATCTACCATTGTGTATAAAAGTCGCATAGAAATCACGTTTGTTGTTTGGGGGCCCCCAAAATTTTCTTTTTAGTATTTGTTGTCTTTTCTTGTCGTTCATCAGATACAGCCTCCGAACCATAAAAGCTAAGATCGGGCAAAAAATCTCGGGTTTTTGTGCCCCCCATAATTTATATTTTATTCAATTTTTTTTGTATTGTTGTTACAGCAGCAACAGAAGTACGGCATCTGTGAAAATTTCACTATCTTACTATTACAGTTTATGACAGGTGACAGACAGCTAAGTCTCAGTAATAGGGTTCCGTTTTCACCCTTTGGGTACGGCACCCTAAAAACTGGTACACCAGAGTTCATCGTGTATTTCATTGACTCGGTGCCCTACACGATCTGAATTAATGAAGCCGTTGACCAAAACTGGACAACCTAATAGCCGTGCACTTCGAAGCCCAGTGTGTATCGCAGCCCTTATCACAGTAATTAAAGTTTTATCTTGCGCTGGAAAACGCCGTCATGGGTTTAGAGTCCTGGCCATGAAAAGTATACGGAGAAAATAATAATTATCAAAGATTCTTATAATTGAATAACTTCTTTTGAGAATCCTAGTCAAGTTACATGGATTTATAACAGTAGATATGTCGCAGTACGATGGCAGAATCAGGTTTTTGGCCAAAAACCTAGGTTTTTGGCCAAAAGCCGGCATATGGCAGAATCGTAGACTTCCTTCGGCCATCGTCCTAAGCTGATCCAGGTTTTTGGTCAAAAACCTAGGATTTTGGCCAAAAAACTAGGATTTTGGCCGAAATCCTAGATTTGTTTAGTATTATGGCTTTTTTTCCATTTCAGGGAAACTTCTTCTTCTTCGAGTGATACACCAAGTCGCCCAACGAGCCGATGGACCCTGGTATCAGAGTTTTCAACCGCCTACTGCAAGTAGCAGGCCTCTAACATGGTTGTGTAACGACCGCCGTCTAAATGATCATAGAGAGCAATCGGGACCGACGGCTTACCGTACCCGTGTGGTTCTTATGGACTTGTACTTTATGGACTGCTTTCGTGGGACGGTCCTAATATAGTAAGTAAGGTTTGTTCTCACACTTTGCACGTCACATGACGGCACGCACTACACCTATCGGCTTTTTTTCAGGTAGCATGTAAATAACAGCCTGTGACAGCTGCACAGCGATGCGATGACGTAAGACATGATTTTTATATGGTTTTGGAGCGGCAAATTACCGCAGAATCTTCCAGAACGTGTGCAATCCACCTATCTGAGTAATTAAAGTGTTATCTTGCGCTGAGAAACGCCGTCATGCGTTTATCTTTGCGCGTCCACCGAGCGTTATCTTCATTACGACTCTGCAGTAAGACTTTAATTCACCTACCTATCCATTTATTTTAAAAGCACAGTTCTTGGATGGGAAATTATTAATCGATTTACTAATAAACAGTGCTACAAACCGGCCAGTAAAATCGCCAGATTCTAGAAAAGTTTTCAGTACCTATTCCCGTAATTTTTGATAGATCATCATTGCTCAGTGGGTGTTCCTTTATGATCTGTCGGCCTCCGAAAGAATACGGTCGAAACGTAAATATCAGTCTGTTAATTTTACCTGTAGATAATAAACGGCAAGTAGGGAATAATAACAAGTAAGTAAGTCGTTTTAAACAACAGGATGAAATATAACAACCCTCTTACTCATTTACATAACATAAACAAGAGTAACATCATTATCACATCTTAGAGCAAAATTTAACAACTCGAACAAAACAGTAGGTAATTCCAGGCTACCTTACCACAAAAGCCCTTAATTGAGCACTTAATTAGTACCAGCAGTTCCAACTTTTGATGCCAAATTATAATTTATGTTCGTCCATTTAAATACGGTCCATTTTGAACCAATAATTATCTTAACGTTAATACGGGCTTAAGTTTCCCACAGGGTCGTAAATCATTGGAAAATCAAACGATGTCAGAGCTTAGTAATCATCTCCTATGAGCTATGTCGAAAAGAAAGATAGTAGAGGTTGTGGTATAGAGATAAAGATTGCTAGTACTGCGCTAAGAGCACACTTGAAGAAAAATAAATGTAAGACGGCGTGCCCGGTAGGTAGGTATCTGTCGCAGGAATTTTATTTTATTTTATTTTATTAATAGAATAAAGTCAAATTTACGATTTCATTTATTTATTTATTAAATTTTATTGCACAGAGTACAAAGGTTGGGCCTAATAGTACTATTATATATTCTGTGCTAATGCTACGCAGCGTTCTCTACCGGCTTACCAAAAAAAGCGGGTGCACTGACAAAAAAACATGAAAGCAGGTTAGAAAAAAGTAACATATTTCCTGTGTTTGTATTTCTTTTTCTTGTTAGGTATATAAAGAATTTCCGAAATTCACTGGAGGGTTTCACGTGCATTGCAATTTGAGGTCATGGGCATTGGGCAGATGATCTTTGACTATACTGATACACAATAATACATTTCTAAGGCGACCCACAAATATTCTTCAGACCACTCTCTTTTTGCATTTTGCCCACTCCGCAACGTCAATGGCCTGCTAGTTGCAATAGGCGGTTGAAAAAACTTTGACACCAGGGTTCATCGGATCGTTGGACGACTTGCTGTCCCACTCGAAGAAGAAGAACAACGCATAGAAGCAAGATGAGTGAATGAACATTTGATGATGGTAGTACGAAGCTTTCTTACTGTATGTGCGGTTATTTACTGTGATGTGCAGTCTCTGTTTAATTGCTGGTTCGCGTTACTCTGTAATCTTTTGAGGAATGGTGTAGAGCGAGTAATTAGAGTGTTGTTTTACAGAGATAAATAGTCGTAATTGATAATTTATTTCTCTGAAGTATAGATCAGTCAGTGTTTCGAAAGATGCTTTAATATGCCGACTTTGTACAGGGTATGGCGAGCGAGCAGTGAAACAAAAGATCCTTTAATTTGACGTGAAATAGTGACTTTAATCCGATTTATACCTAATTATCGTTTTACTGACTATTAAGAAGCAATTTGAAAATTATAGCTCACAATATTTGCTACGAAAGTACTTACCTAAATACTTTCGTAAGTATAACATTAGTGTAAGAAAAAAGGTTATGATGTAATTTTTTGACATAGCTAACTAACTAAGGAAAACTTAAAACTTTTAAAGATTTGTGCACAACACCGTTTACATCAAGTTTATATATACTTACTTATCATCAATTTATGGATCACTTTGCAAAAGCAACCAACACCAAATAATGATCTTATCACACTATTTACTGCTAATCATAAGCCCATATAAAAACTAAGGAAATTAGCTTGCAATACCGCCCATACATCGAAAGGGCGGTATTCTGTACCGCAGTTAGCACCATCGGCCGCCATGATTGATTATTTGCTACCCATTTGCTACCTAGAGGGCGGCAATGTACACCCACTTCATAAGAATAAGGCAGCCGAATCAGCGATTTCTATCAGACAAATAAATTGGAGCCAGATAATAATCAGCTAATTATTTGACGTGCGAAAACAGGCAATTAAGGAAAAATTAATGAAGTTGTGTTAATTTTAAATGCGAGTCATAAACAAGATGGTAGAGTAAATCTTACGACTGATCTTTTTTGTTTTAAATGTTTAATTTATCAAATATTGACAATGTATATGGATGCCATAATATTGGATGCTAAGAACAGTATAAGCAGAGTAAGTCAAAAGACTCGTATTAGGTACTTAATAATATCACATTCGACACATGTATTTATTTTTTTAAATACCCCGCATCATTGTAATTCAGTAAAGGCTAATAAGACCTTTGTGTCTTCTATTCTATTGAATTTTTGCTGAGTTTCATGAACATCAAAATGCACTAATAATTAAGGCGAGGGAATGAACAGTCCAGCTTGTCAGTTGTACCAAATCGTACCTAAGTTGGTGTAGATTATCTCTGTAGCTAGGGCGTATTGTAACTTACCTGTTAATAGGTTTAGAAGTAACTAATCACGTGAGAAAACAACTTTTTTCACACATTAACCCGGCAAAATGCGAGCAAAGCTGCGTGCAGACGTCTAGTTTTTTATAATTATCCCATACTATGCGATATTCGCGTGTTTCGATCACGAACTAATAACAATATCAATTTGCAGCAAGGGCAGCGAGCGCCCTCTCGAAATAATCGTTTTAATTATCAGTAATAGCGTGTACCAGGCGGAATCCTGCCGAGCCTACTGCCACTTGCATGCGTAAGACAATTCTACTGTGATCTAGAAAAGAGAGCCGTGTCATGTTGCAGCGGCTAAGAATACTGGCACCCCTAGGCCACTCAGGGTGTTCCGTAAAAGGCGACGTAGAGTTTTTGACCTAGGCTCAAAATGGCGAACCGCATAGGGACAGTGGTACCACCTACAATAGCATTTCTAGATAGGGTTGGCACGGCTATCTTAGCCGCTACCACACGCCGAATATAGTTCTAAATATAAAAACAATCATTGATGATATAATTGTTTGGATCGCCACCTGGAACAATCTAGTAAGCCCAAGTGGAACAAACCAAGACCTAGTGTTATTAAGTCTATTTCTCAACCGCATATTAACATGTCCGATCTCACAAACAAAACTCTATTGATCAACCCGCGCAATTTGTACCTGACTCGCTGTGCGGGAATTAAACCGCAAACGCATCGGTATGTGGACAGAAGCAACGTCTTCTGAAAATTATATTATGCCTAGAGAATAATTAATGTACATGTCGCAGTACGATGGCAGAATCAGGTTTTTGGCCAAAAACCTAGGTTTTTGGCCAAAAGCCGGCATATGGCAGAATCGTAGACTTTCTTCGGCCATCGTCCTGAGCAGATCCAGGTTTTTGGCCAAAAACCTAGGATTTTGGCCAAAAAACTAGGATTTTGTCCAAAATCCTAGATTTGTTTAGTATTATGGCTTTTTTTGCATTTTGGGGGAACTTCTTCGTCTTCGAGTGGTACACCAAGTCGCCCAACGAGCCGATGGACCCTGGTATCAGAGTTTTCAACCACCTACTGCAAGTAGCAGGCCTGTAACATGGTTGTGTAACGACTAAGTGATCATAGAGAGCAATCGGGACCGAGGGCTTACCGTGCCCGTGTGGTTCGGGGGAACGAGGAGTGGAGAGGTACTTAATGCACCTCCCTCTGATCTTTTGAGGGTAGACTTGGACACCGTAAATGGACACCCTGAAGGACGGGGGGTAACATCAGACAGTCTGAACAGCAGGGTTGCCTCGGATTCCTTGAAGGGCAGGGGGGAGCATCAGACACCATAAGAGCAGGACGTACCACTGAACGCTCTAGAGGATTGGTGGTAGCGTTAGAGACCCTGGAGACACGGAGGTAGCGTCGGACCCCCAGAAAATCCAACGCCCGTCATCTTACATCCTCCAGAGTGTCCGACGCTACCCACGCCCTCCAGAGCATCTGACGCTACCTCCCACCCTCCAGAACGTCCAATGCTACCTCCTGCTCTTTCGAGGCCTATGCCCAAACTACACGGGCACGTTAAGCCGTCGGTCCCGATTGCTCTTTATGATCACTTAGACGGCAGTCATTACACAACCTTGTCAGAGGCCTGCTCCTTGCAGTTGGCGGTTTAAAAACTAGCACCAGGGTTCATCGGGTCGTTGGGCGACTTGGTGTACCACTCGAAGAAGAAGAAGTTCCCCCGAAATGCAAAAAAGGTTATAATACTAAACAAATCTAGGATTTCGGCCAAAATCTTAGTTTTTTGGCCAAAAACCTGGATCAGCTTAGGATGATGGCCGAACGAAGTCTACGATTCTGCCATAGGCCGGCTTTTGGCCAAAAACCTAGGTTTTTGGCCAAAAACCTGATTCTGCCATCTTACTGCGACATACATACACTTTGTACGAAGGTGCTGATGTAGGGCGATGTGTCTCCTCGCATGTCTTTTCAGCGAGTAACCTCGAGCTCGCTTGGCTTAAAATCACCTCGTATCTCCTCGCATGTCTTTTTCACGCGAACCATCGCGCTCGCTTCGCTCACAAGACGGTGTAGTGATGGTCCAGACGGTGTGTCTCATCGTATGCCTTTTTGACGCAAAATGTCGAGCTTGCTTCGCTCACAAAACATGAGCGTGATGAATGCAGCACGGTGTGTCTAATCGTATGCCTTTTTAACGTGAAAAGTCGTAGCGCTGTGTGGCTTCTCCCTTGCTCGTAATGCATATTCTGCCTGAATGGTGCTGTTAAGCGATAGTAGTCTATGATTCATGCTGTCTTCTTCTTTTCTTTTTCGAGTGGGATACCAAGTCGTCCAACGACCCGATAAACCCTGGTGTCAGAGTTTTTTAACCGCCTACTACAAGTAGCAGGCCTCTGACATGATTGTATAACGACCGCCGTCTAAAATGATCATAGACAGCAACCGGGAACGACGGCTTAACGTTTCCTAGCACGGAACCATCTTGTTTTGAAGGACAATCAGGTGGTTCAGCCTGCAATGTCTTAACCAGACTGGGAACAAATTCACAAAGTGAGAAATATTAACTTTGTGAGTAAACCCACCGGGAATTGAACCCGGAACCTTCTGCGTCGCAGGCATTCGTACTTACCACTGCGCTACATCGGCTGTCAACTCAATTCATGCTGTGACTCCCCCATTATTTGAAGCTAGAAGTCTGTCTGAAGAAGTTAAAAACGGCTGAGATTATTTACCCTATAAAGTGGCGAGCAACAAAGCTGAAAACGGCAAAGACAAAGCGCAGAATAATGGAATACCTTTAGCACTGTGAATGCAAGAACTTTATTGCTGAGGCGAAGACTTTGTTATAAAAGGAAAATAATGTTTTTGAAACTAATCATCTCCTTACAGAAATAACTAGTCGCAGTCTGAGAGATTTATAAAAAATATACTTATAGAATTTACGAAAGTGCTTTGATACTTGTACAAAAGAAGTTAATTAAGGTGCACGTTACATAATTGGAACACCCACGCACAAAAACCAAAGTACCCGCATTTGGTTAACAGTCCATTTAAATTTCACAGATTCATTATAAAACGATTGTTAAAAGGCGCATAACTACAGTTTAACTTTCATTACTCTTAATCTCAGGTCAGTTAACCAAATACCCATACAGTTAAAGAACAATAACAGGCTATTAAAAATTAAGGATTTTATGAATATTTCACAGCAGTTATTCAGCTTAATTGAATCTTAAAAATCCTTCGTTCAAAATTGCCACTGAAATTGCTATTATCATATTGATGGTAATAACTTACCTATGGACAAGTAACAACATTTTGATTAAAAGAAAATGGGTAGGAGGTAGACAATTTTTTATAATCGTTTTAAACTCACGTCAATAATTGGACAACTATATTAAAGTTAACGAACAAACACAATACGGTCTACAAGAAAACATACATACATTTCACTCCTATATCCCTTGCGGGGTAGGCCGAAAGCGCTTTACAAAAATGCCATTTACGCGACGTCTGACAAAAGTTTGAGATTTATTCAGAAGACTGTGCATCACCATGGTAACGGGTTGTTGCCTACATCAATTTTCAAACCGGTAGTAATTTCTTCACCCACAGGAAAGATATTTAGCTATTGCCGGCATCACAAGGCATGCAAGAAATCACCAAATTGAAAATCCTGGAAGCGTTTACAATTAAAAATAAAATAACTGTAAAAATGCAATTAAAATGGTCCAATAAAATTACGAGTTACAATGTTCGAAATTCGAGTGAACATTTTCGAGTATATTAAGCTTCAAGTTAATTGGTGTTTTGCCTGGTTGGTGAATTATTCAGGTGGCGCGTGGCGCGGGTGCGCATGCGCAGCGGCCGCGTGACGTCGAGGGACCCGTTTCCGAAACCACTCACTGTGATGAATGAAATGCCTGCCCGGGCACCGGGAAGAGGGAATCAAATTTTCATGCCATACTGTGGTGACACTTCCGGGCATCGAAGTTTGTGACAAAGTTCATACGTAGTAAAAAATATATTTTTTGGTCTTAAATCAAAATTAAAAACCGACCAAATAGCAATAGCTGACTAGTGGACGGCTGTACAATATACAAGTACACGGCCGTACTCGAACGGTACACCATTTTGATAAGTAGGTAATTGAAATGTGAAATGTTTAAACTTACGAGCGTGGTGAGGATAGGTGGAGGCCTTGTACAGCAGTTGACTGCTGTGGCTGTTATAGTAAGGTATGGTAAAACTTACTATCAAAATTGGTTAATATTTTACACATAGCTTATTGTATTTTTCGACGTAGTCACTGTAGTGGTGTGGTGTGGCGTCTACCTTTCTTCTACTAGGATTTTTCATCCATCGTCATATCGTATACCTTCAAAAACTTGTTAATCATTATTTTTTCCGAGACATATGCCTTTTTTTTCTCGATATCTTTAATCAATGAAAGAGACATACGTGTAACATCAATATTCGATGCCGGCTGTCGAAAAAATAAGAGGCATGAACAAGTACAAGTAGATGTGTTAAAAAACAAAAACCCGACTGCGGTAATTTTAAAGTAATGTTTTGCTTTAAAAATCCGCCATCTTGAATCTATATTTTTTTAATATAGCCAGTGTCACTCGCGTTGCTAAGACGAATCTAACGACACCTCATTATTATTATTTCAAAATCCAACTATCCGTTTGGGCTGTAGCCCGTGAAAAAGAATTTTCTTGTCCATATACATACATACATACTTACATACATACATACATACTCTCGAAAAACCTAACCCTCCTTCTGAGGCAGTCGGGTCAAAATTCATTTGTTGCTCCTGTTCGTACACTGACTGCCCTTAATTGCTTGTCAACAAATTCTTCAATGGACAGCTCGACTGGAAACCAGATTCCGATTTTTTATAAAACTGAAATACTCGATAAACGAGGCATCAACTCAATCAACTTTAGAAACACTTGACGAGATTTATTGCAAGTCTACCAAGGTACAGAACGGTACCAATTTTATCCCCAGCTTACAGGAAGTTCAGGTGTGGAACACGTATTTTTAATAATCGAAGTATCGATATGAGTTTTTTGTCAATTACTTTTTGAATAAATTCTGTCGCGTGCTCATTTTTCTTCAGAGCGTTTAATTTTGCACGACTTAATTTTTTGCTCTACATTTTGGAAAACCTACAGAGACGACATTTTTTCGATTTTGTTACAATATGGCTAACTAACTTTGAACTTTAATTCCATTTGAGAACGGACTGATCCTTCTGACCAATTACATTTAAAGTGCAATTCTATAACTGAACTCGATTAGTCTACTTCTCAGCAAGAATTGAGTCCTCTATCATCATTAATGCTGCTGCAAAATAAAATCGCATCTATAAATATTCGTGATTAAAATACAAATACCTATGCAGATAGTCGGCTGGGCACCGAACAGCTACTTTGCACCTGTACTAGCAAGAAAATTGCACGAGGAGCTTACAATGTATGTTATATGTAAAAATGTAGACAAAGCAAGTGTTTCTAATAAGAATGTAGTCGAATGCAGTAAGAATACAGGGTGGTGCCAAACAACCCACTCTCCCGAAAACGCGATGCTCCACAGGTCAAACTGAACAACATTCCATAAGGACTAAAGTTCAAGGCTCAAAAAGAAAATTGGACCTCCCATACAAAATTATCTGCTGCCCGAGCAATTGTTTATGGGAGGTACAATTTTTTTAGGCTTTGAACTTTGGTCCTTAGGGAAAGTTTTTCAGTACTTAGCGTTTTCGGCAAAAGTGGATCGTTCGGTACCACGGCTCGAATGGGTGATTAATATCGACAAATAAATTTTGAGTTACTTACTGTTCAGAATTAGGATAGATCTACAAGAAACAAAGTTTTAGGTAAAAGGAAATTGTGTTAAAATATAAAAGCCTTACCTACTCTAAAACAGGCTTCTGTATTTTATTTTCTTTGAAGGCGTGCAATTTCACTACTATACCCCTAGATAAAATTACATAATCATGTTTTAATTTGAAGCAAACATAATTAAAATATGATAGGAAAATCTAATGAACAGTAGCACAGGAAGTGGAGGCCATTAGAAATATAGAAAATACTCTATAAAGCTCTCTCCCACAGAAACAGCACCATCTCAATACTAGTTCTTAATTAAACAGCCGAGTCGCAGGACAGTCGCTTTGCTTATTAAGAAATAAATGAAATACACGCCTTATTTGAAACGAATCGAAATAAAAAGAAAAGTTTAATCCACATTTGTTGCGAAAACAAGAATTCTCGAGAGCTAAAACGGGAATAGGATGAGGAGTATGAATTAATTATTTGTGAGGTGGATAAGGTTTATTTTGAAGTGGTTGGTGGTGTGGTGGTGTGTTTTTTTTAGTAATCGGCGGTTGGACAAGTGGTGGAACCAGCTCGGTGGCCGGTGGCCGGTGGGGGCTGGCTGCCACGCGCCGCCGCGCGCCGCCGCCTGCGCAGGCTGCGCGTCAAGCGCGGTGCGCGGGCGCACGCCGCCGCGTGCCGTCGCGCCGACCGAACACTGCATGGTTCGACACTCGAATGTCGAAATGCTTTTTGCCCGACTGCCTCAGGAGGAGGGTTACCTTTTTCGACAGTATGTATATGTGTGGGTATGTATGCTGGTAAGACATTTGGATCTTGACATGTGAGTTTTCGTTAGATTTGTCTCACAAGTGCGAGTGGCACTGGCTATAGGAATTAAAAATCATTAATTCAAGATGGCTAATTTTGTTTTTTAATATATAGCTGCTTGTTAGTTATTTTGGTCGTTAATAACCTAATAATGAAACGACAGGCAAATTCACTGGAGCAATACTTACCTATTAAGTAGGTACGCACATGACGTGTTACATCTTTGACGTTCTAGTTCTCATCATCATCATTAATGTCATCTAGGCCAACTAGGATGCTACATAGTTTGAATTTACCAACCGCTTTTAAAATATCTTTTAATCTAAATATTTCAAATACTTTGCTAAAATATCAAGCTTCATTTAATAGGTATGGATTTTCCTGGCTGGCTTTCCTGTAGATATTGTATGAAATTAATGGCATAGGTATATACCTACTGAACTACATACCGGTAGGTAGGTAGGTATATGTATTTAACTGAAGACATTTAAATTCAATAATCTTTAAGTAAATAAATTGGACATCAGATATGATAAATACTTCAGATTGTATTCTTAAACATTGTAATTTGTAAAAATTGTCTCATTATCTGAAGTTAAGGTGCAAAGTCTTGGTATGGGAATTAATAACTTAACAGTTCCCTGCTGTTTCCATGACAAAAATTTGCTTAAACTGTGACTGCAAGATATTTTGATTAAACGGTTTTAAATATACCTACTCATTTAAACAATTTATTTCTCGTCGTAGTTTTTCAATCCAATGGTACTTGAACCTATATTTATAAATGTCCTGGAAGACCTTAAGTTCTTACGCTCTGAATACAGTAACTTTATCCAGCCAAGCATTAACTTATATTGTCTCATCAATCAAAGTAGACTAAGGAGATATCTAAAAAATACACCTTTTAGACTTTACGCTCTAACCACACAATTAAAATTTCAAGCTCCACTTTTAGCGTAGACGGTTTACATGTCCTGGAAGACCTTAAGTTCTTACGCTCTGCATACAGTAACTTTATCCAGTCAAGCATTAACTTATATTGTCTCATCAATCAAAGTAGACTAAGGAGAAATCTAAAAAACACACCTTTTAGACTTTACGCTCTAACCACACAATTAAAATTTCAAGCTCCACTTTTGGCGTAGACCGTTTACATGTCCTGGAAGACCTTAAGTTCTTACGCTCTGCATACAGTAACTTTATCCAGTCAAGCATTAACTTATATTGTCTCATCAATCAAAGTAGACTAAGGAGATATCTAAAAAATACACCTTTTAGACTTTACGCTCTAACCACACAATTAAAATTTCAAGCTCCACTTTTGGCGCAGACGGTTTTTGCGCTGATGCAATTTCACGGCGGTTTTTGCCGATACAGAAATAGAATGGTGTGCCTGATGGCCTAATGGCGGAGCTACTAGGAATCCCGCTTACGACCTTCGATTACCCACCCATTGCCACCTGAGACAATAACTAGCAGCCAATAACCATCGTCCAATTATCGGTAAGTTCGGTACACGAAGACGAGTTTTTGTCCCCGCTCGGAGCTGGTCGGTCCACCACCACGCTTAATTGGCGGATATTCTTCATTAGGTATGTGCACTACAACTTTATGCGGTTAGATTGACTTTTTTGCATTTTAATATGTGTGTTATTCCAGCGCTGCGTGTTCGCGAAATTTGAATATTCATATCACATCTTTACGGACAAAACTAAAAGCAAAAAGTCAGCGAAATATTGGTTTTAAAGGAATGAAGCCGCATTCCGGTTAACGACATCTCATGAAGATATTAATTAACGGGTGCCATTCAATTTGTTTATCAAGAATCAGAGAAAAAAGGGCGTTAACCACTAAGTCAAATGTATGCGCTTTAAAATAAATATAAACTTAACACCCTCTGCTGCGTTTATTGTAAAATTCCCGGGCGTCTGATGGATGTCGATGCGCAACCAATTACTTCTCATGTCATTGAAAAGTTATTTACAGTCGTTTCTGTGTATTTATCTCGAGATAAGGATAAAGTATTTATATTCAGTCGAAACAACCGCGAGGCTATAATTACATCGATTAACGCCTCCGCCTTATCGGCGACAAAAAGCAAACTTCTAACATGGACTCGGTGCGACCGCGACCGAGACTTCTGTCCGCGCAATTTTTTATCTCGGCTTCGTTAAAATAAAATTCTTTTGCAAAATGCGGTTAAGTAACTGCGCACATGTGTGCACAGGCAGCGGCAAATTATGGCTTTCAAAACTGACGACTTTAAGACTGATCGGAGGGGACATCTCAATTACTGCAAGTAGCGCTCGCGGCGTTTCGCCGAGTCACACGGGTTCAAACTCGGCTGTTAGGTTGTTGATATTTGCAGTGGCTTAGCTATGTGCCATAACTGGCTTCAAGAGCTGATATGGAAGTGGAGCAACGAGCAACCCTTAGCGGAGCCAGCGTCGCTTCGGTCACGTGCCGCCGGCGTCCGGAGTCTGGACCTCGGTTAATTAAAACCGTATCAGCAGAAACCGACGCGTCCCATACGTGCACGGTACACATTACCCACCGCGTCGCAAAGTCCTCTAATTGCCACGTTTACGTTCCCGGTGTATCTATAACTAGATTTGCGAGAAGAGCGCACTGAAACGCGCACGTTCGCGTTCTCGAGCATTAGCCTGTAATGGGTATGATCGAAAACCTGCTGCGGTTACACATTATGTCCATAGCTCTCCGAACTGGTCCCAATATCGCTTATTATGTATCGCCTTTGTGTTAATCATATCTTTCGCTGAGTATGGCGACCGCGGCGGCTACCGGTCGTCGGTCTATTAATAAAGCTCGTCGATGTATGCTCGCAACCTGCTATTGTGCTCTAGTGGTTAAAGAATTTGTCTTTTTAATCGCGCTGCCTCTCCAATGTGCCCGGAGCCTATTATTAGGGTTAATTGGAATTATTAAAGTTTTTTTTCACAGCAGCTAGGAGTTTTAGCAGATCGTAGAGATGCATGCGAGATAGCTTTGAGAGTGAAGCGAGCTTTTAGATTAATTTATGGTTAGAGTACACGTTATGGAAATTTTAATAGACTGAGCTTTTAAGGCTCTCGTGCTCAAGAGTGCTTGTAATAAATTTTCCTTCGCACACATTTTTCTTTGCTTGCATTTGTATTTCTAAATTTAGCGTACCACCATGGCGGTGCAGGTATTATATTGCAATATTGTTTCTTCGTGTCGAATGGTCACTCTTTAAATAGCTACATTAATAACACCCTTTTGAAACAAAGACTTGTACCTACCTCAGGATCGAATAATCTTAACAAGGACTTGTATAGTTTACGCCAGCGGCTATTTATTCATTCGATAAGGCCTATACATAATTTTCCATACCTAATTCGAAAGCACAAATTAATTACTTAGTATTCCCGATTTGATCTACCGATCGCTTAAAAATACTGATAGTTTATTCTGGTCGCTGCCGATCGGTAATTTTAGAGTTGTGCTTGTCATTTCCATAATTATCGATAATTAGTCGGTAAATACCGTGACGAGAGACCGCGGTGGGCCAGTGGTGTAGCATTTATCGCCAAATTGCTGGAGAGTCGATACCAGAGATGCAATTAGGTTCGTTTATATCGAGAACACGACACAACGACCATAGTTATATTGATATTTCGAGACAAGAAATCGATCTGGAGCCCTCATTGAAAAGTTCATCAAACTTTTGATAGTAGAAAAGACAATTAACGACTTTGTTGCAGAGATGGGCTCTGCTCTGCGCATGTTCATTTGTAGGTACAAGTAGTGAGAATATCTTTCTGTGTGTGTGTGTTATCTTCTATTTTTCTGTACTGTTGCAGGTACCATAGTAGGAATTTGACATCCAAATGACAATCTACAAAACGTTTTGGTATTACATTGTGAGGTGTGATATTAGTTAGTTTCTATAGCTGCTTCTCTCACTAACATTTTCATTTTATTATTAACAAGTATCACTCATTATGTAGGTTTACGCGACTTACTTGTTATTTAGTTGGTAGAAGGTGTAGCCCTCTACGTTAGTAGACAATCGCAACTGGCGGTCGCGCGTGTGTGATTGTCGTCCTCCGGGAAGAAGGCTGTCGTAACCAGCCGAAACGTAGAGGGCTACACCTTCTACCAACTAAATAACAAGTAAGTCGCGTAAACCTACATAATAACATTTTCATATTTACATTTTTATTTATTTTGTGCTCACGTTTACTCCCAAAATTAATCATCATAACTATGAATATAAAAGCGATAATATTAAAATTATCGATTATATTAAAATAAATGAGTTAATCTGTATAAGCGTGAAAGGAGCGAACAAATTCATTAATAAATCTCAGAATATGCATTGTCTCTACGCAGTGGTTAGCTAGACAACCATGGACGAAAGAATCTCGCTGAAAGTTATGGGAGTGCCTAATATATTTTTTCAAAGTCTTTCTTTTTATATTTAGGTACTTATTGTTCGTGCTTTGCTCTCTGTTTTCCGCCTTTTCCTTGACCTGCCTATATGACATAACCATTCGTTTATCATTCACTTGGTCCAAGTAACTCCTTGGCTTCAAGTTACAATATATGAAACTATGCTGGTTCTTCTCCACTGCAACTTTTATTTACAGCACCATCTGAATTTTAACAGAAATCTTTGGATTGGATTACATTTTTTGTTCTAAATTAACTCTCCTATTATATTTCCCTCATGGTATCATTTAATCAGAGAGTAAATTAAAACCAGGCAATCTACCTACATAAGAATATGCCACAAGAAATTTGCCTATTAAACTTAGCTCTCCCATATATTTCAGCAAATATCTTACGTCAAAAGTTCACTAATTTGTTGGCTAATGTAATTTTAGTTTAATTATATTTTATTTTGGTAGGTACTACCTACGTAATTTCTTACATATTAACTACATTTTCAAACTTATTTGTTTGTTGAAAGGTGAATTAAAAAGATTATTTTATATATTTACCTGTTCCTATTTGTTCTGACATATCTGTTTTTTTTTCTTTACCCTGTTATGTAAATCAACCACGGACCAATAAACAATCTAACTACGACCACGAGTCCACGAGGTATAATTTTGTCTTCTTGTCAAAAGTCAGTCCTACTTGTTGGAGTTATTCCTAGCCCTAGGAAAGAAAGGCATAGAGCTTCAGGCGACTGCGGCCATGTTATCTATTAAATCTCAATCGAATACGCTCTTTATCATTAACACAGCATAAATATTTATTTATCGATCTCTACTCCGAAACTCAATTCAGAAGCGGGAAATGATAAGACGCGTTTACACTGTCCGTTCACTGTAGTTTTTTTTTTTTATCCCGGTGAGTGATGGAATTTTTGTTTGTATGAATATGACAGTAAAGATTTTCCGCTCAATTTCTTATAGTCGTGGTTTTCCCGTACTGACGTAACTTCTTGGCTTAAGATAGTCAGCCACTAAAAAAAGGTGAGGAGTATCACCTTGATTTCTTATAGGTTTTTTTTAATTGCTACCTATCTGAAGCCTGCAAAAGCAGCAGGTAACGTTAGTAGTACGTGAAAACCACGACGTTATTATTATCTATAAACAAATCAAAAATTTCGGGGCTCAACCATAGGTATAGAGCCCGATGAAATGTAGGTAAGTAGTTCTATGTCCGATGCGAAAGGAGCCATGTTCGGAAAATGCAAGAGCGCAACTTGAAATGTACTATATAAGAAGTAGGTAATTTAGTTTCCTGTTTGAGATAATTTTCTACCTGTCTCTGAATCATCAAATATCGGTTGTCTGTCTATCAGCATTGCACTTTTGTGGCAAATTTTGATACTACTACTGCAGCCACAACAGTCTACTACTGGACATGGGCCTCCCCCAATTGGAGGGTATTGCTATACTCACCACGCTTGGCAGGTGGATTGGCGAGCGCAGTGCAAGGTGTTGTGTTCGCAGTGAAAGCTGCTGCCCATTCCCTGGATCACACAGCAAGTTTGGTAAGTATCCTTGTAAATGAAATGTACCATCTCCTTTATAGCACTGTGAGCACCAAACCCCACACCTCATTTACAAGGGAATACGGTGTGCCCCGCAGCGTTGCACCTAAAACAAACAACTCTATTAATTCCTCTGGAGCCACTTAAACAGATAAAACGAGAATTATACAAACACACGATATTAATCATACAAAATGTCCGCCGATAATCAATATCCCACCCAAAACATAAATGTGAAAGGCTGCCAAGTTCGATAATATTGGAATGCTTCGCCTATAAAAGAAGTGAGATCTAAATAAGTACCAAGTTCCATACACAGACCTCAGTTAAAAATAGTTACAGGAATGCACACTTGATTTTTCGCAGTTTGGAAATAAGATCTACTTTCCAAACTGCGGAAAATCAAGTGTGCATTCCTGTAACTATTTTTAACTGAGGTCTGTGTATGGAACTTGGTACTTATTTAGATCTCACTTCTTTTATAGGCGAAGCATTCCAATATTATCGAACTTGGCAGCCTTTCACATTTATGTTTTGGGTGGGATTTCATTTATTTTTGTAAGGTTTATTTTCTTTTTTTTCTTATGATTAAGTTAGGTAAGGAAATATCTCATTTTAATTTACTTTGACTAAATACAAACCTTCATAACGAATTTTAGGTCGGTACGACGATTGGAAGATATACATAGATAATTTTTTTGTTTTAGTTCCTTAGGGGTATGAATTTACACCTTCATTATTTTTAAAACCTACTCACACTTGGCCATTTTCAGATTTTTTCCTTTACCTTGACCTAAAGACCTACCTCCATGCCAAATTTCAAGTCAATACGACCATTGGAAGTGGTCTAGGTTTTTGATGAGTGAGTCAGTCAGTGAGTGTATAGTAAAAATAGCGATTTTCTGACGTCAATATCTCAAGACCTACAATAGGTACATTAATGAAATTTTGTATTTTAGATAAGTAAGTAGATCTCGACAGATACTAGAAATTTCATATGCGTAGATAAAATAGATTTTGAGTTATAGGTGGGTCGAACTTGGCCCGAAATGGTTCGTGTAATATAACCCACGGCCGGTGTGTCGCTTTTTTTGCTCGAACTTGGCGGACACACTGCCGTGTGTCTAGATAGATAGTTTTTCGGGTATCCCAATTGGATATTGACGTGGTAACAAGAAAGTAGGAAATTCTTTTGAGAATAAAGGAGTGAGTTTTATTTGATAAGAGATACGAGTATGTCATAATTTGTAAGCATATTATACCTATGATATTATAGTGAATCGTTTTCACTGTTACTTTATATTGATTACTACTTCATATTTTGGTGAATAAATTAAACACCAGACGATATTGCGGTTCGTGGCAACCATGTATGACAACTGGTGACATCCACAATTTGATGTGACAATGGTGCCAAAATGTTCACCTTCGCTAAAAACCACAGCCAACAAAACGCCCATGTATAAACGTTATTTACATACATACATACATATAGGTATCACGCTTATATCCCTTGCGGGGTAGGCAGAGCGTAAACGGCGTGTTCTGTAAAAAACGGTCATTTACATAGTCATTTAAAGACTATGTATTGCCATAGAGACAAGTTCAACCTGTCACCGGAAATTGCAATATACATCAACACTTAAATCCCTTAGTCGCTTGTTACGACACCCATGGGAAAAATATGGGGTGATGCTATTCTAAGCCGGCACTACACGGCAAATGTGTCTAATTTTTCTTTAGTAAATCGCGGTTGATTCTTATTTTAACAAATTTGCAACTCCTTAGCTGTTTTCTTGCCGTGTGGGACACCAAGTCATCGAATAACACGATGGACTTTTAATGCAGCTTAATTTTTCTTATCACATAAAAAGTAAACCTCCTAAATGTATTCAAATTACCTCCTAAATTGGTATATCTCTTTTGGGGATGAAATTATCGCATTTTGACATTTACGCTAGGGTTGTGCAATGTGTATTTTAATTTTTAAAGGCCCATAAGCAAATTTTGGTAGGATGTTGTTTTTAGATATCTACCTATCTTAATCGTCACTGTATTTTTGTACCTACTGTTTACATATTGATAATAAAAAGTTATTGATTTGACTTTACGGTATTTAAAAATTGACTCTT
This sequence comes from Phthorimaea operculella, assembly GCA_024500475.1. NCBI lineage: Eukaryota > Metazoa > Arthropoda > Insecta > Lepidoptera > Gelechiidae > Phthorimaea > Phthorimaea operculella. The sequence continues at coordinate 484,737 of JANFCV010000151.1, read as the reverse complement.
TTAGTAAAATATATTTTTATATCTGTTAAGAACTAAGTAGGTACCAGTACAGAATCTATTTACAAAAATTCTACGATAAATATGACTTGTGACATATCTACTATCGATATGAAAACGATATCGATAAACTGATATCCCTAATTACAGTTTAAGCCGCGATTTAAAGAATCGGTGATATTTTACACTCTACTTAACGTAATTCCCTCATTGTTGGAACTTAAACGTCGGTATCTTTGCACACAAAGTGTAAATGGCGAATCTTAAGGGTCATTAAGATACGTTTAACGTCGGATCAGGCGCTACTTAAGCTTGACACATCGACTTTCTATTACCGACTTTAGAAGATTAACTCCAAATCTGACTTATTGAGTTGAGATACTTATATTCCGCTTCGCACGAAATTGGTTTTTTTGTTACAATAAAATATTTACATACAAAAGAGGGATAACCGCCGAATGATATACGCATCATACGAGCCTCCAGGCGTCTCGCTTACTCGATATCTGTTAAGAACAAATCACTGTTTTATCGTTACTCCCATCGTAAAAAATATTGATATCAATATAAAAAAGTGGTCGAAAAACAATGGAATGGATGGATTGAAAGGATTCCTGCGTCAGATAACGAGCTGGTTAGAAAAAGATATGTATTAATAATAGCTTTGTGGTGTCCGTTTGTTACCGCCGGTCATCGTGTCATTATCAACCCTATGATATTCTGGGGATGTGGTTCGAAGGACCAAATGCTGCCAGCACAAAGATTTTCAGGAAATAAGTCTTGATGAACTTTAACTTTGATCTGACGGCATTTTTTATATTGGCCTATCTGCATACATATAAAAATCAAGAAGAATATTCGGTGGGTTTATGAAAAATACGTAAGTAATCCTTGATTTCCATTTTAGCATAAATTAGTAACCTACAAGTCCTTACAAGAACAATCAGCAGGATCCCTTGAAATGATCCCCCAAGGAGAAAAATTAAATCAAAAACTGCAATACTAGTAGAGAAAGGCTGGCAACATTGATCGAAATGTTTCATACAGGGTGCGCAGACGCATACAAATTAGTCCCGTGACGATTGTGACGAAGTCATCACTATGGCGCCACGAAAACAAGATTAAATTGATACTCTGCTGCTATGAGGTGATAATGGAAGACAATATCTTTTTAACCCTCTGAACACTTTTATTTTCGATGATATAACATATTTGTAATAGATACCTTGGGAAGAAAGGGTTACGGTCCTACCATCTATTAAAATGCAGTAGTTACATCTGTATGTGGCACTTCTCCAACCCCTTCTTAGTCTGTTTTAATAAAATCATATTTATCAAAATGGGACAAAGACATTCTGTTATATTTTACCTGCTAATCAAGAAAAAAACTTTGGGAATCCTAATTGTTATAACTTATGCGCGTCCTACGTTAATTTATTGAAAGTTAATGGATCGGACACGCGCAAGAACTTCCAATGCAATAATTTACAAACCAACGATCTTATTTGTAACATTATAACTATATTATAACTAATTTGCTTGATTGGATTAAGACGTCAAAGCGTGCTCTCCATTTTACGGTCGGCAGAAAAATATTGGGTTACAGTAATAGATACCCCTTCGCAACACAAAACTGAACTACTGCCTACATTGAAAGAATCTGGGAGTCCCAGATCGGTTTCAAAAGCTCTGTCAAGTGATTTGGTGGACTACCGAGTGGAAACAGATAATCTCAAAGAATAAAAATGAAATAAATAAGTATGTAGTACCTACCTAATTTAAAAAGTTTGAGTTTAAAGATGATTTTTTTTTAAATATTTATTCATTATTGGTACATTTACAAAATGAAAACACAAAAAATACTCAGATTAAAGGGTACTTATTTATCATCTGTCACCGTCAATGTCACCACATTCACAACATCGTCTAGGTATCTACCTACTTAATCGCTAACATTCGGTAAAAGAAACTTGACTGACACAATTAATATACTCGTATTAGTACGATTACCTATACCTATTTTGACTGAATGCACTTCTTGCCTTTTCTTCTGGCGCTACTACATATTTAAAACTTGTAGGTCCAATACATGTCATCGTGTGTTACCTATTTATGTGGGTATATTTTGACGGAGTGAGGCAAAAGGACAAAACATTTTAAACGATATTTTGCACTGGGACAATCGCGCAAATTGACAATTCGTATGCAACTAATATCATTATTTCTGCAATTAATATTGAAATATCATTCATTAGTTCTCGTTAAATATTTAAAACAGCTACACTTCTTGTCAATGTCTTCATTTATGTATTAATCTATGGGATGTCAGTCCTTGTTTTGTTCATTGATATCAAATTAATTTCCTTGACATCAATAGGTGCAATATCTTTTATTCAAAATTGCATCAAAGCACATCTTTTATTTGCAACACACGGCTAAGTTAAGCTCTAAATTAATTTCTATGGGTAGGTACGGTCACTTTAATGTTACATATACCCGGATTCGCGGCAATTCATAACGAAATAAAAAAATCTTTGCCTTTTTAAAGAACTCCAATTTTTGTTATAAATCGCACTAAACATCGATAACAAACGTCGGATCTCGGAACAGTATCTGCGATGACAAGAAATCTGAAATATCGTTTTCGGCAAGTTGCCCAAAGACTGTTATCGCAAAACAGGAGGCTTATCAGCATTTCCCTTGTTTTACGGCACCCATAAATTGTTTAAATATACCATAATTCTTTGCTTCCTAAGATGGAGACACGATAAGTGTTTATTAGAACACGGGTGGTAGAAACTCAACTCGTGCGATATAGAAAACGAAAACAGGTGAACGGCAAAAAACAGCCCATTTTTTCGCCTGCAAATCTCAAAAAAGTCGGTCTTCAAGCTTGTTTAGTGTTATCGCAGTTTGTTTAGTCAATAATGAGGGTTGGCGGTGTTGTTAACAAGACGCGAACACGTTAAACTTTGTTTCTCGAGTGGTCATTTAGTTGAAATAAATATCAAAATTTCGTCTTGAGTATTTAATTGCTGGGTACGTACCGCTGCTGTACTGTAGCATTACTTTCAATAAAACCAGCATGGGACAGGCTCGTCTTTAGCATACGTTTTGCCGCCCACTCTTTTAGCATGATCACTGTATTAAGCCGCAGTCAGATATTTATTTGCATAAAGGATTGGCGGTTGAGGACGGTGCGCGGTGTGTGTGGCATCATGCGGGCATCAAGCTCCCGTGTCCGGACGATACGTCACAATCCAACCAAATTGAGGTTTCAGGAACACTCGTTAAAGGAGTAAACACAGGTGCCCGGAGCGAGACAACGTGTAAGCATGCGGTGCTCATGCGGGATCCATCATTTTAATTGTCGGATTTCGTGCTTCATGAAGACGCTTGATAAGCGTACAGCTGGAGGGAAGCCAAATACTCTGCAGTTTATATGACTAATTTACATTTTTATTTCGCTTTCTCGCAACATAATTGGCCACAACGGTGAATACTCACATCTATTTATATCCGGACATATTTGAATCGATAAATGATGTAATAAAGATGCGAATGAATTACGATATCGGTATCCAGTTTGCTGAATTAACGATGCGGATCGTCGCGTCCCAAGATATTTATGGGACAAATTTGTCTGCAGTGGCGCGTTGTCTCATTACCGTGGCCGACAAAGAGGACGCCGCATTTGTCAACCGTACAGTTGCAAATAGCGAAATTGCTGCTTGCTTACAATTACAAACTGTGATTTCTGCACTTACTAATTGAATTATTTTAAAAATAAACGTAACAGACGACGCGACGGCAGAGTCTTGTAGAGTTGTAGATAAATGAAGCAAAGATAATCACCTAGCTGGAATTTTTCTGATTTCTCTCACATGCATGCCTAAAGAAAATATAACTACATAAGTATCTTTATGTCATGCACTAAACTTAGGTACTCATTGAAGCTTACGTTTTTTTTTTCTCTATCTAGTTCTGGTGCCTAACTTGTATGGAGTTCTAGAAAAATATTGTGTTACTCTATCCAGATTTATGTTTTAAACACAGTGGCTACCCTTTTATCTGATGATCAATAAAAGTATTTGTGGCAAATATATCAAGTTCTACCTCAGTGGATGGGTGTAATCGGACCGACGGTGCGTAGCAGGGTAGGCAGTAATCAGTGATCCTAATCGGGGGCCGTTCTATTCGCTTACACGAGCCACTGGTTGATGGTGCTATTATACCACAGGAGCACGAAATAGAAAGTTTACAGAAGGATCGCTTGAGCCTATTTAGGATTTTCGCGATTGTCACCTGTCAGCCAAGCCAGGGTTGCTAGATTCAATACGAGGACGAAATACAACTCTAAATATGTATGATACAAGAATGTAACATGATTCGGGGCTGATTTGAATGCAAGAAATATGACGTGCGTGGCAACCATTTTCTTAGTTATCTTGAGTTCCTCAGAGATTCCAATTCATTCCAGTAGGTAAACGTCAGTAAGCTTCAAAATCATCGCTAGTACTGAGTGAGCCATCTGTAAAGGCGCCCGCGCGCAGTCTCCCTCATTTGTGACAGGAGTATCTTAGGTTGTCTTCGTCGCACAATGTTGCGGTGTTTGGTAGATAATTTATAAGCAGTTAATAAAATGGATTACCTACAGCAAATTCTACATGTTAGTTAACCGGACCGGCTAAATACCGTAAAATGGTACGGCAGATGTGACCTGCAAAAAAGGTATGATTTGTCAAAATCCAAAAGGATCAAGTCACCTGAGCGCTAGTAGACGAACTCTAGAGTATACTTGTCTAAGCAGCGCTAAGTCATTATCTGCATGTAATTCTAAGCCTGGGAACCCTCTGAGGTCAGAGTTCCGGACATTCCACGTTAAGTATTATTAACGATCAGTCCATCAGATATCTTCTTTTACTTGAAAAAAAGCCACCTTTGATTGGTGGCGACTACCGTAGCCGCTGATTTACGACAAATAAAAATTTTGGGACTTTTTTAGCGGCAATTAAAATATTTAACGTACCACCCTCAGTGGGTGGTGGCGACAGTTCTCACAAGCCTATTAAATATAATTTTGTTTTGTTTTTCTAACGATTTATAGGCAAAAGTGTCCCAGAATTTATGACGGGGTGTGTCGTGACCCATGGTTTATGAGATTCGTTATAGGTGGCGCTTGAATATTTGCACTTTTTGTTTGAACACTGAATTGTACAGAAACTGATTTAGATTGGCCTTATATTTCTGTTTTCTTTTTTATGCTCATGTACTCGTAGTTTAATAAAACAGTAACGATCCTATGTCTTGGATATATATGCTACGTTATTATGCGTTTTCATCATTTTTTATAATTTGGTACTCGTAGTTCAAGAAGTACGTAATTTGTCTTGGACATAGATAAAATGGCCACATTTTTCGCAGTACAGATGCCGAAGGATTCAAATCCTGCCTGCGGTGGAAACTTTTGCCAGTTTTCGAAAAACGGCTAGTTTATACACAATCCATTGATTACTTTATTATCTCTGACCATAAACAGTTTCAGTGAAGCTTTTTGTCTGTCCTAGTACACATATTACTCCAAACATCTGCACAGTTCATTGTGTATCAAAATAAAAGCCCAACAATTCATAGTATCATGCCGATTAATTGCCATTGATTCAAAGAAACCAACCCTTTCAAACCATTTCGGTATGTCAACATTCATAACCGCACGATTTTATCATGAACGCATACGCATCCCGGCTCGAATAAAATAAAACTATTATCCATTATTATAAACGATTTGTGAAACGCGTTGTCAGCATGACGCGAACTTTTGAAATCAGCTTTTTTATGATAAAGGGTATAATAGTTTTGTCCTTTGGACAATGTTGTGATGAAACGTCTCAGCGGTTCGCAGCATGTGGTTGACGGACTGTTCACCGTTTGGAAGCCAACCAGTCACCACCCGCTTTGTGTTATTGGTCCGATTAACATATTATCTTCATTTTTAACCCTTGCATTTGGCCTTACCTCACTGTCGGCGGCAGGTTTGTTAATCTGTTTGTTTATAGGTCCAGGAAAGATGTGTTCGCCGTCTTAAGTACAAGGTAGGTACATTGACAGAAATGAAAATATCCTCAATTAAGATCACTTCCTACTTTCCTTAACAAGAACTACCTATTTGAGAAACCAAGCTGAAAAAGTTCTGTCGACTTTAGTACGTGCTTTTTATTCCATTTTGCATTCTATATTACCATTAACGCTCTGCCGACCCGTTAAGAGATAATGGTGTGGTTTATGTGTTTGCCGAAATTTTTAACGAGTATGTTTCTAGCATCTACGCTTCTTTGAAGGTGCCAGCCACACTTATTCAAAAGAGTAATAATTATAACTTGTGTTTGCCATGTGATGCCGGCTCAGAATACCTAGCATCACCCCACATCTTTCCTGTGGGTGTCGTAAGAACCGACTAAGGGATTTGAGATTCGATGTGTATTGTAATTTTAGGCGACAGTCTGACAAACTGCACTGTGGTTATACACAGTCTGAATGACCCTCAAACTTTTGTTAGCTTTTGTCAGAGTGTTTTACAGCCGTTTACCCTCTGCCTACCCCGCAAGGGATATAGATAGGCGTGATATATGTATGTAGCATGTAATAACTTGTGCGTCCGGGAGCGCGAGCAGTCTTCAACTCTTCACCGTCATTACTATAAATCGACGCATGCGCATGCTCCTGTAAGTACTGGCGCTGCGTTTAAATCACGCGAGAGCGCACGCGTGTATTATGTTATCTATTGCAATAATTTCCGAGGCGTTAAAATGCGTCTGGGATCGAATTATTCAATCGGTAGAATAGAGATCCAATTTAGCGTCAGACGGCAACGAGTAGTCTAACCTCTCGTGTCACAGGTTCTACTGTTTGATCTATTCTCTAAGTTATAACATGTTGTCAACCCAGTTGTTGTCTAGAGTATCTGTGAATGAATTGGTGGGTAATAGTAGAACCCTTTGTTGCTTGCTAAATATTACAAATTGCTCTGTCAAACCGTGGTCTTCATGATCCTTGTAGGTATGCGAGATCAACTGATTCTGTTGACAGAAATGCTGCGGTAAATGTGAATGACTGATCAGATTGCCTTGTTAATGACACTTGAGGCATGGACAATTGGACATACCATCGACTCAATAGAAGAAGTCTGTTTCAAAAATACGCCTCCAGATCTATTGCAATATTTTCCAGGGCGTTAAAATGAACCCGCCTGCTTGCCGCGGTGTCGGCGCGCAACCAGAACAATTTAATTGAATAAAATTAGCCAATAAACTGCACTTGTCGAAGCGTCGAAGGGCGCTACAATGGAATACCGCCTCCATAGCTCTCGGACTATAAACCAGCCTTATTTACTTGCAGCTTTGGGAATCCGCATTAAGGTGGCGATATACTGTTGGGAACGCTTACAAGTGTCCATACCTCGCACGCGGCAATAGTTTTGTCCGGGTCCAATTGCGTCCATTGTGGTTTGACTTTCTAAAATATTGCTAAGTAATTTTGCGCTGTAACATAGAGTCCTTCAAAGACCATAAATTCGCCTATTTCGCAGGTTTGCCAGAAGCAAGATCAAAACTGGATAGTTCGTTATTACACTTATCTACAGGTCCTACAGGTAGCGGGAGCCATCTTTGATTATTAATCTATTTATTTCAGTCGCTTTTCTGAACTTGATCGTACTTTCTCAAAAGGAGTTCATTAAATCCAAAGTGGAGCCCACCTGTAAGTCCTAAAATTTAATAATTGTCTGCGGGTACCGTTGTCGCAAATAAACAAAGTTTGCGCACGCGCTGCCCGCGGGCCTTCAGATTTACGCACTGGACACGGCGCGCACGCGGGGTACAGATGGGTCACTTGTAGTTGACGGCGATTTTGCTCACGCATTCATTTCCACTAGGTCGGTTTATCGACGAAATTTTCAAATAATGAGAAGAGGACATGAGTATTGAGTACCTATCTAAGCATAAGGTCCTATTAAATTCAGTGCAAAAATAATTTCTGGATGTTTTGTACTACTCGTAAAACTGAACAATATATTTGTTTACCTAAACTGATTTGAAAAGTTTTAGAATATACTACTGAGTATCCATTAACCAGATATTTTATATACCTCGTCTATTTCTAGAACAATATATTTTATTTTCTATGAAATTACCCACGAAGCGAAGCGAGCCTTAGTGGTTAAAATGGAATAATGCATTTGTTACCTACTTTCTATTCTGAAACCCGAAAACCTAGACGATCCGATTAGTGAAAATGTTAGAAGCCATTATTTTACAAGCTTTACATACAAAATAAACTGTTCAGGTTGTAGGTAAGTTACGAAAATAGCCAGAGTGAGCCTTCTGCGACCCTGTTTACTTTGTGCCGCAGGGCTGCCAAAACGAGCGGCTGATCGAGGTCTTAATCAACCTGCCAATTGATTTGCACCTAAACTTGTGGTCCCCTTGGACGTCATTATCGATGTCGTACGGAATGTAAATAAGTGTACGTAATTTGTTTTCGACTGCTACCAATTTATGGTCACCGTTATGCCTAGCGCTGCCTTTTATGAATCTTATGAATTTGGCGATACTTTTAAATATGCATTGAAAGGGTAATAATAAATGTTTTTCAATAATTAAGTGTGGAAGATCAATTAAAACCCAATTTCTTACCATATTACATTTGGTAGCGGTATGGGCGTGAGTACCAAGATTCATTTTGTCCCTGAAGATTTTTTTATTTGAAGCCCTGTTGATTGGATGATCCTTTAATTTTTACGTACTGCGTATATTCTAATTTCGTGACTGTAAATATTTATAAATATACGACTATTTCTTTCTTTCGATTTTTATATACCAGTGTATCGAGAATAAAAACTTTTGTAGATCTTCAAACTATTTTATAATCGTTTGGTTTTGGTTTTAGTTACTTTATGCCCTTTGGCTAGACTTCCAGGTTCATAGACTGACTCTTGACATAAATTATACCTAGGTACCTACTACTCATATCATGCCTACCTATTAACAAAGTAAATTGAGGTAATTTCCTACTTACACATTAAACAGCACAACTGAATATTCAGGAGATGTAAATCGGGAGTTACAAGTAAATGTCATGCCGACATAACAAGGTAATTGTGAGTATGATATTGGGTTCAATAAGAGGAAATTGGCGGCAGCCATCTTTTTAATGAGCTTGGAAGCTGCGCCGGCGCACGAGCCGGGATCTGTTTGACAAGACGGTGTTCTGAATCTTAATGTGTGTGTTTTTTTATTGTGGTTAGAAATTGGTATTTTTTTTATGTAAGATAAGATAATTTTATTTAATAAACTTAATTACAAATAGTACACTGATACTTAATAATTATGAGGCTTCTGTTTCCAAAAATTCATAATTACCCCGTTTTGTGGTATTCATATTTAAAGGGAACTCTAAGTTTAGATAAAAATATTGTTCCTTGATGATTACCTATTCAGAGATGGATTGGACAGAGCAAGATAAGACACCTGATTTCCGTTGTCTATCCTAAGGATTAATGCCCCCATCATCAGTTTTTAGACCAGGAATGATCATTTTCCTTTTTAATTTTTTTTTCACCTATCATCCAATTTCTCATTCTTGTGTTGGATTCGGTCTAGCCTAGCTAGAAAAGCTGATCAGCACACGATGTATAAAAATCAGAAGAACATTGGGATGTCTAATGTGTTCTCTCTCTTTCTCTTCGTGTGGGACACCAATTCGTTTAACGACCCGCTGAACCCTGTTGTCAGAGTTTTTGATTATAAAATTGCAATGCGGAATAAGAAGAAGCCAACCTGTTATGATTTGGCAATAAAATATTAGGGGGCGTTGGCTGCCCACGCGTGGCCCACTTGTGATGCAGGGCGCGTCTCCGCAAACCGAGTTCCCGCGTGAGACGCGTGCCTCATTATCATGATTGGGCTTCCTCAATATACTTCATATTATTTTTACAATTTTCTATATTCTTTCTTTGATTTTCAGAATGATTGAATATGACATCAAAGATTATCCGCGCTTCTTCTTCTTCTTCTTTTTGAGTGGGACACCAAGTCGTTCAACGACCCGATGAACCCTGTTGTCAGAGTTTTTCAGCCTAATGTACTGATTATAAAATTGCAATGCGGAATAAGAAGAAGCAAACCTGTTATGATTTGGCAATAAAACATTAGGGGGCGTTGGCTGCCCACGCGTGGCCCACTTGTGATGCGGGGCGCGTCTCCGCAAACCGAGTTCCCGCGTGAGACGCGTGCCTCATTATCATAATTATTGGGCTTCCTCCAACATACTTCATATTATCTATACAGGGTGTCCCGGTTATCGTGGTCCAAAGAAAAAATCTAGACTGTGGACATCCTAAGCTACCATAATAGCAGAAAAAATGTTCATTAATTGAAGAAAAAAATTGGACCTGCTCTATCAGACAGCACAATTAGTATGGAAGGTCCATTTTTTTTCTTCAAAATATTGAACAATTTAAGAAATCCAGAGTCTAGATTTTTTCTTTGGACCACGATAACCGGGATACCCTGTATAATTTTCTGTATTCTTTCAGAATGTTTGAATATGACTTCAAAGATTGTCCGCGCTTCTTCTTCTTCTTTTCGAGTGGTACCTACACAGAAAGTTCACTCGGCCCTATTCTAGTATATCTACACAATTAAGTAAACAGCAGCAAACATGATATTAGAAATAGTAACGTTAATTAATCACATAATTATCTAATTTTGATTTGATCGTCTGAGGTAACCCTTTCCCATCCATTTTCATAAAGTGCAGGTTCATACTTTCTAAAGAAATAGTTTCCTAAGGAGATAAACACACGTAACTTCCGTTTGTGCATACGAATTTCGGCATCATTCCCATACAAATAAGGTTTATGTGATACGGTACGCATCGCACATAGCTGCGTCGACGGATGCGTCTGTCAAACTATTTGACTCAAACCGTATATAAATAAGGTGAAATATCGCATTTTCCTAACGCATGCGATAGGGAAGCGCAAAAACCACGCACAAACGGACAGTGAGTTTTTCTCGTCTAAGTTCTTAAGTACAGGTTTACCAAATGACTCGATGAAAAAACGAAACACCAGAAATTCTTTCGTAAAAGAGTCATTCTGATTCCATCAATCAATCATTTGCAACAAGACATCATACTTACCGGAATAGAGTCAATAATATGTGACTGTTTGTTTTTCTAACAGGAAACCTATTTGGTAAAAAGTTGTGTACAAAAAGCTTTAGGCAAAGTGAGCATCGTTTTGAAGTTCCTGGGTTCTGCATACAAACTCTGCCGAAAACGGCTCTACATATTTTTGCATAAGAAAAAACATAGGTAAGGTCACCCCAATTCTACCCGTGTGGGTGTCGTAAAAAGCGACTAAGGAATAATCATCCAGGGAATGGGCAGCAGCGATTCCTGTCAATTCAATATCTTGCACTGCGCTCGCAAATCCGCCTGCCAAACGTGGTGAGTATGACAATTACCCCCCGATAGGAGGAGGCCCATGTCCAGCAGTGGACTGTTGTGGCTGTTACCTATGGTTAAGGTAAATTTATTTAGACAGTAGTTATTAAACGAAGAAAGAAAAACCATAATACAAATTACTGCTAACCGAAAGTTTGACCAAATCTTACTGTTTGATTCCGAAGCTGATCTTAGCGCAGTGGAAGCAAGTTAAAGTTATCTTAAAATCTAAAACTAAATGGTCGATCAGCCTCGGAACAACATTTGACTACGATTCGTAGTGCTCTTTACTATAGCTAAATAAAATAAATTTAATGAGAGAAATTTTGTTCCGGAAAGTTTCCGGCCGAGAAATTTTTGTTTCCAAAGTCTGCGACGGCTCTCTCACAATCTCCTACTAATATTTAACTGCACCACCACAGCTCATATCTAAAATAAATATACCAAGTTCCGGTTGTACTAAAGGTCATCAGGGTGGTGACCTCCACGTAATGTTGCTAAATCACTGCAATGAACGCACTTACACAGGACCTAGCAGCGAATCGCTTACCGTGCGAATTATGACGCCGCCGTTCCCTTGTAAGTCTAGTTTTTGACAGGAAAAAAGGTATCAGGGTTTGAGGAAGACACTTGGATAGGGATTTAGATACTAGACTTACGGCACCCGGGCACCAGCTCGTGTGGCACTCCGTCCCTCCGACAATTTTGGTTTCACCTTAGTTTATCACTCTATTATTCACTAGTTCACAGTTGTTCATAGTTCGGCCACGTTGGCCCTCAATCAAGAAACCTGCCCAGTTCGCATTCAAAGCGCACTACCAAACCACTATTCACTTGGTTTTACTACCGCACAAGAACAGGGAACTCTTCCCTGGCAGCAATTGCGCATGCGAAAAAATAAAACCCAGACTACTTAAAATATGTGCCTAACACCGGTCGCGCGAGTGACTAAAAGTGAGGTTATATCGCCGACCGCGCGATTCGCGGGGTTCGCAAAGCGAGAAGCAAGATGGCGTCGACCGAGCAGCCGGTGTCAGACGAAATGGCGCGAAACAATAAAACGCGCGTATACATGATGCGAAACTAAACATTCACCCGCCCCGGACCGACCCATCGGTCCGCTCAATGCATGGCAGGCGTGATAATGTAGCTACTGCTCGCTTAAGAACTGAATCCCCCACCTGAACTTCTGCAACTCGAGGAGTGCCATCACTACCCGGAAATAGGTTGAGAATGCGCCCCCGGCGCCAACGCAGTGGCGGTAGGTTGGCATCCTTAACCAGAACGAGATCCCCAATGCAGGGGGGTTCAGTCCTGTCCGTCCACTTAAGGCGTTGCTGCAGAATGTGCAAGTACTCAAGCGACCAACGCTTCCAAAAGTTTTGAGTCATTTGCTGCAACAACTGGTAACGCGACAAACGATTGCTATTCACCTCCGTATAGGGATATTCCGGCAAGGCGTTAAGTGGGCGGCCAATTAAGAAATGCCCTGGCGTCAGGGCCTCTAAATCATTTGGGTCTGAGCTGAGCGGACACAAAGGACGCGAATTGAGTACAGCCTCAATTTTACAATACACGGTCGCCAGCTCCTCGAAAGTCAAAATTGTTAACCCTACGACGCGCAACAAATGCGTCTTAGCGGACTTTACAACCGCTTCAAAAATACCACCCCAGTGAGGGCACGCTGGTGGATCGAACACCCAGGTAATGCCCTGACGGGAGAGGCCCGTGCTGATGGCTTCTTCGTTCTCCCGTAAGAACGTTACAATTTCTTTCATACACCGATCAGCACCCTTAAAGTTGGTACCACAATCCGACCTGATCAGCGCTGGTCGCCCTCTTCGCGACGTAAATCTCTCCAGCGCTGCCAAAAAAGGCCTCCGTAGAAAGGTCGGCCACGAGCTCCAAGTGGACGGCCTTGGTGGCCAGGCACACGAACACGCACAAGTACGCCTTTATAGACTTTGCGTTCCGCAGGCGTGATGCCTTTACCATGAAAGGGCCTGCGAAATCCGTTCCCACACCTGCAAACGTCCAGGCCTCCGTCACCCGGTCCGGTGGAAGATCTCCCATCTGTGGCTGCATTGTGGCTGCCTTCAAGCGGTAACAAGGCAAGCACCTAAACACAACGCTACGCACCGTTCGTCGTCCTGATAAGATCCAAAACTCGCGCTGTAGGATGGCCAATAGCGCATTACAGCCCGCGTGCGAGTTTTTCTCATGACGATCCCTGACTAAGAGCTCAACTAAGGGTCCCCTTTTTGGAAGTAACAGTGGATGCCGAGCCGAAAAGGGCAGGCTAGCGTTCCGAAGTCTGCCTCCAACCCTGAGCATACCTTGCTCATCCAGGAATGGTTTGAGGCGCACAATTCCTCCCTTCAGCTTTCCACGTCCATCCCTGAGCAGCCTGACCTCCTCTTCAAAATGTTCCGCCTGGACGACTCTAACTAATGAGCATAGAGCCGCATTCCGTTCCGCAGGCGAGAGGACAGGTGTAAAGTTCCGTTCTGCTTGAGGCCTCCTGCAGTTGTTCACGAACCGTTTGATCCAACCTGTCACCCCAAGAAGTTTGTCGAGGAGCTATACCGTTCCAGCAAGAAAGCTGGGTTAGGCTTCGGTACGAGTTGCCCCACGTTCACTCGCAAACCTCGATCAGGTGGCCCAAGCGGCGCCCTGCACTCGTTGAATGGCCATTCCTGCGGCGACTCAGTCAGCCATTGAGGTCCCCACCACAGTGGGTGACTCACCAAATCAGGTGCCCTGCACCCGCGCGAAGCGCAGTCCGCTGGGTTCCATTCTCCCGGTACGTGCCTCCACACTAACGGAGTTTCCGACCCCGTAATCTGTGACACCCGATTTGCCACGAAAACCTCAAGTGTATGTACCGACGTCTGCAACCAGCACAGAACTATCCGACTGTCAGTCCACGCGTACACCGTTTCATCCAAGTTGATGGTACCACGCAGATTGCAGGTTACATGATTTAGCAAGCGCGCTAGAAGAGCTGCCCCTGCCAATTCCAATTTGGGGATGGTCCATCTAGTTCTGACTGGTGCCACCTTACTTTTGGCCATAACCAGACGCACGTGCACAGTTCCCGTTGAACTTGCTGTCCGAAGGTATACAGCTGCCGCGTACCCTCGCTCCGAGGCGTCACAAAACCCATGTAGGGTAGCCTTACATCCCACCGATGGGACTAACTTGCGGGGTATCGCGATGTGCACGATCCCTGGTAGGGTGGTCACAAACTTGAGCCAATCCTTCAACAACTCTCCGGAGAGTTGGTCGTCCCATCCTAAGTTGGCTAGCCACAACCTTTGTAAAAGCACTTCGCCATGAACGTAACCGGGGCGATCCATCCGTTAGGATCGAACGTTCTAGCGATTGTCGACAGTACCGACCGCTTAGTCCAAGTTTTCTCCAAAAGGTCGGGCTCAATCTTGTACGTGAATACGTCATGCGTTGGCCTATATTGCACCCCGAGGATGCCCAACGTGTTTGGATTGTCCGGGTTCTCAAAGAGGTGCGGGTCCTGATGGAACTCGCCTGGCAAACCGGCTAGGAGCTCTGGGCAACTGGACAACCATTTCCGCAACTCGTAACCTCCTGAACCCATGATCGCGATCAGCTCGTCTCGTAGAATTAGCGCCTGCTCCACGCTATCAGCACCCGTGCAGATATCGTCCACGTAGACGTCGCGATCCAGTACTGCTGCGGCTCGAGGGTATCTTACCCTTTCCTGTGCGGCCAACTCTCGCAGCGTACGTACTGCCAAATACGGACTTGGCTTAAGTCCATACGTCACCGTGTTAAGTTCGTATGTGACCATCGGCTCATCTGGGCTCTCACGCCACAAAATCAGCTGATACCGACGGTCATCCGGATGTATCATGGTTTGGCGAAACATCATTTTGACGTCTGCAACGAACGCTACCTGGTGCAAACGAAAGTCTGTGAGAATGTCCACAATGTCCCGGTTCAATTTAGGACCCGCGTGCAAACATTGGTTCACAGACACACCATTCGAGGTAGGAGCAGAACCGTCAAACACCACCCGTATTTTCGCCTCAGGTGACTTCAAGACAGCCAGGTGTGGAATGTAATAATGCTCGACACACCTCCAATCCAGGCTGGACACCGACATGTGGCCCAATTGAATATATTCCCGCATGAATTCTATATACTTCTGCCGAAGTGCTGGGTCTCGCCTCATCTTCCGCTCCATTCCGAGTAGTCTCCGTTCCGCGAGCTGTCGCGAACTACCTAAAGCGGGGCGGTTTGGGAGAAAAGGTAGCCTGGTCACGAATCTGCCTGACGAGCATCTCGCAGTGTTGTATTGATAGAACAACTCGCACTCGTCATCCTCTGGCTTCCGTCTGTCCGCCGTGGGCGGCTCTTCAGACTCCCAAAACCTCTGCAGCACCTCTGACAGCACACTACCATAGAGGACCGGATCCCCTTCTGGTAGGTCCTGAGGTCTCCAAACTGGGCCGAAAACAACATACCCCCCTGTGGTATCTACGGCCACCAAACCAGTTTCCTGGAGTACCTTCTTCCTACCGCACCATAATCTCCCGAGGACGTCTGACCCGAGAAGTACGTCCACCGTACCAGGAGTATCAAAATCAGGATCAGCCAACTCCAACCCTGTGGTTAACCCTCGTACCGTTGGTGGTAACCTAACCTGAGGAGTTTCCCAACCACTTCATCCAGCACCACGGCTGAGACTTGATAGCTGACCCCTGTACATGTGCTACCTAATGTGAACTCAAAGTTCGTCTGACCCCGAATGTCAGGCACATTTAGGCCCCGATGCCTACAGCTTCATCCTCACTTGGCTGTACATTTAGGCCTAGCCTACTCACCAGCTTACTCGATACAATACATCCCTGAGCCCCTGTATCCAGTAGGGCTCTTACTTGAATGGTCCGGCCACCGTATCCCCATACCCAAATCTTAGCCGTTGGCAAAAGTACCGTGATTGGACGGGGAGCCGAAGCTGATGAGTAGGCGGCGATTACCTAGCGGGAATCTAAACGCGGTGAGGCCGCGTCCCGCGGGGTATCCTCACTACCCAAACCCGTGTATGGGTCCCACTCCTGCTGGTAGGAGGTCTGCCCACAAAGGCCATGGCTGGAGTTCTATAGTACCCCGACGGCAAACGTCCGTACCGAGGTTGCGCCTGTAGCCGCGGGTACTCAGGCATAGGCGGAGGCATGCGTGGGTCTTGAGACCCAACCAGGTGGCTCAAGCCCGCAGAATACTGCATGTACCCTGGTGGCTGCCTAGTGCTCCCCTGACACCCGCCCGTTTGATCCCGTACCTGGGATGGGTGTCCTTGGCCATGTTCCCGTGTCGTTCCTCCCCAATCCGGCACCTGCTGCCGTGGTGGAGATCGTCCCCACGTCCGTTGGTAAGTGGGCTCCGACTGTTGACGTCCCCCTGCCTGTCCCTGTGACTGATGCGGAGGTGGGCTCCTCCTTGGAGGGGGTGGGGAGCGTTGCTCCCTCCCTTGGTGGGCCGGCTCCCTTCGCTGACCCGATCCAGCGCTGCCCCCGCGTCTCCGGAGCGATTCATGCAGAGCAGCGGATGGTGTGCACCCTGGCAGTACCTACAGTTGGTGCTTGAAGGGCACTCGCACCTGATGCGGCCCCAGGCACCGAAAACACCAACGCCTCTGCTGTGCCACACCCCGTCTCCTCTGAACCCGCTGCGCAGCAAACTCCTGACACGCTGTCACCCCGTGGCCTGTCTCCTGCAGTAGGCACACCCTGATTCCAATGCGGTGTTGTACCGCCTGGGTTGCCTACTGTTGCCTCCTCGCGCCGGTGCACCCGGCCGTTCCGGGTGGCGAGGGCAGAGGTCTCCTTGCGTGGGGCTTCACCAGCCTGGACGTCCACTCGCCTGCTTTCGGCCTCGAGGAACGACTTCAGATCCTCGTAGGTCGGGAGGTGGTCCGAGGACTTGCCCCATGGAGCTGCTCGAATCGAGCGACCATTTCGCTCGGCAGGCGGCGAAGCACTGTGTGGACCAAGATATAACCGTAGCCCGCCACTGGCAAACCCTGTCGCTCCAGTGCGCTGACCGCGACGCTGACTGGGTGGAAGATTTTCTCGCGGAGGTCCGTACCTCGCGTTATGGTTGGTATTGACAGCCACTGGTCTAACAGCCTGTCTACAATCAGGCGCTTGTTCCGATACCGGTCGGTAAGGATCTTCCACGCCACCTCATAATTGCTATCCGAGACCGCCAAATGCGTCAGCAATTCATGAGGCTCTCCTTGTAGCCTGGACATCAGCTGAGCCATCTTGTACGCTGGCGTTATGTCCGTCCGTGTGTGGACCACGCTGCTATACAGGTCCTCAAACGCCGGCCAGTCGGCGTAATCGCCTGCAAAGACTGGAACCGTAACAGGCGGAAGAGGCACCTGTAATCCTTGTCCCACTTTACCACGGAATGGCTTTTCCTTTCCGTCACGTCGCCTAGATATGTCCGCAGCTGCCTGCTCAATGTCCTGTGCCAGCTCCAAGCACTGGCTTACATCGCCCTCGACCAGCTCCTTATCTTCAGGGTTAGGAGCTTCCTCAAGGAGCATGAGGCACTCTGTGAGGTGTTCCGACACAACCCGAACCCGTTCATCTGCCTGTAGTGCACTTTTCAAGAGCGCGTCCTCCCGGTCCTCGCGGCCGATCATTGCCGCTGTGGTAGTAAACCACCTTAATTCTGTCTTTATAGCAGCCTTATACCTGGCGATCGAGGAGCCATGGTACCAACTTTTACACACTCGACTTAATAAAAACGAAAAACCAATAAACAAATACCACAAATAAATGTTAGTTGACTGGCCTAGACCTTACCGATAAGGTACCGTTCACTAGGCAAACAATACAGTCACAAAAAAAAAACCGAAACAATATTTTCCAAAATTAATAAAATATGTGGGTAATATAAAAACACGCTTAATACTAAATTACGGCTAACAATGTTGCAATAAAGCAACCACGCTCTGCTACCAAAAAATGTTTGATTCCGAAGCTGATCTTAGCGCAGTGGAAGCAAGTTAAAGTTATCTTAAAATCTAAAACTAAATGGTCGATCAGCCTCGGAACAACATTTGACTACGATTCGTAGTGCTCTTTACTATAGCTAAATAAAATAAATTTAATGAGAGAAATTTTGTTCCGGAAAGTTTCCGGCCGAGAAATTTTTGTTTCCAAAGTCTGCGACGGCTCTCTCACAATCTCCTACTAATATTTAACTGCACCACCACAGCTCATATCTAAAATAAATATACCAAGTTCCGGTTGTACTAAAGGTCATCAGGGTGGTGACCTCCACGTAATGTTGCTAAATCACTGCAATGAACGCACTTATACAGGACCTAGCAGCGAATTGCTTACCGTGCGACGCCGCCGTTCCCTTGTAAGTCTAGTTTTTGACAGGAAAAAAGGTATCAGGGTTTGAGGAAGACACTTGGATAGGGATTTAGATACTAGACTTACGGCACCCGGGCACCAGCTCGTGTGGCACTCCGTCCCTCCGACAATTTTGGTTTCACCTTAGTTTATCACTCTATTATTCACTAGTTCACAGTTGTTCATAGTTCGGCCACGTTGGCCCTCAATCAAGAAACCTGCCCAGTTCGCATTCAAAGCGCACTACCAAACCACTATTCACTTGGTTTTACTACCGCACAAGAACAGGGAACTCTTCCCTGGCAGCAATTGCGCATGCGAAAAAATAAAACCCAGACTACTTAAAATATGTGCCTAACACCGGTCGCGCGAGTGACTAAAAGTGAGGTTATATCGCCGACCGCGCGATTCGCGGGGTTCGCAAAGCGAGAAGCAAGATGGCGTCGACCGAGCAGCCGGTGTCAGACGAAATGGCGCGAAACAATAAAACGCGCGTATACATGATGCGAAACTAAACACTTACCATTTCCTAATTTCAAACTCTACTAAGTGCCTACAAAGCTCAGGTTGGCTTTTTGTCGTATCAATGGGATACGCCCAATGCAAATCGTACAGAAACCAAAGTACCTAGCTATTGCCAATACTGGGTTCGATCTGCAGCTAGGGAACCCTAAATAAATCGTATAAAAAACGAAAAAGCAATGTGGGTGGCGGTTGGGCCGACGACAGTTTAAGTAGCGTAACTCGATATCAGTCCAGTAGTAGATTGTTTTTCTTAAACACTCCAAATAGTCGGAAGCCAATGAGATGATGATATTATTTTGCCGGAGACCCTTCATCTTCCCTTCATAGGGCTTTTATGACCTTTTTTGGCCTTAATGTTTACGGAAGCGACTTCTTATGGGTACTCAGCGGCAGTTTTTGTAGCGCCATTAAGACAAAAAAGTATTTTAGGTCGGGGAAATCTTTTATGCAAGCATCATTCATGCGGCCATCGTGTACAAATTATTATTTTTTAATGAAAAAATAAATTAGCAAAGTAAGTCTTCAAGTATAGCAATTAAATTGACAGGATATATGAAGAGAGACGCGTAGGTAGGCATACTTACTTATTATTTATTACCTTAGATATCCGAGAACCAAGCCATTATCATGATCTCCGCTTCCTCAATTTTAATAAAAATAATCTATAAATCCAAAAGCAATCACAATCTGGACACAAAGGCAGAGATTTTTACCCGAGATCAATAAAATGATCGAGGGTTCCGCTCTATACTACCTACTTATACTTATGTTTGTATGTGTGCTGGTGCAGGGTCACGTGGCGATATGCAACCCCTAAGTATTCACATTATACATCTCTTTCCAACATAAGCCAGGATACAAGGTAGAAGAAAGACGGCAGATAACGCTGCACGGAACAAACATCTGTCTGCCAAGCACTGATTTTTTTTTGTTTGTACATATATTCGGGTATAATAATGGTAAAGTTAATCTACAATTACAGGGTATTTGTGTTCGTTATCCAGTTAAAAACCAAAATTTGCATAGGTATAGAGCTCTTCTAACGTTTTACAAGTTATCTGTCTTCATCAACAGCCTTTCGACGACCACTGCTGGATCTAAATGTATAGGGTGAAATTTTACTAGTGACTGACTGGATAGCTGTGCCGATAGCGAAAACTTCAGAACCGACTAGTGATAAGGAACAACATTCCCCATGGTACATAAGTCCAAATATGAAAAAAAATTAATCTCCCATAGTAACTCAAGTTGACCGGAAGTTTTGTATGAAGTCCAACTTTTGTTCATATTACGGGTTAAGAGTTTTCGCTATCGGTCTTTAGTAAAATTTCAGCATTTAAAGATGTTGCTGTCTTGCATATTCTGTTGGTCTAACTAAACATCATGAAATAAAAAGAACATTCCCGAATAATACTTCAATTATGAGGTCGTTCTATGTAACTTGATTTCTTAGTCTTCGGAACTGCTCTCAGCATGTAACGGTTTTACTATTGAAAACGAGAGACGAAATCATTGAAGAACGACTTGATCTTCTACAAACATAACTTTACAGTCTGCAAAAAAGTTCCAATTCAGGAGCCGAAAGGAAATTTACAAAGAATTGGGGTGCAAAAGATTTTCGCGACAAGCAAACATAAGTTTGTAAATTAATAAGAAGTTGGCAAAGAGTTCATTGAAAACGAATGCACCACTTTTCGAGATGGCAAAGAAACCGGAGCAAGTTTGTGAACCGTCTGCACCGGAACAAATAATGAAAGGGCAGTATTGTCTGGACTTAGTGAATAAACTGCACAGATGATGTTTTTTTTTACTCCTGGGTCACCATGCCAACAAGTTTAGGGCTATATGT
The DNA here is from genome assembly GCA_024500475.1 of Phthorimaea operculella. NCBI lineage: Eukaryota > Metazoa > Arthropoda > Insecta > Lepidoptera > Gelechiidae > Phthorimaea > Phthorimaea operculella. The sequence goes on along the minus strand of JANFCV010000151.1, from coordinate 463,446 downwards.
AGCACACGTAATATAACATATAACGTCTGTTTGTGCATTATTGCGCTGCGGAACGCATGCGTTAGGACAATACGAATTTCGACCTATCTTCATGTCAAACGGTTTGACTTACGCATCTGTCGACATAACGTTTTAAGATGTTTATATAAACCGTATTTGTATGAAATAAGGCGGAAAATCATTAAAAATCTCTGACGCTAATCGATTCGTTCGTTGACTCGGTGTCCCACACGATAGAAAAAGGAGTATACCGAACATGGGCAATTTGAAAAAAACATCCGAAATGATTTGGCGTCACAGCCGTTTTGTTTACGTTATGGTTTACGTACATTATCATGTAGGTATATCATCTAAGATGTCATATTACTTTTACGATTGGTTACTTCTAAATACTTTCCAAATTTTTTCAAGTCTATCTAATGTTGAAAGACCACTAGCTGCATTCGCTTTTCCTCTTGGTGGTAAACTAAAGTAAGAAAGGGAGCAAATGCAACGAGTGGTCTTCTCGACTATAAGCAAATAACCTTCCCCTGTCAAAAACTTCAAACTCCGGATGTGATGCTTTTGTATGAATTCCCCTTGCCTGGCAATTGAATGGCTCGTCTAGCCGTGTCTAGCTAGATGCACTAAGTATAAGCACTGTTTTTGTGAGAGGTATTACGGTGTTGCCAGCACGAGTATTAAAATTTTGACTTAAGCAAAAACACTACTGGTCAAGGCTGTTATTTTACACCACGAGTACTTTCGAAAATACCTCAAGATATGTTATGACTTGTTACCACATCATCATCCAAAAGGTTAGGTACTTACTACCTACTGATCATAAAATAGTGTACCTACTACAGTCAAGTGCTACTTTATGCATCTACCTTTTATCTTAGAAAGCTGTCTTATATTTTCAGGTTTGTCAACGCCTTGCTATAGAGAACATCTCTAGTTTCAAACTTCTTCAAATCCATGGTCGGCTACAAACATAACATCTTTCTAACGATTTTAGTCCTGGCAACACTTCGACCTTAGCTCCATTATATTTCAAGTTGAAGGTTCCCCATTCATTCTAATAAGAAATAATGCGTCTGAGACGGGGAAACCCTTTAGTCTAGCGATTCAAGGCGACCTGCATTGAGATAGGTTAGCATTTGAAGTTGAAGGTAAATCGGTCATCTATTCAACACAGCTGGTGGATGAATGCAAGCAGGGTTTGTTGTGTCTGGAATATGAATGATACCGCTTTTTGTTGCTCTACAATTTTATATTACGTGCTAGATCTTTTAAGCAAAATATTTTAAGTTTGGGTGAAAGGATTCCAAAATACTTCTACATACATACAAAAATATAATCACGCCTCTTTCCCGGAGGGGTAGGCAGAAGGATTCCAAAATACTTCAAACCTTTTAAAAAAATTATGACACTATTTTAAGGATCGAAATAAAAATAAACAAGTCGTCGACGTAAGAGCGCGTACCAACTCTCGTAAAAAGAAGGGTTGAAACAGTGTTTTGACAGAAAAAGCACCTTCGCATCTGTGCTCAGATTCCTTCCACCTTCCACATCCACCATATGGTGAAGCCTGGCTAAATTTAGCTCGTAAGCACCATAAGCTTCGTATCCGAATCCCACATGTTTGCAAGATGGCGGAGGCCTCACCTTACTGAGCGGATTGGCGGGAAAAAAGTGACATCTTGAATTACAGGATGCACTTTCGAATTAGGAACATTGCGAGAACTTCGAGACTAATCCGCCGTTTATTGTTTCATTTTCGTATTGTGGAACGCCTTCGTGTTGAGACAAGCAAATTGCGTTATTCAGTTTGCTCGTTAGAAAAATAAAGGCGCTTAGGCCAATAATACGCCGATCACTGTGCTGTATAGAGTTGTTTAAAAAATACATGACCTACCGTAATAAATAATTAGTTGTTTATATTAATATGTACTTCAAATTTTCTTCTTAAAGATTCTACAGAAGATTTAGTTTGAACTTTAACCACCATGCCAACTAAAACACTGTTTCTATTGCTTTCCGTAATTCATCGACTGGCTAATGAAAACCATCCCTTTCCACTGATTTATGAATCTAAATCTAAATGACCCATCTTCAATAGAAATGGCACAATAGTCCTTTGGCGCGTGCCATGACACAAAGGGGAAGGCTAACAGCTGGCCTACACGCCTACACACACAGACGTAGGTGTCTTTACATGCACATACAATCGAAGATACTGGCTGATAATCAGTACATTAATCAGCTGTCTATGAAAACCTTGGAAATCAGATTATTATTTAAATTTTCCTAACAGATTCGTATTTTAGTAGGTACCTACTTACCTAAGGGTGTAAATACTTACCTAGTATGACAATCTCAGTTAAGTTAAGTCATAATAAGTAGGTAACTTGTAAAAAAACTAGAAGTAACTAATGGAGTATAAAAAACCTAATTCCAAATCTACCGTTGAACCACAAAACAGACATTACGTTACAATAGAGCCGTGCGCTGCTAAATAAAAACGCTCTACAAACGTCAAACCACGTTACCCCGTCCATAGTTCAGATACTGCTTATAATTAGTTGACTTTGAAATTGTATTATTAGTACATTCTTCCACATCGACAGCCACAAACAGTCACAGGCATAGGTGTTTGGGGTTAAAGGTACGCTATTCTCACTACGGTTAGTTGTCGGATAGGCGAGCTTTGCAAGGAGTTCACAGCTACGCTGTTGCCCATAATGCTAGTTATTCATCCCGTAGCCATTAACATTTTTTTTTATAGATTTAAAAAGTGAGAGTAAAACTTATTTAAAGCAACTGTTTTCATTAAATATCGTTATTAAAAACTACTTATGTGTAATTAATTTGTGTTTAATTACTTATGTGTAAACTCGACAAAACTTAAGTTGCCAGTATTTAATTCAAATTCTGGATTTCCTATTTTATCGATTTAGATTGAATTTGAAAATAATTTGTAAGATTAAAAATCGAATGACTTGCTCGGCGCAGGGCTCCAAACCAACCCCTGCGCTCGCGCATTCGTTTTCCGAATTCCATTCAAGCACGCGAACGGTTTTAGATGATTACCGCACATGTGTGTGTAACATTACACGTTTGATTGTGTGCATGTGTGCGCTTGCGCATGTGTTGCCTGTTGGGTGCTACACCCCTTAGGAATTGTAATTATTATCACCAATGTATGTGTGAGGCAGATATAAGTATTTTTACTAAATAAATAAGTACCTAAAATCATAGCAATTGCTCTGAATTTTGCCTTACGCTAAGTATAACATCAGCTTAAATTTGTTTGAAAATAGGTAACCATTTCTAAGAATTATCTTAAAAATTCAGCGACGCAAGTTACGCGCAATTTCAAAACGATAAAATGTAGGTGTAAAAGTGCTAGGAAAATTTACATGACAAGCATGCAATTAATCTATCTAAAAACCTAAAAGTCATAAAATAACTTAAATAAAAGAAGAACTTTATAACTTTTACTTTTTTCTCAACAGTAACATGGATGAAACGGAATAATGTCACTACTACATAGAAACTGGCTTTGTTGTCGAACACAAATGCTTCCCCGAGCCGCCCTTTTCAAAGGGCATGTGTGCAACTAGTAAACGTAAGTACCCCTGTTGATCCCCCCGCTAACCACCCCAGGTGCGTCCGCTGGCACGCGCCATTCCCGCCGCGACCGGCGCCCTGACGCCACCTAAACTACTGTTACACAGGAAAACTACAGTTAGCCTCCTACGTGACCTCATCCACCAACCACCCGAGACTAATCCAACACTAACAAAAGGAACATGTGAAAACGACCAATCATCCCGCCGAAATGAGCTCCATAGGCGTTGTCGTCTTCCGCAACTCGCCGCTCGGCAAGGCGCAGGTGCTCCAGGAATCCGTGAATAATTCCGTGAACATCACTAACAACGATGCCAATCAGAACGTGAGACGCGAGATCATCATCGTCAGCAAGAAACAGAAGATTCAAACTCCGACGACGGTGTCAGTGACGTCATTAGTGCGCGCAGCGGATTCTGTGACATCAAATGCCCTCGCGAAGAGACCTCGGCTTCGCGAAAACAGTGTGGATGACAACACGCGCTCGCCAACTCCTCTGGCAGTCGCGCGACGAAATGCGAGGGAACGCAACCGAGTGCGGCAAGTGAACGACGGATTCGCGGCTCTACGTCGCCACATCCCTGAGGAAGTTGCTGCTGCCTTCGAAAATGCTAACTCAAATCGTGGACCCAACAAAAAGCTAAGTAAAGTGGAAACGCTGCGAATGGCTGTGGAATATATACGTAATCTCGAAACTTTATTAAACATCGGCCATGACAAAGAAAACTCATCACGTCCCTCGATGGAATCGTTTCCGTCACCAGCTTCCTCTTCGCCAAGAGATAATAGCCAAGAAAGAAGTTATTATTCCATCAATTCTCCTGCCTTGGATGACGAAGAGTTAGATGAAGATGAATTAGATGGCTCAATTCACCGTTTGCCACAAAATCAATACGTGAACCTATCAGTGCCAGATTCCTTCCAGTTGGTTTCGACGCCTCATTTGTACGAGGATGAAGATGCAGGTCAGCCCATGACCCCTTCATCAGATCTCCTTGCACAAGACGATGTCAATTCACACATTCTTGACGGACATTTCCCTTTTCCGAACTCTGCGGAGCAATTCACAGTGATTCCTGAACAAAACTACTGCAGTGAATCAGAGCTGCCAGTGAACGAAAGTGATTTCGAAGTTAAATATGCGGAGTCGATTCACCAGCAAATTCAGTATGCAGACGAAACTGAGATGCCTTTGGATGCCATCAATCCTGATCTGATTTTATCTCACAGTGATTACAAATTCAAGGATGAGAATGAGTTTGAAGGGCCTTACAGTGAAGTCGAACTGAAGAAAGAGCTTCCAGACATCCATGTCACTCCTGAAGACAGAGAGCAATTTGAGGAGACTCTCAAATGGTGGCAAGAGAAGACTAGGCAACGTGCTAAAGTGAATAAGAACTGAACTTTTGTAGTATGATATAGAGTTCATTTATGGTAGTTTAATTTGAGATATTTATTGCGGAGCATACAGCTGTCAGTGCCAAAGACAGTGTAAGTGCGCGGGCGCAAGGTGTGCTGTAACGGTCAGAACACAACGAACTTTGCGTTCCAGTGTTTATTCCAGTTTGTAAAGCTAGATCTAATGAATAGTTAATGTCATAGTCACTAGATAATGAATGATTTTATAAACTTAGTTCATTTAAATAATGATTTTATAACTAGGGACCTTTCCAAAGGATCTCGGATAATGTATGTAGAATGTTAATTTAGCTAGCTTCACATTGAAGAAAATATTGTATGTTAAAATGCCATAAATATATTTGTTAAGATATCTTACAATGTATGCTACATGGCCAGGGCACCTATCTCGCTACAAATTAATTATAAGTGCCTTTTGAAATCATTTTGTGATGTTAGATTTTAGTAATTTTATGACAATAATAAAATGTTTCAAATATTTCGCTGCTTTCACTTTGATGGTCCTAAAAAGTTTATCTTTAATTTATTCTACCCTTTCAAGGTCCAATTTCACAAAAGCTCCAATGACAGCTAATCGTTCTTCTAACTCTTGAGTTTGAATGGTATTGATCGTAATCAGGCCATTAAAGACACATTCCCTCATCAAACGTTTAGACAAAGCCCCCTATGCAGCAAATTGTTTGCCACTAAATGACCTACTTGGATCTTTGCTTCTGAAATGCCGCTGGGGCTGGTTCCGCTGGCATTAACCAACGATAAACTAACAGTAATATTTTGTTAATACCAAACTGTGTGATAAGCTAAAGAGTAGAAAAAACAAGTTTTATATTTGAATTTGATATCCAATATTTTTCTCGCATATGTTGTCATATTTCATCAACCTGTAAAAATAATAGATAAGCAGCAGAAGTAAATACAGTTAAGGTAATAAAGAGACACGTAAATTATATTTTACCTATATTTTTTTTATCTATTGACTTGGAAAACTTATTCCTTACCTAAAGTCTAACTCAAAAACTTGATGCCAGATTTTGGTGCACATTGCCCTCAGGCCGTTAACGGTAAGACGATATCGGCATTGTGATTATAATGCGCTGCCGTTAGCCGGGTTCGTAAAAAAAAAAACATCTTTAAGGGAGTGGGACCAGAAGCACAATTGGGGTCATTACAAGTTCGGGGGTTTTGGATCTTAAACAGGACCATTTCGGGACCGTTGGCTGATGAATGTAGGTTGATCTGATGATGAATGGAATAGATTTCGAAAATTAACATTAGGTGCTTAGGTCCCTTTAGACGCATAATGTACGATTCGACTCATTTGAGTTGGCAATCACTACAAATAGATACTTATTCAAAAAATATTGTGTAGGTGGCAATGGACATTTTAAAACCGGTGGACATTTTGCGAATATGAACATTGTTTAACTGAACTGTTGACTCTACAATTCAGAGTTTCTCATTTATCGTTTTACTTTTTGCAGTTAAAAATATTTATTGCGAGATAAAATATGTTTATGGCACATCATGACTTTATTAACCGTACGGTGCCGGTTTAGAATAGCATCACCCCATTCCCGTGGGTGGCGTAAGAAGCGACTAATGGATTTTAGAGTTCATGTGTATTGTAAATTGAGGCCACAGGCTGCCAACCTGTCACTATGCGTTATACACACACAGTCTTCTAAATGACTCTCGAACTTTTTTCAGACATGGTGTAAATGGCCGTTTTACCTACCCTACCCCGCATGGGATATAGGCGTGATATATGTATGTATGACTGAATTTCCATCTGGTGTTTGAGATCAGGAAGTGAATAAATAGATTTATGGAATCTCAACTATTTCAAAGTTTGTAAAATATCATTTCTTGCTTCGTTCCGCACGCTCCCACATTTCCGGGGTGGTAGAATAGAATTTTAATTTCTCCCTCTTTTTTATTGGAATATGGCAATATTTTACGGGGTATAAGCGCTTTGTACGCTATTTTGGCTTCCATTTAAATATTTTCCGGTTCATTCGTTAAGGGTTGTTTCGAGTGATTAGATATTCTGATGCACGTGGGCTCAGGATCCATCAAAATCATTTTTGTAAAAGATTGGTTTGATATGACGTGGCGTTTATGATATTCATGCTTGGTATGACAGCATTTCTTTCGCTTCTTGTTTTCTGAATTGCAGAAGGGTTTGCACAATTTTTTATTCGGTAACAAAAGGGTTTTAGTTACAATTTTACGTAAATATGTAATGCATTTTATTTACATACATACATACATCACGCCTTTATCCCTTGCGGGGTAGGCAGAGCGTCAACGACCGTAAAAGTACGGTCGTTATCGCCACGTCTGACACATATTTGAGGGCCGTTTTAGCTATTGTCGTGTATCGCTATAGTGACATTTTATTTACCTCGGCAGGTAATACTCGTAAATACCATCAGCTAACTTATCGATTTCAAATTCAGTTGTTTTGTTACATTAACCAATTTAAATTTCAGATCCTTGATCGTTTTACTTATTTTGTCTGCTAGGCGAAGTACAATAATTTTATCATTGTTTTATTAGCTTCCAGTTTAACATACAATTGAAAACGATAAGATAAACATTTCGTAATAGATTTGGGAACTATACCATTGATGAAAAAACCTGCCAAATACAGAAGCCCAGCACACGCCACAACACCATTATCTACAGAAGACCAATAAGTGTCCTCTTGTCCTTTGCCGTATTGCCGCCCGCTTATCATAAGGGTTATGCCAAGTACGTTCACCACAGATTAGTTTTTATCTAAAAGACATTAGTACTTGCACTTGAAACACTCAAGGTTGTGATTTCTGGAGAACCAGACAAAACCAGATTTCTGTTCTTACAGTAAGAAGTGAGTCTTCTTGAGTCTCTTAGATTGAAGTCGAAAAACTTTGTTTGCAAGTTGGATAAGAACAAAAACTTTTATGAGGTATTTCGTATGCTATGTTAACAACTATTAAAATTCCTATACAAAATATTAATAAGGCAGATCATTCATGAAGGCCAGAAAATCTTGACCTTAATTTTTACGACTGTCCCTTATAGCCCGTTAGGTATGATGAAATCTACACCAGTAGAACTACTGACTAAAGCATTATTTTGAAGGCCTTTCTTCCAATATCTATTACAAAGAGGCCGGCACATTCTTAGATATCAATTTCATATCATAGATATAGGTACCTACCAAGGTTGCATTGTACCTATGGCAACGGATTTTTTTAATGCTGCCACAGTTTTGATAACGACGTATGCGCACGCAACGCTTTTGCGTGGGAAATACGGATCTTTACCTTTACATGACAAAGCTACATGCTAGTGTTGTAACTCAAAAGCGAGTTTGTCGATAGGTGTTCGAGAATTTGAGACGATTGTCGTGAATTCAGTTAGATCAGTTGGTAGAGCAGAGGGACAAAATTCACACTTTTAAAGGGCAGAAGTTCAGTAAAAAATATTCGATGTTCTATTTTATTTAATTTTTACAAGGATGTAGGGATACTACAGGTAGTTAATCTGTTCTGCTTTATATTAATTTCGTTAAAAATACTTAACTCTTCCGCTTTTTTAATGTTGTCATCATATCTTGCCGTGTGAATTTTTGCTCAGAATAGCATCACCCCTTATCTTTCTTGAGGGTGTCGTAAGAAACGAATAAGGGATTTTAATAGTGTATATGTAGGTACTGCAATTTTAGGTAACAGCCAGTCTTCTGAATGACTCTCAAAGTTTTGTCAGTCGCGGTGGAAATGACCGTTTTTACAGCTGTTACCTCGGAAGGGACGAAGGCGTGATAAGTGTATATTGTATGTAATTATGTCATCATATTAAGAGTTGCAGTACTATAATTCATCTTGTATCGACTACCATAAACTAGCTACCCTTGGCATCACTACTCTCCTACAAGGAAGGGATCCCCAAGTCTTAGGACGATGCGTCAAAAAAATCCGTTACGTGCGAGCCGCTTAGCTTTTGTCCTGATCCATCTTATACTGCGATCGTCATGTCTTCATACTTGAGAAAGCAGAATCAGTTAGGTCAGCAATTTCTCGCTTTTATTATTTTTCCAAAAAAAGCGCTTGCTGATTCAATTTAAAAAAAGTAAATTAACTTGCCTACTTTATTTAAGCTTCATCAATGTTGGCAAAATAGCCTACTTATTTTTAACGACCCGACAATTTATAATTCGTTACTCTTACGGCCATAACAAGGTCTAGGAGGAGGTAAATACTTGCTTATTTAATTTTCATCATCATTATAAAATGTCATTCGTATAATGTGATGAGATGACTCTCCATAAAATTATAACAATTAGTCTCAATTCTTAACTGATTTCAATTCTACTAAATTGAATATAAACGTAAATTTGCATACATATGCCCAATAAATAGTAAATGACAAAGACAATTTTAATATTTTGATTTTTTTTATGTTTTGTGATAATGTAGAGTACCTAAGTGATTTCTGTATATTATCGTTGTTATTAGCATATCCATTTACCTAGGTCATAATTAATTTCTGTCGATCCAGATAATATAAAATATTTTTAATATTACTACTAAGGTACTTCTTCAATCGACAGGGTGTTAAGAAAAGTATGTACTGAGGTTCTTTTAAGGGATGAAATAAGTATTGAAACTAAACAATTTTTCTTACAGTGTTTCAGGAGAAACACATGGGTGTATAAAATCAAAATGAGACAAGAATAGAAAGCAACTATCAAGAATGTTCAAACAGGCTAAGCCAAAGCAAAGTCAAAGAAGCCCTATTGTAGTGCAATATTTATTCTTGCGTGGCTCTTCTTCTGGCGAGGTCGAATCCATTGTCGTAGGGTTCATGGGAACCTACAAAAAACCTTTTGCCTTTAGGGACAGCCAACGAACTATAGGTACAATCAACAACCGCCTGAGTTAGAGTTGGGAGATCGACTTTGGCTGGTTACTCGTAGTAAATGTACGGTTTACCAGAATAAGTTGGTCCCTAAAATAGTAACATAAGTTGTTGGTAGTATCCACTGAATAAGCAGTTTTTCTACGCCAACTTGCGCAAACGTCCACGTGTTCATAGATTACGATGATATTCAGTTTTATAATCTTCGTTTCTTATGCGAAGAACCAACGTTCCACAATGTCTTCGGATTTAGAACGATGCATCTTCTAAAAATAAACGTTTTTGTTTGTACATCTTTTTGAAAAGGGAACTTGTCGCATTTTTGTTAGTTTTGCGTCTCGACTCGAATAAGTAAAGACCCATAGTAAAGGCCTTCTGACATTAATAAAAACAGTTGAGTTAAAATAATAAAATAAACACAGCGATATTGTAAGGTAGTGATATAAACAAAAAATATTTACCTAAAAAACTAGGCTTGGATCATGAGGTTATCTCAAACAATCCCTATTCAAATATTAGATTAAATATTTGCGGAATAATTACAGTGGAAATCTTTCCACTTCCGATAAAAATATAATATTAGAGTGTAGTTACAAAGTTTCAAGCAAATCTCAGTCAGTCTTTCAGTTAAATAACCTAGCCGTCAATTTGGAGTAGAATAGAGCGAAATTGCCGGATCTAAGCTGTTGGCACTTCTATAGGTATATTAGTCCTCTGCTGGACATGGGCCTCCCCTCCCATACAAACTACGCTAGGCAGGCGAATTTGCGACACTAGTGCAAGATGTTTCATAGACAGGGAGCGCTGCTGCCCATTTCCTGATTGGATATCCCTTAGTCGGTTCTTTCTTATGACATCCATGTGTATTGGGGTGATGCTATTCTAAGCCGGCACCACACGGTGAACCAATAAAACAAGTAAATTAGCCCCGTCAATCCGGAGAAGACAGTGAAATTGCCGTATCAATGCCGGCGCGTACCATACGGTGCGCAGGCGCATATGGCCGCCTAAGAACACGAAAACACACAAAAACACAAAATTAGCTCCATAACATCTCCCAGTCACGGTGGCATATGCTTTTGTTTGACTGTAATTGCCTTAATTTGATTCCGATTCAAGTCAGTCAGGCTATGGTGCTTCTCACACGACACCGCATAATATTGCCGTTTTTGATTACCTGCTAGCAAATGAAAAAAATTGACAGCGTCACACCGCGCACGGCAATGAGACCGTGTGCGATGATATACGATTTTCCATGCGATTTCATACTAATTACTCAGAAGACCACCTAAGACCTCACAAGATCAAGAAATTAGCCCCGGAACATAATGCTTTTGTTTGATTGAGTATAACTGTCTTTAGTCTTAATTTAATTCCAAAGTGATCCTCACAATATGGTGCCGCAACATATTGCTGTTATTGACATCCAGTAGTCAAATGATAGGCCTGTAACAATACGTACGATCCATGGCCAGTTGGGAACACGTGGGTTTCGTGAAAATCGACCAAGAGGTGAATCCAGGGAATAGGAAGCAGTTTTTTTTTGTGAATATATCAAATTGCACTGCACTCACCAATGCGCATGTCAAGCATTGTATCGGTGGGTACCCCTGTCAAGGGAGATCAACCAATGGACAATTGGGAGCTGTTATAGTAGCACCATAGGTAGAAGATACAAAAATTCGCCAAATATGCGAATGCAAACTTTGTAGGTATGCGTTTTCATACAACTCCTTTCGTCAATAAACCTCGACCGGCAAAAAATCGCAAAATCCTACGACGTGTGTGCAATTCTACTTATTTCTTTAATTTAATTCCAATTCAAATCAGACGAAACGTAAACAAACCATATGGTGACCGATAATAATATAATAATAATAATCAAGATGATACAAAACTTGGTGAATCAGCTTATTTGTGGTTGCAAGTAGAAAGACATCTGCAAAGTAAATAGTTCATCATCATAGATAACATATGAGTGGTTTATTGGGCCAATAAAATAGTTTTCCTTGAGCAATCAGATTATGAGCAATCTTGTAAACATAAATCTACTTATTTAGATTAGAATGACTGACTGAATATACTTGCAAAGCATAATAATACATCATGGTTTCTTATCAATATTAATACATAGAATAAAACAAAGTACCTAGATTTTTCCGTTTCTCTGTCTTTCTGACGTGGAATGCGCCAAGAATGCGCTAACTCCTCCTAAACGACAAAACGGCTTTACGCCTGCCAGTACGGGACCTAATTATGAATTTCAAAAATAGAACGCGAGTCATGTGTGTCAATTTGGCGGGAAGTGGGTTACGTTGCGTTACGTTTTACGGTGTTCAGTAGGGCATGCGTTTTACTTATTTATTTATGGCTTTGTACAAAGTAACATACGTTCGAGAACATGTTGTGTCATTCCAGTTTTTTATTTTTGTTAAAAAAGCTGCTGCAGATCTGTTTATAATATCTCTTATAACTCAAGGCTGGCTAGAGCAAATCAAAGTTGCACGAAAATATGTCCCAGATAAAATGTACTTACTTACTTAAAAAAATTAAAAATATTCGGCAGGCGGGAATTAGAAAAGATTATAGGTACTAGTTATACAGAGAGTAATAAGAAGGGTATAACAAGCCGGAAGAGGGTCAAGGTTCTCATAAAACTGAAAAAATTTCACTGAGGAAAATGAATCGAAGTAATAAAAAAGAAACATCTTCGATCAGTTGATTGATTTACTATGGAAGCTCCAATTTTTTTCCAGTCTCATGAGTTCCTTGACCTCCTTTCGGCATGTTATACCTACCCTTTTTGTTACTCCCCGTATATTAGGCTGCTTTACTCCTTAAAATACTTGCAGCTAGTTATTACAAACGCCCTTTGCAATTGACTCAACTCAATATCCTCGCCAGACACCAATCAAACACAAACATATTTTTTTTTATCAATATCTCAACTTATCTCAAATGCAAATAAGCACTAATAAAAAAATATTTAGCAACACAAAATTGTAAACAACTGCTGAAGCCGAAAACATTAATGCAGGGACATGTCACGCATTACGACTCTACGTGAACCGTGTCTCCCAATCAGACACATGTCAGACAGTAATACCCGGAACAGGTATTCAAATACTCTCTATATCTTTTACTCTGGTTTTAGGATAAAGGGTCAAATAGGTTTAGAAAAAGACAGAAGATCATCGCGACTAAAATTGTCTTATTATTCGACTCAAAATGCGCTTTATCTGTCAAAATAAGGCGATGGTGAAAACAATGGAATTGACTACAAATGGCGAAGAACCCATTGACATACTTAAACACTGCACTTAGATAGATACCTATCTCCTATCCTCTTCTAAACCTATTTGACGGAAAGTGTCTGTGCTAATTTAAGGTAAGTTAAGAGATTTTTTCCAGAATCGCCAACAAAATCAGACAAAAGAGGACTGAAGAAGACAAATGTAGCAGACTGGAGGACCAGGAGCCCCAGGTAACCTGTTTATTAACGTAGATTTTTTCCTTCTAGGGTCAGGTATAGTTAGGTACTACCTAAGTAATATTATCGCCAGCAAATCCACCTAATAATTTAAGGGATCAACATAAACTGGTTTCTTTTTGAACTTGTATAACCAATAAAAGTTGGTCCGTTAAATGGGTAGGTGGATTTTCGGCGACAGTGCTATACAAGTATAACGCAGTCACAGAATTTTAGATTGCGCTTTCTGCGATTGGGCATTTAATAAAAATCCGATATTCAACTTTATAGACCGTGGGCCCGTCTAGGCAAGGCAAGATGAAACATATCTTGATGTCGTGTTGTTCTCAGCAACCTATGCCTAGACGGGCCCATGGACTATTAAATACACAGGTACAAAAAATACGGGTAATTTTTTTGTTTCTTAAAACATAAGCAATATCAGTGACGTAGTGCGTTAATTTATATTTTGAGTAAGCATTAAGCATGATTTATTTCAACGAATGACGAAGTATGAAATGTAAATTATTTGCTTTTCTGAAAGCATGTCACTCATTTTAAATCAGACGTGTTAAATATTTGCCTACGTAATAATCACATTCGGTGATGTTAATTACTAAGTACATGCCTGCCTTCACAATAAATATGACATTCGTGCTCTGTGAAAGAACTTGCGTTCCAAACCAATCCCAAACCAGAAAAGTTTACAGAAGAATCACTCGACCATATTTAGGATTTTCGCCATTGTCACTTGTCACCCTGGCAGCCGTGTGGTGCCGGCAGAGTCAGCCGTGTGGTGCCGGCTGAGTAGAATAGCACCACCCCCTCTCTTCCCGTGGGGGTTGTAAGAGGCGACCGAGGGATAAACCCGAGACAAACAGCCAGGGCCAACCGTATGGTGGCGGTTAATCCACCACAAAAGCATTCCCAAAGAGGGTTGACGTCCGGTAGGCGGCCGGTCGTAAAATTAAGCTAAATCCTTTGCAACACGATTTTGTGTTCAACAAAACGTGTTGCGCCGACCCCAAGTAAATTGGAATAAGGGGTCGTCCACAAATTACGTAACGCACTTAGGGGGGAGGGGGGGTTCTGACCGGGCGTTACGGTCCCGTTACTATGGGGGAGGGGGGGATCAGAGTCAAGCGTTACGTAACGCTTTTTTTAAAGATTTTTTCAAGTATTTTTATACCTGATTCAGATATTATCAAATTAATTGTATAACAAACTTTTAAAACACTTCTGTTGTCAGTGTCAGGAACGCAATTCTTTAGAAATTATTAAAAAAAAACTGTTAAAGGCAAGACCTGAATGTACGATTATCAAAAGTAGTACTGACAATGCCTCTTCCATCTGGGCTACTGCGGCTTAGTCGTGCGTGAGTTTTATATCCTATTTGTAGCAGGTTTTCGTCGTTTAGGCTACATAACACAAACTGGAACCAAAAATAATTGTTGTAAACTAGTTGCAAAACTCTCCCTGTAAATAGATCCATTACCACGCGTTATTAGCCTACAAACATACATACACTTTTATAATTTCGCAGACAATGATTGAGCCGCAGTAGCTCAGAAGGAAGAGGCGTCGCCAGTACTAATGCCGAAATTCGCAGTTTCAAATTCAGTCTAATTGTAGAAAAAGTTGCAAGTTTTCTAAAAAATGTTTCATTGCTTTATCACAAAAAAAATAACTGAAAAATATTACAAAATAAGCGTTACGTAACGGAAAGGGGAGGGGGAGAGGGGTCATGACCAAGCGTTACGGTCCCGTTACGTGGGGGGAGGGGGGGTCCAAAATTTGTGATTTTTGCGTTACGTAATTTGTGGACGACCCCTAAGGGCAGGAAGATGATGACTTGTCACCCTGGCTATGTATAGTCTACTGTCAATAGTCTCAAAGTATTAAGAATATCAAAACAGCAACATCTGATACAAGAATGTCATATGATTCCGAGCCAAATCCAAGAAATATATATGATGTTCGTGGCAACCATCTTTTTAGTTCCAGTTAAGCCAGTGATCGTTAAAATCATCGCTAGTAAGTACAGTAACTGAGTGAGCCATCTGTAAAGGCGCCCTGCGCGCCATTTTCCGAATTTGTGTTGACTAAATTTTCCGAAGAACATAAAACGGAATTATTGATTTTATTCTCTCATGTATGTAAATTGAAAATCGTACTTCTATTTCTGATTATCCAAATCAAAATAACAAGAGCTTTTATATTAAATGAATACCAATAACATTGACCCAAATATCTTCCCAGATACCTACATAGCATCAGTTTGGCACAACTTACCCCTTTACCCCTCAACTAACAAAGAAAACGAGTTTATTTTCGCTTTCTCGTACTCCGCCCACTGAAGGGTGATTCTATAGTAGTACACATCTAGTATATTTTTTTATGTTCAATGAGCTTCTAATATTTTTTCTATCTGTTCCACATCTAATTGATAGCACGTGCATAGTTTCCGTTCGGCCACGTGGCAGTGAGTATTGTAAAAAATATTAAAATATTCGTTCCGCAGAGTGGTTACGGACTTACGGTGGTATGCATGACGTAGAGCGAAAAAAGCGAAATAATAACCGGCATGCTTTAGGCATATTCTGTTTTTTTCTGTATATAAATCGCGAATATTTGTCACTATTTGATTAAAATGTCTACCAACTACCTAATACCTACTTATTTTGCTTATTTCACGTCCTGAAAGAAGCACAGTCTAACACGTATATTGGACAAGATAGTTTACAGCAACCATTTTTCTTATTATAATGAAGCATCTTTCTTAATTTCGATATAGATAGGTACGTCTGCTGCAACAGGTAGGTACAATACTACTGCCATATATTCATATACGTACCTACCTTATTCTATTATATCGACGGGTTCCGGGCTATTTGTATTAACCGCCATTTTTGAAACTTTACACCAGAGCAATTTAAAGTTTCGATTTTCAGAAAAAAAATCATAACTTTGGCAAATTGCATTATTTTTTCAAAGCAAACGAAATTTCTGTTTTGTTACAAATTATTTATAATCTGATTAATTTTTTTTCTCTGATATTTCTATTGTTAACGAAATTAAATGTCGTTTAATACAAAATGGCCCATTTTTCACATTTTTTTGTTCCAGGCTAAATGACTTAACCGCCTAGGTTTATAAATACATGTTCCAAGCTACTTGACTTAAGTGCCTAGGATTGCAAATAAAAGCTCTAAGCTAAGTGCTTTAACCAACGAGTTGGTCATATTTCACACCTAAGCTAATTGATTTAAATACCATATCTTAAACTTATTAGTTTTTTTAAATTGTTTGTAATCATACTAAAATAATGAGATATGAAGAAATTGACGGTTAACCCGTCAACTGCGTACAAAAAAAATGGCGGCGAACTTGACATAAGCTGTTCTGCGATTAATGGCGGCCACTTGAGATACTTAAGATATCCGATAACATAAACAAAAAGTTCTCGGCAGTTATCGAAAGATAAACATTGTAACTTGAGTGTTGAATTCGTGACTAAACAAGCTAGCTGGTTGTAAGATAATATAAACATGAGAGTTGCGTGTTTATATACACTTTACTAAGAAATGTTTGATAAGTTTTTAGTATTTTTTGAAAATCATAGTATTTACGAGTCGATTTTATTGGCAATTTTACATTAGAACAAAACAAATATTTTTCATTGTCCTTCCTACATGAGGCCTGCGAACTTTGCGCCGAGACCGCAAAAATTTCGTACCGGGTTATTTCGGGCTCTTTTATAAATTTTAGTCTTATTTCCAACATTTATTCGAAAAACTAAGTTTCTACGTCGAGAAATAAGCCCACACTGGTCGACATTCATATATTATCGACTGATGCAGCTGATACCCCAGTTGAATAAATTTGCACATTGATATGATACGGTTAAATTTCACCATTGTACCATTGATGGTACAACTGGGACAAAATTATCCCACCTGTACCATGAAAAATTGTATAACAAATTTCACCTGTCTTTACTCGCATTTCGGAATTTCTGAAAATTTATTTTGAAATACTATCTCTAAGCTTGTTACCATCAATAATGTTGTTGCATTCAAATTATAGCAATGAATGTAAAATGCGAATAATTATAAATTCATGAAATTGTTTGAAATGTGCAATGTCATAATTACAAAATATTTGACAAGTGGCAAAATAAAACTTATTTATTTCCAAGATTTACCAGGTCTTGACGAGACCTACATTTCAGAGGACAGCTGTCAAATTAAAAACTCATTTATCTCGGAAACTATGCATGGTAGACTGCAAGTTTCTTAGGCGCAAACTCCACCAAAAAGACGAAGTGCATAGGACGTAAGAATGACAGTTGACAGACAAGTAATCGTCAAACATTCTTCTTAATTTTTGACGCTAGCTGTCATAGATGCGACGCTTTGGCGACGCTTGTGTGTGCCTTTGTCAATACGTTTTCATACATTTTATATGGAAACCGTTTCAAGCGTCGCCAAAGCGTCGCGATATCAAACGTCAAGCGTCGTAGGGCATGTCCTATGTCCTCTCTGTGGAGCTTGGGGCTTAGAGGGAGTTGTAGGTCTTGAGGAGACCTACATTTCAGATGACAGCTGTCAAATTAAGAACTCATTTATCTCGGAAACTACGCATGGTAGACTACAAGTTCCTTAAAGGAAGTTGTAGGTCTTGAGGAGACCTACATTTCAGATGACAGCTGTCAAATTAAAAACTCATTTATCTCGGAAACTATGCATGGTAGACTGCAAGTTTCTTAGAGGGAGTTGTAGGTCTTGAGGAGACCTACATTTCAGATGACAGCTGTCAAATTAAGAACTCATTTATCTCGGAAACTACGCATGGTAGACTACAAGTTCCTTAAAGGAAGTTGTAGGTCTTGAGGAGACCTACATTTCAGATGACAGCTGTCAAATTAAAAACTCATTTATCTCGGAAACTATGCATGGTAAACTGCAAGTTTCTTAGAGGAAGTTGTAGGTCTAGAGGAGACCTACATTTCAGATGACAGCTGTCAAATTAAAAACTCATTTATCTCGGAAACTATGCATGGTAGACTGCAAGTTTCTTAGAGGGAGTTGTAGGTCTTGAGGAGACCTACATTTCAGATGACAGCTGTCAAATTAAGAACTCATTTATCTCGGAAACTACGCATGGTAGACTACAAGTTCCTTAAAGGAAGTTGTAGGTCTTGAGGAGACCTACATTTCAGATGACAGCTGTCAAATTAAAAACTCATTTATCTCGGAAACTATGCATGGTAGACTGCAAGTTTCTTAGAGGAAGTTGTAGGTCTAGAGGAGACCTACATTTCAGATGACAGCTGTCAAATTAAAAACTCATTTATCTCGGAAACTATGCATGCCAGACAAATAGTTTCTTAGGGGAAGTTGTAGGTCTTGACGAAATCTTCATTTCAGATGACAGCTGTCAAACTCAAAACTCGCTTTTCTCGGAAACTATGCATGCCAGTCAAATAGTTTCTCAGGGGAAGTTGTTGGTCTTGACGAAATCTACATTTCAGATGACAGCTGTCAAACTCAAAACTCGTTTTTCTCGGAAACTATGCATGCCAGACAACTAGTTTCTTAGGGGGAGTTGTTAGTCTTGACGAAACCTGCAGTTCAGGTGAGTTACAAAAACAAGTAAGTAATAAGTTGACAGCTGTCACCTGAAATGCAGATTTGTTCAAGACCAGCAACTTTCTCCAAGAAACTAGTTGTCTCGCATGCATAGTTTCCGAGAAAAACGAATTTTGAGTTTGACAGCTGTCATCTGAAATGAAGATTTCGTCAAGACCAACAACTTCCCCTAAGAAATTATTTGTCTGGCATGCGTAGTTTCCGAGAAAAATGCGTTTCAAGTTTGACAGCTGTCACCTGAAATTTAGATTTGGTTAAGACTAACAACTTTCTCTAAGAAACTAGTTGTCTCGCATGCATAGTTAATTATTATTATTTCATTTCGAGAAAATACCGTGTAAAGTTTGACAGCTGTCACCTGTCACCGGCAACTCGGAAATTCTGCGAATCGGACTTTGTGCGAATCGGACATTATGCGAATCGGACATTATGCGAATCGGACATTATGCGAATCGGACATTATGCGAATCGGACTTTGTGCGACTCGGGTGCGAAACGGACATCGGACATTATGCGAATAGGACATTATGCGTCAAGAGGAATCGTTGGAGCCGTTTTCCAGATCCCAAATAAATATTATTACATACATTTCTTTCTTGTTTGTATGTTATATTCAAAATAGATTGCTATGTCATAAAAAGAGGTGAGTAACGATTTTTGGAAATTACTCTATACCTATCTAAATCGATTTTATCCCCGTCGCCCCCAAACCCACTGATGTACAAAACTTCGTGAAAAACGTTGGAGCAGTTTCCGAGATCCCGATTATATATAATGTATACACATTTTTGCTTGTTTATATATAGCTGTTGGTCCAATGGTACAATTGGGACAAAATTTGTCTCAGTTGTACCATTGATGGTACAGGTGGGATAATTTTGTCCCAGTTGTACCATCAATGGTACTGTCCAATGGTACAACTGGTCCTGCGGGAACTTTTTAATTATGCAAACTTCTTAATTATAATAATTATAAATTCGGAAGTTACTTTGTCTGTCTTTATGTCTGTCTGTTACGCTTTCACGTCTTAACCACTGAACCGAAATTTGGCACAGAGATTGCTCGCACACCCAGAACGGACATAGGCTACTTTTGGTTCCACTCGAGGGTCTAGAGTACCTGATGTAGTCCACCAGATGCAATAACAGGAGCCTGGCTAAACTAAAGGAGGTAGAGATATGACTCCAAAGCAAAAGTTGCTTAGCTTGATAGGATGCTTCTGCTGGCGAATAGACATCAAAGGTTTGGAGTACCAGGTGCACCGACAGGAGCCCAGCTTAACTATAGTGGTATGCTTAACTATAGGAAATACAGCTATAAATCCAAGGCAAAATTTGTTCAGATTGACAGGGCACCTAACAAAAGCCGAGCTAAACTATAGGACAGCTATAAGTCCAAAGCAAAAGTTTTTTAACTTAATGGGACGCTTCTGCCAACGAATAGACTTCGGAGGTTTTGAGTACCTGATGTAAACCACTAGGTGCATCAACAGGAGCCCAGGTAAACTAGAAATACAGTTATGACTCCAAGGCAAAATATGCTCAGATTGACGGGACGCTTCTGCTAGTCAATAGATATCGAAGGTTTGGAGTACCTGATGTAGATCACCAGGAGCACCAACAGGAGCCCTGCTAAACTATAAGGAGATACAGCTTGTTTAGTTTTCGTATAAAATGGGCGCGCGGTGCTGGCAACACTGCTCTGTCATTGTCACGTCCTCTGCCGTCGCCCGCATCGTTGATGCGAATTTATTTAGTGTGTATTATTTAATTAGTGTGCTTTCGGTTTTCTCGTGTGGTTTTCCCTGTTCGGTGGGGAAGTGAACCAAGTGATTTTGGTTCCGGCGCTTTGATTGAGAGTCACGCGACCGCCGGCAAAATATAACCTCACTTTTCGTTGGCTCGCGTCGTGGCTGCCGATAGCTACGTATTTTAATTATAAATGATTGGAGGCCAACGGGGCCGATTTCTCATTCGGAGAGAAATCTTTTAGTTATTTTGTGTTAAAAAACATTATGTGATGTCGAACTGTGAACTATAGTGCAAATTGGAGGAAAGGAGTTCGAGAACGAGCGGATGTTCCAGTGCTGTGAGTTAGGTTATTCCCTATTCCTGCGCTCCTAAAATATCCTGAATACCTGATTCCTGTCATACTTAAACTCACAAAGAAACGGCGTCATCGTTCGCTCGGTAAGCAATTCGTTGCTGGGCCCTGTTTAAGTAGATTTTGGAAACAAGAATTTCTCGGCCGGAAACTTTCCGGAACAAAATTCTCTCATTAAATTTCTGTTATTTAGCTATAGTAAAGAGCACTACGAATCGTAGTCAAATGTTGTTCGAGGCTGATCGACCATTTAGTTTTAGATTTTAAGATAACTTTAATTTGCTTCCACTGCGCTAAGATCAGCTTCGGAATCAAACATTTTTGGTAGCAGAGCGTGGTTGCTTTATTGCAACATAGTTAGCCGTAATTTAGTATTAAGCGTGTTTTTATATTACCCACATATTTTATTAATTTTGGAAAATATTGTTTCGGTTTTTGTGACTGTATTGTTTGCCTAGTGAACGGTACCTTATCGGTAAGGTCTAGGCCAGTCAACTAACATTTATTTTGTGGTATGTGTTTATTGGTTTTCGTTTTTATTAAGTCGAGTGTGTAAAAGTTGGTACCATGGCTCCCTCGATCGCCAGGTATAAGGCTGCTATAAAGACAGAATTAAGGTGGTTTACTACCACAGCGGCAATGATCGGCCGCGAGGACCGGGAGGACGCGCTCTTGAAAAGTGCATTACAGGCAGATGAACGGGTTCGGGTTGTGTCGGAACACCTCACAGAGTGCCTCATGCTCCTTGAGGAAGCTCCTAACCCTGAAGATAAGGAGCTGGTTGAGGGCGATGTAAGCCAGTGCTTGGAGCTGGCACAGGACATTGCGCAGGCAGCTGCGGACATATCTAGGCGACGTGACGGAAAGGAAAAGCCATTCCGTGGTAAAGTGGGACAAGGATTACAGGTGCCTCTTCCGCCTGTTACGGTTCCAGTCTTTGCAGGCGATTACGCCGACTGGCCGGCGTTTGAGGACCTGTATAGCAGTGTGGTCCACACACGGACGGACATAACGCCGGCGTACAAGATGGCTCAGCTGATGTCCAGGCTACATGGAGAGCCTCATGAATTGCTGACGCATTTGGCTGTCTCGGATAGCAATTATGAGGTGGCGTGGAAGATCCTTACCGACCGGTATCGAAACAAGCGCCTGATTGTAGACAGGCTGTTAGACCAGTGGCTGTCAATACCAACCATAACGCGAGGTACGGACCTCCGCGAGAAAATCTTCCACCCAGTCAGTGTCGCGGTCAGCGCACTAGAGCGACAGGGTTTGCCAGTGGCGGGCTACGGTTATATCTTGGTCCACACAGTGCTTCGCCGCCTGCCGAGCGAAATGGTCGCTCGATTCGAGCAGCTACATGGGGCAAGTCCTCGGACCACCTCCCGACCTACGAGGATCTGAAGTCGTTCCTCGAGGCCGAAAGCAGGCGAGTGGACGTCCAGGCTGGTGAAGCCCCTCGCAAGGAGACCTCTGCCCCTCGCCACCCGGAACGGCCGGGTGCACCGGCGCGAGGAGGCAACAGTGGGCAACCCAGCGGTACAATATCGCATTGGAATCAGGGTGTGCCTACTGCAGGAGACAGGCCACAGGGTAACGGCGTGTCAGGAGTTTGCTGCGCAGCGGGTTCAGAGGAGACGGGGTGTGGCACAGCAGAGGCGTTGGTGTTTTCGGTGCCTGGGGCCGCATCAGGTGCGAGTGCCCTTCAAGCACCAACTGTAGGTACTGCCAGGGTGCACACCATCCGCTGCTCTGCATGAATCGCTCCGGAGGCGCCGGGGCAGCGCTGGATCGGATCAGCGAAGGAGCCTGCCCACCAAGGGAGGAGCAACGCTCCCACCCCCTCAAGGAGGAGCCCACCTCCGCATCGGTCACAGGGACAGGCAGGGGACGTCAACAGACGGAGCCCACTTACCCAGGACGTGGGGACGATCCCCACCACGGCAGCAGGTGCCGGATTGGGGAAGAGCGGCACAGGAACGTGGCCAGGACACCCATCCCAGGTACGGGATTTAACGGGCGGGTGTCAGGGGCACTAGGCAGCCACCAGGGTACATGCAGTATTCTGCGGGCTTGAGCCACCTGGTTGGGTCTCAAGACCCACGCATGCCTCCGCCTATGCCTGAGTACCCGCGGCTACAGGCGCAACCTCGGTACGGACGTTTGCCGTCGGGGTACTATAGAACTCCAGCCATGGCCTTTATGGGCAGACCTCCCTACCAGCAGGAGTGGGACCCATACACAGGTTTGGGTAGCGAGGATACCCCGCGGGACGCGGCCTCACCGCGTTTAGATTCCCGCTAGGTAATCGCCGCCTACTCATCAGCTTCGGCTCCCCGTCCAATCACGGTACTTTTGCCAACGGCTAAGATTTGGGTATGGGGATACGGTGGCCGGACCATTCAAGTAAGAGCCCTACTGGATACAGGGGCTCAGGGATGTATTGTATCGAGTAAGCTGGTGAGTAGGCTAGGCCTAAATGTACAGCCAAGTGAGGATGAAGCTGTAGGCATCGGGGCCTAAATGTGCCTGACATTCGGGGTCAGACGAACTTTGAGTTCACATTAGGTAGCACATGTACAGGGTCAGCTATCAAGTCTCAGCCGTGGTGCTGGATGAAGTGGTTGGGAAACTCCCTCAGGTTAGGTTACCACCAACGGTACGAGGGTTAACCACAGGGTTGGAGTTAGCTGATCCTGATTTTGATACTCCTGGTACGGTGGACGTACTTCTCGGGTCAGACGTCCTCGGGAGATTATGGTGCGGTAGGAAGAAGGTACTCCAGGAAACTGGTTTGGTGGCCGTAGATACCACAGGGGTATGTTGTTTTCGGCCCAGTTTGGAGACCTCAGGACCTACCAGAAGGGGATCCGGTCCTCTATGGTAGTGTGCTGTCAGAGGTGCTGCAGAGGTTTTGGGAGTCTGAAGAGCCGCCCACGGCGGACAGACGGAAGCCAGAGGATGACGAGTGCGAGTTGTTCTATCAATACAACACTGCGAGATGCCCGTCAGGCAGATTCGTGACCAGGCTACCTTTTCTCCCAAACCGCCCCGCTTTAGGTAGTTCGCGACAGCTCGCGGAACGGAGACTACTCGGAATGGAGCGGAAGATGAGGCGAGACCCAGCACTTCGGCAGAAGTATATAGAATTCATGCGGGAATATATTCAATTGGGCCACATGTCGGTGTCCAGCCTGGATTGGAGGTGTGTCGAGCATTATTACATTCCACACCTGGCTGTCTTGAAGTCACCTGAGGCGAAAATACGGGTGGTGTTTGACGGTTCTGCTCCTACCTCGAATGGTGTGTCTGTGAACCAATGTTTGCACGCGGGTCCTAAATTGAACCGGGACATTGTGGACATTCTCACAGACTTTCGGTTACACCAGGTAGCGTTCGTCGCAGACGTCAAAATGATGTTTCGCCAAACCATGATACATCCGGATGACCGTCGGTATCAGCTGATTTTGTGGCGTGAGAGCCCAGATGAGCCGATGGTCACATACGAACTTAACACGGTGACGTATGGACTTAAGCCAAGTCCGTATTTGGCAGTACGTACGCTGCGAGTTGGCCGCACAGGAAAGGGTAAGATATCCTCGAGCAGCAGCAGTACTGGATCGCGACGTCTACGTGGACGATATCTGCACGGGTGCTGATAGCGTGGAGCAGGCGCTAATTCTACGAGACGAGTTGATCGCGATCATGGGTTCAGGAGGTTACGAGTTGCGGAAATGGTTGTCCAGTTGCCCAGAGCTCCTGGCCGGTTTGCCAGGCGAGTTCCATCAGGACCCGCACCTCTTTGAGAACCCGGACAATCCAAACACGTTGGGCATCCTCGGGGTGCAATATAGGCCAACGCATGACGTATTCACGTACAAGATCGAGCCCGACCTTTTGGAGAAAACTTGGACTAAGCGGTCGGTACTGTCGACAATCGCTAGAACGTTCGATCCTAGCGGATGGATCGCCCCGGTTACGTTCATGGCGAAGTGCTTTTACAAAGGTTGTGGCTAGCCAACTTAGGATGGGACGACCAACTCTCCGGAGAGTTGTTGAAGGATTGGCTCAAGTTTGTGACCACCTTACCAGGGATTGTGCACATCGCGATACCCCGCAAGTTAGTCCCATCGGTGGGATGTAAGGCTACCCTACATGGGTTTTGTGACGCCTCGGAGCGAGGGTACGCGGCAGCTGTATACCTTCGGACAGCAAGTTCAACGGGAACTGTGCACGTGCGTCTGGTTATGGCCAAAAGTAAGGTGGCACCAGTCAGAACTAGATGGACCATCCCCAAATTGGAATTGGCAGGGGCAGCTCTTCTAGCGCGCTTGCTAAATCATGTAACCTGCAATCTGCGTGGTACCATCAACTTGGATGAAACGGTGTACGCGTGGACTGACAGTCGGATAGTTCTGTGCTGGTTGCAGACGTCGGTACATACACTTGAGGTTTTCGTGGCAAATCGGGTGTCACAGATTACGGGGTCGGAAACTCCGTTAGTGTGGAGGCACGTACCGGGAGAATGGAACCCAGCGGACTGCGCTTCGCGCGGGTGCAGGGCACCTGATTTGGTGAGTCACCCACTGTGGTGGGGACCTCAATGGCTGACTGAGTCGCCGCAGGAATGGCCATTCAACGAGTGCAGGGCGCCGCTTGGGCCACCTGATCGAGGTTTGCGAGTGAACGTGGGGCAACTCGTACCGAAGCCTAACCCAGCTTTCTTGCTGGAACGGTATAGCTCCTCGACAAACTTCTTGGGGTGACAGGTTGGATCAAGCGGTTCGTGAACAACTGCAGGAAGCCTCAAGCAGAACGGAACTTTACACCTGTCCTCTCGCCTGCGGAGCGGAATGCGGCTCTATGCTCATTGGTAAACGCCGGCCAGTCGGTCGGAGTCGTCCAGGCGGAACATTTTGAAGAGGAGGTCAGGCTGCTCAGGGATGGACGTGGAAAGCTGAAGGGAGGAATTGTGCGCCTCAACCCATTCCTGGATGAGCAAGGTATGCTCAGGGTTGGAGGCAGACTTCGGAACGCTAGCCTCCCCTTTTCGGCTCGGCATCCACTGTTACTTCCAAAAGGGGACCCTTAGTTGAGCTCTTAGTCAGGGATCGTCATGAGAAAAACTCGCACGCGGGCTGTAATGCGCTATTGGCCATTCTACAGCGCGAGTTTTGGATCTTATCGGGACGACGAACGGTACGTAGCGTTGTGTTTAGGTGCTTGCCTTGTTACCGCTTGAAGGCAGCCACAATGCAGCCACAGATGGGAGATCTTCCACCGGACCGGGTGACGGAGGCCTGGACGTTTGCAGGTGTGGGAACGGATTTTGCAGGCCCTTTCATGGTAAAGGCATCACGCCTACGGAACGCAAAGTCTATCAAGGCGTACTTGTGCGTGTTCGTGTGCCTAGCCACCAAGGCCGTCCACTTGGAGCTCGTGGCCGACCTATCTACGGAGGCCTTTTGGCAGCGCTGGAGAGATTTACGTCGCGACGAGGGCGACCAGCGCTGATCAGGTCGGATTGTGGTACCAACTTTAAGGGTGCTGATCGGTGTATGAAAGAAATTGTAACGTTCTTACGGGAGAACGAAGAAGCCATCAGCACGGGCCTCTCCCGTCAGGGCATTACCTGGGTGTTCGATCCACCAGCGTGCCCTCACTGGGGTGGTATTTTTGAAGCGGTTGTAAAGTCCGCTAAGACGCATTTGTTGCGCGTTGTAGGGTTAACAATTTTGACTTTCGAGGAGCTGGCGACCGTGTTTTGTAAAATTGAGGCTGTACTCAATTCGCGTCCTTTGTGTCCGCTCAGCTCAGACCCAAATGATTTAGAGGCCCTGACGCCAGGGCATTTCTTAATTGGCCGCCCACTTAACGCCTTGCCGGAATATCCCTATACGGAGGTGAATAGCAATCGTTTGTCGCGTTATCAGTTGTTGCAGCAAATGACTCAAAACTTTTGGAAGCGTTGGTCGCTTGAGTACTTGCACATTCTGCAGCAACGCCTTAAGTGGACGGACAGGACTGAACCCCCCTGCATTGGGGATCTCGTTCTGGTTAAGGATGCCAACCTACCGCCACTGCGTTGGCGCCGGGGCGCATTCTCAACCTGTTTCCGGGTAGTGATGGCACTCCTCGAGTTGCAGAAGTCAGGTGGGGGATTCAGTCCTTAAGCGAGCAGTAGCTACATTATCACGCCTGCCATGCATAGAGCGGACCGATGGGTCGGTCCGGGGCGGGTGAATGTTTAGTTTTCGTATAAAATGGGCGCGCGGTGCTGGCAACACTGCTCTGTCATTGTCACGTCCTCTGCCGTCGCCCGCATCGTTGATGCGAATTTATTTAGTGTGTATTATTTAATTAGTGTGCTTTCGGTTTTCTCGTGTGGTTTTCCCTGTTCGGTGGGGAAGTGAACCAAGTGATTTTGGTTCCGGCGCTTTGATTGAGAGTCACGCGACCGCCGGCAAAATATAACCTCACTTTTCGTTGGCTCGCGTCGTGGCTGCCGATAGCTACGTATTTTAATTATAAATGATTGGAGGCCAACGGGGCCGATTTCTCATTCGGAGAGAAATCTTTTAGTTATTTTGTGTTAAAAAACATTATGTGATGTCGAACTGTGAACTATAGTGCAAATTGGAGGAAAGGAGTTCGAGAACGAGCGGATGTTCCAGTGCTGTGAGTTAGGTTATTCCCTATTCCTGCGCTCCTAAAATATCCTGAATACCTGATTCCTGTCATACTTAAACTCACAAAGAAACGGCGTCATCGTTCGCTCGGTAAGCAATTCGTTGCTGGGCCCTGTTTAAGTAGATTTTGGAAACAAGAATTTCTCGGCCGGAAACTTTCCGGAACAAAATTCTCTCATTAAATTTATTTTATTTAGCTATAGTAAAGAGCACTACGAATCGTAGTCAAATGTTGTTCCGAGGCTGATCGACCATTTAGTTTTAGATTTTAAGATAACTTTAATTTGCTTCCACTGCGCTAAGATCAGCTTCGGAATCAAACACAGCTATAAGTCCAAAGCAAAAGTTGTTCAGATTGGCGGGGCACTTCTGCTGGCTAAAAGACATCGAAAGTTTGAGTAGGTACCTAACGTAGACCACCAGGTGCACCAACAGGAGCCCACTTAACTATAACAGATACTGCTATGACTCCAAAACAAAATCTGTTCTGATTGGCGGGGCGCTTCTGCTGGTCAATAGATATTAAAGGTTTGGAGTATACCTGATGTAGATCACCAAGAGCACCAACAGGAGCCCTGCTAAACTATAAGGAGATACAGCTATAAGTCCAAAGCAAAAGTTGTTCAGATTGGCGGGGCACTTCTGCTGGCTAAAAGACATCGAAAGTTTGAGTAGGTACCTAACGTAGACCACCAGGTGCACCAACAGGAGCCCACTTAACTATAACAGATACTGCTATGACTCCAAAACAAAATCTGTTCTGATTGGCGGGGCGCTTCTGCTGGTCAATAGATATTAAAGGTTTGGAGTACCTGATGTAGATCACCAAGAGCACCAACAGGAGCCCTGCTAAACTATTAGGAGATACAGCTATAAGTCCAAAGCAAAAGTTGTTCAGATTGGCGGGGCACTTCTGCTGGCTAAAAGACATCGAAAGTTCTGAGTAGGTACCTGATGTAGACCACCAGGTGCACCAACAGGAGCCCACTTAACTATAGCAGATACTGCTATGACTCCAAAGCAAAATCTGTTCTGATTGGCAGGGCGCTTCTGCTGGTCAATAGATATTAAAGGTTTGGAGTACCTGATGTAGATCACCAGGAGCACCAATATGAACCCACCTGATGCAAAAGCTTGATGTAGATCACCAGGAGCACCAATATGAACCCACCTGAAGCAAAAGCTTGATGTAGATCACCAGGAGCACCAATATGAACCCACCTGAAGCAAAAGCTGTTCATCTTGATGAGACGCTTCCGCTGCCGAATAGGTATCGAAGGTTAAGAGTACCTGATTTAGACCACCAGGTGCACCACCAAACGCTTAACTAAACTAAAACAGATACTGAAATGGCTTCAAAAGTTGTTGAGTTTGATGGAATGGAAGGCTTCTGGCAATGCAACTACTGTTATAGGAATGTGGTTCCAACAATAAACAACAGAACATTAACAGGATTTGAGAAATATGGTTCCAGCCATAAATACATAATTAGCGTAATGGATTTAAATTTAAGAAACTGGTGTGGTATTAAGAATTTTTCAAAGGTATAAAGAACAAAACGAAACTAAGTTCGAGGGTATTAGCTAGTTATGAAATAAAAAAAAAACAATTAAAATAACAAAGGTTTTAAGATATGATAAGACCGGCTCAAAATTTTAATTTTAAAAATATTATATTTCGCTAAACGGCGGAAACTGCAAACGTGTGTCAGTCATTCATCTCATTTACAGAACAAACAAGTATTCGAACTCACGCGTTTGATCGCGTTGGCGCCAAAATCAGTGTTTTAACCGACATATTAATAGTCAAACCATACAAAATTTTGATTGTATTAACGTGGATAATATACTAAAATATGTTTTAGTTATAGCTGAAACGACAGCGCAAATCAACTGCAAACTAAGAAAAATAGGTTTAACCATCAGCTGTACATGTTTACTGTAGACATCATAAACAGTTCAAGCGACCGGTATACCATTAGCTACTACGAGCTAAATGGCTGAAGTGACAACATCTAGCATTTTAAGTACCAAAATTAATGTATGAACCAACACTGGACATAAATTTGACTATGAGGCTAATTGTATTAAGCGACAATGGATAAAAATTTAGCTAAGAGGCTAATTGTATGAAGTGACATTTCTTTATATTTATAAGATCAGGCTAAATGCTTGAACGTAAGCTGCATGTAAATTTTTGCTCCAGGAAAAAAGGTTTAAACGACTATCTGTTATTTAATAGTGAGCTTAAGTACACAAGTCTTGAATTTGACAATATTTTGTGTCGGTCCATACATTGCAGTACAAAATAGGCCCCAAAAATGCGGTTGTATTAAGCGACATTTTTATGCTCCGATTGTCACCTAACTGAGCTCAAACGACGCAGAAAAATTCGCTGATTCCAAATATGTATAAAAGTCTATATCGCTAAAAATGGCGGTTAATACAAATAGCCCGGAACGTGTCGATATAATCAAACGTAACAAATTAAGTAAATACTTCCAAATGCACGTGCCGATAACAAAAGTACGCCCTTTCTTTGTTCTTTCAATAGTCCTCTCCTCGCACAGTCGTAAGGGCATAAAGGGCTTGATATTGGCCTCCTTTTCTATCAGAATGCGATGAACCAATAGACATGTCCTACATTTGATATTCAATTACAAGTTATCACCGCATTACGCATGCCACGAACTCATTACGCCATTATTTGCAATTATTATTATCTTAATTTAGTCCAATAGATTCTAAGCTATCAATATATTAATGTGGTAGAGTAAATCTTATTACTGTACTAGCGAGCCGCCCGGCTTTGCATGTTTCCATAAAAAACGTTCACAGTAAGTAAATCATTTCAATGTTTGAATACACTCAAATTCCAGTAATAGAACTTAGAAAGTAACATTAAAAGGTCATTGCGTTTAATTGAGATGCGTAATCTTGGATTGTATATTTAATGACGTTAAAGTTTTTCCGCATAAGTTACAAATTTTACTTAAATCCCAAATCAAACCATGGACTGGCTTTAGCCTACTTACTGTGACGACATGGAGATTATGGACAGTATACCCCACACAATTTTAAAAGTAATAACTCATTTAAATATAAGAGAGACGAAAAGTTAAAGAAAATATTTTATAAAAGTTTATCATCAGATAGACACTGATAAAATTTGTTTGACATGCTATAAATACAGCTTATTTTATTGTAACATCAAACAATTATAAGTATTGTACTATCAGCGCCAGCAAATCCACCTTCCAAGTTATACTGGTTTTCCTCAGTATTTGTATGATAACCAGTATATAAGTAGGTCCCTTGGATGGGTAGGTGGATTTGCTGGCGATAGTAGGTAGGTATGGCCTTTTTTTTATATTGAAAATCTCTATTCTGTCTGATAAAGTTCAGTAGACAACTTTTGAACGCGACCGTACATTAAAAGTATTTTTGAGTCTTTGTTCAAAGAAGTAAATTAAATGAGGCCACTGTTTATACCTACTAGAGAGCGTCAATAAACTTCTGACCCCGTGACAAGGTTCGAACATAAAATCATAATAACACTTAGTTATTTTGATCGGAATATTTTGCGAATGTTAATATTTTGTCAGAAATTGATACTTCCAATCACTTACGATTCGGTTGATAAAGCGGTACAGGTCAAGTGTTGAAATAGATAGCATCCTATTTAATTAATAGGTGATTAAAATTACTACCTATATTTGCTTCTAAGGGTTTACAAAGTGACGAACGACCCTACTTAATCTATTAGCTTTAAATCGGTAGGTAATAAAATCAGATGAAGATAGTCAAGGCTAAATCTAGCCTAAAACCTAGTCTCTCTTCAACCAATATACCAATTTTAATGGCATCAAAGAAGCCAATTTGACCACCACTGCTCAGGTATGGTCTGGATAAATCATGGTCGTGAAGATCTTCGTTTACCACAAATAATAAAATCCTTTACATTATTTCTCTTACTTTTGTTCAAAATGCGCATTCTCTCCACCAGTTTACTCTGAAAAGCCTCTTGTCAAACACGTTCATTAATAACTTCCTTGCACTCCACAATATGAACAGCGCACTCCGAAAATAACCTCTACTCCCCATATGCTTTCCTAGTACTTTTTGTGCACGGCTTTTTCTAGATGACAAAAACCGCGTCGCCGTGGGAACTACTTGTCGAGAAAAAAATTACCGACTTCAGCAGATGTGAGCGAATCTTAGGACCTGAAGAAATGAGCCACGTGTCAAAACAGGAAGAGGTTGTAATTTATCGGACGCGTGCGCATGGTAAACGGACTGTGAAATAGACAGTTTGTTTAATAAAGTCGGCAAATATCAGGCAGGTCGAAAAGAAGGGGGAAGGTTGTAAAGTGCAACTGATACACTGTATTTCATTAGAAAGCTAAGTGCCAAGAACACTATTATTATTTTAGAATTTGCTGGAGAGAAAATCATTATCACCGGTTTCGCACGTTAAACACCGAATTCTTTACTTAGCAAGACAGATAATTTATTTCATGCCCGTTCCACAAAATACTTTTTGATAATAATGTTAATGATGAGTGTAATGAACGAATACTGTTTACCAAAACTGCAATTTGTAACATTGTTGTTTTCCTATTAAGTACCTACCTTCGTACGCAGCTAAGTTAGGCATCGAAATAAAATACAAACGTTTTATCCTTAGACTGACTTCAACATTTATTTTATTTGTTTCCCTACTTACAATTTATTTTACTATCGTTTATTATTTTGTACTAAGAACTTAAAATAAATTAACTATCGAAATAATCACATTTTTAAAATCTCATTAATATCATTAACATATAATCAAACAGAGGCGCAACATACCGTGGGAACACACTCATTGTAAACAACATCTTAAATTAATGAGAGTTTGTAGTCAATATTTAAGTACAATAAGTAATAGGTAAATCTTCAAACATTTACGAGTAGGTACTTAGTCATCATCCTTTAGATACTAAAGACCTAACCACAAAATAGTTCGATGCGCGTTCAACGCGTGCTAGCGTTTTCATTTCCATACAAACTAGTTTTTTTCTATACAAAGCATTTTTCAAGAAAAGCGTCCTATTTTACAACTATTAAAAACCTAATTCTTGTCATATATATTTTAACACTAGGTATTTTAAAATGAAATTCCTAACGTAAGTTCTTAAATACAATTTTAAAGACTCTACTTTGACAAAGTAAATAATTTCATTACTAACAAATTAATCATGCATTAAATCTTAAGCAAACGTCTCAGACATATTACAGTACAAACATACAATGTTACTGTCCTCACATACAAACATACTCTGCAAATGACATGTCTTTATCAATCGTCTTAACGAGCTTAGTATTCAATTTCACATAGAAGTATATTATATCTTCAAGTGTGGACAATGTATGCTGAGAAAATTACTTATAATCTATTGAAACGACGCCGACTTTATCAAACAATTTAGCTACAATATAACTATAATTTACTTATTATACTATTACATATTTACACGTGTCAATAGCTATAGCTATATTTACAAATATAATATCACGAGAGTCTATTTTGTTATCAGTTTCACAAGACTTGTTTATTTAGCTTACTGGGTTATATAAATCCAAGAGGGCATAGAAGTTTCATCAAGAGAATTGCGCAAGATTTCATTAAACTTCATCATAGGATTAATATTTTATCCCTATTCTGCTATTCAATCAATCCTATTGACAGCTGACAGTCTGGTTGAGCACACTCGCTGGTTAATCTCAAATGTGCGCTCACCTTAGAGCCCTTTGCAGTCTTTTTTAGCCGTATGCACAAAATGTTACAAACGACGTATTCATACACATGGCGTACGTGCTTCGTCATCAGCTTCTTTCCGCTTCTCCTTTTTGCCTTTTCTAAAGTTCTCCTCAATCTGCAGCAGTGTCTTGCCCTTGGTTTCGGGAAGATAAAAGTACAAAAATATCGTACCTAACAACGTCGACAGTCCATAGACCAGATACGTTCCTCGATGACCGATACTCTCGAACATTCCTGGTGCAGTCTTGATTGTAGCGAAGTAGGCTATGGATGTCGTCATTACACTTATACTAGACCCTAAACCTTTCGTTTCCGTAGCAAATAGTTCTCCAGCCATATTCCAAGGTAATGGAACAACACCCATATTGGACACAATCATATAAATCGTCATTAACCCCAACGTAACAATAGGGGAACTGTGGCTCCTTTTCACTACGTACATGTAAACTGCCAAAGCTATCAAGGATAGCGACGTGCAAATTCCACTGAACATTGCCATGGGTCGACGGCCGTTTCTTCTTAGTAAAACACAAGCTGCGGACAGGGAAACTACTCTTAAAATGTCTATGCTCAACATTGCTGCGTAAGCTTTGTTGTCCGTGTGCGGTTTCGAGTGACTGTGTTCGTTCCCGCCCATAAGTACCTTCATCAGATCCGTGGTATACGCACTGATCACATTCACTCCCGATAGTTGCGTCATAATAAAGAAAACCATCATTATAATCAAAGGCTTATAAAATTCTGGCTTTGTAATATTTCTAATCAAAGTGAGAAATTTGCCCTGTGTTTGATCTCTTTTCTCGTTTTCTGCGAGCATTTTATCTAGTTCGGTTTTCATTTGCAGTCCGGTACCTCTGTACCATTGGAATGACGAGACGCATTCATCTATCCGGTTCTTCGCGGCCAACCACGCCGGAGTTTCGGGGGCGAAGTAAAGGATAATGCCTCCAGTCAGTGGAAACAGTCCGCAAAGATACGCTGCAGTGCTGTAGTGCATGAACGTCCCAAATAAATGCGACAGGAACACACCCATTGCTATAGCCAGTGACAATCCAGCTAGGAAGAATCCTCTGTAAGCTGGTGTGCTTATTTCTCCTATGTAAACTGGGCCTAGAGGGCCTAGCCAACCCTGGCAGAATCCTGTGATGAATCTCCCAAGAAGAATGATGTAGATATTCTTTGTCAAGCCAATGACGACCCAGCCGCCTGAGAAGAACAAAGCCAACATGAGTTGTGACGTTCTTCTTCCGAAGTGTTCCATCAGGAATCCAGCCAGGAGGTTTCCAAAGAACATCGGCAAGGATGCCACTGCAGCTGAAACAATTAGGAAACAAACTCTCATTAGTATCATAATTTTACCGATGAATTCGTTGAGTGACAACCTTGTATAAAGTATGTGAATCACTATAAATACATTTTTTAGATTTTTAACGTTGTCTGCATGCCCCCAAGATAACGAAACGACCCGTTTTATTTGGAAAATTACTTGAAATACGTGATGTCAGTTCAGGTCAGCCAAGTTCATAAAAACTTTACGATGTCCGAGCCCTAACGCGTAAAGATTTGAGTACATACCTACCCACGAGACCATTTCGACGGAAACGTGGCTCTCCTTTTGCAGTTGAGGAATGAGGATAGCGGAGAAGCCAGCTACGCCTCCAGCTCCCAGCGTCATCATGAAGGTTCCCATGCAACATAGCGCCTGTAAAACAAGAAAAAAAAAGTTCTAATCTATAGGAAAAAAAGGAATTATTAATCAACAAGTACTTTATAACAAAAATAACAACTAGTTAACATGTAGTTTCAGTCAGAAAGCCCGCCTCGAATAGTACCTGGTGCAAAAGTGTCTGAAACACTGGCTGCGTTTCCTCGTTGTATTGCCAACGAGACCCGTTGCACCAGTACCATTCAGCACAAGGCTCAGCAATCTACAGGGGTAGTTGTATATACCATATCAGTATTCAGGGAGCAGAGCTGTCCTTTACACCCCGTATAATCTTAGACATCATGACGCGAAATCTAATATTAGCAAATGCATTATTTTCTCTGTACACACTAGATTTTATCACGCTTATCCATCTTAACTTCAAGCTTCAGTTTTGTGGGATTAACGTTTTATTCGAATTTATGCTATTTATTCTTTAAAAAATCATGGTTTTGTTTCTTATCGCCAAACGAAAATTTTGTTGCTAGCTTTTGTTCAAGCTAGGTACCAAACTTTCCGTTCTAGCCCGCGTTTTATGATTTTTCTGAATCTTGATAATAAACATGCTGATCGTAGTAACTTCTTACATAATGTACTATACGTTGGAAGATATTTTGTATTATTTATCTAGCCTTTTCGATTGCACACGCCCATTTTACAATTATGAAATTAATGATAATGATAAGATTTGACCTTATCATTTATCTGATGCCTGATTCAGTAATATTTTTGTTGTCAAGGACTTTGATTAGAATTAAAAATATACCTAAGTCAATTTTCAGACTTTTGATTTGATTATTTTGTTGTCAAGGACTTTGATTAGAATTAAAAATATACCTAATGGTAGGCTTAAAAACCAAGCGACAGCGTCAAAATTTGACGACGTCGTTGACGCGCGTCGTTGTCGCGACCGCGACGCTTGGAAAATAAGGGTACCATAAGTCAATTTTCAGACTTTTGATAAAATTCTTTTATATTTAGGTCCCAGTGATGTGATGTGTTGGCAATAACTTTACTTGACAATCGCATGTTTTTGATTCATAGATCTTTTATTTAATGTCCTTTAGACTATTATAAAAGTATGTCAAAGTCCAAAGGGAAGTGAATCATGTAAAATATTCATTTAAAATAAGTGGTATCGTATATCAACCTTTATGCATGAGGAAATGCAAATACGTTAGTATAGACCTTGTCTCTTTGTAACAATTAATACATTAATTGAAGTAAATAAATATTGTAAACCTGCTTAGTATGGTAGATTACTTGATATAAATTAATATGTACGTATTCATACGGTTCGCAACAATGTTTATGTTAAGTTGCAGTTACTTAAGTAATTTAGAAACTTAATGTACATTTTTTCTGTTTGAAAGAAGAAATACCCTAAACACTGCAAAAATTCTTTTCAAACGGATTTGAGATTGTAGTTTGGGCAACTAAGTATCATCACTTATTTTTTAACACAATAGGTAATTGTATCAAAAACTAACGCCACTGTGAGCAACCGAAAACTGTCACAATTTCACATTGTCACAACTTGTTTCTCTTTTCTTTTTCACTTTATAATTTCACAATTATCACTCGATCATTTCACTTAACCACACACCTGTCTTCGCAAAGGCGTCCTGTCGTACCGGACCGGTTCGATCTCAATCTCCCCCTTCTCCCCCTTTTCCACTTTCTCCAAGTTCCCATTCTCATTATTATGGAACTTCTCCAACTCAGCCGACCTCCCGTTCTCCATGGCCGAAGGTTCCCACAGACTGGAACTCGTATGGGCCGAAACAACACTTTTATTGTCCGGCCAATCACTACATTAGATTGGCTATCTTATCAGCTGCGTGTCGCAGTCCAAATGAGTAATTTTACTAAACATCTCATACTCGTGTTTGTGTTATTTGTAATGAGACTTTCGCATGTTTGCAATGTAGTCTGTAGTCTGCCTACAACGCGTCTGTTGACGGAAATAATTATTTTGAACTGATACACAATATTGGTACGGCTGAATCGCCAATAATCACAGGTAATATTAAGAATGACATAACCGTAATTGATTTTGATTGCTAGTACAGCTAGAATTGAGCAAGTGATTTATGGATTAACTGTAATGTAATGATAGAGACAAAGGCAATTACTAAACCAGAAATCCTACCTAATTAAAGCAGAAAAAATGTTTGTCATGATATTAGTAAATATCTGTCAGTAGGCGCTTTGTAAAGAAGAAATAACAGAACTATGTACCTATGCAGATGCAAAATTTATTACTTCAATAAAAGATTTGTACGGATTTTTTCATTGATGTCGAGAGATACAAGTTTTCTGAAAATAAGTACTACTGAAATACTTGTACCGATATTACCTACCTACAGTAATACCTAGAATAAACGTTTCTGGCAGTGGTTTTACTAACAGATAGGTACTTAATTCACCTTTTACTAAATCCTATCCTAGAAAATGTTAAGAATAAGCTAAAAATCAAAACCGAAATTAAATTTAACCATAAAACAGTTGATTCGTGACCTACACTATCTGTCAGAAATAAGGGCACTAAGTCTACTATGCAAAATGTCAAGAAATGTATGAGAGGCACACGTTTTTAGGGTTTCGTAGTCTACTACAAACCCTTATAGTTTCGTCATGTCTGTCTGTCTGTCTGTCTGTCTGTCTGTCTGTCTGTCTGTCTGTCTGTATGCCGCGCCCTCATATCTTCGTCAGTTTTAGAGCTATTAACATGAAATTTGGTGAGAAGATAGATCGTGTTGACCCAAATATAGAAATGTTAAGAAAAAAATATTTTAAATGTTTTTTGGACCCCCTCCCATACAAGTGAAAGGGGGGCAAAAATTTTTTTTTCTTCTGTAATATTGAGTAGGGTATCGTTGAATAGGTCTTTTAAAACTAAGATGAGGTTTCTTTGAAACAAAGTCACTTAAATGTTTCTGTCACGAGATATTTGCTTTTAAAAAGGGCGTTTTTGACCCATAATTTGTTCCAGCTGTAACTTCTAAAGTATAAACGCTAAAAATTTTAAACAATTATGGAATATAGCTTACTATCTGAAGTTACAATGAAAACTATAACGGATATTGTACCCTGAAAGGTTTCAGAAAAAATCGAGTTTTTCTATTTGCGGTTGGTCATCATACTGCTGCTAACAAACCAGCAACAAAATTAAGTTTGTAATGCTGAAAAACCTGATATTTAAACGTTGACTACGAAACCCTATTTGTGGGCGTGTCTGACACGCTCTTGGCCGGTTTTTAACTACAAATACGTAAAAACGTTTGGATGGATTGTGTAAAAGATGATATGAATCAAAAAGGTTCAAACGCAGATTTGATATCTACTGGACATGAATAAAAAGAAAGAAAGACATGTTGCGCCGACCCCAAATAAATTGAGATAAAGGGCAGGCAGATGATGATGACTTTATTAGTAACCCTCCTTTTGAGGCATTTAGGTAATGAAATTATAAAAGTCAGCAGCATCCCTGTGACTCCTGTAGGTAGAGTCTCGGCCCTCAGGCATTTCTACTGGATAGAGAACGGAGCAAAGCAAACGCCTGAGAATTTTTGGAAAGCAAACTCACGCCAATACAAATGTATGACTCATAAATAAAAAGGCTTTTCGTGGAGCTCTGCAGTAGAGTTAAAGTTAATTTAGAGTTATTTCAAGGGCTCAAATGTAATCTTCTGCATGTTTATTTAAAAATGTAGGTATAAGCAGTGTAAATTATGTCAATGTCAAGTTCGGTCCGGATCGTTTACGCATATTCTACTGGTTACAGAACGGAGCAAGGAGCAAAGCAAACGCCTGAGGATTATTGGAAAGCAAACTCACGCAAATACTAATTTACAATTTGTAAACAAGAAGGCTTTTGTGGAGATACATTTTAAATTTAGGTATACAACACGTTCAAAATGTAATCTTCTGTATGTTATGTATATTTAAAAAAATTATAGATACGTATGTAAATAATAGTAAACCGAAAAGAATTGTAGAAGAAATAGAGTTCATAGTATAAGGAAAACAACATCTTTCCTCAACCCATGAAATTGCAAGTAAAAATTGATATCGCTGATAATACACAATACACGCCGTATAAATTCCATTCATTAGTATTATCCATGCAGTTTATTAAGATAATCTTTTACATCTATACGACTTTCAATCCGTTTGTAAACTAATTAAATCTCATCACATGTATTTGTTTTAAGATAATGATATGATAAGACAATGACGTCGATTCTGGGTAACATTTTATTAACTACCATCGCATTCACATGCATGTGCACTGTAGAGAGACTTATCTAGCAAGCAAGAAGACTGCATATGTGCCAGATCGTGAAAAATTAAGACACACAGGTTTATGGTACCCTTATTTTCCAAGCGTCGCGACAACGACGCGCGTCAACGACGCCGTCAAATTTTGACGGCGTCGTTGTCGCTGCGGTCTTGTAGTAAAACCCGACCGCATCCCATACAAACCTTAAGCTTCTCAGCGAGCTGTCAACGTGACGGCGTCGTGGCGCGCCGCAACGACGCCGACGCTCGGTCTTTCTGGTTCCCCATACAAACCAGTCATTTGACAGCGGCAATGACACGCGTCGTTGTCGCTGTCGCTTGGTTTTTAAGCCTACCATTAAGGGCGCGTGCGTGACGCGCGTCTTCGTGCTGCGGTGTCTCGTACAATCCCATACGATACAACGTCATCTCTACACGCGTAGTGCCGCTGTGACTACGTTACGCATACGGGCCCGGTGGGTAGCGCCCTTTAGGGAAAATCAAAGTTGCGCGATTGCATGTTAAGGCGGCAGATGAACCCTGATATCAGTATAAAAACGCCTACCACAATACATACATATGTAGGTATAACAGTACAATAGGCATGGTTGGATATCTACCAACAACTTAGTGGGTAATCACTAATCAATCATTTACAACAATCGAGACGAAAAAACTGTTTTAAACTTTCACGATCACATATAAGGACTAAAATATTAAAACGGGGTTCATACAGCGATATAGGTACAATATATTGTTTGAATTGTCCGATATTTCGGCCTAGTTACAATATCGCACTATTTAAACAAAATAATGTAAATGTCGCAGTACGGTGGCAGAATTAGGATTTTGCCCAAAATCCTAGGATTGTGGCCAAAAGCCGGCATTTATAGCAAAATCGTAGACTTCGTTCGGTCATCGTCCTCAGCTGCTCCAGGATTTTGGCCTAGGAAATCCTAGATTTGTTTAGTATTATGGCCTTTATTGCATTTCGGGGGAAAGAGGAGTAGAGATTACGTTATGCACCTGCCCGTGTTCTGATAAGGGTACCTAGAGTTGGACTTCCTGAAGGGCGGGGGGGTGGAATGTTAGATTAGATTCTAGGATTTTGGCTAAAATCCTAATTCTGTCATTGTACTGCGACATAGATATCGCGTTAAGAACCCCGTTTTAATAATATATTTTAGTTATTAACCGAGACGGTCGTTTAACTTGCCCTTTTGTGGTACGGAATCATCTGTCTGATGGACAATCTGTGCTCAAACTTACCACGCTTGTAGACCACATAGGTACATTGTTCTTACATAATTAAAGGAAAAAATATAGGGGATTGCCTGATAACAGGTAAATACTTAATCGTAAGTAATATTCTTCAATATAAAATTAAATACCGCCCATCTCTGACACGGCAATGAAGATTTTCCTTTTTTTTTACTTTATCAATAAAGCGTGAGAAACATTAGTTTATGCAATTATATTATATCGCAGAATCGAAGACCGTGCTAATACATTTATTAATATGTCATTTTGCATTTATTAATAAATAGGTAATCTGAGTAAACTGTGTCATCCCGTCATTTATAGCAGAAATATTCATCATCATGCATGTGATTTGACCTTTTCTTCTAGGTATCTTTACTCTAGTAGGAACCTACCTAGATATCTACGTGATGGCGCATAAAACTACGATATAGGTATTTGATGCCTGTCGATTTAAATAATATAAAAAAAATCTTTTACTAAATTACCTATTGTATTTACTCACGTTTATCTTAAACTAGCGGCGGCGCGCCAACGACTGTACTGCCATGTGCCTTCTCTTCACTGTTTTCCCGTGGGAATAAAACATTTTCCTGGCATGTAATTACAAGTACATATTTATAAATCACTCTACATTAGGGTGCTTCTTATAAGACCAAAAAAAAATTTTTTTTGATTTTGTACCGCGTCATGGTTTTATTCTGTTCTAGTATACAAAAAAACACTATATAATTTTCTTTAATTTTTTGGAGCATCATTTAGGGGTCGCTACCGGCAAGTAAAAAAAAACAAAAAGTTAGCAAAAGAAATCGTTTGCAATATTTTCAAAAGAGCAGTATGTTACATAATATAAACAAAATGCCAACAAAAATGTAAGAGAACTATTATAATAATGTACTTTTCTTCATATCTGGGTATTTTTGACTGAATTTTTTTACTGCCAAAAGAAGATATTGCTTCTGGTCTTCATTTGTTGTGATTTTAGCTTATTATACTCTTCAATTAATGCCACACCTCGTTCAGCAACATCCCTAACTACTTTCATTGCACGTATCATACTTTTTGATGCTATATAAACTTCGTCCTCGTTCCATAAACCAGGGTCTTCTTGCAAAAATGCCGATTAAATGCCAAGGATACTGAAAAACCTTAGGGTGTTCGAGGATACAAAATACTCGATATTTTTTTCAGTAATAATACCTATTATGATTTGTTGTCCAAGCTTATTCGTTTTGGGCTGTAGTCCGAACCTTCTTCTCTAGTTCTTCTTAAGTGCGGCAACCATTTTCTTCTTAGATAAGATTTCTTAGTGATTTTTACTCCTTGTTTTACTGTACAATCTGCCGCAGTGTAAAAATGTGATCTATGGTACTGTAACCTTTTCGGAACCCGGCTTGTTTGAGAGGCTGATACTCGTCAAACCTGCGTGCTAGGCGATTCGTAACAACCCTCGAAAACAGCTTGTAAACATGACTCAGAAGCGAGATGGGCCTATAATTTTTAAGGAGAATCTTATCACCTTTCTCAAAGAAAAGCACCACACTTCTGTTCCATGCTTCTGGCGTTACACCTTGGAACAAGACAGAGTTAAAAAGCTTCTGAAGGAATTTAAATACTGGTGTTCCACCCGCTTTCAGTAGCTCTGATGTGGCTCTGATGTGATTCCGTCCTCGCCCGACGACGACTTGTTGTTTTTCAGCTGTTCAAGGGCCATCCTAATCTCATACAAGCTAATGCCCGGGATATCCTCAGTATAGTGTCGGATAAGCTTTGCTCTAGGTGTATTGAGCTATTAACAGGTTTATAGGACTGAAGTGTATAGCAGCTGTCCATAGAACCGCCCGATCTCCCTCAGTACTTCTGGCTTCGTGGACGCTACACTGCCGCCCTCGGTCTTCAGCTTTGTCAG
Source organism: Phthorimaea operculella (assembly GCA_024500475.1). Taxonomy (NCBI): domain Eukaryota; kingdom Metazoa; phylum Arthropoda; class Insecta; order Lepidoptera; family Gelechiidae; genus Phthorimaea; species Phthorimaea operculella. The sequence continues at coordinate 420,638 of JANFCV010000151.1, read as the reverse complement.
CTGGCTCTGCCCAATAGACAGGTCCCTGGCGGAAACTTTGATACCTTTCTTTTGCTCAATCGCTTCTTTAATATTTTTAGTATTAAAGTTTCGAATATCGCACCGCAGGGACTGCCGACTGGCATATCGTTTGTTGAGCTGCCGATATGACTCCGTGTCATCAGAGGACTGCAGAGTCATAGAACGCATTTCAGCCATGAGGAGTTCAATCGGTTAGTTTTAAAGGTCTGTTTTTACGACAGGGCTTGAAGAACTTGGAACCGATCGTGTGAACAGTTTCCACCAAACTGTTATTTAAGAACGTCCACGAAATCGCAATCTAGGTAAGCAAAGCGATTTGTGAGTTCCAGTTGGAAGCTTTCTGGGTTCTGAATATGGGTCGCAGATGGTCGGAGCGTACACTTCGCTAGGCAAGACCGCTCTAGTTTCACGTTTATATTCAATGTGACTCTGGCCATTCGGTGATTGTTTCCGGTTTTTACTCGGTGGATCACGGAGACATCGTTGAAGCGACTGACACCAAACTGCCGCTAACTCGTGAGTGATGGGGACATGACATATGGGTATGCTACTATGCTAGGTTGCAGGAAAAGTAATAAAAGCATGTTGCCCCTTTAGGATATGTCCGAAAACACTAAATAACGCGTTTAAATGTTGAATTAAACCGTTTTGCATACAGATAATATTGAGTGAAAAATTGAAAAAATGTAACAAATTTTCAAAACTTTGACATGCGGTAGCGACCTCTAAAACTCGTTTAAAAAATCTAAAAAAATTCATGGATTAGTTTTTTAGGTGTAAGCACCGAATGGCGGCCTGACGTAGTCATTTTTTAAAAGTCGATAAATAAGAAGCACCCTACTCTACATATATAAAAAAAAAACATAATATGTATTTCTTTTGCGTGGTTTAGGTGCCCATGACAGAAACAGATACACAAAAATCATCCTATAATTAGTGGTTAGATACCTCTGAGTGTCTTATTGGTAGGATGTCAAATTAGTACCACAAAACATTATCGTGTATAGCTAGTAAAATGTCAAACAGGAAAAAGACAGTTGATTTGTAGATAAAAGGTATTATAAAATATCTTGGATGTTGCCATATAATTATGTAGCTTTCGTAGAATCATATTTTTTCAAATCTAGATGCATCCAAGAACTAAGTACGATAAAGTAAGTACTGAAAGTATTTTTTTTATGTTACTTTGCATCGGCGACCAAAACACTAATAAGAACATTTCTAAAATTAACGCAATCAAAAAGTAAAAAAAAATGTAATCCCAAATACAAAATTGTGGTCAGCTGATTTGTGTTATTAATGGGAGGTCCAATTTTTTTTTAAATATTTTATGTTCTTTGGAGAGAGTTGTTCCTTATTCTGAGTTTTCTCTATCGGTGACTAAGTAGTAAAATTTCACCCAGTATATAACACCTTAGATTCAATCCTGGTCAAATTAAGAAAAGTAAACATTATAAAGCAGACAGTAAAACTGCAAACTTATTAGTACATATACTTAAGTAGTCGGTACTTATAAGTACGCGCATAATTTTAAACAAAGAAAAAGGTATTATAGGTCAATGCACATCAAGCTAATTAGTAAATCAGTTCACATTATCAATGAGTAGCATTATAGGTATTACCTTATGTACCTTGGCTGTAAGTATTTGGAAAAAATAAAAATCTTTCTGGAGGTAAATGCGCGAATATTTTACAACTTGTACTGTGGAAAAATACATACAACATTCGACGAATCAGGGTCAAATTTTAATAAAAACTTTATGAAAAATATATATACCTAGGTAACTATGCAGTGCAAGATAAAAGAAAACATCCGCAATACATCTCGTTGGGCAAGCTCTACCACTTTTTATAATATACTTTTGGTTACGGATACTTCGAAACTGAACAACTTTTCCCAAGGAACATGGGTCAATACAAGCAATAAAGATTGAACCTCGTGTAAAACGTTTCAATCCAATACTACATCATGTTAGGAAAGTCTATAATTTTTATAATATGTAAGCACTTACTTATTTTAGAACACTTTTATGGCAAAGTTTTCAATCTTTTTCCGCAAAAAGTGTTCAGTTTCATGGGCTGGTTCACTCCTTGACAGGATAGCGACGAATTTTTTACTTCTAACCCTGTAGATATAGGCACTAGGCAACCAAAGTATATTTTTTCATTTTCATTAAAAATAAAATTATTTTTATGAGCTTTAAACTAAGACAGGGATGCCTTAGATCTCCACTGTCTAAAAAAATTAAAATAAAATGTAAATCCCGCAAGTTTCTACGGGATTTCATATTCTTCTCATATTTTGACCCTTGGAAAAAATGGATCAGGTCAGGTTAAGCTTGAGCATACTAGTTAGCGTTTTGGGAGTATCGATGGATCGTTAAAGTCTGGTTGGTCTCTTTGGCGCCCGGAATAAAAGTAAAAAGAAAACAGAAGATCACGTGGAAGGCGGATGTGACATTATGAACAGGCAGAAATGCAACGTTAACTCAGTGCAATAACGTTGATATTACGTAAATACGACTGATGTAGCTTGACCTTATTTTATTTACATGAAGCAATTGACTACAATCAATATAAAAAGAATACTGAATATTAAAACGACGTCATACTTAGTTATGTCCTCGTAAAAAAACTAACATGTAACCGCTCGTGGGGGCGCTTCATTATAAAACAAAATTCTGACCAAAGAACACGCATTTTAGATTACATTTTCATTTCATCTAAACCAGCAATCCCGACAATTTAAGTAAGGACAATTACTCAGGGGCGACAGCTTTTGAAAGTTGGATATTAATTGGGTATATAAATAAAGATTGCGTGATAACTGGGTTTTTTCAGTCATGGCGGCGACTGTGGAAGGGCACGACACTGTTCGGTTATTGTTCTATCCCCTGCTGTTCCTGACCACTCTGGTCTGGCTGGTGTACCGATGGCAGCAGCAGACCAGGTTCTTCAAGATGGGCAACGCCCTGCCCGGCCCGGCGGAAATACCCCTTCTTGGAAATGCCCTTATGGTTGTCGGGAAATCGCCTTCAGGTGAGTCTCTCTAAAGATAACAGATGTTATTTATGTACTAAATTGAACTGGATTGATGTAATACAAAGTGCCCTCGATCCTTCATACCTCCATAATCATATACAGGCTTGGTGACTATGGGACCATTTAGGGGGTAAACCTTTAAAATTAAATCAAGAATTCAAAATCCAAACTATTGGGTAATCTACAAAAAAAGTAAATATTCCGACAACGAATGAAAACTTTCTTTCTCTTATTCTATCTTTGAATAAATGATAGGTCCAAGGAATAATAGGTAATATAATAGGATAAATATTTAAATATATGAAATAGTTACACAGCATCTTCGTAGGCTTGTTAAAATAACTGGTGAAAGTACCAAGAGGTCCTTTAACGGCCTACGTCACGCCTACGCATGCAAGTACGGAAGTGTCCGTAAACTGATACTTGCCCGAAGCCCGAATCTAGAGACGAAATAATATTCTTAAGTAAAATATCTTCAGCTAAATTTTCTTTACTTACAACGTGTTACAAAACAACCAATAAAGCTCCCATACAAATTGAGTTCATTTTGTATGGGGGTCCAATTTCTTTTTCATATTTCGACCCATGTTCCATGGGGAAAGTTGTTCAGTTTTATGAGTACCTTGAATTCCTTTCAGCTTTCTTGGTTGTTTTGTAACACCCAGTATAAAGTATCACGGGTCTACTAATTCTTTTATCTCATTAAAAATCAGGTCGATAGGACATTCATCTAATGTTTTTTTTAAACCTCTATGTTTGCAGAGCTGATGCACTGGGCCCTCGACTTCTCCAAACAGTTCGGGAACGTGATCAGGATCTGGCTGGGCTCCAAGCTGATCATCTTCCTGACTGATGCCGATGACGCGGAGATCATCCTCAACAGCCACATCCATATTGACAAGTCGCCGGAGTACAGGTTCTTCGAACCCTGGCTTGGCGAGGGCTTACTTATCAGTTCAGGTTGGTACGAAGAATGGACGATACAATAAGATCAAAATAAGTATTACATTCAAATCTATAGTGCTTTTCGATTACTTTAATACTTATTTCATCAAAATTGGTGCAGTATTCACACAGATATAGCGTTGTAACTGAATCTTTTTTTGAAAACCCAGTTTAAGTTTGATCGGTAAAATATTTTAAATTCAAAAAAACAAAACAACTTGTAACTTCCTAACAGCTTAAAAGGATTCGAGTTTTATTAGCATATTTTTCAGGTTCGAAAGTTTTTATCGAATTTGCTCATTAAAAATAAACGTTTATCCAAGATTTTGTCTGAATATTGTCAAGTCAACAACAAAATTGAATTAAATTAAATTGTTAACCTGACAGCTGTCATTTAAGTTTTTAAAACTACTTATTTTATTTAAAAAGGTGAAAAATGGCGTTCGCACAGAAAAATGATTGCTCCAACGTTCCACATCAACATCCTGAAATCCTTCATACCCATCTTCAACCAAAACAGCAAAAACGTCGTCGAGAAATTGAAAAGTGAAATGGACAAGACCTTTGATGTTCACGACTATATGAGTGAAACAACCGTGGATATTCTTCTAGGTGAGTTAAAGAAAATGTAACTAGAAAATAAAGAGAGCATCGAAAGAAAACCACGAGAGAAAATAAAGAAAAATTGATAGAAAATCCTGATAGGGAGAGGTGAACTCTAGAAAAATCTACCTAGCGGCGCAATGCACCAAAATTTGTGTAATCTGTGTAATCAAATTGCAAAATCTTTAAAAATCAAATTGCAATAACGTTTTTATTGTTTGTTAGGTTGCTTCTGAAACATTTCTTTGTATTTAGGAAGTAAATGTATGATAATGTGCTACGTTTGTTGTATTCATTTGTTTTGTAAATAGATACAAATTAATGTAACGAATGCAACACATTTTAATTTCAGAAACTGCAATGGGGATCACCAAAAAGACGCAAACGGAGTCAGGATTTGATTACGCAGTTGCGGTAATGAAGTGAGTTGTCGACTATGTACATCAAATATTTTTGTAATTTCTGAATTCTGTCTATTTTAGTCGGATTCTAAAAAAAAACTTACACGTTGAGTTACTTGCCCAAGTGAGTTACCCTTTAATATCTGGGTGCTGTCTGGGGGAGAGAGGTTGTGTCCCCCGCTGCGGGTCATTTCTGGTGCAGAGGCCGTCCATTGCCATTCATCTTGGTAATACGGCGAGGGTGATGGGCACCTTTGCGCCGGGAATGTCACGGAGTGGGATATTCGACTGACCCCTTTAATTCGATCTCTATTCATTTGCATTTACTAAAAATATTCCCATTATATAGGTATCTGAAACATTATGATTGTACCTGCTAGGAAATAAATAATTCAAATTTATTCATTAAAAAATGTCAATATACCTACAATACAGTCAATACAAGATAAAATAAAAAACAAAAGAAAACAAAACACACACAAAAAATAATAAAGTTGTCAGCTGTTGATAGGCAGCTGAAAAATTGCTCACATTATCAGCCTAACTTGATTTATTTATATGATATTTTTAGCAAGGGCTTATATTTTCAGAATGTGTGACATCATCCATCAGAGACAGTACAAGTTTTGGATGCGCTTCGACATACTTTACAGATTTACGCCATTCTTCAAAAAGCAAATCGAATATTTGAACATAATTCACGGACTGACAAAGAAGGTAAGTAATTCTTAGTAGGTACTAATTGAGATGTTTAGTGTTGAGATAGAACTGCGTACCTATAGTTCAGTCGCGGAATTTCTAATGGTTGTTAAATACATTCTAAAACTCCTCGACTAAACTACATACAACTTAGTTCATCATCATCATCATAACAGCCACAATAAAGTCCACTGCTGAACATGGGCCTCGCCCTATTAGGGGGGTATTTGCCATACTCACCACGCTTGGCACGCGGGTTGGTGAGCGCAATGCAAGATGTTGCAATGCGATTGTGAAATTCATCCAGGTATTGAACCCCTGGATGAATTTATCCCTTAGTCGCCTCTTACGACACCCACGGGAAAGATGATGCTATCCTATGCCGGCACCACACGGCAATTTAGTTACTACTTTTATTTGACTTTGTTAAGCGGAAATCACGCTGATGTCTGATGTTGCGCACTTTTAGCGCATTCCTCTGTCAGATGCAGTGAAATACATACAAATAGGACGTTGTCGCATAAGCGCAGAACTGATCCAGTGTCACGTAAATACGACAAGGTGTGGAAACTGCCTAGCCATTTGTAATTTTACAGGTAATCAAAAATAAGAAGGAGACGTACTTCGCCAACAAAGCCAAAGGAATCACCTCACCTACACTGGAAGAGCTGACTCGGGAAACGAACGAAAATGACATAGCAAACGGAAAAACACTGGCCGATACAGTGTTTAAAGGCTACCGGGATGACCTCGACTTCAATGATGAAAACGATATCGGTACGACATTTACTTTTGTTAAACTAGGTGCTTATTTACAAAAATAAAAAATAGTCAATAAATTGTCATTGCTGATTGGGTAAAACCTTGGAAGAAGGCAGGTATGCCTACCGGAATGGTTTATGTTACACCCTCTAGATTTGAGACCATGGGTCCCTGGGGGCCTCACGTCTTAAAATTTAACAAGGACTCCATCAGTTTTTCTCATAGCTGGCAGCTTTCTAGCTCAGCATAATATCGCCTATTAATCCAGCTAGCACGTGCCTCTCAGAGATGCACTGAAAAACATTGTCTATTATCTCACATGTAGCTTATGATTATAAAGGGTGGTAGCTCGACTGGTCAAGCTTAACAACGTTCCCTAAAGTTCCCTAAAAGTTCAAAGCCTCAAAAAAAATACTCCGAACCCATACAAAAAAAAAACTGCTGTCCGAGCAAATTTCTATAGGAGGCCAACAATTTGGACGTTGGACGTTGGACTTTGGTTCTTAAGGAAAGTTGCTCAGTTTGGTCCTTCTGAGCCTAATGTTGTTGGTAAAGTGGGTCGTTTGGTACCACCCTGTATTGTTTTTATTTAAATGTACAATTTAAGAGGTACGTATGACGTACGTATTAATAACAAAATTTGCTTTACGTGCGCAGGTGAAAAGAAGCGACTGGCGTTTTTGGATCTGATGATTGAACAAGCTCAAAATGGAACTAACAAGATAAGTGACACCGAGATTAAGGAAGAAGTTGACACAATTATGTTTGAGGTTAGTTTAATGACTACGTGATATAACAATTGAACAACTTTTTACTAGTTTGTCGTGAGGAATAAAAGTTGTGAGTAATTTGTTTTATTTCTAGGGTCACGACACTACAGCTGCAGGTTCCAGCTTCGTGCTATGTCTTCTAGGTGTCCACCAAAACATCCAGCAGAAAGTATACGATGAGCTGTACAGCATTTTCGGAGACTCTGATCGCCCGTGCACCTTTAGCGATACCTTGGAGATGAAATACTTGGAAAGAGTCATCTTCGAAGCCTTGAGGATGTACCCACCAGTACCCATAATTGCCAGAAAACTCAATCGTGATGTTAAAATTGGTAAGTCTACATTATCCAGTTATAAATCCAGTGGCGCATTCTAAAGTTTTTGGATTGGTATCTATCTAAATAAGCTAGGGTATCTTACGCTGATCATGTAATGGAAAGCACTGGCTACAGAAAGGTGCAGGCGAACATTTTACAATACGAGTATGCTTATGACATCACTTTGAATTGGAATGAAATTCTGGGACAACAAATTGCTAATAATATCTCCTATCTTCCAGTATCAAACGACTACGTCCTACCCGCCGGGTCCACCATTGTCATGGCTACGTACAAGATCCACCGCAGCCCCAAGTACTACAAGAACCCAGATGTGTTCGACCCTGACAACTTCCTCCCCGAGAACACTTCCAACCGCCACTACTACAGCTTCATACCCTTCAGCGCTGGACCCAGGAGTTGCGTCGGTTAGTTGCTGCTGTTTATGTCAGGCGAAATTTTACGACATTTTTACTTTGTTTACAAAATTTTATACTTACTAAAAATATTGTATGTTTTGATTAATATTTAATTGTCGCCCTTCACCTTGGAAAAAGACATATTTAGGTATGTCCTCGGAAACGAGTAGCGCAACTTTCATACTAAGGACTATTAATACAGTCTCCGCTTCGATGACCAATGACGCACTCTATCGATGACATAAAGTTTGCAATTATTATTACCTATAATTACTCTGGGTCCACCATACTTTGAAAGAAGAACATCATGTTATTTAGTTACCTAGTTGTATGGCTAGATCCTTTGATCGCTGTCACTGACCAATAGCAGACAAAATACGAACTTCCGAAAATTCATCTGAAGCATAAGTATCTTGCATAGGTATCCAATAATACTGCCAATGTTTAAGGTACTAAATCATGTCCCAGGTCGCAAATACGCTCTTCTCAAGCTGAAAGTTCTGCTGTCGACCATCCTCCGAAACTACAAGTTCGTGTCAGACATCCCGGAGAGCCAGTTCCGTCTGCAGGCCGACATCATCCTAAAGCGAGCTGACGGGTTCAAGGTGCGAATCGAGCCTAGGAAGAGGGTGCCGTCTACTGCTTAGACTAGTGTTATTGGTCTCGTAGTATAAACAAAAAGGTTATATATACTAAAATTGAAATTTAGCGTAAATTTAAGCTATAGCAGTGTCGAAAAAGTAGACCGTACCTCGAAAAGTACCTACTAAACAAATTCTTTTTTACATTTTATTGTGACTTCTAAGTTAGACAATTGCTATATTAACAAATGAAATGAAAATCATATAGTAGATAACAACGTCAAAAAAACTGAAAATGTACTTTGAGACATGTGTATCAGTAGCTAAATTTTAAAGCAGCCTGTTATTTTATTAGTACTTTATAATATTAGGATAATATATTTACATGTTTATTTTATAGTTGCAACTGTAATGGCAGCATGGTTAGAAAGAATAAATTTGAAAAAATATATAAAATACTTGAACGAGTGTTGTTTTGTTTTAGTATATCCTATATTTTAATGTCATATTTTCAAAATATCCTATAAATTTGACAGATTTCAAAATTTGCAGTTTCCGTTTGGTTGGTTTTTAACAAGAAGTAACTTATGATAATTATGACAGCTATGAGTAAGGTTATTAAACTAGAAGATCTAAAAAAAATTAGACCCATTTGCATGCAGTAAAGTTCCCGACAGTTCGAATATCAATTAGGATTTAAAATCTGTACTTTACTTGGGGTTTTTTATTTATATTTAAAATAACAAAATAAAGCACTTTATTTATCAAGGAAGCATAGTTAAGTTCCTACACAAACGAAAAGGTGAACGCCTTTTCAAAACAAACCTTGGGGCGGTTAAAATATAAGTAATTTTGTTATTGTCATGTAGGTTAATTATACACTCACCTACAGAATTAAATTACGTCATAAAACATTTCGTAAGTACCTAAGTATCAACTTTTTTACTTTGTTTACTCTAAAAAGGTTGACATTGAAAAGTAACTGTTTGTCGCACTTTTGACACTATTAGCTAGCATACTATTAGCTATATCGTATGAATCATCATGAGTTCGCAGTAAATCTGTCGACTATGGTCAACACCACAGTGGTGGTGGCGATACCACCTACAATAGCATTCCCAAAGAGGGTTAACGTCAGACAGGCGGCCGGTCATAAAATATTGCCAAATCCTTTTGCTACATGATTTTTGCGCTAGCAATATACAGGGTGTTAATTTAAATGCGTGCTATAGCTTCAGGGTAGGTTTAGTATCGATAAAGGATGCCGTAAAAAATATTGAAAAAAACTTAAATTAATACCCTGTATGTTTTTTTTTTCTCATATTTTAAAGAGGGTTTTTTCTGTTAAGAATATGCCACCCTCATACTTCTCACAAAATCTTAACATCTACGCTTAACAATAGCCTTAAATATATTGAAAAGAGCATTTGCCTCATTTGAGGTGGGAGAAGCTAACACACTGTTACATATTCCAATTTCAAAAGTAAAATTTACTACTAGGAAAAAGGTGAATCTTTCAGCCTCGCCCCGGACACACTCCATTAGAACATGGTAAACATCTTCAACCACTCCACACTCATTACAATTAGGTGATGAAGTTTTCTTCATAAGATAGCCAAAGCTGTTTAATGGTATGTGTCCGAATCGGAGTCTTAAAGCATTTACAATATCGGACCTGCTCATATTGACGCCATCAAACCAAGGATGTCTGCACAAACTGGATTGTATTGTTTTATACCAAATCCCCTTGGTAAGCGACCGCTCATCAAAGTATTCCTTCCATAACTTATAACACCGTTCCTTAGCTATGTATAGCACTTCAGAGAAATATGGTAAACAATAAAAAGTAATGCCATCATTGGCTGCCTCTCTCGCTGCTGAGTCAGCCTTTTCATTGCCGTCTAGGCCGATATGAGCAGGTACCCATTGCAATATGATACTTCTGTTATTGTTGATCAACTCTAAAATAGACTACAATACTGCATATGCAATCGGTGTTGCTCGAAAATTCGAGGGGCAGCGAGCTATATGTTGTAATGCGCTTTTTGAGTCAGACAGGATTACAATCTTTTCACATGGACGTATAAAAGGGCGGACAGAATGCCAGTTATGTCAAAACTGAATAACCGTAATGGCGGCGGATAAACTTGTGTGAGTGAATTAGGGTTGCCATAATAGGTTTTTTTTACCAATATAACACAGATATTAATACGATAATATTGAATAATTCACTTGTCCACATACACACCATATTGTCCACATACATACATATCCACGCACATATAGGTACATATTCTCGAAAAGAAGGAATGGTAAAAGTACCTTTCTTGGTACTGCATACACAATACAACGAAATCCTTTCTTTGTAGTACTATACATAATATCCTTGTTATCAAAATGTGTACCTACTGCAAATGACACTAAATTTGTGAGTAACCCATTCTTTGTTGCCATTGCAGTTCCATAAAATTTCAATCCAGTCATTTTTCCAGACTTCATTTGATTGAGAAAATCTAATAAAAATAATTAGGAAAATATTAAGGAATGATTAATATAAATGAATATGAATTCATAACACTACCCATCATCATCATCCTAAGCTCAAATAAACCCACCCACCCAATAATTACCCATACTTTAGGGAAATTTCTAACGTGAATATTGGCAACGCCAGCTCTCAGTCGATTATTTTTCTTGACTTTTGGAGGCTAATTTAAATAATTTAAAACATGAAAATGAGTGATCAAATTATTAATTTATCTGAGAAACGTGATTCCCGAACTTTTATTCCTTTGATCACTGCGGTTTTTAGAAATTTTTACAACGCACGACATGATGTTTTGTTTAGTTTATTTTGCAAAAATCGGTAGGGTAGGCTGACGTTTGCGTTCAGAATGGCTGGTTTTGGTGTGAATGTGTGCGTGCATTCTAGTACGTACAGCCAACTGGCTGACTTGGGGCTACACAGAGGTTTTATTAGCGCGACTCTGTCCGCCCTTTTATACGTCCATGTCTTTTCATAACTTAGTGAGCTGGCGTAAGACAGAGCTTCTAAAATTGCTATCAACTCAGCATGCATCACAGACATATTGAAATCTATTTTAAATTTACAGTTTAAATTTGCAAACGGATCATAAAAAGCCGCACCTATTCCACAATTCATTTTTGAGCCATCAGTATACACTTTATAGAATTCTCCATAAATCTGGGATATTGATTGATGACATAATAGGTTAATATTTGATGTACTATAATCTTTCTTTCTTTTGTCAATAAGTTCCAGCCTGGATTTCACACAATCAGATAAGTCTATACTGCTGACCCATGTATCTAGAGAAAACATGCCTACTTGACTGCTTCGTTCGATGGGGATCTCTCTGAGGTATTGATTTGCTTCAATAAGCAAAGGTATTTTTTTATGACGCCAATATGTACTATTGCACTGCTCTTGTAACCCTGTATGTTTCGTCAACCCCAACTGATTTGGTATAAGGGCAGGCAATAGGTACGTAAAAACATGAAAAACATAAAAACCTTTTTTTTCTCGAGTTTGATTTGAACCCATGTCTCTGATGACTGAGCATCCGTGTGTTCAAATCCCATTTTTGAAAGTCCCAGAGCTCTATGTATTAATAAATTTTCCACTGCTACTAAATTGTCATATCAGTCGTTCTGCTAAACTTACCCATTCAAGGGTATGTAAGTCTGTACAAATATCCTGGACAATTCACACAGCGCCATCTAGCCACACACACAGCAAAGCTAAATAGTCAAACCCATGGTATAATAAGATACTCCGCCTATACTTACTTCTCTTTTTGTAAATAAATTCATTGATACATCGACTACGGAAATATGAATTAGCGTAAGGGACATTTTGGCGATTTTGAGTTATATATATCATTGGATTCAGAATTTCGAGCTCTATCGAATGGTATATATAACTTTTTGATATCTTGAAAAAAATGTCGCTTACCTTAAACAAAAAGTGAGCAAAAGTTTAAAAATCGGGTGAAAAAGGTACTGTTAAGGACATAAAAAATGATGTATGTCCCATACGTTAAATTTTACATCATATCGGTCAATTGATGTTCCTTACACTAATTACAAATACAAGTTTTTATGTCCAATATGCATCTTACATTAATTTACAAAATAAACATTGGCCTTTACGCAGGCAAACAAACTTTAATAATGAGGTAGGAAACCAAAATAACATTACACTATTATCTTACACTGCCCGCAAATCAAATTCCTCTGATATGTTTTTTTATGTGACTTCAGAATATCTGTGTGAGCACTTATTTTGTAAGATTATTTACACCGACCAAGAAAATACAAATTAATGAAAGGGACAAAGTAACAAAAATTTAGGAAAGAAGTTAAAGTAACGTACATGACATTATAAAATGTGTTGAAAAATGTTAATGTAACGTACACTTCTTGACCAAAAATGAGGTAAAATTGCAGCAAAAGACGTCGTTTTTTTCAAAGTTTTAAGGCTATTTAAATAATTAAATAGTCAATTTTACTCATTTCTTTCAATGGAAATGTACAAAGACATGCGTCATGTCAATTAAATAAATATAAACAACAAAATGAATGGTTAGTAACATAGAAACCATGCTCTCTCATTTTTATTGCTTTCATTTAATGAAAGACCCTTTATTCCATCATCATCATCATCTTCTTCCTGCCCTTATCCCAATTTCTTGGGGTCGGCGCAACACGTTTTGTTGAATTTTATTTTATGTTCTATACAAAAGCAAAGATCATTTGAAATTTCTGACCGTTACTAAAATGAATACAAATTAAGTAGGTACTGTCCGTCAGAAGAAAACGCACAAATCTTCAAGCCGCTTACAGGCAAACCGCTAACATCTCGAATAGTAACGGAAGTGTTCGTTGACCATTGAAAAATTGCTTATTGAATACAGTGTCACTATGTTTGGGTGACAAAAAATCTGTTTATATTGTGATATTAATATTTTTAAATATTAAGGATTATAATTGAAAAGTATATTAATAACAATACAATATTGCGCAAAACACAAAGATATAGTTTTTTAGAATTTGTCGTTTTGTTCGATAAAATGTTTCATTTTATTACAAACAAAGTATAAATTATTAGAATACTTTAAAAATTAATACAGAAATTGGTGTGATGAGAAGCTAAAATAGACTCATTATATTATGACACGATCGAGCAAATCGCGGATCCCAGCAAGATACTGAAAAAGAGTCATCTAAATTCTTCAAATGGTAAAACCATCACATCAGTCGAGAGATTCTCGCTGTAGTCGAGAACTTCTATTAAAGTCTCATGCGTCGCATGCACCCAGACCTTTATCTGACGTTAGAGACTCCATTGTTCTCTTCCACCACCTTACTCTTAGACAGCTTAAGAATACAAAGGCTTCAGGAAAGAGTGGCCCCTGTGCTGCTTAAGGCTGGTGTCATGAAATGGCTGTTCAACTCGGTAATAACTAGTGGCAAAACCTCAGAGGCGTGGTTACTCCACTCCACGAAAAGAGACGAAACGTTTCTCAGTAACAAAACGTTCCCCAGAAACTAAAGGTCAATTTTACATCTGGACCACGTCTATAAGCTGTTCTTGAGAGTAGTCACCAATCGTTGTCATAAAAAATTTACGCCTTCATGTTTTGCGCATCCACTAGTGCTTAGTTTGTTATATAAATCTAATTATTACACTCAAAACCTTGTATTGTTTTTTATTAACTAAGTATAATTTTGTTTGATTAACAAAAATTTCAACGTAGTATAAATTTTGAAGATTTATTTTACTGTCAAAGATTAAATAAAAAGTTCCTGTTCGGTTTTTTGCTAATGACGTAATTTTTTATCGTTCAAAAAGTTTTCTAATGCTTTTTATTCTAATATTTCTCACATTAAAGTATTGATTAAGAATTTGAATCACATTAGAAGATGTAAATGTTGTTTGTTATACTACATCGTGTCAAAGACGCATTTCAATATATTTTCAATATTTCAATAATTTATTTCTTAGTAGGAATTTACAAGATTCTCTTTAAGAAAGTCACATTCTAATTCAAACTTAAAAAAGAGAAAATTTCTAATGCAAAAATTTTCTCTTTTTTATTACAATTTTTGTTCCTACTCTATACGCGGCTCAGGCGGGATAAAAAAATAAAAATAAAGGCACTGCCTCGGGCTGGCCAGGCTAACCACACAGCATGTAACTTTATGCCTCAGTAAATGACAAGTAAATGGAATTAAATTCTGTCAATATTTTAAAAAGGTGTTCCATGTGTATAGTTAGCCGGACCCCCTGGACAGGAAAACCCCAAAACCTGCCCAGAAGTGCACCTATTCTAAAGTTGACAATATTTTAGGCCCTATGTGACCCTAGCTAAGTTAGAAAATAAATTAATAGTATAATAGTAATAGCCAAAAACGGCTCAACAAAATAAAAATAATATTACAGTAGATTATTCTAACTGTTTCGTCTTTAAAATATACTTTAAACATACGAGCAATAAAATAACATAACAAAAAAAGTAAATTTACAGTAAATGTAAAAATACATGTCAAAAATTTAAGAATAATAAGTATGAAATGTCAAATTTAACCACTATAGGTACATGTCAATTTGCATATCATAAAAGTATAAGTTTATTTTTAAATAATGCCTATCTCTTGCATGTGTTGGAGCAACTGTTGCTACTAACCAGACATCTTTGTCTTTCAGATAATGTTCAGTATTGTAATACGCTTTCGAACATAAAGTATTCTTTATTTTAATTTTAAATTGCCTATCATTTAACTTTAAAATTTCCTCTGGAATTTTATTATAGTAGCGTACACAGTTACCCATAAATGATTTACTGATCTTACTTAATCTGGTTTGTGGCGGTACAATTTTATTTTTATTTCTTGTATTACGACAATGAATATCAGAGTTTCTTAAATAGAAACTGGAATTCTTACGTACATACATTATATTGTCAAATATGTACTGCGAAGGAAGCGTAAGAATGCCAATTTCCTTAAACAATTCTCGTAGGGATTCATGACTTCGAAGTTTATATATTGCTCTTATAGCCCTTTTCTGTAACACAAAGATAGTTTCAATGTTAGCGGCTTGACCCCATAACAATAATCCGTAGGACATTATGCTGTGAAAGTAACTAAAATACACAAGAGCAAATTTCTAAGAGCATTTCCTTTAAACATATTTGGTTATAATAAAGTTTTGGGGCAAACTAGTCATAAAAACCTATAGACACGGTGTCCTTCACTGCAAATTTACCTCGTGGTCGATGATGAGGTGTACGTTACATTAATTTTTTTCAAAATTTTAGGTGATTTTAACAGAAAAAATTAACGTAAGGGACATTCCAATTCCTAAACTACAGGGATATCTCAGATGATGATAGCTTTAGCATAAAGAACTCGAAATTCTAAGGAATTTTTCCCTAGAAGTCATTGGAATCGGACTATAAACAAAAAAGATAAAGAATTTTAAAAAATTGTAATCGTTTTTTGGCTCTCCTGAAAAATTGCATTTTGTCCCTTACGCTAATTCATATTTCCGTAGTCGACATAGAAAACACTCACACTAAACACAAATACAGGGTGTTAGGGACGGTGTACCGAAATTCACGAGCAGCTGACTGACTTTGTATGGGAAGTCGGTTTTTTTTTTCGTTTCCCACCATTGGCTCCATAGTAAAAGTTGTTCAGTTTCATGGTCTGAGCACGCCTGCAAAGTTACACCATCCTTAACACCCCGTATTTGAAAATGGTTTAACAAATATTTGTGTCCGTATGGATCAAACCCACGACCTTTGGCGTATATGGCGAGTACTATCAGTTACGCCATCGGAACAGTCGCAAGTATGTGTTGGTAGGTATTACCCTCCATATTAAGAAATTCAAGTATATAGGTTGTAGAAATGTTGATACAAATCGTTAGACAAATCGTTGCGCACTTCCGTGCACGATTTCGGAAATTGGACTCATAGTCTCATGAGTTGACTTGAGGTAATCTATTTCGGGAAGGAAGAAAAGTTAGAAAACATGTGCTCTTGTCAAAATTAATTCTTTCTAGGTTTATAAAATTATTATCTAGAAATTGTAAAAAAATATATTTATTAGTCCCAATGTACCAATGTACCTTCCCCTAGCAGGAAAATTTACGCCGGCGAAAAGATTTCATTTAAATACATTAGGAAGGATAATGGCCAGAACTCCCAAAAAAATTTACCCTAAAACCATTTACGACGAAAAAGTAATAAGTAATTGACATTTGTTTTATTCTTCTAAACAACAGCCATTTCATTGATATAAAAATATCGCTACAAAGGTTTCAGCAAAAAGGTTTTCATTGAAATTATTTCAATGCTGGTCGCAAATGCCCAAAAAAGAAATTCAGAAAAGAAGGTTTCAGCAAAAAGGTTTTCATTGAAATTATTTCAATGCTGGTCGAAAGTTCCCAAAAGCCATTTGCAATGAAAAAGCAAATGTGACAGCTTGAATTCCTTTTACACATGGCACTAACCAGTTTTATGCAGGTAAAAAATCGTGTCCTGCGGACTGACCTTATTTTTAATTACTTACAAAAGTAGCAGGAAAAGCAGTGGGTAAGTAAATAAAACAATGAATTGAAGAACGACCAGAATCTACTGTCAGCGACCGCTTTGGACCTACAGTTAGTATTTACTAAAATTCAACAAAGGTAGATAAATAGATAGGTACGTTCCTAAACACATATAATTTGCTTCATGATTAAAAGTTCGAGACTTTAGCAGAAAAAAGAATTTCATAGTGAAGTTCTAGCCTTAAAAAACTGATTATTTAATCGATTAGTTCCTCATTGATGATTTGGTTTCTTGGTGGTCACAGTGTTTAGCCAGGGATTTATTTCAGGAACATTTAATCTTAGAGGGCAGAACACACCGCCTCCGTATGCAGGACGTACGCGTGCTCGGCATCACGCGCGTAGCGCGGTGTTCCGTGTCTCATACGAGCATGCATTACAAAACAATGTCATAGTTACGCGCGTGATGACGTGCTACGGAGGTGGTGTGTTCTGCCCTTATGCCTCTCTCTGACTAACACAAATTTGTAGCGTTCACCCGAAAATAGGTACGAAAACAAAACAATGATACGCGTACGTCACAAAATTTAAATAATGAGTAGGTCATCTACCTTAGCTGTATTTACTCATTCATTCAATACAACTCGCTAAAGGCATTTTTGCCCGACTGCTTCAGAAGAAGAGTTTGTTATTTAAGAGTAGGTGTGTGTCTATGGAGGATCATGATGATTTATGATGGGTAAATTCGAAAATAGTAAATTCTTTTTCTACCGTGTGATACTGGCTTAGAATAGCATCACCCCAATTCTACCCGTGGAGGTTGTAAAAAGCGACTAAAGGTAATTTATCCAGGGAATGGGCGGGCAGCAGCGTTCCTTGTGAATAAAACATCTTGCACTGAGCTCAAGCATGGTAAGTTAAGTATGGCCACACCTCCCGAGAAGGGGAAGCCCATGTCCAGCGGTGGACTGTTGTGGCAGAAAAGGTAAAGGTAAATTCTTTTTCATGGCCTGCAGTTCAAACGGCTAAGAAGATGTTGAAATATTATGTAATGTTGTTAGATTCGTCGTGAGACTCAGTAGCGCTAGTGTCATTTTATTAATTTGTAAATTGATTTGTACTAGTTTGACCTAACAGTTTGACATTGTTATCTATTTAATCTGTGTTAGTTTTTTTTAAATACCTATTTCCAACACGATGTACAAATATTAGGTAATTATGGAATGAATAAATATGAATATTATGACACTACTTATAAAGATTCAAACTAAACTTGAAATTTCGAATTGCAAACGCTACATTTAGGTGAGTTTACTTCAAATTAGGACAGTCGGGTTTATGGTTTTAAATAAGTATACGTACATTAATATAGTTTTAACTGTTTTAAATTTTAATTACCTACTTATCAAGGCTAGTTATTTTATTGATTTGAGTACCTATATTTTATTGGAAAAAATAAATCTATTCAATTAAGTGGAAAATCTTTATTCATAAAAAATAAAATGTCAATTAAGTAGTTAAATAAATGACATCACAGTTAAAGCTGATCTTGCTGCCATGGTGTTTTCCGCTTGTATAACAATTTCATAATTAATGGATTAAGTACTGTCGTGTTATTTTATTTTATTACACATAGGTAATCATTAGAGAAATCATAAAAATAGATTTAAGTAGGTCATTTAAGCAGTCATTCTTGCCTGTAAGTGCAAAGTTTCAAAAACTTTGCTGCATAATACTCTAACCTAACAGGTAAAAATATCATAGGTAAATATGAAACAATATGTGTCTTGTCAGCAAGCCCAAGCGAGCTATGTCTGTACATAGGCGCTTTACACACGTAACGACCGTTACGACGTTATTTTTGCGCTGCGTAACGCATGCGTTGGGACAATACGAATTTCCTTATTCTCATACAAATTGCAAATGTCAAATTTTATGAAAAATGCTTCCTTAAACGCAGCGTTGTGCGATATTTTTGCGCTGACGGTTGCGTCTGTCAAACCGTTTCTCATAAACCGTATCTGTATGAAAATAAGGTGTAAAATCGTATTATTCAAACGCAAATGCAATGTATAGCGCTGCGCAAAAAAACGCACCAACGGACGTTGCGTGTGTTCCTCGCCGTAAATACATATATCACGCCTATACTCTTGCGGAGTAGGCAGTCCGTGAATGGCTTTAACAACGGCCATTTACACCACGACTGACAAATGTTTGAGAAACATTCAGAAGACCTGTATCACCATAGTACTTACCTGACAACCTGCAGGTTGTCAGCCTGTGGCCTAAAATTGCAATCTTAAATTAGATTGCAATACACATCAATTCTCAAACCCCAAAGTCGCTTCTAGGCGAGGAACACACGCAACGTCGGTTTGTGCGTCGTTTGTTCGATTTTCCACCTTATTTTTATACGAATACGGTTTATGTCAAACGATTTGACAGACAACGCAGCGTTGTGCGATGCCGTTTGACAAAAACCGTATTCATATGCAGGTAGGGTGGAGAATCGAATGAACGACGCACAAACCGACGTTGCGTGTGTTCCTCGCCACGACACCCACGGGAAAGGTATGGGGTGATGCTATTCTAAGCCAGCAACATACAGTAATATTTGATATCTACAAAGTACCTTTTAAACGTTATGCAACAACACGAAAGACACTGGCAGCTAAAAACTGTCGGTTAACTAAATTTTATAGAGAAAACTCGTCTCACTTAATACTGGGTGTTACAAAACAACCAATAAAGCTGAAAGGAGGTCAAGGTACTCGTAAAACTGAACAACTTTCCCTATGGAACATGGGCCTAAATATGAAAAAAAAAATTGACCTCCCATACAGAATGAATTCCATTTGTATGGGAGTTTTTATGGGTTGTTTTGATCACCCCATTTCTGTCCTTAAAAACCACCTTTTCTTGAAAATACAACACCTTGCACAGCGCTTGCCAATCTGCTAATTGCCAAGCGTGGTGAGGTGGGAAATACCTTCTAGTTGGGGGAGGCCTAATACAGCAGTGGAATGTTAAGTTGAAATTAAATTAACCTAAATCAACAGACACATTTGCCCTGTGGTGCCGGCTTAGAATAGCATCACCCCATATCTTTCCTGTAGGTGTCGTAAGAAGCGACTAAAGAATTTGAATGTCGATGTATATTGCAATTTTAGACGACAGGCTGACAACCTGCTATTATTATGGTAACGTGATACACAGTCTTCTGATTGACTCTTTCTTTATTGTCTACTAGCTGCCCGTCAGCGGTTTCACCCGCTGCAACCCATCTTTTACCCCTTTAGGGGTAAAAAATCGAAAATCCCTGAAACACGTACTCAATTTTTTCAGCTCTTTGATCTAATCGCAAATTTTGAAACAAATCACATTTAAAAATAATGATTTCCCATACAAACTTTTAAACCCTTTTTTACTCCTTGAGGGGTTAAATATCGAAAATTACTGAAACACGTATTTCCTTTTGTTAGCTTTTTTATCTAATCGCAAATTTTGAAACAGATCGCATTTTAAAATAAAGATTTTCCATACATACTTTTAACCCCTTTTTTACCCCTTTAAGGGTTAAAAATCGAAAATCCCTGAAACACGTGTTTAATTATTTTAGCTCTTTGATCTAATCACAAATTATGAAACAGATCGCATTTAAAAATAATTATTTTCCATACAAAATTTTAACCTCTTTTTTACCTCTTTGGGGGTTAAAATTTGAGGTAAAGAATATTTAAAAACCTGCCCCTTAATTTACCCTACATACTAAAAAAACCGCATCAAAATCCGTTGAGGGGTTTTAAAGATATAAGGAAACATACATACAGACACGGGAAGGGACTTTACTTTATACTATGTATTGATTATTGTCAGACGTGGTGAACATGGCCGTTTGTACAGCCGTTTACGCTCTGCCTACCCTGCAAGGGATATAGGCGTGATATACGTATGTATGTGACTAATGAGCTGATCCATTACCGTTGTAGCTACAAACAGAGGACGGTAGCCCTTTTAACAGATGGATTGCATACGTTCTGCACAATATTCCGGTTTTTGATCGCCAGCCACAAAATGACAGCATATGACAGCCGTGTCGTGTTGTAAGATTGTAAGATATTCAAAGTTTCTCTGCATCTACATATAACTTAGGTCAGTAAAACAGAACCGGCAGAACTTCGCAAAATTGAGCGGTACATATATACCTACATAATATTTCACGCCTAATATCCCTTGCGAGGTAGGCAGTGCGTACACGGCTGTAAAAAACTATCATTTACATCATGATGCGATTCATTCAGAAGACTGTGAATCTCCATAGTAACGGTGGTCAGCTTTTCGCCAAAAATTGAATACACATCAACTCTCAAATCCCTCAGTTGCCTCTTTCGACACCCTCGGGAAAAACGGGGTGATGCTATTTTAAGCCAGCACCACACGGCAAAAACGTACGTGTACGGTACGTGTGTGAACTACATTTTTTAGTAAAACGCCCTTGAAAACATTTCTCCTTCACTTGCCAATAGGTTGTTACACCTTATTCCTGAATTTTTATAAAGTACTTACGTTTTCAAACAATAGACCGACAGGAAAACAAAAGTGTTTATAATGCAAAAATTAGATTCATATTACGCGCAGTGCATATACATAGCGTAGTGCGAGTGAAGTGCATTTGGTTGGTGCATTCTTCTTTGAGAGGCCCGCTGCTGCACATGTGGTCGTGAAATATTTATATTTTTGGGACACAGGCAGAAATATTTTGGACAGGTAAGTGAAATATTTAAGCTGAAAGTTTTGAAAGTTGAAGTAGCGTCACGAGTAGAGGAAGCGGCAAATTATCTTTGTAGTTTTTCGATGACTCTACAATTTTTAGTTAAATTTGTTTCGGTATGCTGTTCCCTATTATAGGTAATTTGTTTCAAATATTATTTATTTTCGCAAATATAAAATAAACAATAGGTAGTTGAACATTACCCCGACATATTATTTGCATATTTGGACTGGAAAACTTCTGGATCCGTTTCAGTACCGAGAAAATTCTTTCAGCCTCTTTTTTCAGTAGGTAAGGTAGTATATTTTTTCTGTGGATTTCTTATTATAATTTAGAGATTTGTTTGAATACGGGGTGTACATTTTGTAAACAAGAATCGGTCTGTGCCTGCTCTACTTGTATCTACCTAGGTAGATCAGTTTTGTAGTCCGACTTTCACTAGGTAGGTACAATAAATTTGTCGTTTTCAGTTCCATTTTCAAAACATAACTATTTCTTTCCCTGGTGAACCACACATTGACAAACCTCATACAAATACAAATACAATCCATTTATTTCCTCAAAATTAGTATCACAAATTACAATCTCATAGGTATTCTACCCGCTGATAAGACTGGTTTATTTTTGTTCGATCTTCAAAACGTAACGTTTTATTCTCTAGCACCATGCCAGCTACAACTTTTTCAGACGTCTCGGTGAATCACACATTGACAAGCCTCATAATCTACCCGCTGATGAAAGTCTGGTTCATTTTAGTTCGATATTCAAAACATAACTTTTTCTTTCTCCAGCAACACACTAGCTACAACTTTATCAGACGATCCGGTGAACCATACATTCACAAGCGCGGTATTCTACCCGATGGTGAAAGACCGGATAATTTTACTTCGATTTTCAAAACGTTTCCTTTCTCCTAGCAACATGCCTGCCACAACTTTTTTAGACGTCCCGGTGAACCACACTTTGACAAGCCTCTTATTCTACCCGATGTAGGAAGAGTGGATAATTTAACTTCCATTTTTAAAATATATATTTTTTTGCCTAGCTCCATGCCAGCTACAACTTTATCAGAAGTGCCGATGAAAAGCACCCGTCATATTCTACCCGCTGGTGAAAGACTGGTCAATTTAAATTCGATTTTCAAAACATAACCTTTTCTTTCTCTAGCAACATGCCAGCTACAACTTTGTCATCTCATATTGACAAACCGCATATTCTACCCGCTGATAAGACTGGATACTTCGAATTTTAAAATATATATTTTTTTTCTCTAGCACGATGCCAGCTACAACTTTATCAGACGTGCCGGTGAACCACACATTGACAAGCCTCATATTCTACCCTCTGGTGATCTTCGCGTCTGGTCTCTGGCTGTTCCACCGATGGCAGCAGAAGTCCCGTCTCTATGTCCTGGGGAATAAGATCCCGGGTCCCATGGCACTGCCGATATTCGGGAATGCCTTGATGGCCATTGGAAAGCGACCTGACCGTAAGTAATAATTTCTTTTCTAATATGTTTTTTTTTTTTACTTTTTCTTTACCACCTGTACATTTTATATACAGGCTGTCCTAAAGGTCAACATTTTAAATTTTAATATCTCGGGTATGGCTCAATGTTCATACACAACAAATAAGGAGTTATCTTTTTCATGGAATTTTATTTAATTTTATTTATTAGTAGTTTGTTATAATAAAAACCGGCCAAGAGCGTGTCAGACACGCCCACAAATAGGGTTTCGTAGTCAACGTTTAAATATCAGGTTTTTCAGCATTACAAACTTAATTTTGTTGCTGGTTTGTTAGCACCAGTATGATGACCAACCGCAAATAGAAAAACTCAATTTTTTCCTAAACCTTTGAGGGTACAATATCCGTTATAGTTTTTATTGTAATTTCAGATTGTAAGGTATATTCCATATTTATTTAAAATTTTTAGCGTTTATACTTTAGAAGTTACAGCTGGAACAAATTATGGGTCAAAAACGCCCTTTTTAAAAGCAAATATCTCGTGACAGAAACATTTTAGTGACTTTGTTTCAAAGAAACCTCACCTTAGTTTTAAAAGACCTATTCAACGATACCCTACTCAATATTACAGAAGAAAAAAAAATTTTTTGCCCCCCTTTCACTTGTATGGGATGGGGTCCAAAAAACATTTAATATATTTTTTTCTTCACATTTCTATATTTGGGTCAACACGATCTATCTTCTCACCAAATTTCATGTTGATAGCTCTAAAACTGACGAAGATATGAGGGCGCGGCATACAGACAGACAGACAGACAGACAGACAGACAGACAGACAGACAGACAGACAGACAGACAGACAGACAGACATGACGAAACTATTAGGGTTTCTAGTAGACTACGAAACCCTAAAAAGGAACATCGAGCAAAAGTTATGTGATGGTTCAATCGGTATTTACTCTAAACTAGGGTTGGGTTGTTATATTTGACATACAACATTTTTTAAACACTGAAAAGAAATCCGCCTCATCTTTGACAGTAAACAACATCATTCAGCAACCGTGTTCAGCAATGTCTACTTTTCAGGTCCTAACAAAGTGCACTTAACCTTTTCTGACACCTTGAAAATTGACTTCTTTCTGAAAAAAACTAATATTTGTTGTGAGATATGGCGGCAACTGTATTTTTAAGTAGCTTACGCTCTGCCTACCCCGCATGGGATAAAAGCGTGATATATACGTACCAAAGAACTCATAGGGTCGTATGCTAACTAGATGTCCCACACTTTAGCCCACGCGCGCCGTTTCCCTAATTTGTCAAATTTTGACGGCGTCGTTGTCGCTGCGGTCTTGTAGAAAAACCCGACCGCATCCCATACAAACTCTAAGCTTCTCAGCGCGCTGTCAACATGA
Organism: Phthorimaea operculella; assembly: GCA_024500475.1. Lineage (NCBI taxonomy): Eukaryota > Metazoa > Arthropoda > Insecta > Lepidoptera > Gelechiidae > Phthorimaea > Phthorimaea operculella. Next base: position 395,847 of record JANFCV010000151.1, on the reverse strand, counting down.
CGGCGTCGTGGCGCGCCGCAACGATGCCGTCGCTCGGTTTTTCTGGTTCCCCATACAAACCCATACAAACCAGTCATTTGACAGCGGCAACGACGCGCGTCGTTGTCGCTGTCGCTTGGTTTTTAAGCCCACCTTTAGCCAGCAATAAATGTACTTACAGCAAAATACTTTTATCCTACATGTTTTATGAATTGTTTTTAATTATTACCATTCATAGGGTAATTAGTAATTACTGACATGCAGTCGTAAAAATAAAACAAACTAATAAAACTGGTGTTATTTTATGGTCCAATTTGTGTAATTACGTAAAATAATTAATACCTAGGATAGATATACCTATACCTAGGTAGATCATATTTATTGCTTAGAGTCTTATAATAAACTAAAACTATAAAAAATATTACAGATTGTAAAAAGCTAATATGAATTAGTAAAAATAAAAAAATATTTTATTTGAATCCTGATACAATAATAACCTTAGTTCTAAAATAATATAAATATTTTTAATCAATATATTGATAGCTAATTGTAAATGCAAGTTATAATGTTTTACATCCCTATAAATAACACCAATTATTATATAACTACATAGTGCAGAAATTTAATTAGGTCTACCTACATCTTGTATGTAGTATTATCTCAATTCTGAGTGTTATATAATCCATGCTTCACTAACAAGTATAATTTGTGTAAATGATAGGCGAGAAGCACCAAGCGTCCGTTTTGTGCGATATGTTTGCGCTGCGTAATACGTGCGTTAGGACAATACTAATTTCGACCTTTATCATCATCATCTTCCTGCCCCTGTCATTTCAAACTTATTCCCATACAAATACGGTTTGTGCCAAACTGTTTGACAGACGCATCCGTCGACGCAGCGTTGCGTTGTGCGATATACAGCGCTTGCGGATGCATCTGTCAAATCGTTTGACATAAACCGTAGGTGGAAAATTTCTGGAAACTAGCAAAATTTTCCTCCGCTGGTAGGATTTGAACCTGCGACCTTATTTGTACTGCGGATCAGATGTATTCCAAGAAATGTACCTATCCATAACACGAGGAAAATCGCATTTTCCTAAAGCATGCAATAGCTCTGCGCAAAAATAACGCACAAACGGACTTTACGTGTGCTTCTCGTCTTAATATAATTGTCTGTAGTTCATTAACATTAGGTTCAGCCACCAAATAAATTACTAGCACGTTATTATCGCGCTAATGCTTCGAAATCGGATTCAAGGTGAAGTCCAAAAGCGTGCCAACTGTATACTGATTAGTGATTAGTAGGCCTTTAACCTCTTTTCCATAGGGGGAGTAACAGACAGGGTATAACAAGCCGAAAGGCGGTCAAGGTACTCATGAAACTGAACAACTTTCGGCTTTCCCTATGGATGGAACATGGGTCGAAATATGAAATAAAGTACGGAATGTTAAATCAATCAGCTGATCGGCGATTTTGCATGACAGGTCCAATTTTTTTTTACATATTTCTACCCATGTTCCTTGGGGAAAGTTGTTCAGTTTCATGAGTGCCTTGACCTCCTTTCGGCTTGTTATACCCTTTCTTTAATCCCTGTATCATAGACGTACCAGGCCATAGGTAAAACTTTTATGTGGAATCCCTTCCTAATCCCAAGTTTTTAGTACCAACATATTCGCCTATTTTCTGCTTTCTAATGCATGCCCATATTATTTCATTTCGGAATAAAAATCATTTTTTTCATAGAAAATGAATAATGCTTTTAATTTATTCCGTTTCATAATTATTTTTAGCAAAATAAAAATAATGCGGCTTGCCTATAGTAGACCTTAGTTTAATTAAAAACATAAACTAAAACATAAATGCACTATTCGGAAAGTAAATAGTCCTAAACATGTAGGTAGGCACATATGTAATTTCATTTTGTATTAAGTAGGTACCTATGACAGTATTTTACTGGAGAAAACACACATGCTTTGTTTCCGCCTTTTCATACAAACGTTATTATGATAAGGTCTTTTTGCCACAAAAAATAATGATAATTTTAACGCGTTTTTGAGTAATTAAAAACCTTAAATATTAGGACAAATGATTGGCCTCTTTTGTTCATAAACATCCTCATCATCGTTTTAAGTTTACCTTTATAAATGTTTACAGCGTTTTTTGGGTTAATGAACCAGCTCATGAAAGTGACTTACCCAAAAAAAAACTTTGGTCCAATGCTTAGCAGACAGATTACTTTCATGGCCTCTTGTATTTCCTTTTCATATAAGTACAGGGTGTAAGGGACAACTCTTCCAATTGATAGGGTGCCTTCAGACCATGAAACCGAACAACTTCCCATAAGAAAACATTTCAGGAGATTTAAAAATAAACTTGACTGGTTTGAAATTAAACATAATTTGACCTCCCATACAAAATTATGGGAGGTCAAAAAATATTTTGCATCCCCAAAAATACTTATCCTATCCTATTCTGGGGGCTGTGCCTTACATCCCGTATGCTCTTTAGAAATGAAATTTACTCTTAAATATTTTCAGGTTTTCTAGCAGTATAGTTCGTTTTCAATTTTGATTTTTTATTTCTTTTCGCTAACTTGAAAACATTTTTCTTCAGAGCTGGTGGAGCTGGGTCTGCAGTATGCGGAGAAATACGGCAACGTCATCCGAGGGTGGCTGGGAACAAAGCTGGTCATCTTCCTGACGGACGCTGATGATGTAGAGGTCATCCTGAACAGCCACGTCCACATAGACAAGTCCTCGGACTACAGGTTCTTCAAGCCCTGGCTTGGAGAGGGTCTGCTCATCAGCTCAGGTAAATTATCCCTTCCTTTGTGTCTGAGGAGTCTTTGGGACACCTTATGCGTGGTTACCACTTATTTATCAACTATATAAGTCATCACATCATACATGGGGTATTAAACTTTGTGCTACCTACCTGCTTCCTGCAGGTCAAGGATGAAACGCGTGACTTTTAATTTTCTCATCATCTATGTCAAATATCTATCACTTACCTACTGATTTCTATAATATAAAATCCGTTTAAATCAGAAACCTGATCTCTATGTCATTTAAATTTGACTTAAAATTAAATTTTTACATTAATTATTAATATACCTAGAAGTGGTTTATACAGATTTTATATTAAGTTTTACCCATATTTTATTAAGTAACAACAATGATTGTTTAAAACTTCAATGCAATTTGTAGCGATTCATCGGTACCTATAGGTATTTAAAATAGTTCCTGGAATACGAATTGTAAATTAAATTAGTTTCAAATCATGTTAGCACAAAGAGAATACGTAGTTATGCAATACACGTGGTGGACTCAAATTACTTCATTCAATAAATTACAAAGCTACAATGTAGCTTGATATTTAAGAAAATTCACTAGATAAGTAAGTATACCATTTTGTTCGCCCCTGTATATCGTTAAGGCGCGGAATTTTCGATTGCTTGACTTTGTTATGTTTGACGTCGTTTAGAGCTAGATTTTTCATAATTTTTGTACTCTATTCTATTACAATATTACAATCTTCCATTTATGACATCTATTCGAGGTACCTGTCACAGGCCGCAGGTCGCAGTTGACATGGCTGTTGGTAGTTTCGGGACTAACCTTTGTCGCACAAATTACAAGCTAAGTTATCAATTCGCTACTTGATACAAAAGTTCTATGATTAAAACTATTGTCCAAAAATACTACAGACTTCATTTATTGTTTTACAAAAAATTAAAATGTTTGTTATACCTTATGAAAACTATTAAAGAAGTGAGTGTTTTGATTCCATCCAAAATTTCGTTTCAAAACAAAACAAAGTTTCGTAGCCAATGAGGTTTCATTTGCTCCCTACGGCTATGCGACCGAAGGGAGCATTTCCTAGATCCATGTTCGTAGCACATTTGACTTGTCAGTCAAGTAGTGAATTTATCATAATTGTATGTAATTTCGTTTACAGGAGAGAAATGGCGCTCTCACCGCAAGATGATCGCGCCAACTTTCCACATCAACATCCTGAAGTCTTTCATGGGCGTCTTCAACCAGAATAGCAGAAACGTGGTGGAGAAGATGAGGCCGGAGATGGGCAAGACCTTCGACGTGCACGACTATATGAGCGGCGTCACCGTTGATATTTTACTTGGTAAATATTTTGGTCAACCTTCACCTTAACAGCTACAACTGTCCACTGCTGGACATGAGGTCAGGGAGTATTGCCATACTCATCATGCTTTGGCAGAAGGATTGCCGAGAGAGAATGCTTCTGCCCATTCCTTTAATCCCTTAGTCTCTTTTTACGACATCCGCGAGTAGAAACGAGGTGATATTATTCTAAGCCGTCATCAGACGGTTGTAGCCCTGACTTTCATGGGCGTCTTCAACCAGAACAGCAGAAATGTGGTGGAGAAGATGAGGCCGGAGATGGGCAAGACCTTCGACGTGCACGACTATATGAGCGGCGTCACCGTTGATATTTTACTTGGTAAATATTTCGGCCAAATGATCCTCCACGTAAAAAGCTACAACAGTTCACTGCTGGAAATGCCCCCCTAGAACCATCAGAGGGTATTACCATACACATCACGCTTTGTCAGGCAGGTTGACAAGCACAGTGCAAGATCTTGCATTGAAAGGGAATGCTGCTCTCATTCTATTGTGCACATTCACGGGTTGTGCTATTCTAACTAAATATTTCAAGTTAACTTTCACCTTAACAGCTAGGTACAACCATCCACTGTTGGACATTCCCTTGTCAAGGGATATCGTCATACTTATCACGCTTTAGCAGGTGGATTGACGAGAGAGAATGCTGATGCTGCTGCCTATTCCATTAATCTCTTAGTAAAACTTCACGACATCCGCGAGTAGAAACAGGGTGATGCTATTCTAAGCCACCATACGGTTGTAGTCCTGAAGTCTTTCATGGGCGTCTTCAACCAGAACAGCAGGAACGTGGTGGAGAAGATGAGGCCGGAGATGGGCAAGACCTTCGACGTGCACGACTATATGAGCGGCGTCACCGTTGATATTTTACTTGGTAAATATAATCCCTTAGTCAATTTATACGATATCCGAAATTGAAATGGGCTGATGCTATTCTAAGCCGGCATCCCACAGTTGTAGTCCTGAAGCATTTCATGAGCGTCTTCAACCAGAACAGCACAAACGTGGTGGAGAAGATGAGGCCGGAGATGGGCAAGACTATATGAGCGGCGTCACCGTTGATATTTTACTTGGTAAATATTTCTTTCAAGTTAACCTTCACCTTAACAGCTATACAACTGTCCACTGATGAACATGGTAAACACAGCTGCAACAGCCTACTGTTGGAATGACCTTGACAAGGAATATTTCTATACTCATCACGCTTTGGCAGGCGAATTGACGATATGTTGCATTGAAAGGGAAAACTGTCGCCCATCCATAAACCCTTAGTCTCTTTTTACGACATCGGCGGGTTAAAACGGGGTGATGCTAAACCGTAATCAGACGGTTGTAGCCCTGACTTTCATGGGCGTCTTCAACCAGAACAGCAGGAACGTGGTGGAGAAGATGAGGCCGGAGATGGGAAAGACCTTCGACGTGCACGACTATATGAGCGGCGTCACCGTTGATATTTTACTTGGTAAATATAATCCCTTAGTCAATTTATACGATATCCGAAATTGAAACGGGGTGATGCTGTTCTAAACCGGCATCAGACGGTTGTAGCCAATATCCCTGACTTTCATGGGCGTCTTCAACCAGAACAGCAGGAATGTCGTCGAGAAGATGAGGCCGGAGATGGGCAAGACCTTCGACGTGCACGACTACATGAGCGGCGTCACCGTTGATATTTTACTTGGTAAATATTTCAGTCAAGTTAACCTTCACCTTAACAGCTACAACAGTCCCTCATGACATGCCCTCCCCCCCTTCTGTCATCAGAGGGTATTGCCATACCTACTCATCCATCACGCTTTGGCAGGCGGATTAACGAGCGCAGCAAAAGATGTTGCATTGAAAAGGAATGGCTGCTGCACATTCCATTAATCCCTTAGTAAGTTTTCACGACACGAGTAGAAACGGGGTGATGCTGTTCTAAGCTGGCATCACACAGTAGTAGCTCTAAAGTCTTCCATGGGTGTCTTCAACCAGAACAGCAGGAACGTGGTGGAGAAGATGAGACCGGAGATGGGCAAGACCTTCGACGTGCACGACTATATGAGTGGCGTCACCGTTGATATTTTACTTGGTAAATATTTCGGTCAAGTTAACCTTCACGTCAACAGCTGCAACAGTCAACTGCTGGATATGAAGTCTCAGAGGGTATTGCCATACTCATCACGCTTTGGCAGGCGGATTGACGAGAGAGAATGCTGCTGCCCATTAATCCCTTAGTCTATTTTTACGACATCCGCGGGTAGAAATGGGGCGATGCTGTTTTAAGCCGGCATCACACGGTTGTAGCCCTGACTTTCATGGGCGTCTTCAACCAGAACAGCAGGAATGTCGTCGAGAAGATGAGGCCGGAGATGGGCAAGACCTTCGACGTGCACGACTATATGAGCGGCGTCACCGTTGATATTTTACTTGGTAAATATTTTGGTCAACCTTCACCTTAACAGCTTCAACAGTCCACTGTTGGACATGCCCCTATCAAGGGGTATTACCCTACTCATTACGCTTAGGCAGGCGAATTGACAAACGCAGGGCAAGATGTTGCATCGAAAGGGAAAACTGTTGCCCATTCCATTAATCCCTTAGTCTCTTTTTACGACATCCGTGGATAGAAACGGGGTGATGCTATTCTAAGCCAGCATCACACAGTAGTAGTCCTGAAGGCCTTCATCGGTGTCTTCAACCAGAGCAGCAGGAACGTGGTGGAGAAGATGAGGCCTGAGATGGGCAAGACCTTCGACGTGCACGACTACATGAGCGGCGTCACTGTGGATATTTTACTTGGTAAATATTTCGGCCAAGTTAACCTTCATCTTGACAGCTACAACAGTCCCCTCATGACATGCCCGCCCCCCTCCCATCATCTGGAGGTATTGCCATACTAATTACGCTTTGGCAGGCGGATTAACAAGCGGAGTGCAAGATGTTGCATTGAAAGGGAATGGCTGCTGCTCATTCCATTAATCCCTTAGTCTCTTTTTACGACATCCGCGGATAGAAACGGGGTGATGCTATTCTAAGCCGGCATCCCATGGTTGTAGTCCTGAAAGCCTTCATGGGCGTCTTCAACCAGAACAGCAGGAACGTGGTGGAGAAGATGAGACCTGAGATGGGCAAGACCTTCGACGTGCACGACTATATGAGCGGTGTCACCGTTGACATTTTACTTAATAAATATTTCGATCAAGTTAACCTTCCCAATAACAGTCCACTGCTGGACATGCCCTCTCCTCCCTCCCACCATCAGAGGTCATTACCGTAGGTAGTAGGTTTACTTGGTAAATAGTGCGGTCAAGTTAACCTTCTTCTTTTTCGTCGGCATGGTATAGCCCGCTGTTAGGCACATGCCTCTCCTAATCTTCTCCATTCTGCTCAGAGTTTCGTTTTTCTACATCCACAATGTCACAGACCAATTTTTATATAAATTGAAAGAGGGCTAACCGACTGCCTGGACCGGCCGGATGAAAGCACTGCCAAACCCGCTGAACCTTAGATTTTGAAATTTTGCTCAGCTTATGTCGAAACGAAATAGAAAGTAAGCACTAAGAATGAATTTTAAAAACTCATCTATGGAGTTGAAACATGGAGTTGAATGCTTGTACGAAACTTTTCTTCATTTGATAGATTTTACTTATAAAATAAATACACGTAAAGTACTGATAAATACGAGTATTTGGTACCTAAATGCCGTCATAGGTACATGCAATTTACGTGGGTATACAGATAGACGTCAATGATTACTCGTTGTATTTCTTTATTGGGGAGCAGTTGTGAATAAAGATCACTGACATAAAGTTTGTTTACTACAACAACATGTAAATATACATGAAAACCGCATAAACACAATAGCATTATTTACCTACTTGTATCGTTAAATGACAGCGGATAAATTAATTAGGCGAAAAACACAGGTAACGTCCGTTTGTGCGTTAATTTTGCGCTGCGTAACAACACGAACCCGACCCTATGCTTATACAAATACGGTTTACGTTAAACGGTTTGACAGACGCATTCGTCGACGCAGCATTGTGCAATATTTTTGCGCTAGCGGATGCGTCTGTCAAACCGTTTGACATAAAATGTATGAAAATATAAGGTGGAAAAGTGTATTTTCCTAAGGCATGCGATAGCGCTATAAAAATAATGCACAAACGGACGTTACGTATATTTCTCGCCTTAAACTAGGCAATTATCGACGCGGTTTGCGTCAGTAGTTTTTAACCATGACCTCAGTTAATGTAGCATTTCACAAAATTATATTAAAACAAAACTGACTATTCTTTAATATGGAATACAAGATGTAGATTGTATGGATGTTCAAAAAGGTAATTTGCGATATAGGTACATTGGAAAAAGTTCTTGACTTTCCTCTACCACACCGTGATTATTCCGTTATGATTTTTTAACAGATATAAGGTTACATTTAATTAAGTACAAATCTCTTAAGGGTGTCTACTCACTTAACTGAACAACTTTTGTTTGAAACTTTTCTTAAAAATATGAAATAAAAATTGGCTCCCCTACTAAGTGACACACTTTTTCAGCATGTTTGTATGGGAGCTACTAATTTTTTTTTCATATTTCCAAGAAAAGTTTCTAACAAAAGTTCTTCAGTTTCATGAGTAAACTAGTTACACCTTAAAGAAATTTGTACTTAATTAAATGTAATGTAACCCTATATAACGTTATTTTGTCTCTACTCTCGTAGTTTCTGTAGTAAAATTGTTTACCTACCAATTTTTTCCAACATTTTTTAATAAGTAACTGTGCATTTTGTTTTCAGAAACTGCTATGGGAATAACAAAGCAGACTCAAGATGAATCAGGTTTTGACTACGCCATGGCTGTTATGAAGTAAGTTTTTTTTTATCTTAGAGGTACTTCATCTTTTGTCACGTCAAAGAAAAAGAAAATCTCTTTGCCCCTCTTGGAGAATATTTCTTTTTTGTATTAAAGTGCCTAATGGTACCTCACCTATGTATTGACAGCCGATGTGGCGCAGTGGTTAGCATGCCTGCCTGCCACGCAAAGGTTCCGGGTTCAATTCCCGGTGGGGTCACTCACAAAGTTGATATTTATCACTTTGTGAATTTGATCCCAGTCTGGTTAGGACATTGCAGGCTGAACCACCTGATTGTCCGCAAGTAAGATGGTTCCGTGCTTCGGATGGGCACGTTAAGCCGTCGGTCCCGGTTGCTGTCTATGATAGCGGTCGTTACACAACCATGTCAGAGGCCTGCTACTTGCAGTAGGCGGTTGAAAAAACTCTGACACCAGGGTTCATCGGGTCGTTGAACGACTCTGTGTCCCACACGAAAAGAAGAAGGCCTATGTATTTGGTAAAAGTTGTCTTCTTATTTCTTTCTGTGTTATTCACTTCACCTAAATACTAAAACAAATCTTTTCCAGAATGTGTGACATTATCCACCAGAGACATTATAAATTCTGGTTACGACTGGACCTCATGTTCAAATTCTCGGCTTTCTTCAAGAAGCAAATCAAGCTTCTAAATATAATTCACGGCTTGACGAACAAGGTAAACATATATTTTATTTGTAAAAAACATATAAATATCACGCCTACATCCCTCATGCTGCTGCCTGTTTTGCTTGATAGATATTAGTCGCAAAGTATGGATATAAATGTACAAAGCTACTCAATGCTACCTAATTTCAAAATTAAACATATTCTATAAATCCAGGTGATAAAAAGCAAAAAAGAGACGTACCTGAAGAACAAAGCGAAAGGCATTATCCCTCCAACTATTGAAGAGCTGACCAGAGAGACAGACGATAGTGGTCTGGCGAATAATGCCAAGACGCTGGCAGATACCGTCTTCAAGGGGTACCGGGACGATCTTGACTTCAATGATGAGAATGATGTCGGTAAGTTGCAGAAAGATGACATTATCGAATAAGTAAATCAATAAAAAATATGTTTAAGAAGAGTACATACCTAAGTACGAAAGGACATTATCGAAGAAATAACCAGTGTGTATGCAATGCAACATACAACGTAGAGTAGCAGCCTTTTCAATTGGTGCGGTGGTACAGTCATCATCATCTTCCTGCCCTTATCCCAATTACATGGGGTCGACGCAACACGTTTTGTTGAACACTAAATCGTGTTGCAAAAGGATTTGGCTTAATTTTACGACCGGCCGCCTACCAGACGTCAACCGTCCTTGGTTTGGCCCTGGCTGTTTGGGTCGGGTTTATCCCTTGGTCGCCTCTTACGGCCCCCACGGGAAGAGAGGGGGTGGTGCTATTCTATTCCGCCGGCACTACACAGTATTGGTGCGGTGGCGGTGCGGTGGTACAGTCTCTCTCCCGTTAACTCATGAACAATTCAAAATTAGGGGTATTGATTTTTTTCAGACTGTCACATTTTACAGCAATAATTGTTACTTTTCTAGATGTAGCAACGTTTACTCAATAATATAAGATTGTTGAGAGTTTTTGTTCGGCTCGTCGGTATCATTCACAAGAAAATTGAAACCTTAAAGACAGAATTGTTCATTATGGTACCCTTATTTTCCAACGACGCCGTCAAAATTTGACGGCGTCGTTGTCGCTGCGGTCTTGTAGAAAAACCCGACCGCATCCCATACAAACCCTGAGCTTCTCAGCGCGCTGTCAACGTGACGGCGTCGTGGCGCGCCGCAACGACGCCGACGCTCGGTCTTTCTGGTTCCCCATACAAACCAGTCATTTGACAGCGACAACGACCCGCGTCGTTGTCGCTATCGCTTGGTTTTTAAGCCTACCATAAGTTAGCAGGAGAAACTGTATTTATCTATAGGTACAAATCTTACTGAGCAAACTAAAATAATGTGTGTTTTTCTCCAGGTGAAAAGAAACGACTTGCATTCTTGGATCTGATGATTGAATCGGCTCAAAACGGTACCAACAACATCAGCGACCACGAGATCAAAGAGGAGGTTGACACCATCATGTTTGAGGTAGAAATTCTCTCTCTCTGCCTCTTATCTCATCTAGCCTGCGTCATCCCGCTGCTGGTCAAAAGCCTTTCTCTTCTCCTTCCATCTAGTCTTGGGCTTCCCATACCAGCCATTGAAAATGAAGTTTATTTACTCGGTTACAAATACAGGGTAATTTTTTAGTCACTGCGCAAACTTTGCAGGATGTTTCTACTCGTGATTCTGAACAACTTTTACTATGGGGCCACATGCGAAATAAAAAAAAATTTTTGATTGTTCCATACATTTTTGCCGAGTAGGTATGAAATTTTCTATGGAACATCCGAATTTGCAGGTGGTCCATAGTAAAAGTTGTTCAGAATCACGAGTGGAAATACCCTGCAAAGTTTGCGCACTGACTAAAGAATAACCCAGTATAGACCAAATTTTCACTAGGCATATTAACAACTGGTTATGTAGGTATTATGTTACCAGATGAGTCAGAATGAGGTACAACCAGTTTCTTCTACCTATGAATGAACGTGAAGATATCAAGATATTGGTTGCTAACTGGGAATTATAACTTTAATACTTTCGAAATCTCGTGACAAAACCATTAAGCTTATTTTTATTAGCAACCTCATCATTAACCTTTCAAGCGGCTTATGGTAGTACACTTAGGTTCTTTTTAATAAATCCTTATGTTGATAGATAGTTATTATAAAAACTCTTGTTTTTAAAGTTTAAATTTAACATCATAATTAGATCCAATTCCTTGTGCGCTACTAAAATCGCTAAGGCCAATTTGACATTTCTATAACCGTTTGCTATTCTACACGTAACTGTCAAATTCAAATGACAGCATTATAATCTCTAAAATACTTAAAATTAAGTGACAGCGCTAAACTTAGCTTTAGCCGATTAGTGCTATTCCACGGCGCACAAATTTAAGCATTTTAAAAATTTAAATCTGCTAAGATCGCTAATCTTAGCGGCCACTAAAAAGGTCCCTCTTAAAAATACTGGGTGTTACAAAACAACCAATAAAGCTGAAAGGAGGTCAAGGTACTCATGAAACTGAACAACTTTTCCCATGGAACATGGGTCGAAATATGAAAAAAAAAATTTGACTTCCCATACAAAATGAACTCACTTTGTATGGGAGATTTATTGGTTGTTTTGTAACACGTTGTAATACTGTCAGAACATCTCAAAATGGGTGATCGGGATTTAAAGTGTTTCGGTAGGAAAGTTTAAGAGTGAAAACAATTTAATCGGGAGGTTTTAGAGTGTCACCCGGTAGTACCTATAGCCGAAGAGTGGAAACAATTTGATAGGGAGGCTTTAGAGTGTCCCCGGGAAGTAAAGGTCTCTATTCTACAGGTTAGCCATTTTAAATCTCTAAAGTTAAAATCACTAAGTTAAAATGGTTAAAATTAGCAATTTTAAGTTGTGCTATTCCACGAAAGCCCAGTTTTAGAAAATTAAACAGAGGTTTTTGACAGGACTATAATTTGATTTTGACGTTATTAAATTCAGTGTTGCAATTTTAAAAAAAAGATAAATTTTAGTAATAAATGAAAAAATCTGTAACTGGTAAAAATATTTTTATTTTCGGTGACACTCAAAATCCTTCTGTACCACCTTTGGTTCCACCACTTAAGCACCTAACAACCCGGCCCCACTCTAGAACATTCTGACTAGGTGCTAATTTAAAACGTTCTGACCCGGTGCCACTCTATTACCTTTAAATCTGTTGCCACTCTTAAACTTTACTTCCCGGGGACACTCTAAAGCCTAACGAGATTAAATCCCTATCAAATTGTTTCCACTCTTCGGCTATACTACCGGGTGACACTCTAAAACCTACCGATTAAATTGTTTTCACTCTTAAACTTTCCTACCCGGTGACACTTTAAATCCCGATCACCTTTTTTCCACTCTTGAACTTTCTGATGTGACCAATAATTACACAAATCACTCCAAAACCCCACCCATTTTGAGATGTTCTGACAGTATTATTTTTAAGAGGGACCTTTTTAGTGGCCGCTAAGATTAGCGATCTTAGCAGTTTTAAATTTTTAAAATGCTTAAATTTGTGCGCCGTGGAATAGCACTAATCGGCTAAAGCTAAGTTTAGCGCTGTCACTTAATTTTAAGTATTTTAGAGATTATAATGCTGTCATTTGAATTTGACAGTTACGTGTAGAATAGCAAACGGTTATAGAAATGTCAAATTAGCCTTAGCGATTTTAGTAGCGCACAAGGAATTGGATCTAAAGTTTAAGAGTGGCAACAGATTTAAAGGAAATAGAGTGGCACCGGGTCAGAACGTTTTAAATTAGCACCTAGTCAGAATGTTCTAGAGTGGGGCCGGGTTGTTAGGTTCTTAAGTGGTGGAACCAAAGGTGGTACAGAAGGATTTTGAGTGTCACCGAAAATAAAATATTTTACCAGTTACAGATTTTTCATTTATTACTAAAATTTATCTATTTTTTAAAATTGCAACACTGAATTTAGTAACGTCAAAATCAAATTATAGTCCTGTCAAAAACCTCTGTTTAATTTTCTAAAACTGGGCTTTCGTGGAATAGCACAACTTAAAATTGCTAATTTTAACCATTTTAACTTAGTGATTTTAATTTTAGAGATTTAAAATGGCTAACCTGTAGAATAGAGACCATTATCTACCTACACCTTTTTTGGCTTTTAAAGCAATACAACCACCGGGAATCCGGAATATGTTATCATTGGTCTCTATTCTACAGGTTAGCCATTTTAAATCTCTAAAGTTAAAATCACTAAGTTAAAATGGTTAAAATTAGCAATTTTAAGTTGTGCTATTCCACGAAAGCCCAGTTTTAGAAAATTAAACAGAGGTTTTTGACAGGACTATAATTTGATTTTTACGTTATTAAATTCAGTGTTGCAATTAAAAAAAAAGATAAATTTTAGTAATAAATGAAAAAATCTGTAACTGGTAAAAATATTTTTATTTTCGGTGACACTCAAAATCCTTCTGTACCACCTTTGGTTCCACCACTTAAGAACCCAACAACCCGGCCCCACTCTAGAACATTCTGACTAGGTGCTAATTTAAAACGTTCTGACCCGGTGCCACTCTATTACCTTTAAATCTGTTGCCACTCTTAAACTTTACTTCCCGGGGACACTCTAAAGCCTCCCTATCAAATTGTTTCCACTCTTCGGCTATACTACCGAGTGACACTCTAAAACCTCCCGATTAAATTGTTTTCACTCTTAAACTTTCCTACCCGGTGACACTTTAAATCCCGATCACCTTTTTTCCACTCTTGAACTTTCTGATGTGACCAATAATTACACAAATCACTCCAAAACCCCACCCATTTTGAGATGTTCTGACAGTATTATTTTTAACAGGGACCTTTTTAGTGGCCGCTAAGATTAGCGATCTTAGCAGTTTTAAATTTTTAAAATGCTTAAATTTGTGCGCCGTGGAATAGCACTAATCGGCTAAAGCTAAGTTTAGCGCTGTCACTTAATTTTAAGTATTTTAGAGATTATAATGCTGTCATTTGAATTTGACAGTTACGTGTAGAATAGCAAACGGTTATAGAAATGTCAAATTGGCCTTAGCGATTTTAGTAGCGCACAAGGAATTGGATCTATTACCCGCCTGTCTCAGAAGTAGGATTATGTTTTTCGAGAGTATGTATGTGGGTATGTGCGTAGGTAGACAAAAAAATTCGTTTTCACGGGCTACAGCCCAAACCGCTGCTGGGCGGATTTTGACCCTTAAGTACCCTAGTACTATTATATATTCTGTGCCGTAAGGTGCCGTTAGATTCGTCTCAGCAGCGCGAGTGACACTGGCTATATAAAAATATCATAAATTCAATGTACCTATTGTGATAAAAATCACAATATACAATTTTGAAATTACCGCAGTCGGGTTTTGTTTTTTATACATCTGCTTGTTTCCTTCAGGGTCACGACACAACTGCTGCCGGCTCCAGTTTCGTGCTATGTCTCCTGGGCGTCCATCAGCACATACAAGCGAAAGTCTACGATGAGCTCTACGAGATATTCGGTGACTCCGACAGACCTGTCACCTTTGCTGACACGCTGCAGATGAAGTACCTTGAGAGGGTCATTCTGGAGACGCTGAGAATGTACCCGCCAGTGCCTGCCATTGCTAGGAAACTGAATCGGGATGTTAAAATTTGTAAGTTATTCTCATTACCTACATCCTAGTGGGTGCTATACAGGGTGTTAATTTAAATGAGTGCCATAGCTTCAGGGTAGGTTTAGTATCGATAAAGGATGCCGTAAAAAATATTCAAAAAAATCCCAGTCATCATTTTCTTTTTATTTGATTCAAATGCTTATATCTCAGCCGAAATTTGTTCAATCTCAAAGTTGTTTTGACTAAAGTATACAATTTTTGGAAAACTTGCAAAATTTTAGACTAAAGTACTTGTATAGGCACTCTCTAACAACAGAGTCAAAAATTGATTTTTCGAAGAAAATGTTTTGACTATTTCATTATTTTCAATATTTTTACGGCATCCTTAATCGATACTTACCCAGAAGCTATGGCACGGTAAATGTGTTCGCGTGTTTGCCCGAATGTGTCAGAAGGAGGGTTATGCTTTTCGAGCGTATCTATGTAAGTATATTTTAAAATGTTACACGAACGCTTTGCTAGACTGCTACTCCAAGGAGTTAGTATGTAAGGTCTTTGTGCTACTCAATCAAATGCCTGCCATTAATGGTATAGCAAAATGAATGCTACTGCAAACTTCTCTGAACAAAACCCATGAAAATTATTATTATAATACCTAATTTGTTTTTACTTTCCAATAAAAATATGCACATTTATATTATTCTAGAACTTCATCAAAGTTCCAAAAAGGTAAAGGTAATGTGTTGTGCGAAGTAACTGTAGGAGTGTACAATAGGTACCTTACCCACTGAGACCATCCTTTCTATGTCAAGGCGATGCATAGAAATTGATATTGATGATATCGATTATGACCTAATTAGATTGACAAACAAGGTTACCCTTATTGTTTTGTTATTCAATGGGAAACTTTCTGTTGATTCTCAAGTGGCATGTAGAGGCGAGGGCGAGCCTGAGATAACGTTTCTTTACACGGAAAGTCTGTACCTTTATAAACTATCTACTTACTTATTCTTACTTATTTTAATCGAACAGTAGGTAATTTAATATTTTAATTAGTTATTTACGAAAAGTAATTAATTAGTTTCGAACACAACGTGAAACATTCCCAAAAGAGGGTTGACGTCAGGCAGGAGGCCGGTCGTAAAATTAAGCCAAATCCTTCTGCAACATGATTTTGTGTTCAACAAAACGTTGCGCCGAGCCCAAGTAATTGGGATAAGGGCAGGAAGGAAGATGAACAACGTGATACAGAATTTAACAAAAGGTGCTGATATTAAGGCACTAACTCAGAACTGCCAATAAAAGATTTCCAATTACAGCAACAAACGGTTACGTGTTGCCGGCTGGCGCAACGATCGTGATCGGGACATTCAAGATCCACCGCAACCCGAAGTACTATAAGAACCCTGATGTGTTCGATCCTGACAACTTCCTCCCCGAGAACACTTCCAACCGCCACTACTACAGCTTCATACCCTTCAGTGCTGGACCCAGGAGTTGCGTCGGTTAGTATCCATCTCGATATAAGACTTGAAAGTCAGCTTTTAGTATTAAACCCAGACTTTATCACATCACATCAGCCCATAGCAGTCCACTGCAAGACAAAGGCCTCCCCCAGGGCACGCCACAAGGCACGATCTCCCGTTTTCGCTATCCAGTCGCTACCAGCTGTCATTAGGTCATCGGTCTATCTGACCGGTGGGCGTCGAAGGCTACGCTAGCCGAACCGGGGCCTCCACTCGAGAACCCGCTAACTCCACCGTCCATCGGTTCTACGACAAATATGACCAGCCCATTGCTACTTCAGCTTTCCTTTCCTATACACTTCCAAACTATGTCCGTTACTTTGTTCTTTTGGCGGATAACCTTGATCCGGACCTTGCCCATTAGTGAGATTACTAAACCCAAACTTACAGAACAAAAAATATGTCATAGTTTTTTTTTTTTTTTTGTATTATTCGGGTTTGAGTAAGAGGTCAGTGTGCTAACGGTTTACTCCTGACCTCTCCCCGTCTCTTAATTTAATCCCTTAACACAAAAGTATTCAATCACTAGCACTTGATATTTGCACTCATTGTTATCATATCAATATTACTTAAACCTAACCTAACTGCTATATTTAACTACCTACACACCTATCTACCAACTAACTTAAAAACTAGTAACATTTTGTACATTCCTACCAACTAAGTTAAAAACTTATATAATGTTCTTTTGCAAATTGTTACATCGATTTTACATTTCCAGTTTGATCTGCACGCATACATAGTGTCATTGACTTATTATAACCTAATATCTATTTATTGAAAATTACATTATAGTTTTATATGTACACCTCTTGCGAACTACCAACTAAAATCGAAGAAATACGGCAATATCCAAGGGTATTTCACAATTAGTTTCTTTTTTTCCTTTTTTTTACATTTGTTTTATCATAATATTTTTTTATACCTATAATGTTCTTAACCTACGTATCTATACTTCTACACGTATTAACTATTTACAATATTACTTAGTCTACTATACATAATTAGTTATTTAGGCACATCATAACTTTCCTTTCCCTTTTAGAATCCATCCGTGGTCAGCAAATACCCACACTAGGTGCCATTAAAGTGTTTTAGATGTTTTACTATATATTCAAGATGTAGTGTAAATGACTTGACGCTCGACTCTTTCTTGATTATTGTGCGTAAGTCGTAGGGATCGGAGATATTCATTGACCCACACACTAGAGTGTGGTTCAGTCTGGAAGATCCAAACCGAGGGCATGTCTTTAATAGGTGATCTAGAGTTTGCGGAACATCCCCAGTACACGGACACAAATCATCGGAGGTAATATGAAAGCGGGATAAGTATTCCTTATGGTAACCATGGTTCGAGAAAAGTTGTGTAAAGCAAAAATTAGGTTTGAATATGTTAAGTACTGTTTCTAGAGTGTTAAAATCAGGGCACCATTGTTTTAAATGTGTACAATGTTCCGGATTTTCAAAAAGATCTCGTTTTGCCTTTAAGCTATTGCTTTTGTTGAAGTGTCTCACATGACTTAGAGGAAATTTATCGAACTCGGGCGATACTCGTAGGGTAGCAGCAGCTATGGCAGCAACAACTGTCATAGTTACCTACTCGCTAAAATAGAATCGCGTCTGTAAGTACCAAAATGTTGTATATATTCCAGGCCGAAAGTACGCCTTACTGAAGCTGAAGGTATTACTCGCAACGATCCTCCGAAACTACAAGATGGTGTCAGACGTCCCCCAGGAGGAATTCCAGCTCCAAGCAGACATCATCCTGAAGCGATCTGACGGGTTCCGGGTCAGAATTGAGCCAAGGAACAGAGTACCATCCTCCGCCTAGTCTACTAAGCTTAGATTTAGAGTTTTGTTCACCGCTATCTTTGTTTTTTGTTCGCATATCCTTAGATTCTATTTTTTGTTACGCTTTGAAATAAATCTTTCGGAGTACAAAAAAACAATTGAACATAGTTACCTATGTAAAAAAGTTACGTCAGATATTTTATATTATTTTATGTTCATAGTAAAATAACTTTTAAAAAGTCGTAAAACTATTTGTATTATAATTTTAGAGTAGTTTCAAGCTATTAAGGAAAAATTCAAACACTGCGAACTAGTTTATGTCATTAAAAGCCCATCGAAGTGACGATAATGGTGAATTTTATAGACATTGTATTTATTTTTAGAACACTCTATTATTATTTTTAAGTTAGAATAAATTTGTCTGTTGTGGTAGGTTTAGTTCTAGAATGTAGATAAATGTTCATAAATAAGCACAGCTTGAAGTCAGATTGACGATATTTAGAAATGTAACAACTGCTCCAACGCCGACAGCGCGGCCATTTGTGGCCATTACAACAACAACTGTGGCATTTTTTTCATAAAGGATGAAATTTTACAAGTGAACGATAGCAAAAGTCCAGGACAGGATGGTGATATGATAAGCAACTACTTTCCCCGTGGTACATTAGATCGAAATAAGAAAAAAAAACTGCTCCTCCCATAGAAATTGTCGATCAGCTGATTTGGGTTCCTATGGGAGGTTCTTATGTTCCTTGAGGAAAGTTGTTCCATACCACCAGCCGGTCCTGCATTTTCATATCGATCACTTGTAAAATTTCATGCTGCAGAAGTTCTGCTTTTTAATGATCATTTATCTGAAAAAAACCTCGTTTATAGAAATGTGCATGGGAGTTGGGCGCGCCCATCTTTGTGAGTTTAATAAAATTGAAATTATAATAATCGGTGTTGTTTTTATTTAAAAAAATCTTAGTGTTAGTTGCCTAGCCTACCCGCATAATCATATAAAATCGTTTTACAAACATGCTTAAGAACACTTTTTTTGTATAATTCGGGTTTGAGTAAGAGGTCAGCGTGCTAACGGTTTACTTCTGACCTCTCCCCGTCTCTTAATTTAATCCGTCATAACACAAAAGTATTCAAACTAACGTTAACTGGATTTCATAGCATTCATTTCCAAAGCACATACTTAATACAATACAATAAAATAAGTACCTACCGAATTAATCTCATATTTTTGAATGAATAGAAACAGTTATGTAGATGCACTATTCCATTATCCATCCGTAACCAGTTCGCTGCCAGACGAGTATACTAGTAGTAACATTTTTCATACATCGCTACGAGTATTCTAGGAGTTGGCTGACTTGGCTTGGAATGTGTTAAATGGTCATGTAAATATCTGCCAAACTACACAACCGGTCACTTTTAATAACAATTTAATGTACCTATTAGTAGAGGAACTAGAACTAGTTAATGTAGGTAAGTGTTTTATTAATAGACTGAATAAGGATATTATTAAAATTTACAAATTCGATTAGAAGTAACTGTACCTCTACATTTTTTTCGTAAATATGAGTCACTCTGAATATTTAACATAACGAGTTCAAATTCATGTTCTAACTTAGGTACTTATAGCTAAAACATCTTTGAACAATATGGTAACACTATTTTGTTTAAATAAAATGATCGCAGCTCTTATTCCAAATATATTTTTCCTTATCCTACTAATCCTATCCTATCCTACTAATATTATAAAGGCGGATGTTTGTGTGTGTGTTTGTTACGACATCACGCAAAAACGGCTGATTAGATTGACATGAAACTTTGCAGAAATATAAAAGGGCATCTGGAATAACACATAGGATACTTTTTACCACGGAAAAATGTCTCATTCCCACGGGATCATGCATTTTCCAATATTTTTGAAATAGGTGGCGTGACTAAGCCGATTCGCGTTTTAAACTTTTTCGCCGAATACTAACAGCGACATCTCTTGGCGAATAATGTTTCTTTCCCGCGGAATAATAGGTTGCAGCGGGTGAAACCGCTGACGGGCAGCTAGTATGTTAATAGGTTTACATAAATTACTTTTTTTATTATTGAAAGATGAAGGTCATCTGGATAAAAATACAATAAAAACGAAATCAGATTTAAATCCTACAAAGCATTTTCCTGTTTTATGGCTACATTTGTTGTCTAAGATACCTACTGGTTTTCTCCCTCGAAAGAATTGTGCACAAGTGGTGGTGGGTAAAATGGTACCCAAAAAGAGATATTTTTGCGGATTTATTTAAAGCTCGTAATTTACGAAAGCTTTTATTCAAAAGCGCTCTTCCTTCATAAAAGTTGTTGGGAAATCAATCGTTCATGAATGATCGGGTGTTTGGGGTCTGTCGATCTCTGAAAGAGGGCTGTCGTACCCCGCCGAAACGTCCTCTACGGGGCTCAACCATAAAATAATTAAAAAGTAAATAATTAAAAATCTACCAAATAATTAAAATTTTTATCGTGTATTTGTTACGTAATTTTTATTTCATTTTATTTGGGAGTTTAACTGTTTAACGTGGTTTAACACTTTCATACAAATAGTTCAAAATATTTAATACATAAACCTCCACCTATATTATACTATAACACACTTAATCCATTCACTTGTTGAGTGCCTGAACTTAGTAAATAAATTCGCAATATTTTATACCTACCTACACTCATACATAACTTAGTGATTATGAATAAGAACCTATATTATATTGTCTACCTACATTCACAACTTATGAATCGTAAGTATCAATCAATAGGAACTTCCATATTATAATAACAAAAGTGCAAACAAATATCCTTTGAGGTGGTCCTTGAAAATTATAAATAGGTACTACCTACAAACTAACTTAAAATTCACGGCAGTAAGTGTCCGTATTAAAAACGTCTTAGATAATTGATTGCATAGTCTAATAAAACATGGTCTTTCCTTCCCAGAGAAACACAAGACAACGTCACTTAGTATTGCCACTTTATTTCAATAAAATACGTTTTGGGGTAAATTCAATCTCAGAACAATGGGTTAAAATATTTCTTTATAATTTTATAATTTAGATTTACGTGTGAATTAACTTGAACTTTACAACAACACTTCAATTGTATTTATTAGTTAACAGTATCATAAATGATTTACAAAAACATCATAAGAGTGGGTAATTCTGGTAACCCACAAGCATGATGACGTAGTCATGTGTTGGTCACGTGGTTCACGAGTCTCTGAAAGAAATACCAGGCGGGCGGAGTATCTTATTATACCATGATTGATTGCCTCGTTGCGCTCGGTGGATTGAGTCGGCATACTTGTAATATGAAGCAATCAAACATGGGCCGGAATAGACTCATCTTCATACATCTGACAGTTACCCCGAGTTGTCAAAATTCATAGTTTGAAGTACATATTTCAAATAAACGGATTGTGGCTTCATTTTTTATGACGGTGCCTTTGGATAGTGTTTAATGTACCGAGAGCAGCGAGGCAATCATTTATCAAAGAAAAACGTATTTCTTTTTATTATTATTACTTTATATTATTTGTACTAGCGGCCCGCCAGCGATGTTACCCGCTGCAACTCATTTACCTTCTCACTATGACATAAAATCGCATCAAAATCTGTTGCGTGATTTAGGAGGAGTTAGTGAATTCCACGACAGACAGAGAAACACAAAAAGTGACTTGATTTTGTACTATGTATTGATTTATGGTTAGGTGGGAATAGCGCACTTACTAATTTTGGCAGCATTATCTTCTCGTTTTGATGTTATTTTTGTGAACATAATAATTGTCTATCTATTTTATTACTAGATGGATTTTGTTCGGGTTCTTAGTATTTTATTGATTTAGCAAAATCATGAATGAGTTAAAACCGTTAAAACACGATAATATGTTTTATACTTATAGTGCAAATAACAACGTACTTTAATGTCAGTTGTTAAAATCCTGTATAAGTATTTGTTTCCTTGTGTTTCTTCAAAATGCATGTTTCACGACACAGCCTTCCTCTTGCGATACAAGAAGTACTCCGCGGTCCACAAAACGACGCACACCATGCAGCAGAAACTCATCGCAACGAAACAGTAGAGGTACTTGCCGGTGCTTTCATATATTACACCTGAAAAGAAAATAATAAATTTGACTAAGTATATACTAAAGTATATATTGTTTGCTCGGAGTACATTTTTATTTGACCTAAAATTGCACAATGAACACAGTTGAACAATGTTGGTATAACTGGCGCAGATAAATAAAAAACAGTGGGATATATTGGCAACATTATTGTTGACCTTCTGCTCAAATGGCATATAATATGATAGAGACGCAAACAACAATGTTGCCAATACGGGATATGTTTTTTATCTGCAGTGTACGTTTTCCTATTCAAACCCTTACAAAATGCAGTGCTTTTTGAGCACCTAGCACTAGCGACATCAGTCAATCAGTTGTCTAGGCCACCACTACCAATACTAATTAATAACATTTATTCATAGGTATGTTTTGAATGATTTTCGAATTAGATACAACTTCCTATCAGATGGACTGTTGACCTATAGTTGCGTTTCGGGCAGCCGTATCAGTCCAAAATCGCGGTCTATGAAAGCGCCTGGAGAAGATCTATGTCCAGCAGAAGACGTCTCTCCCTCACAAAATAGAGAGTAGAAGGGAGCAGTAGACGTCTCCCTTACCAATTAGGGAAACGGCGCCTTGTTTCTGTATTTTGTGTCACCTTGCTCTTAATTATGACCATGAGAACTTACCTACATTTAATAGGGTCAGCCAGCAGCATCAGTACTCCGGAGAACAGAATGTTCAGCGCCAGGGCTGCTGGGAACCGGTCCGGAGCAGCCCCAACTAGCACTAACGGGAACAAACTGCACCTAGCATTGCGCCAGGTCTTTAGAAACATAAAAAAATGTCTTACTTATCATAGGATCCGCCAGCAGCACCAGCACTCCAGAGAACAGGATATGCAGCGCCAGGGCTGCTGGGAACCGGTCCGGAGCGGCCCCAACCAGCACTAACGGGAACAGGACCTGGACTGAATACCGCACCAGTCCATTGGCAATATAAACAAACATCTTACTTATCATAGGATCCGCCAGCAGCATCAGCACTCCAGAGAACAGGATGTGCAGCGCCAGAGCTGCTGGGAACCGGTCCGGAGCGGCCCCAACCAGCACTAACGGGAACAGGACCTGGACTGAACACCGCACCAGGCCCGAGATTGCTGTGATCGCGAACACGAACCGTATGTCGCTGCACAACACTAAAGCTGAAAATATACAATCATTTATTAGCATCGTCTAGTTTCGTGGAAAATATCATTATAAATCAATACACAATCATCTTCGTGTTTTACACGAATTCTACGGGTCTGCAAAGCGTGTACTTATAAGTACTCGCATAAAACGCGTAGAACCTACCCCTATAGGGTAGTATACTACGTGTGTAGATACCGTTTGATTATCTATGATGAAAAATATCGCTGAATCCTTGGGTCGTAGAATCTAAGTTCTATGAAATAGATCAACTTGCGCTATATATCTTTGACGTCATATCTAAATGCTTATTAAACTCTACAAACGAACTATACGCTACATCCTTTTAAAGTCATAGATAGGTATAAATACGTACCTATTCGAAGAAACACTGTTATGCACGTGCCACCGAAGAATATTTTTCTACTATCAACTTGATAGAAATACGTAAATATAGCTAACAATATTCGAGCTATGAGATCAGCTACAGCTCCCACCATCACACATGAAGCTACTTGCATCTGAAATAAAGAAAAGCATAAATATCTCTATCTTCATGTGAGACATCGGGTTATCATTGAGTCATCCGTCTTATGATTGGTTGACAGCTATACACGACGCATAGAATAGTATTATTCCGCGTCGTAATAAGTGGTGAATATTGTTTATCCAAAAATCCTGCGTATACAATATACCTTGCACTGCTATTCGCAAATGGCCTGAAAATAGCGGTGAGTAAGGTAAACGGCCACTTGAGGAGTGGACATATGACCAGCAGTGGACTGTTTTGGTTGTTGATCTACTTCTTACCTCTGTGTACCCATATGAGAATAAAAGCATAGGTTCCATTGCGAGGTAAGTGACATCAGATACGAAGGCAAACCCTAATCCGACCAGAGTACTGACGAAGCGAGGATCCTTCAACAGATCCATGTCTACGTTCTCGTACACGGTTTTCCTAAAAGAATAAGCAATAATAAGAATATTTTATAATAGCAGTAGGACGTGACTAATAACTTTTTGGATACTCGGTATTTTCTTGGTATTTTCTAAAAAGAAACTCTTTTCTCGGAAAACTTAAGCAACTAGAAATTGTACTATTAACGATACTTAACGAAAATTGCAGGACAGGCTGGTTATAAAGAACAACTTTCCCAAAGGAAAATTAAATTATGTTACTGCCTGTTACTCCTTCCGTTCATCATACGTGGACAAAGCACAAAGTAAATAAAATATTTCATCAACTTACATAATACTTTTCTGTATAGATTCGTGTCGTTTGTGTGGTTTAGCTTCTTTCACTTCTCTTGCTACTGTAGTTTCGTCACCTGACAACATTTTCACTTTGGCTTCATCATATTCTTCGTACGACAATTTTGTTATGTTTATTACTTCACAATGTGGTGCTAGTTCTGTAAGGGTTAGTTATGAAAACAGACATGTTAACAAAATGGGTACAAATGGGTAACAAACCACACATAAATCCGTGCAAAAATGTACTGTACAAATTAGTTCTTTGACCAACAACAACATTAAAATAACAGTGTGGGTGCAGAAATGTACAGTGTAGGTGCAAATTAATGAATTATCCAATTTAATACACCTGTATGAAATATAAACAAGATGAAATGTCACCATGACTGATATCATCCATGCAACAACAATCCTTAAACGTTATTATGAGATTATCATAATCACCACAGATGATGATGTTGAAGATCTTATGAAATCGTGTGACAAGTTAATTACAATAATATAATCTACAAGGAAAAACAAAAAATCCAAGTTACAATACTGTTGTCGATTCAAATTCAAATTCAAATTCAAATACTTTATTATAAATAAACATACTTACAAATAGGTAAACTTATACAAAACAATTATGTTGCTAACTATTTCCTAAACTAAAAATATAAAAATATTTTTGTATTATAGGGTAAATAGGCAGCAGACATAACTATTCTAAATAAAATATAATGATAAATAAAAATACTACTATACAATTTAAAATAAACTTAAATACACCTTAAAATAACACAATAATAACTAAAATCTATCCTAACGGTGGAGACGTGAGTGGTAGCTTTCCTCGGAAGCGACGGAACACGACTCCCTGCGGCCAAAACTCCGGCGACGTGAAGACGCTCAGTGTAGCTGTCGGGACTCGCACCACGAACGAGTTGAAACCCACCCAATGGCGCGATTCCAGCGGCTCCACGTATACTCCGAGTCTCGGCGTATCCTTGAAGACACCTGCCTTATGCCTCGCGAAGATGTAATCCAACACGTCTTGCTTGGTAGTAGTGTCGTGCAGGCGGGAGACATAAAGCGATGTCCTCGGCGTGAAGGCGCGCAGCGGGATATTAGCCTCTACCGGTGCGGTGCCGCACTTGTTCTGGCGGGGTTGCCTTCTGCGCTTCTTCTCAACCAAAGTAAACCCATCCGCATCTACTTGGTCACTGCGCTTTTTAAGGGTTGGTTCAAAGAGTGGGAATTTAGCCAAACCCTTATTGTTCGCCGCTGACGCAGCAAGCGGCTTAGGAGGCCGGTTTTCGATCTTCCGGCGCCGACGTTTATCGTTGTCAGCAGTCTTGCCGGGCGCAGCTGGCGGCGGAGGCGCAGCGGCGCGGGGCGGGTCGAGCGGTGCGGCGGCGGCGGGGGGCGCGCGCGCATGCTGGTCGGTTCGCTTGGTGGGCGAATCTGCTGATGAGGCGCTTGTAGCCGATGCGTATGATTCACCGGCGGCACGCATTCCTCGATTTTCGTTGTCAGCAGAACTCGAAGTCTCAGCTGACCTCGTTGTTGACTTTCGCAACAAATCTATTTCGGTACGCAAGTCAACAATAGTTTTCTCTGAGCGTTCGAATTTTTGCTGAAATACTTCCAGCTTGGTTTCCAGGATGCTGAAGTCCCTTAGCAGCCGGGTAACATCCTGTTGGTCGAGCTCGTTCGGAAGTTTCTTATGAGTAGCCCTCACGAAGACTGGCACTTTTTGGTGATCGGTCTCCTTCAGGATATTCATAATATCTTGCAGGCTCTTCTTGCCATTTTCGTCCCCTGTTCGATGGGGCACACACTTCGCGTTCAGCTTGAGCCACTCACACAGCAGCGCCTTCGCCTTGCATATGTCGTCCACCGAGAAATAGGTCGAGCACAGCTGGATAGCGGAGGCCTCGTTTGTGATGCTTAGTTGATCTTGCAGGAACGCGAGGACATCGTTGGCCAAGAAAGATGTATTCGTCGATAAATACATAATGCCAAAAATAGTGCTTGTGCATATAATATTATAATCAAATCTAGTATGGATGCTAATGATTTCATGTTCCAAAATACAAAACTAGGTTTTTGTTGCACTTAAAATTAAGTTTTTATCTCAGGTAAACAATAAAACATTTTGAAAGAGATGTTCTGTTTAGAACAATTTCCTTTACGTAGTTAGGTTTCTAGTCATGAAGATGATACTTATCTAAATCAGAAGGAAACAATAACGGAATTCTAAAAGACATTAAAATCCTTGTCTCTTTAAAAGCCCATTACTCACCTTTTTTTTCCTGTATGACTCTACAATTTTAGCCCTGGACTATCAAATCTACACCTGACTATTTTGAAGAGAGCGAGGGCTCACCCGGAATATCTCTTACCAGGCATAGCATCGGGATCTTTGATCATGTGCCACTCAACAGGATGCATCACCACCATGGCGAACAGCAGGTGCAGGTCCATCGCCATGATGAGGGCCAGGGTCCACCGGAATCCATACTCAGTGAGGAGATAGGTAACCTGTAATGTTTATAGCTAGTTATCTTATTTGGTGCACAAAAATGTGAGTGACTCTCAAGCTTTTGTCAGACGTGGTGTATGGCCGTTTATTACAACCGTTTGCACTCTGCTTACCCCACAAGGGATAAAGGCGTGATATATGCATGTGTATGTACCTATGTATGTATAATTTACCAAGAGGGGGAAGGTGATGGAAGCCATGCTGCTCATGGACTGGTTGGCGCTCATCATCGTGGTCCGCTTCTTCGTGAAGTAGCAATTGAAGGCGGTGAAGCTCACTGGTATCATCACGCCGAAACCAGCTCCTGAAGATTCAGCATCACAAAATGAGTGAACATTGACAATATGACATAAGTACCTACGCTTAGATAAACGATTGCTTCGCTGCGCTCGGTAGATCGAGCATTTTCCAAAGGCACCGTCAAAAAAATTAAGCCGAACATTGCATGTATTTGTTTATTTGCAATTTTTACTTCAAACTATGAATTTTGACAGTTCGAGTTTAAATAATTGGGCAAATTATTTTCTATTCAGGCTCATGTTTGATGGCTTCATTTTACAACTACGCCGACTCAGTGTACCGAGCGCAGCGAGGCAATCATTTAACTTCTTGGAGTCAGTTCGATAATATTTGATATAGAGAGACTTTAAAATTATGATGCTGGATGCTGCATTTTTTTTTCAATAAAGCTTTTTGTGTTGGACCTTGATGACTGTAGCAAAGCAAGTCATCGGTTACTTTTAAGCATTAAGTAACGTAGAGAAGCTAATGAGAAAGCTAAATAGGCAACATTCATGAGAAAGGTCTTGAGAAGAATACTACTCCCAAATTGTTTTCTTGACATTTTGTTGAGAATTAGAAAAAGTCAAAATCGACCAAGTGCGGGTCGGACTCGCGCGCTAAGTGTGCCGTACCATTGTGTATGAAAAAGACATAAAATCAGGTTTGTTGTATGAGAGCTCCACTTAATTATTACTTTATTCTACTTTTTTGTATTTATTGTTATAGTGGCGACAGAAATACGGCATCTGTAAAAATCTCCAGTCTCTAACTTTACGGTTTATAAGATACCGTCTGGTGACAGACGGACAGACACAGACAGCGAAGACTCAGTAATAGGGTTGCATTTTCACCCGAACACCCTAGGCAGGTACGGCACCCTTAAAAGGAGACGAGTGTGAAGAATAGAAAGACCCGTACAATTTAGGCAAACTTGCAAAATTTTCACAGTAGGCCGGATTTGAACCAGCGACCTTTGCCTCACTCCAAGCCCGCGAATTAAGCAAGTGCATTTGACCAACTAACGCGTGGTGGTAACGTTAGTGGTCAAATGCACTTGCCTAATTCGCGGGCTTGGAGTGAGCCGCTGTAGCCCAGTGGTAGAGGCGTCGCCAGTACTGATGGCAAATGTCGCTGGTTCAAATCCAGCCTGCTATGAAAATTTTGCAAGTTTTCCTAAATTGTATACCTAACACTGGAAATGTTTTTGGGTGTTCAAGACCCGTACAATAAAGTTAGCACGTGCAGCACGTGTAGAATAGGTGATTAACCTGTGCGTAATACCTACGCCTCACTAGACGACATTGTAATTTGATAGTGCCTACCGATACCAAGTCTGTAGATTGTCTGTATTTACAGTAGCAACGAGATATCTACGTCAATAAATATAATTATGAATGAAACATATCATTATTATCTACCTACCAAATATTAAAGTAATACAGTATTCGCTGAATCTCATTCACTGACATCAGATCTTGTCAACAAAATCTGTTTAAACAGCATTATAAATTAATGCATTATTTAATTACGTTTATGATTTGAATTTCACGCATTTGCAGGATGATATAAATCTGCGTTATTCAATCATCATTATTATAATTTACTAGCTTTCCGCCCGCGGTTTCACTCGCGGTATTTACCTGTTTGGTCTAATAAAAAAGTTTGAAATACCTACCTACAACTCAAATAATCTTTGTTCTGAATGGAGTTCAACTACTCGACAACAAATGGCGCCACTGCTGAGGGATTGGAAAAGCCCTTATACTTATCTTTAAAAATACGCCCTTTAATTTAAAACGGGAACTTTCTTGTTCAAGGAGGGCTAAAGGGCTATTGCACTATATAAGTTCCTTTATCGTACCGAGAATCCTTTTTAAGTTTTATCGGCACGTACATTTTATCAACTTAGTTTTATTATATATAATAATTTTCGTGCATTTACCTATATTTTGACAACAACGTTTACCTATGTACCTACTATACTAGCTACCTTCTTTTCATAATTTTCGAAGATGGAGAGCACATCCATACGAAGATCCACACGGCAAGTACCTAGGTATTTCTTGTCGTGTGACGACGGCTTAGAATAGCATCACCCCAATTTTACTGGAGGGTGTCGTAAAAAGTGACTAAGGAGAATAATTATTCAGGGAATGGGCAGCAGCGCGTTTCCTGTCAATTAACATCTAGCACTGCGCTCGCCAATACGCCTGCCAAGCGTGATGAGTATGGCAATAGGGGATGGAGACACCTATGTCCAGCAGCGTACTGTTGTGGCTGTAAAGTTAAGTAAATGTATTTCTTGAACGCTATGAAACCTTTGTATTTTTTCCTACCTCTTATGATCCCGAAAGTGAAGACGAGCTGGTAGGTCTTCTGCACGAAGATTGTCAGTACATCGCCGAGCACGAAGAGGGCAGCACCGACCAGTCCTACTTGACGGAACGAGTACTTCTTCAGAGCTATGCCGCTTATGAAGCCTGGAAGCAAAAAGGATGATTATTGAAATCAGCAAGATTCTACGTTCAGTTCTAGAACTAAAATTACAAATTAGGGAAACGGCGCGCGAGGCGTCTTACCAGATGCCTCACTCAGTGTAAGCGACGATTTCGACGCTGACTTTAACTGATAATAACTGGAATCTCAGAGGGTATCGCGCCGTTTCCCTAATTTTTGTTCAAGATAACTAAGATGTTGCCACAAACGTCATATTTCTTGGATTGAATCGCCTTAGAATCATATTACGTTCTTGTATCATACTTAGACCTATATTTCGTCCTCGTATTGAATCTAGCAAGCAACACTGGCTATGTAACAAGTGAACATCGCGAAAATCTTTACCTCACAGTGTTTCTTCTGTAAACTGCCTATTTTGTGCTTAAGTTGAGTTTATTTATATAGGTAGGTAAATATTATTTATATTCACGCTCAAACAAAATGGTTCCTTGTCAAAACTAATCTGCAAAACATTTAAGTGAAAGTAGCTCCCTACCACGTGTCTGTGATTGCTTGGTGAAGATCAAAGAACTGTTTATAAAGCTTATGACCCATTGGTATCAAAGAAAGCCCAAAAGCAAATGCGTCCCAGTCGGTGTCTTTGCCCAATCACTTGTAGACTTCGCGGGTCCACAGATTAGGGCCAGTAGTAATATGAGACTAGAAATTTGAGCTCTATTAAGGCTAGACGAGTTTGGGGATTATGCCCATACAATTAGGATCAAGTGGTGCAATCGGGGTGGCCTAGATTAACTGCTGCGGTGCGGTTCAATAGATGTCAATAGACGCGATACAGTTGGAACTTTTCCACGAGTTTCGAAAGTTCTTCTTCTTCCTTGCACCCCTCCCACTTTAGGCCAGAAACACACGCAACGTCCGTTTGTGCGTCGTTTGTCAATTCTATTTTCCACCCTATTTTCATTTTATGCCATTTGATGCCATGTGATGCCGGCTTAGAATAGCATCACCCCATTTCTTTCCTGTGGGTGTCGTAAGAAGCGACTAAAGGACTCGAGGGTATCATGTGTATTGCAATTTTAGGCGACATGCTGACAACCTGTCACTATAGCGATACACGACAATAGCTAAAACGGCCCTCAAATATGTGTCAGACGTGGCGATAACGACCGTACTTTTTTTACGGCCGTTGACGCTCTGCCTACCCCGCAAGGGATAAAGGCGTGATGTATGTATGTATGTATGTATTTTCATTTTACTTTGTGTTTCTCGCCTTAGGTGGGATCAGCTCTCCTAACTTTTCTGCGCCATTTCGTTCTGTCTAGGGTAGGTAAGTGGTCTTCTTTTTCCATTAGGCTGGTCACGTTTTCCTATTTTTAGGTCGTGGAACGCAACTCATAATTATGTCATTAAACTTAATTTTCACGAGTCAAACTGTAGGTATGCCACAATTTATGCAGATGAGATCCAATCCGTCTCATGGTCATGGATGATTTTATAATTTTGATTATATTAACTCATTATTACTAGATTCCTAGATTCATAGGTCATTATAGGATTAGAGCCAGCCATTACTAAACTGGCTACTGTTGCCAGTGTCACTTTAGCAGACGGCGCGCGGGGCGCATGCATGCATGCCTACTACAGATGACTCACACAGTACTAACCTGGAATATCAAGGGAACTCAAGGTAACTACTTCATATTTCTTGGATTAAAATTGGTTCAGGACCATTGACGTTTTTGTATCAGATTTTGCTGTTTTGATATTCTTTGAGATTTTTTAAAGTAGGTACCTAGCAACCGTGGCTATGTAACAATTGACAATCGCGAAATAAATAGGCTCGAGTGAACCTTCTGTATATTTTTGTGCTACTATTGCCAGTGTTGCCTACCGCATTGAATGAAATGCGTATACGTCACTGGTGTCAAATATCTATTGATCTGTGTCACTTTTGTACCCGCTTTCCGTATATCGAACACCGTGGGGAAGCTATCGGGTTACAAACAGTGTACCTACCTACGTTTCGTTGGTCAACTAGGGTAAGCTTATTCAGTCTAATAACCATAGTTACGTACGTGTCAGAACTTGCTAAGGTGGTTCATAGACACGCCGCAGGTTCTACGATGCCGACTCATTGGTACCTAGGTAGGTATGTATGTATATGTCGCAGTAAAATAGTTATAGCCGTGATATAATTATATCCCTAGGGATATAGCTATATGCCGGGACATAGTTATACGAAAGCGATTCATTACTATATCACTAGGGATATAATTATAAAACGGTCGAAGTTTAGTGATATAGTTAGGTATATCACTAGATTCAGTTTAGTGAAATAGAAATATTGGTTTTGTCTTTATTGAAAATCAACTTAATGTATCCTGCAGAGAGTCACAATACTTTTCTGACATTAACACGTATTACAGTAATTCCAATAGCAATTTAAAAAAATCATTTTTATCTTTAAATATTTAAACATTAACAATACACTATGATGATGTGGATGGTGGTGGTGATGATGATGATGATGGTGGTGATGATGATGTGATGATGATGATTATGATGATGATGATGATGATGATGGTGGTGGTGATGATGATGTGATGATGACGATGATGATTAACACGTATTATGGTATCATCATTATCACACCATCATCATTATCATCATCATACCATCATCATCACCACCATCATCATCATCATCACCATCACCACCATCATCATCATCATCATCATCACATCATCATCACCACCATCATCATCATCATCACATCATCATCACCACCATCATCACCATCATCATCATCATCATCACCACCACCATCATCATCATCATATGTATTTTTTAAATTGCTATTAGAATTACTGTAATACGTGTTAATGTCAGAAAAGTATTGTGACTCTCTGCAGGATACAATAAGTTGATTTTCAATAAAGACAAAACCAATATTTCTATTTCACTAAACTGAATCTAGTGATATAACTATATCACTAAACTTCGAACGTTTTATAATTATATCCCTAGTGAGATAGTAATGAATCGCTTTCGTATAACTATGTCCCGGCATATAGCTATATCCCTAGGGATATAATTATATCACGGCTATAACTATCTTACTGCGACATATATGATGCATGTAGGTACATGCATCATATATCACGCCTACCTTGCGGGGTAGGCAGAGCGTAAACGGCTTTAAAAATAATTACCAAATATTTTAAGGGGAAGACTATTCCGTGAAGCTGAACAACTTCCCCAAAGAACAAAGGTCGAAAAAGGAGAATAAAATTTTTGGAAAATTGTTCAGGTTCACGGACTTAAAATATTTGGAGTACTTTTTAAAACACTGTTCTTTCACACTCATTGCAGACTGCTCCGTAAGGCGCTAGTCGCCGCGCGCCGCCACCGGTAAACTTCATGACGTAACCTTTGGGTAGGTATGTTATGCCAAACATGTTATTTCAACATATTTTAAATAATCATGAAATATGACATCCCGACCAAAAAAATACTATTAGGTGTCATATTCATAGATACAATTCTAAATTCAAGAGCGATATGTCTTTTTCTTCAAGTTAGCCACCAGCGGAACTTGCATAGTGCAAAGTTCTAGGGCAAATACAAGAACAAAAAAGAAACAAACATTTTAAATAACCCAAATCGAATATTATAGGTAAAACGTTTACCTGGTAACCGGCACCGTCTGTCGTCTGGTGCCAGCTTAAAATAGCATCCTATATCTTTCCCGTGCGTGTCGTAAGGGATTTGAGAGCTGATGTGTACCTATAGCAATTTTAGGCGGCAATCTAACAACCTGTCACTATGGTGACACACAGTCTTGAATGACTTTCAAACTTTTGTCAAACCTGGTGTAAACGGCCGTTTTTTACAGCCGTTCTACCCCAAAAGGGATATAGGCGTGTACCTACTTATTTACTTACTCCTGTGGCTCAGGGACCCAAAGTGGGTCTTGGCCGCTGACACGATCTGCTGCTAAGTACTTATCCCGATCCTGGACCGCTTCACGCCAGTCTGTCGCTTGAAGGTCGTGCAAGTTTCAACAACATCACTCCAGCGATACTTAGGACTACCAACCGGTCGTTTACCGCTAGGTCTTCCCTGATAAGCTTTCTTAGCGCCACGATCTTCCTCCATTCTTTCAACGTGTCTGAGCCAGCGGAGACGGTGAGCCTTAATGTGTGTTACCTGATATCGAAAGGGCTCCATTATAGACTCCTATAACAAGTGGCAGCCCGCTGGCGCCGCCTTGCTCCATGAAGAAATTGTTAAACAGGATCCCGAACGCATTGGAGGACCCGAACCCGAACATCTGCAAAACAAAAGACTACATAAAAGACCTCTCAGGGCGTCTCATCGAGGCAACGGGGGACCCAAAGGCTGGCAGCTATTTAGGCCAAAGAATTAGTCTGGCCATTCAAAGAGGCAATGCTGCCAGTCTTTTGGGCACCTTGCCTCGGTGCGCCGCCTTGGGGGAAATATTTAATTTGTAACTTTTAACTTTAAGAATTTGTGAATAAAATAAATAACAATGCCATTATGAGCGCGCGTGGTCTCGAAGTTTTCACACGTAACGTACCTATCCCTGTTTTCTTTCCGAATAATGCATGTAGAATTTGTAGTACTACGTACCTAGATATAATTCTTAGCCTGTTATAAGCATGCTACAATCGTATTATTATTTCAAAAAAAATATGAGAAGAAAATGTAAGCAATCTTCTTTTTCCATAGAAAATTATTCTCAGTAGAGTACGAAAAATCAGCAGAGCAATTTTCTTTAAAGTTTTGACTTTTGTGGGAAAAAAATTTTATCCGTTGAGACTAAATACTTTAAGGTAGGTATTCGTCTGTGTATAGCAGTTTGTACGAGTAGAACGAACAGACGACACCAAAGCGCTCATTCACAATAAATTAAGGTGGATTAACTTGTTTTGCGGAAATTCATTGGCTTCTTTACCCTTGACCGGAACATCAAATTGTTACTCCATTTTCGAACTAAATTGGAGCTCCATATTTACCCGACTGTCTCAGAAGGAGGCGATGGTTGTGTTTTGCGAAAATGTGTAAACAAGAAATTCGTTTTCACAGGGTACATTCTTGGTACATTCTTTGGTACATGCCACTGGGTAGATCTTGACATGTGAGGTGTCGTTAGATTCGTGTCAGCCAGCAGTGCGAGTGACATTGGCCATAAATTCAAAATGGCGCATAACATAAATATAATACAATTTTGAAATCATTAGTTTTTGGTTTTTAGTGCATCGATCCGTAACAGTTTTTAATACAACAGTGTAATCCGATTCCAACTGCAACGACTGGTCTACTTTCTACTAACTACTCGTATTTCTTAACAGAAACCCCTAGAGCCAAGTTTTTATACAAACGTACCTATCCCCTGTTTTCTTTCCGAAATCCGAATAATGCATGAAGAGCACATGAAGAGCTATAGGTACCTAATTCGTTTTTAGGGTTCCGTACCTCAAAAGATAAAAAACGGAACCCTTATAGGATCACTTTGTTGTCCGTCCGTCTGTCCGTCTGTCTGTCATTCCGTCAAGAGATTTTATCTCAGGAACACGTAAAGATATCGAGTTGAAATTAAAACGGTATACCTACTCAAGTCTATGAACGCTAGTAGTTGTGACAAAATCAAGCACCTAACTTCAAGTTAAAAAAAGATATAGCCGTTTATGCAGTAAAACCGCGTGCTTTTTTTTTACCCTCTCAAAGGAATCAAAATTCACTTCTTTACTTTACTTTACACTAATTTACTTCCCCCGTAGACCTAGAACAATGAAATTTGGCAAGTAGCTTCGTTTTAAAGTACGAAAAACACTAAAAGTTTTTATTTTCATAAAGTTTTTATGGGGGAACGAAAAAAAAATCAAAATTTAAGAAAGGCTATTTGTCCAAGTGGCGTATCTTACCAACCAGAATAAACTACAAATCTTAGTACGGAACCCTCGGTGGGCAAGTCCAACTCGCACTTGGCCGGTATTTTTATTACATTAAGGCCTACTTTAAGCATGCCCCTATTTACTTGTTTTTTCAAAAAATAATTAAGTACGAGAAGAAAATCTGTTTGCCATAAAAAATATAAAATGTTTTTCTAGTTTATTAATTAATTTTCAAAACAGGTAGATGTGTTAAAAAACAAAAATAACCGACTGCGGTAATTTTAAAGTAGTATTTTGCTCTAAAAATCCGCCATCTTGAATCTATAATTTTTAAATAGGTATAGCCAGTGTCATTCGCGCTGCTGCTAAGACGAATCTAACGACACCTTATTATGTCAAAATCCAACTATCCGTTTGGGCTGTTGCCCGTAAAAAAGAATTTTCTTGTCCACATACATACATACGTATTACGTACTACACATATTATTAGGCCTCAATTTAAATTAAAAAAATATTATAACGCTACATGCATTTTTCGGGAAGATAACAGGGGTTTTACGTGGTTTTACCTAAATTTGTATGACAAGGCGGAAAACATGCATCACTCGGGTATCCTCTTATTGTCATGGGTAGGTTGTAAATTGATTAGTGTATGGTTGAATGAATTTGTTTACTTTACTAACTACAACATGTTTTACAACCATCTCAAGCACAATCAGTGGAAGTCTCGCATGTGAAAATTCAAAAATAGATCTTTTGGTCAGGATTTGTTCGCTATTTTTCAGTTCTAGACTTTAAAATACAACTAGCAGCCCGTTGGCACTTTCACCCGCTGCAACTAATTTTTCCACAGGAAAATGCATTTTCCTGGCATATGTTATAGGGTCAGGTAGGGATCGGTGACTCAGGCGGGTACATTGACTCACGCTTATATTTCGGAATAGGACAGCTATATCTATTTTTATTCTTAACATAATGGTAGCTCTTGACAACCAAACACATACAAACCAATCATCCGTCCACTCCAGTACGGTTTGATTGTGAAAAAAATGTGCGATTGGTTTTGCACCTCTAAAAATGCTTTTCAAGGTATCCAACATGTATTTTTATCGATTAAGATTGAAAGATTTATGGAAATATAATTATTATAATCGAAAGTGGTGTTGAAATACTAATTAATAAGCTAGATTTGCTAGCTCTTAGAGTAGTCTGGTACTATTTTGTAGGCTAATTATTTCAAAATAGCGTCGGCGTCTACAGTGGCTCAAATTTAAGTGGTACACAGTGACTCTAATATTCAGTACTGGCCCATCTCTCTATTTTTAGAAACATTACCAGACAAATGTAAAATATTTCTTATGGCAATAGCAATGATATGAAAAGAATACTTTGACAAATATAATTGATTAAAATGCATAGTTTAAATAAATAATATTATACATGCACGTCAGGGTGCCAAGTCCATATAAAATGTTAGAGTCACTGTGTACCACAGGGGTTGAGTCAGTGTAAACAGGTACAGGTACACAGTGACTCACATTTTTTTTCTAGAAAAAAACGTCTGGTGACCTAAGTGTCGTGTTATTTCAAAAATTGATAATGCGAAACGAAAGAGTATTAATCAATACATCCTAGATATGAATTTCAGTTTGATACTTGAAAGTTATTTATAAAATTTTATTGATTGAAGAAATCCGAGTCACTGTAGCCTACCTGACCCTACATACAAACCTTCCTCTTGAATCACTCTATCTAATCAAAAAACCGCATCAAAATCCGTTGCGTGGTTTAGAAGGAGTTAACGAATTCCACGGTACAAAGAGACAGGGAAACGCAAAAGGCGACTTCATTTTATACTAAGTATTATTGACTAAAGGTGGGCTTAAAAACCAAGCGACGCGACAACGACACGCGTGGGTGGTCGCCGTCAAATTTTGACGGCGTCGTTGTCGCTGCGGTCTTGTAGAAAAACCCGACCGCATCAACTGACAGCGCCACGCAGCAGATCCCAAGTAGCATTACGAATGTTAGTAAATTCTTACAAGTCTTTTATAAGAGTAAAGATTGATTTAGCTAAAACAAAAAGTTTTCTTTTATAATTTTATTTATAAAACGGCACAAAATTTAATCATTTGATAGACGAATCCCAAATCGACTTTTAGCAATTTTTGCGAACGTCTTTGTTGATTAAGTTTAGGAAAAATATAGATGCATAATAGTGTTGCTACTGGCGTTTTACTACTGATGAACAAAGGTTGTTTTCGTACCAGTGCCAACCGTTCATACCCAGTAAGGCGCACCCTATAGCTTGTGTTATTAATTTATCTCCTGATATTATGATATTTATTTTTGGATGTATTTTCATAGGCACTTCGTTGAAAATAATACATTATTACGATAAAGTTGACTAAAACAACTCTTTTAAAACATGCTTCTAGTAAGTTGTATGGTAGAACCCTCTGTCCTTGTGCACGACAAATTAACGTATTTCTTCAGCTGCTTTTTTTCCTGCTTATGATACCTACATTCTATAAATATAAACTCATAATTTTTTGTTACATTTGTTCTTTTGTACAAATTAATTTCGTTTTTGGTTTTGCGTGGCATATGATTAATTTGGTAGAGCATAATATACTGCATAATATGGACATAAATGTAAAGGATGATTGACTCATAAGAGATAAATACATCCGCTCGATTTATCTTTTCGCTCTACTGTTTGATAAATATCGTATATTTTCGAACCCTGCTCACTGAGACCATCTTTTTGCGCCCTAAGAGTCAGTTTCTACTGAAAGCGACGAGGTGAGACGATACGCGACGCTGCAATGTCAGTTCAAAGCGACATCAAAATGCAACGCGCGATGCCGCTCGATACATCTTGAAGCCGCACGAAACCGAGACGAGAAGAGACGCGACGCTGCAATGTCTGTTCTGGCGACGTCACCTTCGGCTGCCTGTCAGTTTGATTTCCACGCTCAGTGTTGCGGTGATAAAAAAGAACTTACTACTCTTAGAAACACGATAGGAAATAGATTAGAAAAGTAACTTGGTTCTACTTGGTACCTACTATGCGGGGAAGGTGGTTGTTATTGTACTTAAAAAAGACCATGGGCTTGTCAGACTCGTCCATTCTAGAGTTCTGTAGTCATCCATTTCAGTGTTCTCTAGTGGATAAATGCCCGCATGGCATGCGTCTGTTATACTCCTCGACCCCGGTCATACAGGCTATGCGTATCAGTTTTCTTAGGGAAGTTGTCAGCTATACAAGATCCAATATACAAATGTAATTTGTTGATTGTTAAATCTTAGATTTTTGTTGTGCTGTGGCCGAAATAAATTTAATTTCTTTCTTTCTTACATTAGAGATAACAGCTGTAAAACTAAAAACTATATCTTGGTAACTATGCATGCTAGGCTATCAGTTTTATTGGGTAAAATGTAGACCTTGATAGACCTTCATTTGAAGTGACAGCTGACAAACTAAAAACTCGTTTATCTATATAGTTATGCATGCAAGACTATCAATTTATCTGTAAAAAGTGAAGGCCTTGATAAGATGAGCATTTCTAATGACGGCTGTCATACAAAAAACTTGTTTATTTTGGAAGTTATGCATGCTAGATTATCAGTTTGTTTGTAAAAGTTGCAGACCTTGATAATACCTATATTTGAGGTGACAGGTGTCAAACGAAAAACTCGTTTATCTAGGTAATTATGCATGCTAGAATATCGTTTTTGGAAGATGTAGGCCTTGATGATACTTTTATTTTATGTGACAGCTCTCAAACTAAAACTCATTTATCTCGGCAATTATTCACGCTAGACTTAGTTTCTTTGGTAAAGTTATCACATGATGAGACCTTTATTTTATGTGACAGCTGTCAAACAAAAACTCGTTTATTTCGGCAATTACTTATGCTAGACTGTCAATTGAAAAGGTAATAACTTTCCCAAACAAATTGATAGTATTGCACGAATGATTGCCGCTATAAACGAGTATTTAGTTTGACAGCTGTCACATAAAATGAAGGTCTCATGAAGGCCTACAACTTTCCCAAACAAACATAATATTGTCTAGCATGAAAATTTGCCGAGATAAATGAGTTTTAAGTTTGACAGCTGTCACATTAAATGAAGGTCTCATCAAGGCCTACAACTTTCCCAAACAATCTGGTAATCTAGCTTGAATGGTTGCCGAGATCAACGAGTTTTTAGTTTGAAATTGTCACATAAAATGAAGATCTCATCAAGGCCTACAACTTTCCCAAACAAATTTATTGTCTACCATGAAAATTTGCCGATATAAACGAGTTTTAAGATTGGCAGCTGTCACATAAAATGAAGGTCTCACCAAGACCTACAACTTTCCCAAACAAACCGGTAGTCTAGCTTGAATGATTGCCGGGATAAACGAGTTTTTAGTTTGACAGCTGCCACATAAAATAAAGGCCTCTGCGAGGCCTACTATTGTAGCTTGAATGATTGCCGAGATAAGCGAGTTTTTAGTTTGGCAGCTGCCATATAAAATAAAGGTCTCATCAAGGCCTACGAATTTCAAAAACAAACTTATTTTCGAGCATGAATAATTGCCGAGATAATAATAGTTTATGCAACTGTCTTATAACGGAAGGCTTTAGAACGCGAGTGTCTGTTTATCACACTAGGCGCAGCCGATTGTGATAATAGTTTGACACGAGCATACTAAAGCCTAATTATATGCAGTTGCATACACTATTTTATCTTTACTCTACAAAAAAAACTATGAGAAATAATTCTAAGCTCTCCGCACTGCACTATGGCGATTGCAAGCCTATCAACCAAACCAATAACTAAACGACTAAATATTTAAATGGAGGTTCAGAAATCGAAACAACTTTTAAAATCAAAAGGTATTTTTAGGTAAATTTTTATTCGAGAAATGATTTGAAATAATGATTTAATAATAAATAAGTCCTCAATATTTCAAGTCTCATCCCGCCCGGGTGACATTTGTATTTTTTTTATTTAGTTTCTTTTGGCACAGGAAATAAAAAAGTTGCATAATCATTTAATTTTTTTGAAACACACTTGGAATTGAGTTAATTTATGTAGCTGGTGGTGATAAGGAAGTTCTTTTTAAGGTTGCATTATTATAATAGGAGTTCATAGCGAAACTGCATTCGATTATTAAAACCAACATTACTAAACAAGTGTAGATAAACGTGTTTATAGTTTGACAGCTGTCGTTTGATAGATCTCGCCAAGGCTTACCATTTTTTTCTAAGAAATTGGTAGTCTAAGATTTATAGTTTTCGACATAAACGAATCTTATTCTTGACACCTGTCATCTGAAAGATCTGAAATACTTTCTAGTTACTTACAATGCCATATTTGGAATATCATTGTATATTACCTACACGGAATTACTAGAAACTAGAGGGTTCTGTCCGGGAAATTTTTACGGAATGCTCCTATAAGGGGTTTATAACAAGTTTTGTTTAAAGCAACTGTTTGCTACTTGGGACATAGATCTCACTCAAGCAAAATTCACTCTTAACACATTTGAAATTCATCTCAATTTACTACGAATTGTTGATGTCAGATACGTCGTTCTGGATGTAACTCGGCTTCTAAAACCCTGTCAAAAATTATGTCATTCGCACGGAAAGGTACTGATGACAAAAAAAGTGGTATACGAGAGCTGATAAGGGTTTCTAGTTGGAAAATCCTGAATTACAAATTTTCCGATGGAACTTTGTTTGGGCTATTAGGTAGACAAACATATTAAAACACGTCACCTCTCAGAATCTGGGCGCCTTGGAGAAATTACATAGAAAGCCCTAATTTTTGATCTGTATAACTAATACAACAATACTGCATGCGATATAATATTGCATCGTATGCAATACTGTTGTATTAGTTTATGAAAGCTTAAGAAATGTTATAAATATTTTGTTTGACGGTTTTTAATTATTCCCAATCGTTTTCCAGGTATGAGCTCTGAACAATTTTGGAAATTCCAACCCATATAACATAGATTTAGTAAAAACTATCAAGACTCAATGTAAAGAATTTTATTAGATTTAATTTTTTAGTATAACAACACTGTACGATGTTTTCCAGTAATAAGCCGATAATCAAAATTCTCTTGTCCTGTCCTGTGTCACCGAGTTACTGCCAACCTGGATGAGTACTAACCCGTAAGCTAGCTTCAGGAGTGGATACCTAACCATGGATCACATCACATTCACGCCGTCAAGCAGCTAACGGAGAAGTGCAAAGTGTACAACCGGCCCTTGTGTTTCACCTTCGTTGACTATGAAAAGCTTATAATGAAAAGGCATTCGACAGTTCGTCATCTGGCAAACAATCAAAATGTATTGTCAGTGTTTCACTCTCTGCATCGCTGCGGTATTGACAGGTGATGTGTGGATGTCCTCCGGGAGTCAAACGGGTCTGCGACAATGCCTAAACTTTTGACCAACGTACTAGAAGATATCATGAACACCGTCGCAAAGTAGCTTGCTTGTCGGTATTCTACAGGATACATTTCGGGGAGTGTGCACAGTCTCTCCATGACTTGATACCTCCGTCACCATTCCATCTCCGGTGCACGAGACCGGTTGGGATTCCACCATTATATTGTAGACATCCCGCAAATTCGCACAAAGCGCTTCGCTTCAACATTTTAATGCGAACTGCTAAGGAGTGGAACTCCCTGCCTGCGGATCTGTTTCCGGAACGTTATAACCTGGGCCTTTTCAAGGCGAGAGTGAATAGGCATTATCTGGGCTAGTATGTTCCATCATCGTCTGCATCGTCACTTAACACCAGGTGAGATTGCGGACAAATGTTTACCCATTATTTATAAAAAAAAAAATGAAGACTTTAGATTGGAGCGAGAAAGGAGACAATTTCAACGGAATACGCATGTCGCATCTGAGATTTGCAGATGATCTCATCCTTATTGCCGAACGTTTTCTGGGTCTCCAGCAAAATATCACATCTGCATGATGCCTCCCTGAAGGTCGGTCTCAGGATGAACATGTCCAAAACCAAGATGATGACGAATCGCACCACACGTATACCTAACATCTGTGTAGGTAATGAATGATACTGTAGAGGTAGTCAGCTATCACGTCTATCTTGGGTATCGTTTATCCTTTGACTCAGAAGCACATTAAGGAGATCGAAAGAAGTATCGGACTAGGTTGGGCTTCTTTTGGAAAATTAGACGACGTCTTCAAATGAAAACTTACACAATGCCTATATGCCAAGGTCTATAACCAATGTGTTCTGCCTATTCTCACTTACGGTGCCGAAACATGGACGCTAACTAAGTAAAACGTGCGCAAGACCAAAGTCGCACAAAGGGCTATGTGGAGCGTTCAATGCTAGGTGGATTGGGGTCGGGTTGCATACAATTTTAAGTCATATTTTCACTAAGCATATGAGTCATAATGCATTCAAGTCATAACATCAATACTCATAACCGTTGTAGCATAAGCTACATAGTCATAATAAGCATAGGTAAGCGAGTGACGAGGTTAAGGTGGGCAGGACACTTGTAAGACGAAGTGACGATCGATGGAAAAAAGCAGCCACGAAGTGGTGGCCAAGATTAGTGAAAAGGTCAGTGGGCAGACCACCTGCTCGATGGTCCGACGATATCATCAAGCTTATATGACATCACTGGCACAGGCTGGCACGGGACCATGAGGGTTGGATTAGTAGAGAGGAAGCCTGTACCCCGCAGTGGGTGGATGGCTGAGGATGATGATGATGAACCAAAATTCTGACCTTCTATGCGCTTCCGTGAGATATTTTAGTATTTTTGTCTCCTTCATAGCCCATACAAAGTTCCGTCGTTAATTTTGTAGTTCAGGATTTTCCAACTAGAACCATTCATTCATTTACCTACCACTCTAATGCGGATGGAGCGTTTTACATTGAAAGCAAAGAATAATTTTGCGACAGTAACCAGAATTGAAAAAGGCCATAGCAAAATTTATCCATGTATAGGTATCTACTGCACAGGACCTGCAGCAAATGTTTGACGACCTGTTCCATGCCTCACTCAAAATCGGCCTAAAAATGAACATGGGTAAGACAAAGGTGATGGCGACAGCCGATTTATCACAAATCCCCATCACATTGGAGGGTCGACAGCTGGAACAGGTACAACACTACGTCTACCTTGGACAGCAACTTACACTTGGCCGTGATTCTCTTGGGGCGGAAATAAAGAGACGGATCCAGCTAGGATGGGCTGCATTTGGCAAGTTGAAACACGTGTTGGAGTCTAAAATACCTCAGTCGCTCAAAACAAAAGTGTATGACCAATGCATCCTCCCCGTGATGACGTACGCGTGCGAGACGTGGACCTTGACGAAAGGTATGATCCACAA
This sequence comes from Phthorimaea operculella, assembly GCA_024500475.1. Classification (NCBI taxonomy): domain Eukaryota; kingdom Metazoa; phylum Arthropoda; class Insecta; order Lepidoptera; family Gelechiidae; genus Phthorimaea; species Phthorimaea operculella. Next base: position 351,187 of record JANFCV010000151.1, on the reverse strand, counting down.
GCTCCAGGTCACGCAAAGGAGCATGGAACGCAGGATGCTCGGAATATCTCTACGTGACAGAGTCCGGAACGAGGTGATCAGGCAGCGTACTCGTGTAGTGGATATCGGACTCCGAGTCGCCAAGCTGAAATGGGCATGGGCTGGACATATGTGTCGCCGAAAAGATCTGAGATGGAGCAGATGCGTTCTGGACTGGAGACCTCGTCTTGGGAAGCGCAGCGTAGGCAGACCACCCGCCAGATGGACCGACGACATCAAGGATCGCGCCGGGACATTGTGGATGCAGAAAACGGAACTCCGAGCAGAATGGAGAAGATTAGGAGAGGCATATGCCCAACAGTGGGCTAAACCGTGCTGACGAAGAAGAAGAAGAAGGTATCTACTTATTTTATGGTTCCATTCTTGGATCTTCCAGTTTTTTTGCAATCCATACCCGCATACCACTGGTCGCACCAAAAAAGGGCGTAACTAGTTTCTTAAAACTTTACAGCAGAGCGACCTGCATATTACTAACAAATTATAAGGAGATATGTACATAGATCACAAAAATCTGTTTCTCCGTTCACGAAAGGCTATTTAAATTTCCCGTCATTGAAATGTGCCAAAAAAGAATGCCATAAACCGATGTATTATGGTTATAAACTTTTTCAGTGGTTTTGACTATTCATATCTAGTAAGAATTTTAAAGACTCCGGGAAGTCTTAATAACTAAAAAAACTTTGAATGAGAACGAAACATTTTTTTTTCTATTTCACTTATTAAGTATATTTATATTTTTGTATGGAATGTACCAAAAAGTGTCCCAGATATGACTTCTTCCTTGGTTTATTTGAAAATGATACTCAATTTCCCCTGTCACATTTACTTAAGAAGTCAGAAGTCCTCAATTTAAGCTCAGATATAAAATAAATTTTGCCCACCTCCCCCCACCCCACAGGCGTGACTGAAGTGTTGTCTCTGCGGATTTCCTTTGAAGACTACCTAACTTAAAAATGCCAATACCAAGTTTAAAAGAGTAATCCATCGCATGGTACTTGTGGCTAACTCAGAGCTGGAAGTCACCTTAAAAAAGAAATAGGGTTTCCGAAAAGCATATTTTGAAAAGTATAAGTCCTATCAACACACACTTAAAGACAATTTTATAAGGAATATTTCTTACCTTGACACATTTATTCTTTCTTTAATTATCATCATCATATCAGCCATAGGACGTCCACTGCTGAACATAGGGCTCCTCTAAATATTTCCACCTCGTCCGATTAGAAGCGGCCTGCATCCGGCATTTCCCCGCGGACTTGACCAGATCGTCTGTTCATCTCGCGGGTGGCCATCCTACGTTGCACCTGCCGGAACATAGTCTCCACTCGAGAATCCTCCTGCTCTACCGATTATCAGTCCTTCGAGCAATGTGGCCTGCCCATTGCCACTTCAGCTTACTGACTCTCTTAGCTTTGTCGGTTACCTTGGTTCGTCTACGGATCTCCTCGTTTCTGATTCGATCACGTAAGGAAACACCGAGCATAGCTCTCTCCATAGCTCGCTGAGTGACTCCTAGTATATTTAGGAGGCCGACAGTTAGAGACCACGTCTCGGCGGCGTAGGTCATCACTGGCATGACACACTGTTCAAACACTTTTGACTTGAGACACTGAGGAATAATTTTGGATGTGAAGATGCTGCTAAACTTCCCGAATGCTGCCCAGCCAAAGTGGATACGCCAAGTGACCTCTTTCACAAAGTTAGATCTTCCTAGTTGGACTGTTTGACCTAGATAGACGTATTTGTCCACCACTTCGAGTATCGAGTTGAAATTAGGGTGGGCGCTAAATGAGAGTTGCGCATGACTTTCATCTTGCTTGTCCATATTCATCTTGAGGCCCACTTGTTGGGAAACCCGATTAAGGTCATGTATCATTTTGCTGAGGTATTCGAATGACTCTGCCATGACCACGATTTCGTCAGCAAAACGAAGGTGAGTGATGTGTTCGCCATTGATATTGATGCCAAGTTCTTCCCATTCCAGGAGCTTGAAGGCATCTTCCATCGCATTGGTAAAGAGTTTCGGAGATCAAGATTTGCGCCAGCATGTCCAGCTAAGTTCAAGCAAAGAACTGGCGGACCGGGCCGTGTATATTTACACGAACCATTTAGAGACACTTTTACCCTCATAAATTTAAATCTATTTAAGATAGGCACACCAAATTTAGTAAACGTGTACAGACCTCCTAAATGACCTAGTATATACCAAATGTCATAACCACAAGTTTAACGGTTATGAAAATATTGACGATCAAAAATCGGCAGTTTTACCATTCACTGACATACCTGGCCATAATGAAGTCTATCTCATTTCTGGTAGAACCGTCGGGGCTCATCCAGCTCTAACTCCTATGAGGCGGCCTTCTGAAGAACGAGTTCATCATGTAGAGTTTCTCCTTCTCCAGGAACTCGGCCAGCCTCTGGCCACTCGGATTCCGATCTCCAAATTCAAATGGCTCCACCCCCAACTCATCACCGCTTCTTTCACCTAACTTTGCGTTTAAGTCCCCCATCACAACACTGTAGCTATAATATCCCAGTTCAGCCTGCCTATCTCTACTTCTAGCTCGGCGAGCTTTTCGTCGGTCCTTTAAGTGCGCGTGTTGTATGTCATCAGTGGTAATTTACGTCGGTTGTCCGTGGGTGCGTTTGCTTTGGCCGTTCGATGGAGAAGCGCCGCCCGAGGATTCTTAGCACCCCTGGTTTCAGTGCTTGGCCGGTGCCCGTTCAACGCCAGTTCTGCAACTGGAGCCGCCAGGAACATAGTTTGACTTGTACTGCCATGTTTATTTAGGGGGGTTGGATGGTCACCCGCCACGCTGATCCAGTGCGGGTTGACGGGTCGCCATTGCCTGGTCCGTTGACCAGCAGGGCGCACCAGAGGCAGGTAAGGTTGGCTTGGGCCCCGAAGGTGTTGGTAAGGCCCCTTACACCCCTATCTTTAATAGTCACTATAATTACACTATCTTTAATAGTTTCCGAGAAAAATAAAGATAACTGAAATTTGGGACATATAAATGGGGTAAAGGGGGAAAGCATGGGGGTCCAACTTGCTTCCCTTCTTTTCCTGAAGCTTACATATTATATAAGCTACACACATGCCAAGTTTCATGCTTTCTGCCGGATGGGACCATACCCCCATACAAGATCGAGCTATGAAGTCTTATTATTAGATTTTATTCGATTAGAATAATGAGTTGGTAGATAATCCACCGTGACACATATCAAAATCCAAGTCAGGCATGTCAGTGCCAATAGTGTCATCAACACGACTCCATTCGTTCACAAACCCTTTCTAACAAAAGAGATTAGAAGATTCGAATACAATCAGCACTACAGCTTGTAGTATTGAAGATTATCTAAACAAATATTAACGAAACAATAACAGAAATTATAAAATAAAATAAACTTAGCTCTTCTTAGCTACTCTTAAGTCATGCGCCGTCATATATTATTTAAATGACGATTAAGACTATTCGTGATAAAAAAAATACCTACCGTCTCCTGGGACAAAAGTTCAGACAAAGCGTGTTGTTGATTAAGCTAAAAAAATATAATTTTAGAATTCCATGGTCATTGTGTATCAAACTAAAAATAGTTATTTTTTGGTTACATCACTTCGTGATACGACCAACGGTGAAGACAAGAGAATATCTGAATGTCTGAATGTTGTCTGAATGTCACTAATTTACAGTGTTGCCGGGTCTTTGCTATAGTTTGCTCTAAATTCATTATTTTTTATTAGCAGGTTTTCTTATACACTAAAACTCGAACTTTTGGGGTTGTTTATACTCTTGTTTCTTGGTCATATTTTAACGATCTGCTTAACGTAGACGAACAGCTAATCGGCACCACAACAATTGTTACCTCAACTCACCTTAACCACCAAATGCACGAGCCCCTGTCGTGTGATGAGATTGTTACTGCCATCAGACATTCGCATTGACCTTACATCAGGCGATATACTCAAATGTGGCGGAGTGGAGCTCAACTCGTTGTTATGGAAACTTTTTGTTTGAATGTGAGAGAAAGAGCGAATTCCGGGTGGTTTTAAAGTGTCTCGCATTAGTGCCCTCTCAAGAACAAAGGTGACCTTTCTGACTGCAAGTCATACCGCGGTATTCCGTAATAATCGCTCGCCGAGAGGCTTTTGCAAGAGCCTTATTAAACCGCTTGAAGGACTTTATATTTTTTGGATTTTTGTGTTAATCAACTGCAGGAAAAAGCAGAGAGCAATGTCTTTAGTTGTAACTCTGCTTTGTTGGTCTATATGTCGCAGTACGATGGCAGCTAGAATAAAAAACCGGCATATGGCAGAATCGTAGACTTCCTTCGGCCATCGTCCTAAGCTGATCCAGGTTTTTGGCCAAAAACCTAGGATTTCCAGGGCATCCGACGCTACCTCCTATCCTTCAGAGCGTCTAACGCAATCCTGCTGTTGAGGCTGTATGACACTACACCCAAACTTTAGGGTGTCTAACGTCTCAAGGAGTGCAACTCTACCCTTAGTAATCGGAGAGAGATGCATAACTCACCTCTCCACTCCTTATTCCCCGGAAATGAAAAAAAAAAAACATAATACTAAACAAATCTAGTATTTCATCCAAAATGCTAGGCCAAAAACTGGATCAGTTTCGGACGAAGGCCGAAGGAAGTCTACAATTTTGCTATACGCCAGCTTTTGACATCGCACTGCGACATGTATACCAATGACCTATGCTTTCTTGCAGAATTCCCAGATGGCCTGCAACAACTGAAGACCGTTTCTCCCCAAGCACGCTGCAAATTTGACCTGAAGATCAGTGTCAAAAAGATAGAATTCTTCTTCTTCTTCTTCTTCGAGTAGTACACCAAGTCGTTCAACAATTCGATGAACCCTAGAGTCAGAGTTTTTCAACCACCTACTATAAGTAGCAGGCCTCTGACATGATTGTGTAACGACCGCCGTCTAAGTGATCAGATCATTCACAAAAGTGATGTCAATGGAAATACAAGGTCGTGAGACACTGAAAATTAAGTTTGGTGAAGATATGATGACACAAGTTGAGAAGTTTCGATATTTAATGTGACCTTGATGATGAGATGAATAGCAGAATCAGTGTGGCAGCCGGAGAGAACATCATCATTCCTGTTGGTGACTATGGAATGGTTTTATTTCAAGTTGATATCTTAACGCATTCCCGAAAAAAGGGATCTTGGCAGACGCATAACCAAGTGACAAGTAATACAATAATATAACTATTCGTGTAGAATAATTTATGGGTTTAGTTCAGTTTTTTCCTTAAAATGTATAACAACAAATACAACTTTTAGCACCGCAAAACGCAAAATGAGATTTACAAATATACATTACATTTTCTTTCGCAAATTCTGCTCGGGCATCAAAGTTGTCGGATTTCAGCATGTAATTTGTGAAAATTTGATAAACTGTAACAAAGCATGTGTTTAGAATATTGTTGCCACTCGATAGTGAACTATCGATTGTAAAACGATAGACAATCGATAGTAACGATATCCTGAACTATCGATAGTATTACACCTTGTCGACAGTATTGCTTCATTTTGAATTATCTATACTATTATTAGGCCTATCGATTGTATAGGCCTGAATAAATGAAAACTATCGATAGTTAAACCATCGGTAGTACGGCAACAATAGTTCAGAATTTACATAAAGCTTGTTCTATATTTTTTACTACATTTACCTTGCTGATAAATACGTCTAAATAGCAGTAATTCTGTTTATCCGGCAACACTGGCCTGGTGAACCTCTCAGCGCGTTGTCAACGTGACGGCGTCGTGGCGCGCCGCAACGACGCCGTCGCTCGGTTTTTCTGGTTCCCCATACAAACCCATACAAACCAGTCATTTGACGGCGACAACGACGCGCGTCGTTGTCGCTGTCGCTTGGTTTTTAAGCCCACCTTTAATGGAAAACATCGTCATCATGGGTTCGTATAGGAAAGTTTTTTTTTTTGTAAACTTGGAAAATATTCTACCGCTGACTGGATTTGAACCTGAACTTTTGCTATTAGTGTTGACGACGCCTATCTTTAATCTCGGCCACCGCAGCTTAATCTTTGCCTGCGAAAGTAAGCATGTTTATCTTGGCCACCAACGTGAAAAACAAACCTACATAATGAACCCACTATACAAGAAATTGAAATTGTGACATCACTTAGATGATAGAATGTAAACAATCTACCTACCTACTAAAATAAATGTTTATGCTAACATAGGGTAAAGTACGGATAGATGCGCCGTTGGGATAGTTGCGCAGGTTTCGAAAACACTATGTTCTAGTGAATTTTAGCAACATAGTAGTCTTCCTCCTGAAAGCTCAAGTACCACGTTAATTATTGGAGTAATTGCACAATTTACGCCAGTTTAAAGCAAAAATCCTCGGTAGCGTGGTCAAACCGGGCGTCGAGATTATTTTAGCACATTTTGTTTTTCGGGTATCTTTTCCCACGATTGTAGAATCGCTCACATTTTTATTTCCTCATATGCACTACTTTATAAAGTATGTGCCCATTTATTAATTATTCCAAAATATCAAATCATTATTTTTTTAATTAAATGCGCAACTATCCGTACCAAAAAGGATATTTGCGCAGGTTTTTTGGACGGATAGTTGCGCTTTGGGGGATAGTTGCGCAGATTGATATTTTTGTTTATTTTAGTATGTTGCAGATGGATAAAATGCTTCTAAATTACAGTCTAGATATGGTCGTTGTTCAACATACATTTTTATGCTACCTACGCGTTGATACAATTTTTTTACTGAAATAATGACTTAGCACTCAATAACTTTAGAAATACTTAGTAATAATATTAAGGTTCGGAGGCCTATTCGATTTTTAAAATAAGTATTTAATCAAATTAATTTCAAATTGGTTTGATTTATATAAAGTACAAATTTCAAAGTAAGTCACCTAAATAATCTTCAAAGCGCAAGTATCCCCCCATGATTTTTTAGTGCTGCGCAACTATCCGTGCGGGTGCGCGACTATCCCTTTTTCAAGAGGTCAAATAAAACTGGATTTACAACAAAACAATAAAAATTTAATTCATGAATTAGGGCTTTAATGAAAGATTAAAGATCAATCGTTAAACCTGTAAAGATAATTTTGTAAATAAATTCTTAATTATTGAGTTATAGAGCATTTTCCAAAAGGTGCGCATCTATCCGTACTTTACCCTATTATGCAATCTAGAAAAAATATGTGAGACTTATATCTCTAGCAGGGTCAGATCATAATAAAGTAATTAAATAGTTCTAGACACCTTGAAGAAAGAAAATGAAAAATAAGTGCAAGGTTCTTCCGGTGAAACGATACACTAGTGGCGCCTATAACTAGAAAAAAAGAAGTCATGTCTATTATATAGGAAATAGGAACATAGATCGACAAAACTAAAAAATACCCATATTTGGACCACCCATTGTAACTCAAATCAGCTGATCGGCAGTTTTGTATTACCTCCCGGTAATTATTTTTTTTCATCTTTCGACCTATGTTCCTTGGGGAAAGTTGTTCTTTATCACCAGCCGGTTCTGAGTTTTTGCTATCGGTCACAAGTAAAATTTTACCCTATAGGTACCGGGACGGTGTAAGAGACGGTATACTGGATACTCTGCGGGCATGAAAGACAAGACGAACCTGACGATTTTTTCCTGTGGAGTATGATTAATTGATTTCTCATAAATACATATTATATTCTTTCCTTTTCTAATATTTTTTTTGGGATGTTTAAAATCTCAGTACCTAGAGTAATCTGGCTTAATTCAGTGTAAAGCAGTTTATAAATGTCAAAATCCTTAGATAAGCTAGCTCAAAACAGTGTCATAAAAATAAAGTGCATTCAATAGCAATCTCAAATGCTAATTCCTATGCTAATTATGTCGTTACGCCTGTTAATGTGTAGTGTACCTACTAAAAGAGGCAATCTTCCAGGGTATGATTTGCTATACATTGCTGACTATTGTGAAAACTCTGGATACCCAGCAATGTACGTAATAGTTGTAGATAACAGTGTAACAGCCACTATAATAATCAGCAGAATTTATATTTCACGATTTACAATTTCATCGATTTCACGCGCCACGTTAGTTAGTATTATCAAGAAGTAGATAATTACAAAAATCTCTGCCGTATATGCCGGCTTAGAAAAGCATATCTTTTCTGTGGATGTCATAAAAGACGACTAAGAGACGCGAGGGTTAATGTTTATGGCAAAATGCTGACGGTTACTGTTAGTGGCTTTATTTAGAATTTGATTTCTCCAGGATCACATCATCTATCCGAACCTGATAACTATAAGGCCACCTAGGTAGTACACCTACTCAAGAACTTTCCATTTTAGATCCGGAAACCATTTTTAAGTGAGTATTTGCCGTGTGATGCCGGCTTAGAATAGCATCACCCCAATTCTACCTGTGGGTGTCGTAAAAAGCGACTAAGGGATACTTATCCAGGGAATGGGCAGCAGCGTTCCCTGTCAATGCAACGTCATGCACTGCGATCGCCAATCCGCCTGCCAAGCGTGGTGAGTATGGCAATACCCCCCGATAGGGGGAGGCCCATGTCCAGCAGTGGACTGTTGCGGCTGTTATGGTTTATACTTTGATGCATACTTCTAAATCATCACCACTAAGTGACCTTGCTGAGAACAAATTTTTTAAAATTTGGCATATAATATGTGCTAGCAATCTTCAGTTTATTATAATGATGCTCATACGATAACCAGCAATGTAGTCCAAATCGGGTCCTGTCGGCAGAGTAATGTAATGGCCACTTTTGCAACTTTCGCAAAGACACTTCTTGGGTACTCACTCAGAATAAGAATAAGAAAATCATTATTCAATATCAGTGACCATGACTCTAGTGAGTTAAGTATTGTATCATAATCAAAATATACCAATTTATGTAGGTAAATAAATAAGTATCTTTTCCTTATTTTTAAAAGTAGGTTTAAACGATTAATTAATTAGCATTCACGTGTTTAAGGTTGAACAACAAAGATTGCAATAAGTTTATCATATTTAATGGCTACTTTAACTGTGATTGATGGATATTCCACATCTTATCATCACAATGAATAGGTACTTATGCAAATCAATTTATAAGAAAAAATATGTAGGTTATTTGTACACAGCTAGTGATACACAGGATGTACAAAAAAATGCTAATGTAATTGAGTAATGAGTATCTATCAAGCATCTCTTTCTATCATGTACATTTCTGCACTATCAGATATATTTTATTAATAAGTATGTCACAATGATATGATGTGTAGGTATGTAATATTTTTAGATGACAGTCTTGGCTTCCCAATTTAAATTCAAACGCAAGCTACTATGGAGAGATTGTATGGAGCCTGAGTTTAAATAAATAAATTATGTTTTAAAATGATGGTTTGAAAGCAAGATGGTTCCGTGCTTCAAAGGACACGTTAAACCGTCGGTATCGGTTGATGTCTATGATAAGGTACTTAGATAGACGGCAGTCGTTATCCAACCAGACCAGAGTCCTGCCACTTGCAGTAGGTGGTTAAAAAATTCTGATGCCGAGTTCATCGGGTCGTTGGACGACTCGGTGTCCCACTCGAAAAGAAGAAGAAGAATTTAAAAACATAATTAATAAGTAAATATAGTATTTTTCTTCACATTTAGGTATTCTTAAGAAATCAAAACTATGTGATAATTTTATAATCCAATCCTGTAGATGGCATCCTTCCTCTTGCTAGGGCAAGACGAAATGAATGATTCGCATTTCTATTTCAAAAAATAAAGCAATATCATTATTTCAATATTTTTATGAATAAAATATGAGGTCTTATACGTATTATATTTTAATTCATAAAAGTTATGATTTACTACCATTTTATACGAATATGGTATTCCTTGCGCGCCTAGGAATAGGTAGTGAACGTGGTAGATAGGTAACTGTAAGAAGTTAGTTATTAAAGAATATTTGAAACAGTGCCACATACAACTCATTCGAAATATTTCTGATTGATTGAATGTGACTTCGAAGATTTTTTTCCCGAATATCCCATACTACCTGTGACTGAAATTGAGTTGCAATTTACGTACTGACAGCTATTTTAATTTTCTCACTCTTTTAAAGAATACTTACAAATGTGAACCCCACACCAATGCAGACCAAGTACCCCCAACCCCCGTCGGGGGGCTTAACGCCTTTCCTGTCATTGTTTACACCACTCTCAGTATTATGTGCGAACGCCTCGTCCATGTTACACTACACTTTAAAAAATACTAAATTAACAATTAAAACTAGTTCAATTTCTCACTATTAATTGCTGAATTGATTATCATTAGCTAATGGTCGAGGTAAATTTTGTATGTTGCATAGTTTTTGTGTGTTGGGGCGCGTCTGCCGTACGCGATAGCAGCTTGCTTTCTGGCTATTGTAGGCTTCACGTACCTAAATGGAGCAGAAACATAGTCGCATTCAATTAATTCAAGATATTCGGCTTATCTTAAGTGATAGAGCAGCGGAGATGCAAAACATACCTACCTACTTAGGGTCTGCTGTTACGGTTTGTTATGCAACGAGAACACCTACCTGTTTTTTGCATTTGCGGACTTTAGCCTGATAGCTAGTTATACATACTACCTGCGTCAAGTACTACAAAAAATATATAAAATACAAAATTGAGAGTTTACAAAAGATCACTCGATCCTGTTTTCGATTTCTGCGATTGTCACTTCTTATACGCTTGCGCGCTTGGGATGCAAATGCAAAATCACGTGCGACGCGTAGCAGCCTAGCAGCACGTGTGCTCACTGTAATTAATATTCGAATCCGTGTTTTAATACGGTCACATAATTTCAACATCGCAAACTGCTCAAAATTATATCTTTGTAAAATGTTAATTTAGATAAATAATAATATCAAAGGTGCCCTAAGAGAAATTCGCTAACTGTCAAAGTCGTGAAAATTTTAACAGGACAATAGGTATATACCAAAGTGTTTGCCGTTTGATGCCAGCTGAGAATATCATCACCACAATTCTAGGTACTCATGGATTTCATAGACAGCGACTAGGAATATAATCATTCAGGTAATGGGTATCAGTGTTCTCCGCAAATGCAAAATCTTGCACTGCACTCGCCAATCCACCTGTTGCCTGTTTGGCAATAACCTACGTAATTTCATTGAATAGTTTGGATTTTCGATTCAAATAATACGAAAGGTAAAAAAAAGCTCGAAAAGCGTCCCGCATGCCGCCGTCGCCCGAATTTGTGGTAAAACCCTCCGGCTACTTCACTGGGAAAAAATTAATCTGTTCGTTTTTTAAACCGCTGATTTTCCGTACCATATATCGATACAGTTAAGAAAGCGGCAACATTATGTTTCGTATCATCAGCTGTCAACTGTCATGTCATGGTGGTGAATTTGACAGATGATCCCTCAATCTGAGAAAGTTAACAGCGCCTTCTAGTTCAGACTCATGTAGTCATCAGCCAAAAAAACCCTTCTTATGTGGATTAGCGATGATTTTTTCTATAGTGAGCAAGGACCTTTTAGAATGTAATTTCAAAGTAATAAAACGCAAGTGACTTACCTACATTTAAAAAATAAGAAAATGATCGATAAGATTAAGAATGTATAAAAAGAATAAAAAGTTTGATATCACATCAGCACTAAAATTGTTGTACGTGGTAATTAATCTACGTGTATTAGGTAACATAGTTTACCCGTAGCATAGCGTCTTGCTTGCGACTTAACAAAACGCAAAAACCATGCAGCAAAAACCTCGCAAAAACTAATCTTAGACTTAAGATGCTACATAAACAGGCTCCGTAAAAATGCACTGTTATAAAATCGGAAAACCTAACTTATTGACTTGACGAAATAGCTAGTCATAGTGATTTAATTCAGAACAAAAGCATCACTGCCAATTTTCGTACTATTATCTAAATTTTGTGTAACTTTTGGCAGTTCTTTAATTTTAAAGGTTAACAGTTGTCGCCAATTCATATTATTAATACAATTTTTAATGACAGCTGAAAAGGTGTTCAACCAGAAATAATTTTCTTATTTGGAGGCGCCACTACACTTACGTTAACGTGTCTTCTTCTTTTTTATGTCGCGTCGGACGTCGAGTCAAAGAACAGCCAAATTACCTATAAGTATTATAATTTATTTATTTATTTAGTTTTCAAGCCTCTGACATGGTTACACAGTCAGTTAGTAACCACGGGGGGCTATTGAACTTTAAAGAATCAGCCATATATCAGTTTGGTGAAAAAAAAAAACACGTTACGCTGTAAAAAAAACGCGCAGGGCATTTCGCGTTGTCTTCAATAACGTCAATTGATTGCCTACCTACTAAAACCTTTCAATTGGCCTAGTCTAATGGGCTTTATAAAATCATTTGTCATTGACACTTGACAGTTGTAGAATACAGGGTGTTAGGGTGAATTTCAAGGGATCGTTGAAAAGTTATCTTATATTTACGTACTTAGTTCGTTGCAGTGCAGGAATTGTAACTATCTACTCGAGTAGTTTCATACAATTTGACCCGATTTGGCTCAAGTGATTTCTAAATACTTTGGTTTTTAATTCATCAAAATCGATCCAGTATTTTCAGATATAAAGCGTTGTGAAAGCCACAACTCTTTTTCAAACATTATAGTCGGTGTGAATCTAAGGTAGGTACCGTAGGTATGAGTCGTGTCTGGTCGCCATACAAAATTGTTATAAAAAAGAGAAAATTGTGCGTTGCATTTTTCTCTTTTTTTTACAATGACTAAACCATTTCTGTGTAATAATGACTATCAATAAGTGGTATTTTTATGTCCTACGTTGAATAAAAAAGTTCGGGACGAATTGAGAACCTCCTCCTCTTTTGTTTTTTCGTCGGTTAAAAAATTGACTTTGACTTTGTCAAGTTTCTGGTCCGGGATAGTGACGTCAGGTGGCACGATTCACACGATGGCCAATCCGAAAATTTTGAAAAACGTATTTGATTTTACAGCGCGAAATCTCTGGAAATACTGGACCGATTTTGATTAAACAAAGGTTTTAATTTTGATTAAATCAATTAAAAATCAATGAATATTTGAATGGCATACTTATTTTGTTCGTCCCTCATTTCAAATAAGGTAGGTATATTTCCTAAACTAAACATGTTTTGAGTCGATTTTTAGGATTTTGTAGTCTACTAGAAACCCTTATTCGTCAAGTCTGTCTGTCTGTATGTCGCGCCCTCTTAACTTCGTCAATTTTAGAGCTATCGTCAATTTTAGAACATAAGTACAATTTAGTATGAAGATAGATCGTGTTGACCACAATATGGAAATGTTGAGAAAAAATTATATCAAACTAGCTGCCCGTCAGCGGTTTCACCCGCTGCAACCTATTATTCCGCGGGCAAAAGCATTATTCGCCAAGAGATGTCGCTGTTAGTTTTCGGCGAAAACGTTTAAAACGCGAATCGGCTCAGTCACGCCACCTATTGATGATGATGATGATGATGATGATGATGATGAGCACCCACCCAGCCAGGAGCAAGCCTGACCCGGGCAAGCCGGGTAAACCAGGGGGCGCAATAATTTTAGGGAGAGACACGCTCGAGGATGAGGGAGAGGAGATCGAAGGACCGCAACCCAACGATCAGATCCGACCCGCCGTCCGGTGTAGCCAGAGTAGGAATAGGGGAAGACGGGATATTCGACGAAGGAATGAGCGTTGATGATCTTCGAGACGTCCATGTCTACCGGTGTTGGAGTGGTTTGGGCGTCCCGTAGATAATTCAGGAAGCTTGGTGTCGCGTGCTTACGACGGCGTCCGTAGACTACTGCAGAACATTCACGTCGCTGGGTGCAGACGATGGTGTCCGTAGATAATTGTAGAACATTCACGTAAAACATTCACGTCGCTGGGTGCAGACAATGGTGTCCGTAGATAATTGTAGAACATTCACGTATAACATTCACGTCGCTGGGTGCAGACGATGGTGTCCGTAGATAATTGTAGAACATTCACGTCGCTGGGTGCAGACGATGGTGTCCGTAGGTAACTGTAGAACATACGCGTCGCTGGGTGCAGACGATGGTGTCCGTAGATAATTGTAGAACATACGCGTCGCTGGGTGCAGACGATGGCGTCCGTAGGTAACTGTAGAACATACGCGTCGCTGGGTGCAGACGATGGCGTCCGTAGGTAACTGTAGAACATACGCGTCGCTGGGTGCAGACGATGGCGTCCGTAGGTAACTGTAGAACATACGCGTCGCTGGGTGCAGACGATGGCGTCCGTAGGTAACTGTAGAACATACGCGTCGCTGGGTGCAGACGATGGCGTCCGTAGGTAACTGTAGAACATACGCGTCGCTGGGTGCAGACGATGGCGTCCGTAGGTAACTGTAGAACATACGCGTCGCTGGGTGCAGACGATGGCGTCCGTAGGTAACTGTAGAACATACGCGTCGCTGGGTGCAGACGATGGCGTCCGTAGGTAACTGTAGAACATACGCGTCGCTGGGTGCAGACGATGGCGTCCGTAGGTAACTGTAGAACATACGCGTCGCTGGGTGCAGACGATGGCGTCCGTAGGTAACTGTAGAACATACGCGTCGCTGGGTGCAGACGATGGCGTCCGTAGGTAACTGTAGAACATACGCGTCGCTGGGTGCAGACGATGGCGTCCGTAGGTAACTGTAGAACATACGCGTCGCTGGGTGCAGACGATGGCGTCCGTAGGTAACTGTAGAACATACGCGTCGCTGGGTGCAGACGATGGCGTCCGTAGGTAACTATAGAACATACGCGTCGCTGGGTGCAGACGATGGCGTCCGTAGGTAACTGTAGAACATACGCGTCGCTGGGTGCAGACGATGGCGTCCGTAGGTAACTGTAGAACATACGCGTCGCTGGGTGCAGACGATGGCGTCCGTAGGTAACTGTAGAACATACGCGTCGCTGGGTGCAGACGATGGCGTCCGTAGGTAACTGTAGAACATACGCGTCGCTGGTTGCAGATGATGGCGTCGGTAGGTAACTAGTCCGTAGGTAGGATATTCACGTATAACGTATAACATTTTTACCACCTTATTTGGTGGCTGAACGTTAGGCCGAATAATTCATTCATCTATTGTGCAATTAAATGGTATAGGCAATTTCCAACGGGTACTGTTTTTATTAGTTGCAGCTGGAGTGTCTTGCTTCGTGTGGTAACAAAGATTTTTGTCAATTGTTCAGAATTCAATTTTATGAGTATGGTCGTTCGTTTCGTTTGTTTTTGTGACTTTTGTTATTTTTGCTATTGTTTATAATTTATTTGTATTTGCCAGATGTGAAGAAATCTGTTTAGCAGTTCGGGGGATGTTTCGGTCCGGGTAATTGTTGGGCAATTCTTACGTAATAGGGTAAGGAGAAATTAGTGAGCGGGGTAAACGGGATTTTTATGGAAGGGTTTTAGTTTTCTATGGCTCCGAATTCCGTGTTCCCACAGTGTTGAGGTCATAAATCTGTTGTCTTTTGTATTCGTTTGTAAAATGTGTGACTATATTACCGAGACCATACCGAGACGAAAGTTTGGTAGGTCGGGGTTGGTATGGAGATATGTATATGGGTATTATTTAGGAAAGAATTATTTTGTTTGTTGGATGTCAGATTGAAAGATAACTTTTGTGTCTTCATTTTACTGCGATGTTAGTATACGGTATATTTATATGTCTTGATTTAGGTTTTACCCGTATGTCTAGTGTTCCAGTCTGTATAAGCTAGGTTTGTTTTATATTGTTGGTGGAGGTTCGTAGTTTGAAAGACGTTATTTGGTATGGGGGTGTCCGAATGGCGCACGATGTGCTTACTGTTGCCTATTACATTAGATTAATAGAAACTATTTTTGCTGGGTTTAGACTAATAGAAGGAGCCCTGTGTCCTGAGGATATTGAGGCGTCCGGATTATGGTATCTTGATTAAAGAAACCGTGAAAAAATGGCTGCGGCGGCTGGCTTCTCTGGCTGTCCTGGTGGTGTGTAGCCTGTTTTTATGAGAGGGAAAAAAGATAGATATATCATTTAACTGGAACGGGCTCACCGGGTTTGGTTGTCGCCGTTGAGTTGAAGTCGTAGCTTGGGAAGGAACGAGGATGTTGTCAGGTTCTGGTGGTAGGCGTTAGGCTTCTTTCTGATGACGCTACGCACTCCCTGCTATATGCTGTTGCGATTGAGATTGCGTATGAACTATTAGATATTAATCGCGCACTATACACTGATATCACACGCGGTAGATAGGAACACGCTTGCACACGTTTGGGGTGGGTTCGCGGTTTAATTTTACGTATGAACTATTATTAATCGCGCACTATATACTGATATCAAACACGGTAGATAGAGACCCGCTTGCACACGTTTGGGGTGGGTTCGCGGTTTAATTTTACGTATGAACTATTATTAATCGCGCACTATATACTGATATCAAACACGGTAGATAGAGACCCGCTTGCACACGTTTGGGGTGGGTTCGCGGTTTAATTTTACGTATGAACGATTATTAATCGCGCACTATACACTGATATCAAACACGGTAGATAGAGACCCGCTTGCACACGTTTGGGGTGGGTTCGCGGTTTAATTTTACGTATGAACTATTATTGATCGCGCACTATACACTGATATCAAACACGGTAGATAGAGACCCGCTTGCACACGTTTGGGGTGGGTTCGCGGTTTAATTTTACGTATGAACTATTATTGATCGCGCACTATACACTGATATCAAACACGGTAGATAGAGACCCGCTTGCACACGTTTGGGGTGGGTTCGCGGTTTAATTTTACGTATGAACTATTATTGATCGCGCACTATACACTGTTGCTCTGCTAGCCTCAACCCGGCGCGCGGTGGCGGGCGGCGAGAACAATAGGTGGCACTAAAACTATAGAAATTTTAAGAAAGAGCGGACCGTTTTCTTCACAGCTGTGGGCACGTCAGAACCCGAGCGCGGTCAGAAACGATCTCCCCCGGCTCAGTCACGCCACCTATTTCAAAAATATTGGAAAATGCGTGATCCCGTGGGAATGAGACATTTTTCCGTGGTAAAAAGTATCCTATGTGTTATTCCAGATGCCCTTTTATATTTCTGCGAAGTTTCATGTCAATCTAATCAGCCGTTTTTGCGTGATGTCGTAACAAACACACACACAAACATCCGCCTTTATAATATTAGTAGGATGTTTTTGGACCCTCCCATACAGTGATTCCAAGTGAAAGGAGGGCAAAAATATTTTTCTTCTGTAATATTGAATAGGGGGTTTAATAAAGGGGGTCATACTAACATAAACGAGTAGTGATAAAAAAACCGGCCAAGAGCGTGTCAGACACGCCCACAAATAGGGTTTCGTAGTCAACGTTTAAATATCAGGTTTTTCAGCATTACAAACTTAATTTTGGGGTTACTAGTAGACTACGAAACCCTAAAAAAAGAACATGATAAGTTTTTTAGGGTTTCGTAGTCTACTAGAAACCCTTATAGTTTCGTCAAGTCTGTCTGTCTGTCTGTCTGTCTGTATGCCGCGCCCTCATAACTCCGTCAGTTTTAGAGCTATCGACATCAAATTTGGTGTGAAGATAGATCGTCTTAACCCAAATTTAGAAATGTTGAGAAAAAATTATTGTAATTATGTTTTGGACCCCCCCCCCATACAAGTGAAAGGGGAGCAAAAAAAAAATTCTTCTGTAATATTGAGTAGGTAGTGATTCATGGAAATCGTAACATTTATGGGGTCTTCACTCGCACCAGATCGGGCAGTTCTGATTTCTTAATATGTCGTATGTAATGAGGTGGTAATGAAAAACATAATTTTTCCAATTCGAAATCCCTCCGAAACATTGTCATTTTCATGCGAAACCATTAAATTTTTGCTCATTTTTCAGATCTTGCTATTTTATACGGTAAAAGTCAATAGGAATCTTTTAAAGTAGACTAAGTTTGCAACAAAATGAGAATAGTAGTGTCTCGATAAACTGAATAATTTTAAAGATACAGCTGTTCAAATGTTTGCAAAATTTCTCTACTAATACAATTTAGACATTTTCCATACAGCTCCTTCAGAGAAACCACCAGCTCCTCAAACTCTTCTAAACATGCTATCCTGCAACTGCAAAAAAGACTGTACCAGCAGCTTTAGTTGCAGAAAAGCAGGACTGGAATGCTCGGCTGTTTGCAACTACTGCAGAGGCCAATCTTTTGAGAACAAACCAGACCTCATGTGTGAAGATATTGACGAACCTACCATCTATGACCCACCATCAGATGATGATTTCGACCTGCAGATGATGATTTTGAACTGGTCGATGACGAAATGCTACCGAAGCAAGCTCCCAAAAGGTGTACTGTCGATTTAAAGAATCAGCCTGGACCATCAAAGATTTTCAAAACTATAGCTCCTCTATCAAGACAAGAAACTTTTGTACTAATAAAACATGAACTTTGTCTTTTTTAATAACGTATTATGAATTTATGCCGTGAAATAGATCTAGAATTGACCACATTGACGAGAACTTGTAAAATAATGTTCCGGGGATATTTCGAATTGGAAAAATTATATTTGTCATTACCACCTCATTATATACAACATAATATAAAAAAATCGAAACTGCCCGATTTGATGCAAATGAAAATGTACCAATTCCATGAATCATAGGATATCGTTGAATAGGACTTTTAAAACTAAGGGGAGGTTTCTTTGAAACAAAGTCACTAAAATGTTTCTGTCTTGAGATATTTGCTTTTAAAAGGGGCGTTTTTGAGCCATAATTTGTTCCAGCTGAAACTCCTAAAGTATAAACGCTAAAAAGTTGAAAAAAATATGGCATATACTTCTCAATCTGAAGTTTCCATGAAAACTATAACGGATACTGTACCACTAAAGATTTCAGAATAAAAAAAGTTTTTATATTTGCGGTTGGTAATCATACAGCTGCAAACAAACCAGCAACAAAATTAACTTTGTAATGCTGTTATCTGATATTTAAACGTTGACTACGAAACCCTATTTGTGGGCGTGTCTGACACGCTCTTGGCCACTTTTTTAGTTTTATGAGTACATACCTACCTTGAGTTTAGGTACTTATATGTAAGTATTAAATTTAACCCTATACGGGGTGTAAGGGCCAGCTCTACTGATAGGCTGCATGCAGACCATGAAACTGAAGCTCTTGAAATAATAAAAAATAAGTATATAAAAAAATCGTGCACTGGTAACTGCGTTTACCTGCGGTAAATACTTTTTTCTAATTTACCTGAAATATTATCTTATGAGCAGTTGTTTAGTTTCATGGTCTGTATCAGGTACCTATTCGTAAAGCTGTCCCTGACACCCTGTATAATTTTATTGCTTAGTAACAACAGAAAGTTATACCTACACTTCACTATAAAGCTAAACAAATAAATATTTACTTACCTGTTTCAAATCCGAAAAAAAAAACATATCTTTACCTACTTAGTTACCGTTTACATTCCATAATCACGTTTTTGTTCTGACAGCTGAGTTCAAGTTAATGAATGGGTCTCATTTGCCAAACACAAAAAGCCTACCTAACTAGGTTTAACCAGCGTCATCTTCTACACAAAAAAATGGAAAAATACAACATTTTAAATACAGAAATATTATATTTTTTGAAAAAAGCTATAAATCTCAGACTGAACGTATAAATTAGAATAGATGTGGTTTTTAGGTACCTACTTATTTGATAAAGTTGAATCCATAAAGAATTTTAAACTAGAAATATCTCTAAATCTATGGGTTCTACCTACACAAGATGCTCTCAAAAAGATACCTACGGCGTGTCAAAAGAACTAAAATCTACGATGCACCGTTGAGATTGATATGAGCCACTAATTTTTTTAAAGCGTTGTCATATCTATAAGTATCTAGTATCTAGGTTAGTTTTTATTCATAAGCAATGGTTTTTGATTATTTTAAAATACGATAACTTTGTTCTAATTTTAAGGTTGCTAGGGAATACTCTGTACGTACGTAGGTCAAGATAGAGTCAAGACTTTGTTCACTTGTAGGTACTGAGTAGAACTGTAGGTGGTATTGGTCATAAAATATAAACGTTAGCCCAAGGACTTTCTTTCAAACAAAAAGGATATCTAAGAGAATCTGTAATTCTAAGAAAACATTAGTTTCAGCTAAGCAAATTGAACTTGTTTGAGGAAAGTCGTTTTTAGATAGATACCTACTGGTGCGTGGCAGCCAGGTGAGCTAGTAGGAAAATAACCTGCGTTTTCTAAAAAACAATCCGATTAGATTAGTAAAAATAATACCTTTGATTTATCTTCACTGGTTTCCATAATTAAATAGATTTTTCTCTTCTTTATAAATATTTATAAGGACAAACCTAGATCTGAAACCTAGGACTTCTTAGGGTTTCGTAGTCTACTAGAAACCCTTATCATTTCGTCAAGTCTGTCTGTCTGTCTGTATGCCGCGCCCTCATATCTTCGTCAGTTTTAGAGCTATCGACATGAAATTTGGTGTCAAGATTTATTCATGTTGACCCAAATATAGAATGTTGAGAAAATATTCTACATAACAAAAAATTTTTGGACGCTCTCCTATACAAGTTAATGAGGGGCAATTTTTTTTGTCTCTTGTTATTGAATAGGGTGTCGTTGAATAGGTCTTATAAAACTAAGGGGAGGTTTCTTTGAAACAAAGTCACTAAAATGTTTGTGTCTCGAGATATTTGGTTTTAGTAGAGGCGATTTTGACCCATCATTTGTTCCAGCTGTAACTTCTAAAGTATACACGCTAAAAATCTGAAAATAATAAGGAATATAGTTTAGGTACCTGAAAACCTGATATTTGACTACGAAACCCTATTTGTGGGCGTGTCTGACACGCTCTTGGCCGGTTTTAAAAAAATATCTTGATGGTTTTAAATTCAACAACCAGGCAACAGTAAATAAGCTAGTTTATGCCTATTCATTAATAGGTATTCTATATATCATCAATCATCATTGTTAGTCGTTATTCATGATTAAGCCAACGGCCTAGAGTGAATATCAATGTCCTAAAATATGCCTAGCGAATATATCTGACTGACTGACTCAGTAATTTTGAATATGAAATTCAGGCAATAGCCTTCAGAAAGGCCCAATGGCTTAAGTCCCTTTTTCGCTACTTGACAGGGTCATAAATAAAATACGAAAGTTATCTGCTTAAAACAACTTTCCGAAAATACTACAGACTTCATTCATCATTTGCCAAAATAATGAAAGTTAGAATTTATTTAACACCAAAATTATATAAAAGTTATTGTTTTGACTCTATCCAAAATATTGAATTATGACGTCATATTTCTATAATTTCACCGCAAAATATCGTTTTCGGTCGACTTAAAAAGTAGCTCATTTGACCTGTCAGTCAAGTAGCGGATTCCTCTTTTTGATTACATAGTTTTTCAGAATTCAAGTGTCATTCATGACATACCTACTTATACTTCTGCAATTGACTGACTCCTTCTTGTATTAAACTTTCTACGGCGCGAGGTTAGGTGTTGGCTGTATGGCTGTCCCATTACTTAAAAAGTTATACGATAGCTCTAGGAAAACGAATTTTTTCAGAAATTCGCCGTTATTCGCCTTAAATCAATAGGAAAGTATTAAAAAACAAAAGCCCGACTGCGGTCATTTTAAAGTTGTATTTTGCGATAAAAATCCGCCATCTGAAATTTATGAATTTTTAGTATAGCCAGTGTCACTCGTGCTGCTGAGACATATTAATAAGTAGTATGTCAAAATCCAACTATCCGTTTGGGCTGTAGCCCGTGAAAAGGAATTTTCATGTCCACATACAAACATACATACGTCATACAAACAAACATACTGAGTCAGTCGGGTAATAACTCAAGAAAAAAGTTTTTTCAGTTTTCGGGCTGCATCCGATATCTAGTTATGGTTATGGAGTATCGGAGACAGTGTTAGTTGTTAGGATCTAGACTAGAAGTCCCTGAATTACAAAAAAACCGTGTTATTACAAAAAAAGTTATACCTACATGGTTTAACTCGCTTGACAATGACAACGTCAAAATGCATGGAAAACTAATTTATACACTGTCTAGACGCGCGCCTAACTTTTTTGTAAGTAATAATAATAACACCTAATATTCATCAGAAATAAGTACTTCATCTTGATGGCTGGTGAATTATATCTAAGTAGTCGTAAAAACGGCTATTTACACCACGTCTGACAAAAGTTTAGGGGCCGGAATGCGTATTACCATTACCATAGAGACAGGTTAACAGCCTGTCACCTAAAATTGCAATAATCATCAACCCTCAAATTCCATGCAATAATCATCAACTCTCAAGTCGCTTCTTACAACACCCACGGGAAAGATAAGGAAATGAATAAGGGGTGATGCTATCCTAAGCCGGCACCACACGTGACGTTTCACGTTTTATGATGGCATCACGTGACGGTTTGTTATATACCTAGCGGTATAACGTAGGTAATTTCTGCTACGGAAGGCATAAAATATACCGGCAATCGGCATACAATCAAAAGGCAGATAATGTTACTAGTGTCCAGTTACTCAGTTCGCAACTACTGAACCGTACACTGCGGGGAAACCACTAAAAGTTAATCCAGTAGGTACCAGTAGCTATACATGTGCATAGACATAATTATGTAGGTACAGAGTGTTTATTTAAATGTGAGCCATAGCTAAGTATTATACAGAGTGTTAATTTAAATGCGTCCAGATCAGGTTTAGTATCGATATAGGAGGTCATAAAAATATTGAAGAAAATCATGGGTCAAAATATTAATTTTTCGCAGCAAAATCCGAAATTTTATTGATAAAAATGCCTATATTTCAGCCAAGATTTAAAGTTACTCCATGTTTTATAACCCCGACTGCAACAAATCGCTGACTATAAAGTAAAGTAGACAGTAAAGGATTTTTTAAATAATTTTACGGTTTTCTTTATCTATTCTGAACCCACCCTTAAGCTTAGGCACGCATTTAAGTTAACACCCTGTATAACGTTTATAACACTTACTTACGCACTTTCTCGTTGTCACTTGGGCGAGTAATTTGATACCGCATCAGGCAATGGTAAGAAGGTAGGTAGATCCCTACTGAAAAAAATCTACACTACCTTACCTATACAGGCTGTAAAAATGCTGAACATTCTTTAAGGGTAGAAGGAACATATCTAGGTCGAAATAATTAAAAGTTATTTTAATACTATACGGGGTGTTAGGGACGGTGTAACGAAAACTTTGCAGGCGTGGTCAGACCATGAAACTGAACAAATTATGGAGCCAACGGGGGGCAACGAAAAAAAATTTTCGACCTCCCATACAAAATTCACGATCAGCTGACTGACTTTGTGTGGGAGGTCAGAAAATATTTTTCGTTTCCCACCATTGGCTACAAAGTAAAAGTTGTTCAGTTTGATGGTCCGATCATGCCTGCAAAGTTTTCGGTACACCGTCCCCTAACACCCTGTATTTTTATTTTTTTTATATTATCGAGGCTTTGTATGGAAGTTCCAATTATTAATTTTTCAATTTTGATTTGCTTACCATGTTCCTTGCGGTTTCGTGGGTGAAACAGTTCAGCACAGTTTACTTTTGTGAGTTTGTGACTGTTACGGAAGAATAGATATTACAGTACGGCCGTTCAAATAGGCCATATTTGACAGCTGTCAAAATCACATTTATGCTATGTATGACATATAGTCTAAGCGGGTACGGTCAAATATCACCCGAAAGCTGTTTTGCCGGCACAGTTGATGCCGCTTTGCTCAGTGATACTAGGGACCATTGTGAATGATTCCATCCGAGGAAATGAAAAATCCATCCACTGGATTTCAAGATGGCGGACCTTCGTTTTTTTGTATGGCACTAAAAAAATAATTCTTCTGGAGCCCATCGTGTGGGGTATCAAATAAAAAGGCTAGACGAGACGATTTCAAAAATATATCGTTTTAATACATTTCAGTTTCCCTCTTAGAAAAAAACCAAGTTAAATTTTTAAAAGTAGTTAAAACATGCCAAGTTTGAGGTCCAGTAGGTACAAAATGGCTGACATATAGGTTCATAAAAGTATGCCAAATGATCCACCATATCCTCAACTCTAACGTGACGAAAGGAATTTTGAAAATAATAAGATTAATGTATGTTTTGCAATGGAAAGTAGATCATTGGAAACAGCAGTAGGTTAGTAAGAACTGCTTGTGCGCCTTCATAAATATTTAAGATGTAATTCTTCTCATGATTGCTTTTACACTTAAAGCTAGATTATGATGTGCCGGATCATTTTGAATCTGTTGGCACGGTTGTGCCCCCGCCAAGTTGAGTAAAAAGCCATAGGTGCCATGTTGTTCTACTCATGAATGCTATCTCAGTTTAGTAGGCCTGTAAGAAAAATTCATGTTAGAAATAAGTAGTGCCTGCTGTACCGTTTTTATTTTTGTATTTGTCCTGTATTTGTTTTTGTGTATGTACCTACAGTAAATGATTAAATAAAATAAAATTGTTTCTCTCGAAACAGTTCAGGCCCATTTCGACGCCCAAAACAACGATATTTTGGATAACATTTGAAACCTGTGTGTTAAGGACCCAAACAGTCATTATATTTATAAACATTCAATATTTCAAAAAATCATTCAATTCCCTTAAATCAACTTGTTACTCAATCGACGGACCATAAAACTTCTAAAGCACTTTTAGATTACATGTACCTAGGTATATGAATGAAGTGAGATCAAAAAAGCCTTATGCAAAGATATGAGATACCATCAAAACACAACTCAAAAAAAAGCAAGTCTCACCACTCATTAGGTACATCTACCGCAAAAAAATGAGAGTTTTCGTACATAAAATATTAATTTCAAGTACGGTCGTTCCAATGGGCCATATTTGACAGCCCATACTAAAAACACATCATCAAAGAAAAATAACCTTATATCTGAAAGTTGTCAAATGTGGCCTATTTGAGCGACCGAAATTAAATAATTGCAAAAAAATAATCAAATACGTACTACTTGCAAGGTATATTTTGTTAAAGACAGCCAAGTCCGCCACTCCACCAGAAACGTTGTGCAATCCACGACGTCGTCGGTACGAAATAACTATAGAATCATTGTATTTCATATTTATACACTAAAGACTAACATGATTCTACAATTAAAACTGCAATGAATGCTGTTTCGCTGTAAATTTAAATGGTAATCCTGTGTATTCACATAGAATCACATAGTTATTTTTTTTCTATTCTTAAACTTAAGTATTTTACTCCATTTAGAGCTTCTATATCTGCTGAATTAAATATTTCTATTTTTATCCAACATATAGTTAAAGGGGTCTCAACTTTGGCCGAAACTGCTTTAAGAGAAATGTGGTACGGCAAAGCCACTTTTTACTCGACTTGGCGTGGGCACAACCGTACCCGAAGATTCAAAATGATCCGGCACATCATAATCTAGCTTTATGTGTAAAAGCAATCATGATGAGAATTGCATCTTAAACATTTATGGAGGCGCACAAGCAGTTCTTACTAACCTACTGCAGTTCCCAATGATCTACTTTCCATTGCAAAATATACATTAAATCTTATTATTGTCAAAATTCCTTTCGTCACGTTAGAGTTGAGGATATGGTGGATCATTTGGCATACTTTTATGAAACTATATGTCAGCCATTTTGTACCTACTGGACCTCAAACTTGGCATGTTTTGACTACTTTTAAAAATGTAAGTTGATTTTTTTCTAAGAGGGCAATGGAAATGTATTAAAACGATATATTTTTGAAATTGTCTCGTCTAGCCCTTTTATTTGATACCCCACACGATGGGCTCCAGAAGAATTATTTTTTTAGTGCCATACAAAAAAACGAAGGTCCGCCATCTTGAAATCCAGTGGATGGATTTTTCATTTCCTCGGATGGAATCATTCACAATGGTCCCTAGTATCACTGAGCAAAGCGGCATCAACTGTGCCGGCAAAACAGTATTTTTTTGCTAAGGACCATGACTAATAAGGTATTTATCTTTGTTGACATCTCTTCTACTATGGGTTTCAGAGCTGTCAAATATGGCCTATTCGAAAGACGGCCGTATAATCAATCTGATAAAAAATATAAAATTCTGTAACAATCCGGTTTTACAAAGTAAATATTTATAAGGTTCAATAAAACAACAACTTGGTAACCGTTTATCAGTTTCATCCACTGTCTTTTTTAATTTATTTATAAAAATGTGTCGCTATAAATCTTTAATATACACCCATTAAAATAGAGCTTAAGTAAATATATTCTAATTTCTAACTAACAAGAATATTTCGCACCATTCAACTTAAAATATTACCTACATAAATATCTAGGTAGTCATTCGATATCACTTCTTTTGTCATCATCTTCAACATCAACTTACTTACGTAAAAATTACCAACAAAAATGTGTCATAAAAAGCATGACAATTATTGTCATGAGTCATGATAATGAAAAGACTTTTGGACCAAAGGAAATCTTTCCAATTTGTCATGAATTACAAACTCAATAATAATATGAAATGATTTAATTTAAACATATTAATAAAGATTGAAGTAGATAATGAATTGTAATATTAATAACATTTAAACTAATACATAAATAAATACGTAAGTAAGTACTCGGTTCACATTATTTAGGGTTTAGGTACTACATTGATTGATTGATTTGATTTATTGATTATGTAAACGATTGGCACAATATTTCTACAATGATTGCATTTAGGTACAATTTAATCATCTTAAGTCACAATATATATTTCGTGTACTGAGTAAAAATGGCACTACAAAAAACTGCGTCTAATATTGTTTAAGTATCATTTCCCCAAATTAAGTACAATTAAGTATTTATGTTTTGCATTTAAGGGACGAACCAATACTGGTTATTCTAAATAACTGATTGATAAAACCAGTTTAAGTTGGTCCCTTAAATGGTAACTAAAAATGCTGCTTATAGCACACTGTTGATAAGTACGTGGCGTGGCTAGAGATAGGTTTAAATCCCGCCCGAAATTTTCGGTTTCTGATACAAATTCAATTTTACACTGTTACAACTACCTATTCGTATTAGGATCATTCTCTTACCATGGAATTGAGAGAATTCCATGGATAGTATCTTTTTCTAGAATAATGGAAAAATTGAAGTGTTATTTAACTACATAAATGGTTACTAATGTTGGCTTGAGTTTATAAAACCTACAGCTACTTTATTTAAAATTTTAACATATTACTATTTGAAATTGTTAATTTTTTGTCCCAAACAACTTTTGCCATGAAATTGAGATTTCCACTACTTACTTGATATTTTGTAAGAAAACAAAACTATACAGGGTGTTAGGGACGGTGTACCGAAAACTTTGCAGGCATGATCAGACCATCAAACTGAACAACTTTTACTATGGAGCCAATGGTGGGAAACGAAAAAAAAATTCCGACCTCCCATACAAAATTCACGATCAGCTGACTGACTTTGTATGGGAGGTCGGAAATTTTTTTTCGTTTCCCACCGGCTCCATAGTAAAAGTTGTTCAGTTTCATGGTCTGAGCACGCCTGCAAAGTTTTCGTTACACCGTCCCTAACACCCCGTATTTATTTTTGAACCAAAAGTGCGTTCAATAAACTCAAGCCAACATTGATAATCATTTATGTCCTTAAATAACTTTTAAGTTTTCCTTTATTTAAGATAAGTAGGTAAATTATCCATGGAATTCTCACAATTCCATGGTAAGAAGAACGATCTATTATGGAAGCAGAATTTATCTACTTACGTATTCTAGCGTTATACAGGGTGGACCATACAGCGATGTCAAAAGGTAGTGGAATTGAATCGGATACCAAGAAGCTTATAGGTAAACCTGGAGGGTGCACTCGGAAACAAGAAGTGCAGTCAAGAAATTTGACCTCTAAACCTCTAAACCTGTAGTCTTGGTTCCACCATCTCTTTCTAAAAGTGATGGTGGGAAAAAGTTCGGAAACACTCGGGGTAACTCGTGGTAGGTATCTCGGTAGCTTAGAAAGAGACAACGAATGCTCGGCCCTTGCTCTTCTTGCAAATCGGTCAAATATTCTTACTTCACTTGTCAATCTCGAGTCCTCCCTCCAGTTTTACCTACAACCTTCTTGATCGGATACCCATTAGTATAAGGAATTTATTTTTTAACTTTTGACGTCACTGTCTAATTCACCCTACCAAATATGATATAACCTATCTACTTGATACACATTTGGTCATTAAGATCACTCATCTAAATTAAAAGGATGTTGTCTAATATTATATTTTTACGGAGTATGATAGAGGTCTGGAAGACAACAGTAGTTTAAATACAGTCTAAGAGAAGATAGTAGATGATAGATTACATAAATAGTTATATGACAGTTATCGATAATGGATGAATATGAACACATTTTATTTATAAGTAAAACATAGCATGTTATATTAGGCGCTATCTACACACATCATGAGACGTAAGATATAATCGATGACAACTGTAACTGGTAAGACGCGCGTCTCACGTGTGTAGACGGCGTCTCTTCTGTTTGATACACTTTCTTTAGAAACGATTTTGAGCGTCGTGCGGTCTCACGACTCAAGCAAATACGTATACGGTAAAGTAGGGTAAAACCATCACGACACGTCATGTTATAGATCAGTTTGTTGTTCAACCGTCGTTTATAGTTCAGTGCTGACCTTACCCCACGTTATCATATGCTAATCCAAATGTATTATGATGTTATGGTTCATATAGGGTGTCAAGTCAATTTTGTTTTCGTATTTTCGATACAAGACGAAATGGAATTTAAAAAAAATAATGAAGTATTTTAATTTATGCGACATTATTTCATACATACACTGTAATGGTTGGTTTACAGTATCTTAGGTCCATAAAATCGATCTTCATTTGCATACTAAGTTGGGACTCTAGTAATAGTCCGCTAGGATAACACAAACCAATCTTACAAAAACAGGGTTTAAAATTGCATTAAAATATTAGTTACAATTTTCAAGTTAAATGCATAAAAGTAATTAATACTGGATAGTTATGGGACTGGAAAGATAGGCAGTAGTTTTGATTAATGGTAAAAACTTTTCTTTGATTTTTGAAATTGCTTTGCACCTAGAATTGTCTCTAACCCTCTAACATTGTACTAATGTCAGAATGGACAGTTACTTTAAAAAAACGTATCGCCTGGGCTACATTAATAGCAATACATCAATCGAAAATATACGGGGTGTAAGGGACAGCTCTCCGAATAATTATTCGTAAGAAAATTGTTCAGATCCCATAAAAAACTGCATTTACTGGAAAGTCAACAATATTTTTACATCTCCTGAGATATTTTCTAAGGGAAAGGTGTTTAGTGTCATGGTCTAAATGCGACCTATAAGTAGGTATTCGCTGTGCCTTACTTACACCCTGTATAGATATTTTTATCAACTAGTTAAATTTTAAGCGTTGTCCATTATTGCTTATCGTCTACAATTTATTAAAATTGATGTAGAATTAATTTAAGTATGCCACAGCAACGACCAAAAGTAATAAAACAAACCAACAAAACATAATATCAACGTAATATAACGCTCACTTATTATAATAATTCATATTATTATTTTACTCATAAATTCCTCGATTTATGTTATAATTAGAATATTATTAAAACAAGCATTTAAAAAAAAGTCTTATGAATAAATTAAGAATGATATTCCTTTAAATTTGCAACTAAAATTATCAGTTGCTACTAAAAAGCCCTTTTGTCAGCAATATTAATATTTCTGATATTTTTTATTAAGTCAAGAGGATATCATAAATCGAACCTTAAATAATAAAATAAAGGGCAGTTATAGTACAAATTAAATACTTGTTAAAGTTTTATGCCAGTGATGAAATACCTAGAAATCTAATAATTCATATCACTAAAACCTTCCAAAGTACAAACAGCCATCCAAAAATATTTTGTTTAAAATAAAACAACTTCGAAAATATTATTTCCTAAAGTAAAATGTCTGAAGGAAACCTAAGCTAGTATTTTGTATAAGAACCTACAAATTACAATTTACTGTATCGTCAAGAAAGTTATTTCTTAATAATGAGTAAAATCACTGGAATTACTTTTAACCTTCAGATTTCACTGCATTAAATTAGGATTACGAATAATCTACAAGATAAACTGGATGCTAAAAGATTCAGCAAACATCTGTATTACTTTATTAACGTCAATTATGCAAGTTTGAGGTATTTATACAACACCTCAAACAAATATACTTGATTGCATATATTAACATACATACATATATCACGCCTATATTCCTTGCGGGGTAGGCAGAGTGTAAACGGCTGGACAAAACGGCCATTTACAAAATCTGACAAAAGTTTTACAATCATTCAGAAGACTGTGTATCACTTTGTATTAAACATATCATGTAAAATAATGTTCAAAAAAGGTAAACGTTCTAAAACTCGTCTAAAACTACGAGCAGCTATATCAACTATTCTATTAAAAAGGTGTCATCTACTAGGACTGAATTTAAATATCAATAAAACTATCGTACCTTGATCGTACCTAGTACCTATAAAAATTGTGTCAAAATATACTCGCTGGATGTCCTATGAACTACTTACTTTAGAAAATAAATCTTCGGTTGACACGTTGAATATTAATATAAATAAAAAATAAATGTTCTATAAAAACATTTGGGGTGAACGTAATGAATACGCTTTATTCAAGATTAAAGTGGGACACCGTTTTCATAACAAATATATCAAGGCGTTCGCTGCGTGACGCGTAAGGTCCGCGCGGTCCCGCAATGCGAGGACTCGTGCGAAGTTCACTTACTTCATCTGCACCGCTTGGAGTAAAGTGAACTTCGCACGCGGACCGGTACGCGCGAAAACCGCGCGACGCAGCGCACGGCCTTAGTGTTATAGCGCCTTTTTTCGGATTTTCCTGAAATTGTTATTCCGTTAAGCTTATAATCACTTTATTAAACTAAATCACGCAATAAAGAGTTAATCCCACGCATTTAGCTTTTGTCAATGTTATTTCAAATGCATTTATCTCATCATGACATTATAGGATACAATGCCACGATAATTATTATACAATCTGATAAACCTTATCATTGTTTTAAATTGTTGTCATTGAAACAAGTTTCTACTACCTGGTTCAATAAAGAATGGGTTAATAAATGGCGGCCGAAGGTCATGCTCTCTCGCTCGCACTAAGACTTAAATACACCGGGCGTTCATGCTGTCCGCTCCCACTTACGGAACCGCCGCCATTAATCTCCATTCCTTATTGAACCATTGATAGTATTAAGGGTTCAATTCAACGATGTCACTGTATTGCCTAGGCTATAATAAAAATAAATTCTACTTGTCACGCACCAGTTCACTTAGAACTTAATTTCTTAAAGCATGTCCTACTAAAATTAATTTCAAGTGGAAGCAATACTCAGTACTCTACTAACTAGTTTTTAGACCTTTCTCTTGCAGCTTTCTAAATATTAGCTACGGCTGTATAATGGTGAAACCTTCTATATCAGCATTTATTTTTGAAAACACCAACTATTTTTATTTTATCATTTGCTAATATAGACTTCTACCCAAGAGTAATTCAGCTGACTAAAAATATAAACTGTCGTTAATAATCCATCCGACGCCACCTACATAACCGATACAAAATACAGTAAAAATAATTTCGATAGTTTTGACAATTGTTGTCGAAACCATCGAAATTATTTGACGTATTTTAATAAATCACATCTGAATCTAGTAGGTAGGTAAAGAAGTACTGTGACCACGAGAAATAATTATCACTTACAAAATAATTCGGACAAAAAACATAAAAGCACCTCATTCCATCATATATAGGCATGAATTTTAGCTTTATGTCAGCTGCCTTTCGTGTCTATATGATCCGACATATCGTTCATTCAAGAACGAACCGTACAGTCAAGCACATAAAACTTAGCGTACGTTTGTACCATTTTCTGGAGCAATTATTTGCGTCACTAGGTGCGTTCACACTTTGCCTAGGTTGCCTCGCTGCCTCACGCGGCATACGCTCGTGCGCAGGCAAGCCAAGTTCGGTCCAATTTGTACGCCTAAATAAACTAATAGGCAAACGACTGAGGAATTTATTGGTCGTTTGCCGCGCGAGGCAGTGAGGCAGCCAGCAGCCTCGCTTGATGTAGACGCGCCTACTAGCCCATATTGGGTTTCTGTATAACCGTCTCGCGGATACCGCGGGTCCCTTCACTATATCTGCACGACCTTGCGCCTGCGGGTGAAGACGTACACGTACTCGATGCCCCACACCAACACACACGACATTATCATTGCGTTCTGCACGTGGATGCACATTGAGTAACTGTCCGTGTAGTCCCGCACGAAACCTACAACAAAAAGTGTTATTAAATTATTAAACGAACAGCTGCCTTGGGCGCAGTGGTTAGTACGACTGCTTGCGAGGCAGAAGTTTCCGGGTTCAATTCCCGGTGGGGTCACTCACAAAGTTGATATTTTATCACTTTGTGAATTTGTTCCCAGTCTGCTTAGGACATTGCAGGCTGAAGCACCTGATTGTCCGAAAAGCAAAATGGTTCCGTGCTTCGGATAGGCACGTTAAGCCGTTAGTTCCAGTTGCTGTCTATAATGGCTGTCGTTACACAGCCATGTCAGAGGCCTGCTACTTGCAGTAGGCGGTTGAAAAACTCTGACACCAGGGTTCATCGGGTCGTTGGACGACTTGGTGTCCCAATCGAAGAAAGAAAGATTAAACGAACAAGGATGCCTCATAAGTATTTAATGTAGAAACACGACTGACCTTGTTGTTTTAATTCGAGGCTTATAGAGTCTCCACGTTTCGATGCAATAAGTGCGGTTCATCTTCGGGAACTTAATTTCTGACGGGCACTACTACCGCGCGCGAGCGACCTATCAAGACTCCCAAAGATGATGCACTTATTGCATCAAAACGTCAAGACTGTAAGCCTCGACTTACAACATAAGGTCAGCATTGTTACTACATTAAATAAAAAGTGTTATGTTTGAAAATCACTATTACCACCTTACAAACCAGTTTATTAGAAGTATCACATTTAATCAAAGACAGCCGAGCGGAAGGAATCTGTTTTGAGTGAGTGACGTGGTAAACCTAACATACACGCCATCGATAGGTACAAGTTATAAAATTATAAACCCAGTCTGGCTGTTCTTCTAGCAGTTCAGGCTTGTACGGTATGATGTCGGCTTAGAATTAACATCACCCCAGTTTTAACCGTGTGTGTCGTAAAAAGCCACTAAGGGATAATTATCTAGGGACTGGGCAGCAACGTCCCCTGTGAATTAAACATCTTGCACTGCACTCGCCAATCCACCTGCCAAGCGTGGTGAGTATGGCAATACCCCCCGTACGGAGAAAGCCCATGCAGTGAATAGTTGTGGCTGTAAAGGTAAATAAGACCTTATTGATTTGTCTACTTGTCTACTTACCGATAAGCGGTCCAATAAGCACCACCAAAACCCCTTTGCTGACCATGTGCAGTCCGAAGGCTGCCGGTAGCTTTTCCAGCGGACAATACTCTGAGATCGTCAGCGTGAAGTTGCTGAGACACATCCCTCGGAAGAAGCCGCATATTGACAACCAGATTGTCTACTTGTCTACTTACCAATAAGCGGTCCAATGAGCACCACTAGAACCCCTTTGCTGACCATGTGTAGTCCGAAGGCTGCCGGTAGCTTCTCCAATGGGCAATACTCGGAGATCGTCAGCGTGAAGTTGCTGAGACACATCCCTCGGAAGAAGCCGCAGATGTACAACCAGATTGTCTACTTGTCTACTCACCAATAAGCGGTCCAATAAGCACCACCAAAACCCCTTTGCTGACCATGTGCAGTCCGAAGGCTGCCGGTAGCTTCTCCAACGGACAATACTCGGAGATTGTGAGTGTGAAGTTGCTGAGACACATCCCTCGGAAGAAGCCGCAGATGGACAACCAGATTGTCTACTTGTCTACTTGTCTACTTACCAATAAGCGGTCCAATGAGCACCACTAAAACCCCTTTGCTGACCATGTGCAGTCCGAAGGCTGCCGGTAGCTTCTCCAACGGACAATACTCGGAGATCATCAGCGTGAAGTTGCTGAGACACATCCCTCGGAAGAAGCCGCAGGTGGACAACCAGATTGTCTACTTGTCTACTTACCAATGAGCGGTCCAATGAGCACCACTAAAACCCCTTTGCTGACCATGTGCAGTCCGAAGGCTGCCGGTAGCTTCTCCAACGGGCAATACTCGGAGATCGTCAGCGTGAAGTTGCTGAGACACTTCCTTTGGAAGAAGCCGCAGATGGACAACCAGATTGTCTACTTGTCTACTTACCAATGAACGGTCCAATGAGCACCACTAAAACCCCTTTGCTGACCATGTGCAGTCCGAAGGCGGCCGGTAGTTTTTCCAATGGACAATACTCGGAGATCGTCAGCGTGAAGTTGCTGAGACACATCCCTCGGAAGAAGCCGCAGATAGACAACCAGATAGTCTACTTGTCTACTTACCGATAAGCGGTCCAATGAGCACCACTAGAACCCCTTTGCTGACCATGTGCAGCCCGAAGGCAGCTGGTAGCTTCTCTAACGGGCAATACTCGGAGATCGTCAGCGTGAAGTTGCTGAGACACATCCCTCGGAAGAAGCCGCAGATGGACAACCAGATTGTCTACTTGTCTACTTACCAATAAGCGGCCCAATGAGCACCACTAAAACCCCTTTGCTGACCATGTGCAGTCCGAAGGCTGCCGGTAGCTTCTCCAACGGACAATACTCGGAGATAGTTAATGTGAAGTTGCTGAGACAACCAGATTGTCTACTTACCAATAAGCGGTCCAATGAGCACCACTAAAACCCCTTTGCTGACCATGTGCAGTCCGAAGGCTGCCGGTAGCTTCTCCAACGGACAATACTCGGAGATAGTTAATGTGAAGTTGCTGAGACAACCAGATTGTCTACTTGTCTACTTACCAATAAGCGGTCCAATGAGCACCACTAAAACCCCTTTGCTGACCATGTGCAGTCCGAAGGCTGCCGGTAGCTTCTCCAACGGACAATACTCGGAGATCGTCAGCGTGAAGTTGCTGAGACACATCCCTCGGAAGAAGCCGCAGATGGACAACCAGATCATGAGCGGGATCCATTCGGTTTGTTCCGCTAGTACTGAAATATTTACAGAGAGTTTTAATGATCTGGGAAATAAAGAAGTTCCAATAATACAATAGGTATAAAGGAAGTAACATAATGGGTATAGCAAGTAATTCATGATATGTGACATGTTATCTTTTAAAAAAGTGATAAAATTTGACTATTAAAGTCAGGATATAGGCCCTGTCCGCTAGGCAATTTATTATCACGCGATTTTTATCTTGCAATGCAATTTTTATATCATATAAAAATATAAATAAAATGCAAATAAAAATCATGAACTAGTTTTTTCTAAAATAACTAATGTCATCAATCACAGCAATCATAACATAGGTAGGTAATACATGTACGTTTGAGTCGAAAAAAACATCTGAAGATTACGTTAGTTACCAATTACCATAATTCTTGACAAAAGTCCATTTTACATCACAATATTTTACTCACCGGATCTCGTGGCCGCCAAGAAGAAAGAAGAAACAAAGAAAATCATCTTCTTAGATATCGCTGTTCTGTCAAATATAGGCGGAAGTATCAATCGGACCAAGATATCCGTAATGGCAGTCATTGACAAGCAAAACGCCGTGTCATTCGTATTGTATCCCATATTTCTAATAAAAAATGGCGTCAACATTCTAAACTGTAGCTCTCCGCTCCAAAATAACGAAAGACCAAGTAAAAGGTTGAGAAAAGACCAGTCTTTAAGCAGGTCTAAGTCCATGAGAGCTATGAATTTTCTGATAAAGCTCTGCTTTTGCTCTTTTTCCGGTTCAGATTTTTTCATCGCCTTCATTTGTAGACCGTCGTCGTTTACTGTCTGAAAAGAGATTGTTACATTTTAGAATCATTTTGGGTGGGTTACATGTTGCAGACAATAATTTCAATCGCGCTTAAGCTCGCTATTTAATTGGAAATAAGAATTTAAATAATATCATTTCGCTTTTTGTGTTTACAGTTCAGATACTCCGACACCCGATACCATAACGGCGTTTTTTTTTTTATCTATGATGGGCTTACTCTTGACCCCAATCTTACCCTAGAGCAGAGATGGGATCTAAGGTGGAGCGAGCTTGCCCAGAAGATGCCTATGCACTCTAGACTTAAAGAGATTCAGGTTATATGCACTCGGAAATACAGACGCAGGCAGGGAATTCCATTCTTTAGCCGTGCGCATAATGAAAGATGATTTGAAGCGCTTAGTGCGTAATGTGGGTATATCAACTAAGAACGGATGGTAGCCGGCCGTGCGTCTGGATGTCCGATGGAAGAAAGGAGACGGTGGTATGAGCTCATGCAGCTCACGCGCACACTCTCCGAAGTACAATCTGTAGAAGACCGATAGGCAAGCAACCTTGCGGCGGTGAGCCAGGCTGTGAAGCTTGGTCGCCACCAGTTTTTTATCGCCTATTAATCTCTTGGCTCTGCGTTCCACCGAATCCAGTGCAGCAAGTTGGTATTTAGCCGAGCCATCCCAAAGGTGACAGCAGTACTCCATGCAAGATCGGACTTGAGCTTTATAAAGAGTTAGAAGCTGTTCAGGCGTGAAGTACCGCTTGGCTTTATTCAGGACGCCCAACTTTCTAGCTGCAATTTGAGCCTTGGACTCGATGGTGGTGCCGAAGTTGAGGTCAGAGGACAGCTCCATGTCAAGGAGTTGAAGAGTGTTGGTCACTGGAACAGATGTACCCCGAAAAGTAGGAGA
This sequence comes from Phthorimaea operculella, assembly GCA_024500475.1. Lineage (NCBI taxonomy): Eukaryota > Metazoa > Arthropoda > Insecta > Lepidoptera > Gelechiidae > Phthorimaea > Phthorimaea operculella. Next base: position 314,206 of record JANFCV010000151.1, on the reverse strand, counting down.
AAAGGTGAAAGGACTCCTTTTTGCGGAGAAAAGACACGTCTGCGTTTTTGAAGCATTGAAGCTGACGAGATTGTCATCGCCCCACTGGGAGACGTTACTTAACGTCACGTACGTTTTAGTGCAGAGAACGATATATTTAGTTTCAACCGACTACAGGAATTTTTCTTTTGACATCCGCCATTTTGAATTTATGATATTCAAATATATCTAGTATCATTCGCGCTGCTGAGAATAATCTAACGATACTGCACATGTCAAATTCTGTCAAGCCGTGTAGCCCGTGAAAAGAATTTACTTGTCCACATACACACATACTCACGTAAAATCAACCCTCTCCTGTGGCAGTCAAAAAGCTTACTACTAAGAAAGGATGATTAACTCACATCAAGATACAGCTGCAAGTAGCTGCCAGTGAAGTCCATGTTGGAGATATTGGATATGACTGACAGTTCCTTCAAGCCGTTTAGGCTGTAGCCCGTGAAAAAGAATTTACTTGTCCGCATACATAAATACTCTCGAAAACACAACCCTCCCCTGTGGCAGTCAAAAAGCTCACTACTAAGAAAGTATGATAAACTCACATCAAGATACAACTGCAAGTAGCTGCCAGTGAAGTCCATGTTGGAGATATTGGATATGACTGACAGTTTCCTTTTCCTTGCCGGCTCACTAATCATATTACCCTCTCCTGTGGCAGTCAAAAAGCTGACTACTAAGAAAGTATGATAAACTCACATCAAGATACAACTGCAAGTAGCTGCCAGTGAAGTCCATGTTGGAGATATTGGATATGACTGACAGTTTCCTTTTCTTTGCCGGTTCACTAATCATATTACCATCTCCTGTGACAGTCAAAAAGCTCACTACTAAGAAAGTATGATAAACTCACATCAAGATACAGCTGCAAGTAGCTGCCAGTGAAGTCCATGTTGGAGATATTGGATATGACTGACAGTTTTCTCTTTCTCGCCGGCTCACTAATCATGTTACCCTCTCCTGTGACAGTCAAAAAGCTCACTACTAAGAAAGTATGATAAACTCACATCAAGATACAACTGCAAGTAGCTGCCAGTGAAGTCCATGTTGGAGATATTGGATATGACTGACAGTTTCCTCTTCCTTGCCGGCTCACTAATCATGTTACCCTCTCCTGTGACAGTCAAAAAGCTCACTACTAAGAAAGTATGATAAACTCACATCAAGATACAACTGCAAGTAGCTGCCAGTGAAGTCCATGTTGGAGATGTTGGATATGACTGACAGTTCCGTCAAGCCGTTTAGGCTGCAGTCCGTGAAAAAGAATTTACTTGTCCACATACATACCTACCTACATATTCTCGAAAATACAACCCTAACCTGTGGCAGTCAAAAAGCTCACTACTAAGAAAGTATGATAAACTCACATCAAGATACAACTGCAAGTAGCTGCCAGTGAAGTCCATGTTTGAGATATTGGATATGACTGACAGTTTCGTCAAGCTGTTTAGGCTGTAGTCCGTGAAAAAGAATTTACTTGTCCACATACATACATACTCTCGAAAATACAACCCTCTCATGTGGCAGTCAAAAAGCTTACAACTAAGAAAGTATGATAAACTCACATCAAGATACAACTGCAAGTAGCTGCCAGTGAAGTCCATGTTTGAGATATTGGATATGACTGACAATTTCCTTTTCCTCGCTGGCTCACTTATCATATTCCCACTGGACGTGACCCTTTGCATGGCCGCTACTGATGCTGCTGTCGTTAAGGAGTTCAACCTAGAAAGCAAGAAGATAGATACATAAATCACGCATATATCCCTCTCTTTTCTTTTTCGAGTGGGACACCAACGACCCGATGAACCCTAGTGTCAGAGTTTTTCAACCGTCTACTTAGCAGGCCTCTGTCATGGTTGTGTAACAACCGCCAACATAGACAGCAATCGGGACTGACGCCTTAACGTCCCCGTCCGAAGCACGGAACCATCTTGCTTTTCGGACAATTAGGTGGTTCAGCCTGCAATGTCCTAACCAGACTGGGAACAAGTTCACAAAGTGATAAATATAAACTTTGTGAGTGACCCCACCGGGAATTGAACCCGGAACCTTCTGCTTCGCAGGCAGTCGTACTAACCAGTGTGCCACATCGGCTATATCCCTTGTAGGGTCGGCAGAGCGTAAATGGCTGTGAAAAACGGTCATTTACACTACGTTTGACATAAGTTTGAGACTCACTCAGAAGACGGTGTATCACCATAGTTGTCAGTCTGTCGCATAAAATAGCAATACACATCAACTCTCAAATCCCTTAGTCGCTTCTTACGACACCCACAAGAAAGAAATGGAGTGATGCTATTCTAAGCTGGCACCACACGGCCATATATGAAATCTATCATCTAAGAATGAAGATACGTTTGTTCAAACAGCTGTTCATGGAAATATAATACCAAACAAAATATTAAAAAGTCGGCCAAGTGCGATTCAGACTCGCGCGCGAAATGTGTCGTACAATTATGTATTAAAATTGCGTAAAAATACGTTTGTTACAACGGCAACAGAAATACTGTGAAAATTTCAACTCTGTAACCTAGCTCATCTTATCCATTTGGCACAATGGGCACTTGCCCAGGTCCCCCGACCGATTGGGACCCCACCTGTAGCATGCCAGTAACAAGATGTTGCTGTTTCACTTCAGTGTTTTTTGCAGCTGTGCTGTAGCCTATTTTAACTAAAACTCGCTCGCGGATTTTTTTTCCTTTCTGCTATACGCTACTTGACTGACAGGTCAAATGAGTGGACTGATTTTGCCGCTCTAATAAGCCAACTTTGACAGCTGTCAAACACCATGTAATTTAAGAAAACTAGACCTTACGTCATATCATAACTGCCAAATATAAGCCATATTCGAATGGCGATAATGTAAATATTGTTAAATGAAATACCTATTGTGGTTCTTCTCGAAGTCTTCTAGAAATTTATCACAAGTCTTTGCGCGCGGCAGGCCTATAGTGCCCACTGAGGGATGGTTCATATTCTTCATGTTTGTATGTGACCTCTGGGGGGTCAATTTCGGCATCGGACTGATTTTGCCGCTTTAATAAGCCTAATTTAACAACTGTCAAACCACGTGTCAACAAAAAAAACTTAACTTACGTTATAACTGCCAAATATAAGCCACATTCGAGTGGCGGTACTGTAAATATTGTTAATTAAACAACTGTACGCTCCTATAACCATACTTATAACATGAGAGTAGCAACTCATCTATACCTACAGCTACGATCGCACTATCTGTCCTTGCTCGTGATTGGTTGCTCCCACCTCCCCGCTCCTCACTCCGACGGCAGGGCGGGGCGAGTCGGCCCGCTTGGCTTCATTGGCGATTTTTCTGTGCTAACGCACGGTCGCGCTCAGAAAATAATTTTTTGAATTTCGTCAAAGTTTTATAATTCATAAATTATAAACGTTAATAAATTATTTTAATTTAACTATTTCAATTTCTTGTTTTATGGCGTTTTCGAAAAATTATTTTCTTTTAAGTTTTTAATTAATAACGGTTTTACACCGTTCGTTTTTTAAATATTATAATTATCTGTCCTTTTAAAAATGTAAATTCAGTGAGTGTACAAGATTTGGTAAGTCCTTTCTATTTTATTGAGCATGTACTTGAAAATCAAATTTCTGAAGGCGGTTTCCGTCGAACACTACTTTGCAATTATTATTTTTTTTCGACTGTTCATAATTTAGACCAAGCTCAGTTTAAAGTCCGTTTACGAGTAAATAAATTGTTCAGAAAGGCCGCCGAGCCAGTGAACTAAATAGATAACTATTTCAGGGAAGTAAGATCCCAATTAAATAAGCAAAGTGTGTTAAAGAAATTTGGTTGGTATCGAAGTAATAAATTCGTTCTCTTCTTTTGAGGACAATCAAATGAAAATCCAGTAATCATAGTGCCTTTCATAAGCCTTGAGTGACATGATTTAAATATTTGCAACACAAAAAGCTGATCCGTTGAGCTAGTTATCTGTAAGTGATACATTTTGCCTCAGGGTATATTTTTAGTTGTAATTATTATCTGTTCGAAATATTTGTAGATGTCCTCCGTGTACGCCATGGAGTGAAGTAAGGTCACTGATTGATTTATGGATTTTCATCAACAAATATATTATTTAATTTAAAAATCTTCAGTCTGTAATCAGACACGTGGTTTTTTTTTTAAGTTTGTGTTTTGTTTGACACGTCGCAACGTGTTCGACGCTATAAACACGTGGTCCTCACTTTTCAAGATTGTTGATTTACATATTCAAAATCTACCTTCAAAGTTCTTTTTCTTTGAGGTGTTTCTTTAAAATTAAAGAATTTCACTAAAAAGGGTGTCGCTGTGACCCCGTATAATGCAGTGAGAGTTTACGGCACACATAGTCCGTAGAACGTCCTACAAAATAGAACAAATTAAATCTCCGCAAGGATATTTTGTAAGGTATATACCTAATTTTATTCTATTGCAATGATAATTGATATTATATGGCTTGGCGAACTAGGCCATGTTCTCTTGTTTTTTATATGTTACCTCTGCGCAATGCAAGGTATACCCTATTTTATAACATCATTAGGAGTACGTTGGCCGTCAGCGCATGGCGAGCTCTTGGACTCCTACATCCCCGCGCAGGGGTTGTGCTTTTTGATGTCATGCAGATTGCTCTCGCCTGCACTTGCAGGAGGGCCTTAATTTTCGTCCTAGTGCCTTTCGTATACGTGACGAACTGATATTTTGTAATGCGAGACAAATATCGCAAAAAATAGTGATAAGTATATTGTTGCGTTTCGGTACTACATACTCCTTAAAAGGACGGGTCATCGTGGACCCAAAAGTTTCGAAACGTACCTACATATTATTTAATACCTCGCGCAGAAAGAGTCGGCCAGCGCCTTTGATAAAACTCTGTGGCTTAAAATATAAAATGTACTGTATTAGGTATTACTCTTATACCTATCCCATATCAAACAGCCGAAAGTCAGCGCATGTACGATATGTCTTATCTACAAAATAAAGGATTCTCCTTTTACTAATTTCGAAGTATTCTATAAAACAAATAGTACATCGTCAGGGCCTTGCCTCAGACGAAATTAACGAGTGTAACGAAGGGTAGTGTGTGTGATAGTGAATCTCGCAGGTTCGAATCCTGCATGTGGCATTTTATTAAGATAAGTATTCTAATTGAATACCTACCCAACACGATTTTGTTTACACAGTCCATAATCCGATGGACGCATCTGAGATAATTATTTTCAATGAAAGTTTATTTGAAATGACTGTTACAATTTCTTGTAAAAGAAGTTTACATCTTAGCGTATGTAGAGGCATTCCAAGAAAATGTTTTGAGGCTTCTAATATTTCCATGTAAGAGATTTGATATTAACATAAAAGTTTTAAAAAATTTCACTTACAGTAGCTTTGTATCATACAAAACATAAGCGTAAAATAGATGCTAAACGTCACGTAAGCGACAAGAAGTTGATGTTTTCGTGGAATGCCCCTGCGTAGCTTTGAGCTAGTTAGAAACACCTACGCAAGGAGATTGTCAATAAGGACATTACCATAACCTCAGGATATGCTGAAGGCTGAAGTTCTGGCAGGTTAATGTCTTAAACAGTTTCACTTTGTGATCATTACAGTGGCTCACTGGGCCCTGCAATAAGAAATAAGTTACAACATTGTTCTTGTAATGGAACGACCATTTATGCATTTCCCTTGGTCACTGTCATAGGTAGCAAGAAATCAGGTCTATGAAATAGTATTCTCTTACTACTGTGTCCCCTAAAAATATAATACGTTAATACTAAGGTCATGCTAAGGGATATCCCTTACGCTTGTCATTCGTTTACTTCTTTGAACTATGGTCAAAGAGTGTCATGAAAGTACCTACTTCAAATAGGTACTTGCTGTATTTTTGGCAGCAATCAACTCCGGAGGGAAATATGTACAATCTAAGCTCTCTGAAGAGTTAAGTTACAATTTACATGTTTTAGCGAGATTTTAAGCAACATGAAAACAAACAAAAGTGGGGAGAGAAGGAGGCCGTATTGTAATGGCCTCATCTCAAAACGGATAAGTAAATAACTACCTACCTACCCATTCAATAAATGTCACACCTAAACTTTGAAAAGTTTTTGCTTTTTCCAATTTATCGAGAGAAAAGTGTGTGTTTGGGATACAGATTTATGTAATGTACCTAGGTGATTTACTTAATCCATCATGTTGCAAATTTATAACTACATTCTGTTGTAGATTCACAAGATATGAAACATCAAAACTGGTGGTAAATTGTCTTAACAAGTCTAGCTAAGGTCTAGCTACTGAAAACTAGTAATGTCTACATGTCATATCATAACATAAGTTAGGTATACTTGAAGTACCTCCTAGGTTGCCATGACCTTGGACATGATATACGTAATGTTACTTTAGAAAGTTTGCCTACCCCGCAAAGGTTTAGGCGTGATATATACGTATATGTATGTATCTAGGATGTTTTCATACTTACTACCATAGGTAGTTATACACTCAAAGTGTTATGATATGAATTACATGCTTATTACGTAATGTGTCTAACCAACTGCACTAGAGATAAAAAGTTGTAAACCGATATCAAAATAACCATTTTACTTAATACCGTCACGGTAGTGTTATTATTTATTCTTATCATACCGTCTCGATCGGTATGATCAGGTATGAGTTTTATTTTTATCTTGTGTGGTCATCTTGCTACCTACTCTATTTATTATGAATGAAAGCTTATGCGAAAATAAACAAAAAACTACCTACAGTCTATGCGGGTACTTTTATGAAATAAACAACACGTTTCAAAACTAATGATGTCAAATAGAGGGTACTTTCGCAAATTGACATCGTTTTGAGTCACGAGTAAAAGACTCCTGACTGCCGTGCATAAGGTGTTTTGAAACGTAAAGTGGTGAATGAATCTGTATATTTTTAGACGCACGTAACTCAAAATATAATGCCGTTTGTTCCAATATATTTGCTCTGAAGGTCAGACATTCGTGAAAGTACCTACCTATTAGGTTATTATGTCTATCAAGTATAATATTTTGCAAAGCAGATAGCGGAAATGCCATTTCGACCTGCCTACGAAGGTACGATGGTAGTTTATAATTGTACAGATACATTGTGAACTAACGGTGACTGTTGCACTATGCGTACACAGGTGCACACTGAGTTGGATATCAATCTATTACCAATTAAGAGATTTACAATGAGTTGTTTATGCTGACTACCTACGTCAGCAGGCAGATACCTACATTTTTGTTTTCCGTGGTAAGTGGGCTATGTTATATGTACGTTATACAGACAAGTTCATGCGCTTTTAATAAATTTTAACGGTTACTTGGGCTTTCCAAGGGACGGTCAGAGGTAGATAGTCTGTTATTAATAATAATTTTATTCACCTCGTTAGTTGTTGTAAGAAGATTATATCAATAGATTCATACAATGAAGTTTCTGTGACAGCCAGAGTGATTGTGTTTTTATGAAGCTTGACCGTTACTCCGACTAGACTAGACAGACTTAAACAAGGTTAGTTTTGATTATTATTTGCTAATCTTATATATATTATGGTAAGCCCAAATTACGTATTAGAAAGTCATATGAAGATATGATTTTTGCAATTATTATTATATTAAGAAAGTTTATTTTATTGGATTATTTTCGCAAGAAGACCGTCAAGGAAGTCATGACGAAACTCAAAGACTGCTTCATGCTGCCCATAGACAGTGTCTTGGACTTTGAGACCATGACTGAAATTGTCAAATCTGGCTACTCCCGTATCCCGGTATACGAGGGTGACAAGAACAACATCGTCACAGTCCTCTTCATCAAGGACCTGGCGTTCGTGGACCCTGACGACAACACGCCGTTGAGAACCCTCTGCCAGTACTACCAGAACCCTTGCAACTTCGTCTTCGAGGACGTCACGCTTGACGTCATGCTCAGGCAGTTTAAGGAAGGACACAAGGGTCACATGGCGTTCGTGCAGCGTATAGACCGCGAAGGGGACGGAGACCCTACTTACGAGACAGTTGGTCTGGTTACCTTGGAAGATGTGATAGAAGAGATGATTCAGGCTGAGATCGTTGATGAAACTGACGTTATAACCGACAACCGCACCAAGAAGCGGCTCGCCCGCGCCCTCAACAAGTACCAGGATTTGGCAGCGTTCGCTGGACACCAGACGCAAAGAGTTCGAGTGTCGCCACAGCTGATCCTCGCCACCTTCCAGTTCCTCAGCACCAGTGTAGACGCGTTCAGATCTGACGTCATATCTGAGACTGTACTGCGTCGTCTACTCAAGCAAGAAGTAATAGTGCACATCAAGTTGAAGGGAGACGAGCCCAAGGACGACCCCAAGAGATACGTCTTCCAAGAGGGTAAACCGGTGGACTACTTCGTCCTGATTCTGGAAGGTCGCGTGGAAGTGACCGTGGGTCGGGAGAACCTGGTCTTCGAGGCTGGACCGTTCACTTACTTCGGCGTGCAGTCTCTCACACAGAACGTTGGGCTTGCTGAATCGCCGGCGCCGTCAACCCTGGGCTCCCTGCAAAACCTGAACATGGACTCCATGCTGCGCCACACCTTCGTGCCGGACTACAGCGTGCGAGCCATAGCGGACCTTTACTACCTCACTATCAACAGGACCATGTACTTAGCGGCCAAACGCGCTACCCTGATGGAGAAGGGCGCACTCAACAAGGGCGACACCAACCAACAGATTGACTCCGAAGTTGACAAGTTACTCCGCGGTGACCAGCCGGCCATACTGGAGAACCCTAAAGTGGAAGACAAGACTCCTAAGCCGTTCGTCCCAAATATGGCCAGCCAACACCTGTCCAACTCGACGTTCAAAAAAGCAGACGAAGAGGCCAAGAACGAAGAAGAAGAAAAACTACTGAAAAAGTAGAAGATTTATTCGAATGGCAACACTTAGCCGGTACATGCGGGCGTTGGCTCATAATGGTGCACAAAAATATACTTCCCGTTTCATAAATTATAAGTTTAGAGTACAACATTTTCACAAAATAAAGGCTATCATTAAACTTATGTACTTATCCGTCGTCATTGTTTTATAGCTGGCATATCTACATAGATTGAACCAGCATATGAGTATTTTTTAAATAGGTCCTTGCCTACACCGGTAAATAATCAAAATGAAAGGACCCAGTGAATAATACGCACGCCACCGATATTTTTAGCCACGCCATCATGTATAGCTATTTTTATTTGACAAATTTTATAATTATTTATAAAAGAATGCTAGTAGTTTAGTAGTAGTTTCTTAGCATGAACATTATTATTATTAATTTAATATTTAGATTTGCACTGGGGCAATGTATGTAGGTGCATGATATTCAATTAAAGTTTTATAGAATTGTGGCATTTGTTGGAAGTTTCAATTATGTATTTAAAATTTGGAATCGTAGCATGAACGTATTTTTTTAGAAAAATGGTACTTATACAAGTTTAAATTAGTTATTCAAATTACCGTTAAAAGTTAAGAAATCATCTCTTTTTACAAATTCTGTTGCGCTTATTTCTAAGTCTAATGTTTTCCCACATCAATATACCTAGTTATTATAAAAAAACAATCACAATCTTTTATTCTTAGTTAAGACCATAAGGTCAAATGTATTATTAATATGATTATATAACTTTAATATAATCATCAATTTATGATTTTCGTAAAGTTTTTAAGTACATTATTAATGTTGGCATATTCTATTATGTTTGTTTTATTTTATTACTTACATTTAATGTAATACAAGATCAAAGTTGAGGTACGGTAGAAAAGTGTATAATCATAAATATAAGCGTCTACCTAAAATAGTTCAAATTATATCTTCCCTAATGGTGCCTTATTATAATGAATCAATTTAACCGGTGCTTTCAACAAAATTATAGATTATACGTCCAATCAGTGATATGTTATTGTTACAATATAAAGAAAAATGATTCACGTGTGTAGTAAGAGTATTTACTGACGAACTTTGGTACGAAATATACTGCCATTTTATATAATTTAATAGTTAATGATATTAACTTACCTCGTAACGCCAAGTTATTTTAATACTAACTATTCTGTCCTTTAAGAACGACCATATGGGCGTTACAAAGTACAGTAATTAATACATAAGGTTATTAAGGAAATGAAGATTATATTTAAGATCCTTGCATTTACCTAGCTATCGCATTATACCACAGTGTTGAATTTTTATTATTCGTACTAAATTCGTCTGTAAAATTTGTTCTCATCATTGTATTTTCAAAGAATTTATTGTAACTACCGTTATTTAAGTGCCTTATTAAAGTAATAATAAATCGATTCTGAATATTTGTACTACTTGATGTAATAAATAACACATCAGAAAACCTTTGCATGAACTGCGGCCCAATGTCTTTTATGTAGGACAATTTAAAAAATATTTTTAATAATTTGTGTCGATTTATTAAATTTGTGCAATGAACAAGATATTTGACGATTTACAAGATTGTAATAGAAAAGAGTTGGTTTTTGTTGAATATGAATGAAATACATTTATTAATTGAGCTTCTAAAAAAAAAAAAAAAATAACCTTACTTTTAGTCACCCGCGCGTCCAGTGTCCTTTGGTTCGCGTATTGTACAGTAAAACGTGTTGCTGTCGCGAGCAGTGGTGTGCGGGAGAAATCTTTGTTACTGTGTGTTAAACATTACTTGATGTCGAACTATGAACAATAGTACTCAAGTGCTTGTGAAACTTGTTGGACGGAGTACCACGCGAGCTGGTGCCCGGGTACAGTAAGTCTAGTACCTAAGTCCCAATCCAAAAGTCTTCCTCAAACCTGATACCTATTTTTCCCGTCAAAAACTAGACTTACAAGGAAACGACGGCGTCATCGTTCGCTCGGTAAGCAATTGTTGCTGGGCCCTGTTTAAGTAGATTTTGGACACAAGAATTTCTCGGCCGGAAACTTTCCGGAACAAAATTCTCTCATTAAATTTATTTTATTTAGCTATAGTAAAGAGCACTACGAATCGTAGTCAAATGTTGTTCGAGGCTGATCGACCATTTAGTTTTAGATTTTAAGATAACTTTAATTTGCTTCCACTGCGCTAAGATCAGCTTCGGAATCAAACATTTTTGGTAGCAGAGCGTGGTTGCTTTATTGCAACATAGTTAGCCGTAATTTAGTATTAAGCGTGTTTTTATATTACCCACATATTTTATTATTTTGGAAAATATTGTTTCGGTTTTTTTGTGACTGTATTGTTTGCCTAGTGAACGGTACCTTATCGGTAAGGTCTAGGCCAGTCAACTAACATTTGTTTTGTGGTATTTGTTTATTGTTTTTCGTTTTATTAAGTCGAGTGTGTAAAAGTTGGTACCATGGCTCCTCGATCGCCAGGTATAAGGCTGCTATAGGGTCAGGATTAAGGTGGTTTACTACCACAGCGGCAATGATCGGCCGCGAGGACCGGGAGGACGCGCTCTTGAAAAGTGCACAACAGGTAGATGAACGGGTTCGGTTTGTGTCGGATCAACTCACAGAGTGCCTCATTCTCCTTGAGGAGACTCCTAACCCTGAAGATCAGGAGCGGGTCGAGGCCGATGTAAGCCAGTGCTTGGAGCTGGCACAGGGCATTGAGCAGGCAGCTGCGAACATAACTAGGCGACGTGACGGAAAGGGAGAGCCATTCCGTGGTAAAGTGGGACAAGGATTACAGGTGCCTCTTCCGCCTGTTACGGTTCCAGTCTTTGCAGGCGATTACGCCGACTGGCCGGCGTTTGAGGACCTGTATAGCAGTGTGGTCCACACACGGACGGACATAACGCCGGCGTACAAGATGGCTCAGCTGATGTCCAGGCTACATGGAGAGCCTCATGAATTGCTGACGCATTTGGCTGTCTCGGATAGCAATTATGAGGTGGCGTGGAAGATCCTTACCGACCGGTATCGGAACAAGCGCCTGATTGTAGACAGGCTGTTAGACCAGTGGCTGTCAATACCAACCATAACGCGAGGTACGGACCTCCGCGAGAAAATCTTCCACCCAGTCAGTGTCGCGGTCAGCGCACTAGAGCGACAGGGTTTGCCAGTGGCGGGCTACGGTTATATCTTGGTCCACACAGTGCTTCGCCGCCTGCCGAGCGAAATGGTCGCTCGATTCGAGCAGCTCCATGGGGCAAGTCCTCGGACCACCTCCCGACCTACGAGGATCTGAAGTCGTTCCTCGAGGCCGAAAGCAGGCGAGTGGACGTCCAGGCTGGTGAAGCCCTCGCAAGAGACCTCTGCCCCTCGCCACCCGGAACGGCCGGGTGCATCGGCGCGAGGAGGCAACAGTGGGCAACCCAGGCGGTACAACACCGCATTGGAATCAGGGTGTGCCTACTGCAGGAGACAGGCCACGGGGTGGCAGCGTGTCAGGAGTTTGCTGCGCAGCGGGTTCAGAGGAGACGGGGTGTGGCACAGCAGAGGCGTTGGTGTTTTCGGTGCCTGGGGCCGCATCAGGTGCGAGTGCCCTTCAAGCACCAACTGTAGGTACTGCCAGGGTGCACACCATCCGCTGCTTTGCATGAATCGCTCCGGAGGCGCCGGGGCAGCGCTGGATCGGATCAGCGAAGGAGCCTGCCCACCAAGGGAGGAGCAACGCTCCCCACCCCCTCAAGGAGGAGCCCACCTCCGCATCGGTCACAGGGACAGGCAGGGGACGTCAACAGACGGAGCCCACTTACCCAAGGACGTGGGGACGATCCCCACCACGGCAGCAGGTGCCGGATTGGGGAGGGCGGCACAGGAACGTGGCCAAGGACACCCATCCCAGGTACGGGATCCAACGGGCGGGTGTCAGGGAGCACTAGGCAGCCACCAGGGTACATGCAGTATTCTGCGGGCTTGAGCCACCTGGTTGGGTCTCAAGACCCACGCATGCCTCCGCCTATGCCTGAGTACCCGCGGCTACAGGCGCAACCTCGGTACGGACGTTTGCCGTCGGGGTACTATAGAACTCCAGCCATGGCCTTTATGGGCAGACCTCCCTACCAGCAGGAGTGGGACCCATACACAGGTTTGGGTAGTGAGGATACCCCGCGGGACGCGGCCTCACCGCGTTTAGATTCCCGCTAGGTAATCGCCGCCTACTCATCAGCTTCGGCTCCCCGTCCAATCACGGTACTTTTGCCAACGGCTAAGATTTGGGTATGGGGATACGGTGGCCGGACCATTCAAGTAAGAGCCCTACTGGATACAGGGGCTCAGGGATGTATTGTATCGAGTAAGCTGGTGAGTAGGCTAGGCCTAAATGTACGGCCAAGTGAGGATGAAGCTGTAGGCATCGGGGGCCTAAATGTGCCTGACATTCGGGGTCAGACGAACTTTGAGTTCGCATTAGGTAGCACATGTACAGGGTCAGCTATCAAGTCTCAGCCGTGGTGCTAGATGAAGTGGTTGGGAAACTCCTCAGGTTAGGTTACCACCAACGGTAAGAGGGTTAACCACAGGGTTGGAGTTAGCTGATCCTGATTTTGATACTCCTGGTACGGTGGACGTACTTCTCGGGTCAGACGTCCTCGGAGATTATGGTGCAGTAGGAAGAAGGTACTCCAGGAAACTGGTTTGGTGGCCGTAGATACCACAGGGGTATGTTGTTTTCGGCCCAGTTTGGAGACCTCAGGACCTACCAGAAGGGGATCCGGTCCTCTATGGTAGTGTGCTGTCAGAGGTGCTGCAGAGGTTTTGGGAGTCTGAAGAGCCGCCCACGGCGGACAGACGGAAGCCAGAGGATGACGAGTGCGAGTTGTTCTATCAATACAACACTGAGAGATGCCCGTCAGGCAGATTCGTGACCAGGCTACCTTTTCTCCCAAACCGCCCCGCTTTAGGTAGTTCGCGACAGCTCGCGGAACGGAGACTACTCGGAATGGAGCGGAAGATGAGGCGAGACCCAGCACTTCGGCAGAAGTATATAGAATTCATGCGGGAATATATTCAATTGGGCCACATGTCGGTGTCCAGCCTGGATTGGAGGTGTGTCGAGCATTATTTCATTCCACACCTGGCTGTCTTGAAGTCACCTGAGGCGAAAATACGGGTGGTGTTTGACGGTTCTGCTCCTACCTCGAATGGTGTGTCTGTGAACCAATGTTTGCACGCGGGTCCTAAATTGAACCGGGACATTGTGGACATTCTCACAGACTTTCGTTTACACCAGGTAGCGTTTGTCGCAGACGTCAAAATGATGTTTCGCCAAACCATGATACATCCGGATGACCGTCGGTATCAGCTGATTTTGTGGCGTGAGAGCCCAGATGAGCCGATGGTTACATACGAACTTAACACGGTGACGTATGGACTTAAGCCAAGTCCGTATTTGGCAGTACGTACGCTGCGAGTTGGCCGCACAGGAAAGGGTAAGATACCCTCGAGCCGCAGCAGTACTGGATCGCGACGTCTACGTGGACGATATCTGCACGGGTGCTGATAGCGTGGAGCAGGCGCTAATTCTACGAGACGAGCTGATCGCGATCATGGGTTCAGGAGGTTACGAGTTGCGGAAATGGTTGTCCAGTTGCCCAGAGCTCCTGGCTGGTTTGCCAGGCGAGTTCCATCAGGACCCGCACCTCTTTGAGAACCCGGACAATCCAAATACGTTGGGCATCCTCGGGGTGCAATATAGGCCAACGCATGACGTATTCACGTACAAGATCGAGCCCGACCTTTTGGAGAAAACTTGGACTAAGCGGTCGGTACTGTCGACAATCGCTAGAACGTTCGATCCTAACGGATGGATCGCCCCGGTTACGTTCATGGCGAAGTGCTTTTACAAAGGTTGTGGCTAGCCAACTTAGGATGGGACGACCAACTCTCCGGAGAGTTGTTGAAGGATTGGCTCAAGTTTGTGACCACCTTACCAGGGATTGTGCACATCGCGATACCCCGCAAGTTAGTCCCATCGGTGGGATGTAAGGCTACCCTACATGGGTTTTGTGACGCCTCGGAGCGAGGGTACGCGGCAGCTGTATACCTTCGGACAGCAAGTTCAACGGGAACTGTGCACGTGCGTCTGGTTATGGCCAAAAGTAAGGTGGCACCAGTCAGAACTAGATGGACCATCCCCAAATTGGAATTGGCAGGGGCAGCTCTTCTAGCGCGCTTGCTAAATCATGTAACCTGCAATCTGCGTGGTACCATCAACTGGGATGAAACGGTGGACGCGTGGACTGACAGTCGTATAGTTCTGTGCTGGTTGCAGACGTCGGTACATACACTTGAGGTTTTCGTGGCAAATCGGGTGTCACAGATTACGGGGTCGGAAACTCCGTTAGTGTGGAGGCACGTACCGGGAGAATGGAACCCAGCGGACTGCGCTTCGCGCGGGTGCAGGGCACCTGATTTGGTGAGTCACCCACTGTGGTGGGGACCTCAATGGCTGACTGAGTCGCCGCAGGAATGGCCATTCAACGAGTGCAGGGCGCCGCTTGGGCCACCTGATCGAGGTTTGCGAGTGAACGTGGGGCAACTCGTACCGAAGCCTAACCCAGCTTTCTTGCTGGAACGGTATAGCTCCTCGACAAACTTCTTGGGGTGACAGGTTGGATCAAGCGGTTCGTGAACAACTGCAGGAAGCCTCAAGCAGAACGGAACTTTACACCTGTCCTCTCGCCTGCGGAGCGGAATGCGGCTCTATGCTCATTGGTTAGAGTCGTCCAGGCGGAACATTTTGAAGAGGAGGTCAGGCTGCTCAGGGATGGACGTGGAAAGCTGAAGGGAGGAATTGTGCGCCTCAACCCATTCCTGGATGAGCAAGGTATGCTCAGGGTTGGAGGCAGACTTCGGAACGCTAGCCTGCCCTTTTCGGCTCGGCATCCACTGTTACTTCCAAAAGGGGACCCTTAGTTGAGCTCTTAGTCAGGGATCGTCATGAGAAAAACTCGCACGCGGGCTGTAATGCGCTATTGGCCATTCTACAGCGCGAGTTTTGGATCTTATCGGGACGACGAACGGTACGTAGCGTTGTGTTTAGGTGCTTGCCTTGTTACCGCTTGAAGGCAGCCACAATGCAGCCACAGATGGGAGATCTTCCACCGGACCGGGTGACGGAGGCCTGGACGTTTGCAGGTGTGGGAACGGATTTTGCAGGCCCTTTCATGGTAAAGGCATCACGCCTACGGAACGCAAAGTCTATCAAGGCGTACTTGTGCGTGTTCGTGTGCCTAGCCACCAAGGCCGTCCACTTGGAGCTCGTGGCCGACCTATCTACGGAGGCCTTTTGGCAGCGCTGGAGAGATTTACGTCGCGACGAGGGCGACCAGCGCTGATCAGGTCGGATTGTGGTACCAACTTTAAGGGTGCTGATCGGTGTATGAAGGAAATTGTAACGTTCTTAAGGGAGAACGAAGAAGCCATCAGCACGGGCCTCTCCCGTCAGGGCATTACTGGGTGTTCGATCCACCAGCGTGCCCTCACTGGGGTGGTATTTTTGAAGCGGTTGTAAAGTCCGCTAAGACGCATTTGTTGCGCGTTGTAGGGTTAACAATTTTGACTTTCGAGGAGCTGGCGACCGTGTTTTGTAAAATTGAGGCTGTACTCAATTCGCGTCCTTTGTGTCCGCTCAGCTCAGACCCAAATGATTTAGAGGCCCTGACGCCAGGGCATTTCTTAATTGGCCGCCCACTTAACGCCTTGCCGGAATATCCCTATACGGAGGTGAATAGCAATCGTTTGTCGCGTTATCAGTTGTTGCAGCAAATGACTCAAAACTTTTGGAAGCGTTGGTCGCTTGAGTACTTGCACATTCTGCAGCAACGCCTTAAGTGGACGGACAGGACTGAACCCCTGCATTGGGGATCTCGTTCTGGTTAAGGATGTCAACCTACCGCCACTGCGTTGGCGCCGGGGCGCATTCTCAACCTGTTTCCGGGTAGTGATGGCACTCCTCGAGTTGCAGAAGTTCAGGTGGGGGATTCAGTCCTTAAGCGAGCAGTAGCTACATTATCACGCCTGCCATGCATAGAGCGGACCGATGGGTCGGTCCGGGGCGGGTGAATGTTTAGTTTTCGTATAAAATGGGCGCGCGGTGCTGGCAACACTGTCCTGTCATTCACGTCCTCTGCCGTCGCTCGCTTGGTTGATGCGAATTGTAATTATAAATGGTGTAATTTAGTGTGCTTTCGGTGTTCTCGTGTGGTTTTCCTGTTCGGTGGGGAAGAGAACCAAGTGTATTTGGTTCCGGCGCTTTGATTGTCAGTCGGTTCGATAACCACGCGGCCGTCGGAAAAAATAACCTTACTTTTAGTCACCCGCGCGTCCAGTGTCCTTTGGTTCGCGTATTGTACAGTAAAACGTGTTGCTGTCGCGAGCAGTGGTGTGCGGAGAAATCTTTGTTACTGTGTGTTAAACATTACTTGATGTCGAACTATGAACAATAGTACTCAAGTGCTTGTGAAACTTGTTGGACGGAGTACCACGCGAGCTGGTGCCCGGGTACAGTAAGTCTAGTACCTAAGTCCCAATCCAAAAGTCTTCCTCAAACCTGATACCTATTTTCCCGTCAAAACTAGACTTACAAGGAAACGACGGCGTCATCGTTCGCTCGGTAAGCAATTGTTGCTGGGCCCTGTTTAAGTAGATTTTGGACACAAGAATTTCTCGGCCGGAAACTTTCCGGAACAAAATTCTCTCATTAAATTTATTTTATTTAGCTATAGTAAAGAGCACTACGAATCGTAGTCAAATGTTGTTCCGAGGCTGATCGACCATTTAGTTTTAGATTTTAAGATAACTTTAATTTGCTTCCACTGCGCTAAGATCAGCTTCGGAATCAAACATTTTTTATTTTTTTTCCGACGGCCGCGTGGTTATCGAACCGACTGACAATCAAAGCGCCGGAACCAAATACACTTGGTTCTCTTCCCCACCGAACAGGGAAAACCACATGAGAACACCGAAAGCACACTAAATTACACCATTTATAATTACAATTCGCATCAACCAAGCGAGCGACGGCAGAGGACGTGAATGACAGGACAGTGTTGCCAGCACCGCGCGCCCATTTTATACGAAAACTAAACATTATGGAGTATTTGATGGTCAGGTTTTCTGTCTGCCATTGCCTAGTTAGGACAATGCATACCTTAAGATTTACCGTTGGTCTTTTAGTAAGGGATTCAGGTTACACTATTACATTACCTACAGCTTGAGCAATCAAGCACAATTAAAATATATCAGCTTTGTTTTTCTGTGTGTAATGGTTGCTGATTTACTTACTATCTTAGTACATAGGTAGTTAGAATGGAAGATTATATAAATATTGCCTATTTTGCGTATCCTACCGCTAGCTAACGGTGGTTACCTTCCTCTTTTCTTTATTGCTGCGTTTTAAGAAAAAGGCACCTATTATATTTTTGTTGATTGTTTCGGAAAACTGCAATTGTGTTTCCGTGTACTAATTCACTATTTATTCACAATGGATTAGGTAATGTAAGTCTGTAATTTGTGAATTTGATTTCAGATACGAGGAAAACTTTTGAAATGCATTATGTCATGTGTTAAATACTCTAGTGTTTATCATTATTCTAATATGCTTGACTAGAATGCCATAATACAGTAAATCAGATTTGTAATAACATTTATATTTTAATAATTTACGCTTATTAATCGTCAAGAGTGAGCGTCTGGTATGACAGAATTTTGTATTTTGTATATCCTTAGATGACTGTTTAATTCATTAATTTAGTGGACCAATATAACTGAATTCAACAGGTTCTATATTATAAATTATTTAACAATATTTGAATTTTTTATAGTTTATCACATTGGCGATAGCTCCCACTCCTCCAGGCGATAGGAAACATGTCTCATGTTATAAGTATGGTTATAGGAGCGTACAGTTGTTTAATGACAGCATTTTACCTACCAATAAAATGCTTATTAAACTACTTACCTCCTATAACCATACATTTTTAATTCTGCCTGGGATATTTTGTAAAAAATTAAAAACATTTTCTACAAAATAAATATAATATTCTAATTAGAATATTATTGTGAGACGCAATGAAGCCAAGCGGGCCGACTCGCCCCGCCCTGCCGTCGGAGTGAGGAGCGGGGAGGTGGGAGCAACCAATCACGAGCAAGGACAGATAGTGCGATCGTAGCTGTAGGTATAGATGAGTTGCTACTCTCATGTTATAAGTATGGTTATAGGAGGTAAGTAGTTTAATAAGCATTTTATTGGTAGGTAAAATGCTGTCAATAAAATACCTGTTGTGATTTTTCTCGAAGTCTTCTAGAGGTTTATCACAGGTTTTGGCGCGCGGCAGGCCTATAGTGCCCACTGAGGGATGGTTCATATTCTTCATGTTTGTATGGGACCTCTGTGGTGTCAATTTCGGCATCGGGCTGATGACCAAGGGGTTAATTTCGAACTTGTCGTTCTCTTCCTCGTCGCTCTCGTTTATGCACTCCATTTCCTGGAATTTAAAAACAATCTCTTGTTAGAATGGAAATTTTTCTATTGACTGTGAGCACTTAAGGTACTACCAGAGGGCGTAGTGTAGTCACATTTTCAACTAGCACTACGATAAACTAATGGGAAATTTTCATTAAAATCAAGACTGAAGCCGCATCAGCTGGTCATGGAAATGCACAAATGGGCATTTTTTTTAGGAGAAAATATCTGAAAGATGACGAATTTGCCAATTTAGTACTAGTAAAATTCTGACTCTAATTCGACGTAAAGCGCCATCTTTCGGATTTGTTTCACCAAAAAACAGCTGTTGAGGAGTATTTACTTTACCCTTTTGAGGCTTTTCCCGTCAGGCATGAAGCGCGGAAAGGTTTACTAGCGCAGTGGAAGATATTGTGTCCTGAGTTGCCCACGTGTGTTTAATGTTGCCCCCAATCTATTATATTTAGAGGCGTGAGGTGGTGCTATTCTAGCCCGGCACCCCACGACATTCAAGCACGTGTCTTGCTATCACAGTAAGTATACACCATTAAATTTTACGACGAAACCTCAACATTATGGTTATTTTACAGCCTGTAGTTTGCAACAACCAACCATAATAATAATGAGTGTCCACTACTGTCTACCAAAGATAAACTTGGGTAGTAAGCAATTTGGTATTCATATCCTATTCATTCTGAAAAATCTTTACAAAGTAAAACAAAAATAAGACATAAATTTTCATAAACCACATTTTTTGTGTTTTTGTAATGTTTTTGTCTGGTTTATAGAGTCAGAGCATCGCAATTAGGTATTTTAACGTAAAACGATGAGCTCGCTTCGCTTACCATACTATATGTTTATCTGTACCGCATGTACCATCCCTTTGAATTAACGTCTGATCGATCTAACGAGTAACGTCAAATCAGTTGGGGTAGGCGCAACAAAAGAATTTAGCAATGATTTATAACCGGTCACCTGCCTGCCGTCAATCCTCTATTAGAAAGCTGTTGTAGGTACCATATGGTTGACCGTACCACTGCCACCTTGCGATTGACTATAGTCGACATAATTTCAACCGAGGTCAAAAACTCTACGTCACCTTTTACGAAACACCCTGAGTGGACTAGGGGTGGCGGTTTTATTGGTATAAACCTTCAACACCAACCTTAAACGGCTGCATCTCCTTATCGACCGGCACCTCGATCAGATGCCGCTTGATGGGCTGCAGCAGGCAGGACCCCAGCACGGCATGGAAGGCCAGGGCACCGAGGATCACCACCGTCCACCGGAACCCATACTCCGACAGCAGCAGCTTCACCAGCTGAGGCATCACCATGAGGCCGAAGCCGGTACCCGCCATGGATAAACCCACGGCTTGCCCGCGCTTCTTGCTGAAGAAGTGGTTTAGGGATACGAAGGAAGATGACGACGCTAGACCTACGCCGAAGCCTGGAAAGAGGAATATGGATCTATGAGTTCTACGAAATTATGTCTGATTCAGCGCTCTTGGCATATGAAATACTTATCTTATTTTATCATACTCAATTACCTATAAAATTATTCTGCGTATTCTGTCATTAACTCAGTAAAGTCTGTGTAAAGTTGTAGCACTCTAAAATACAGGTCCAGATTATAATATCGAAGGTCGTTAAATGGAATGCCGCAACATCCACAACGCTGACACCTATTATTTTATCTAACTTAAGAATAACTGGGACCTTGGCGGAAAAGTTCTAAGATATTGTTGTATATTGCACGAACAACATTTCTCTAGGATAGGTATAGTCCAGATGAACTATGAACGCAAATCTACAAGACATCGGTTTCACGATATCCTAAAAGGTTGTCGTATGGATACTTCCATACCTGATGATCTGATATGATTTGATACTACGGCACTCATCGAAGTGAAAAGTACTCCAGTTTGAATGTGTCTGTAGTTTCATTAGATTGCACTCAAAAGAGATTCGATCGGAATGTCTTTTAATTCGATCAATGGGCACGTTATTTACTAGTTTGTGTGTACCACCGCAGCGTGTAGGTACTTATAGTATCCCTTTCATACATAACATGACATGGAGTACCTACTGTTAATTGAGGAAGTAATAACACTAATAGCCACAACGTTTCAAATTGACACCCCACCGCGACAAACATGTTCGGAAATTCACATACTTTTACGAAAAGCTAAGCAAGTAAATATAGGTAGGTAAGGTAGTTTATTATTAAAAACACTTTAAATGAGTCAGTTTATAATCTCTTTTAAAAAGATCATGGTGTTACGTTTTGTATCGTTAGTCAAAAAATATGACTATATAGTTAGACCACTTAAACAGATTAGGCGTTAGAAGTAGTAGGTGCTAATATTAAAACAAAACTGATGTCACAGAACTTATTATCATAATACTAGATTCATTTGCATTACAATAGCCACCTGGTATTTCATATTGTTAGGCTAGTCATCTTATGTTTTCAATGCAATGCAAAACATATATCACTGTTGCAGGTACCTATTATTACTAGAGTTTACTTTACTTATTTTATTACTGAAGTTTGTAGACATATTTCATAGCATAGTGACGTATTATCCGTAACTATAATTGTGATATAACTGAAAATAAGTAATAACCAGCTCCTCGTAGTAAATACGTTAAAGGAGAACCTATCACTATAGAAAAATAATATATTTCTGAAACGGCCTTTGAATATTTGTCAGACGTAGCGATAACGACCATATTTTACAGTCGTTACCTCTGCTTATGCTAAAGGCGTGATGTGTGCATACTGCATGTATGTATGTAAGGTAATGTCTCAAATTTACTCACCTCCTAAAATACTGTACGTAGCTATGATATGTGCCATGCTATTCGCCGGGGCGGTGCAGAGCAGTCCTATAGCACATATGAACGATCCGACAAAACAGACTTTCCTATACGAGAAGGTCTTTATCACTGGGCCGACGAAGAAGCCGGAGAAATTGACAACAGAGTCTAAGGTACTGGCTATCACAGATGCGCCTGTCGTGTGCACTCCTAGGTCGTCAAGCAGGTCCTTGAACAGCAGCCCGAAGGAAGGCTCTAGCGATCGTGTTGAGAACTGGAATGAGAAAAAGATATTGCATTAGACTTAGTCAGTGAAGAAATTGATAAACGATCCGGTTAACCCAGGAGTCAGATCTGAGGTATTAACTGAATTTGTAATACCAGATGTAAGGAACGGTGGTGTAAATAAAACTTTGTAAGCATGATGAATGTGAATAATTTTTTGTATGGAGTCTACTGTGGGCAAAGGAAATATTTCGAATTTCCGTAGAAAGTCAAGTCAGCAAGTAGTTTCTCGGTTACCAACATAGCCTACACTACATAGACGAAGTAGTTCAATTTAATAATTGTTTCGTGGTCTAGTCATGCCTGCAATACTGTCGGTATTCCTTCTTCCTTCCCTGTATAGAGAACAATAATGAATAAGTAGATTTTGATGTGATGATAACACAATACTATACAACCTGTTACATAACTGACCAAAAAAAGAATATTTTTCATTATTATCAGTCGATGAAATAATCACATCACTATTCTAGGTCAGGTGCTACACTACCTGGCGAACAATGTCCGCATCGGCATACATTGCTGGTTGAGTTAGTTTCTTGTATTGATGACATTCATGTAATAGCCAGCAATGTAGACCGAACTGCGCTGCGCCGCGTCGGTAACTTCATTTGAACTTTGAGCTGTCAAAAATAGTGCTGCGATGCCATGATTAAAAATAAGTGTAATTCGATAAAAATAATATTTTTTCTTAATTTTCAAAAACGATACTACGGCTCTAATTTTTTGTTAATTGACTCTTTGCAACGGACCTTTCAACACCCTTTCGGATTTATTTGTTGTTTTGTAACACGTTGTATAGGCTCCCCGCGCGCCGTTTCCCTAATTTGTGACAATACCGCTAAAACTTCTAGGTTTTATCAAATGTGGCAAGTAGGTACTTTGTTTGTGTTTTAGTCGCATCAGTTTACTGTTTTGCTTACCACGCATTGTATGCTATAAATGCTCTAAGTTATTCCAACAGATCATCTAGCTGGATCTAGAATTACGCTGCCAACGCGCTATTGGATACCGCAAGACGTAAAAGTGTCTAGTGGAATATTTATCATTCTTTCAGCCTTGTTTACGACATGCTTAGAAGCTACTCGTCTTTATTATTTATTTATTTTTCGTATAAAAAATGATTTGCTTATAAAGTACTCTTCTTTTCCTCTATTTTTTAACCCCCTACGAACAAACCGGAGGGGTGTTATAAATTGTTCCCTAGAGACCTTTCGTTTGTAACCTTGCAATATTCTGTTCACTAGCCGCTCATGATATTAAGAATGACTGTTAGGCATAGTTTAGCATTTTCCGAATGTGTTTATACTAATACTGTAATAACTAATAACAATAACAGCCACATTTCGGAATTGAAGTAGTAGAAGTAAGAATTCACTCCTCGTTCAAAACATAAACAAGCCTCGTAAAAAGGACATCCAAGAGTTCGATGCCTTTGGAAGGAATTACGAAATATCCGTACCGAAGGTTTTGATGTTGCAATAATCCATAACTTCGGACGTATATACCAGTACCTATAAGATTCTTTTTTACGTACCAAAAGGACAATAAAAAGAATATTTCAGAAAATTAACTTTCTCTTTTGACCGTGTCGTGTCTGACCCACGTCCTGAGAAACTGCATTACAATTTGTTACAATAATTTTTGACATTAAACTGGTTTGAGTAAGAAGAAAGAGAATGGTGCAATACCTATTTTAAGATTGTACTTTTTATTTGAGCATTCATTTTTGCAAATTCTGCATACAGTTATAAGACATACATTTGCATATTAACTTTTTGGTTGTCAGAAGACGTGGGTTCGAACCCATCGGTGGCGTGATTTTTTTCCGCTTGCTTTGTTTGTACTAACTTTGTAACCAAAAAGTTCATATCAATATCTAGTGTTTGATTAAAACACCAAGTGTTCAAAATTACTATCTTGTGGAAAAATTTCTACAAAAAAAAGTAAACATTCATACATTTTTAGGTCAACAAAAGTGCATAACACTGCAGTTGCGAATGTGTGCAACCATGCTTAATGAAAGGCATCGCGCTGGCTTGCGATATTTAATAGCCGGAAAGAACAATAATATGCATTGTAAATTGTAAACAAGTTGAATCGATGTAAATATAAGTTTAAGGCGTAATATAATTCATAAAAACAGTTAGTGACATTGGACAACTATTCTAATATAAAAGAACACTTTGATATTTTTTGCGAGGAAGGTTAAATTGGAAGAAGTTATTGAGTCACATGCAATGTTGACACTGGTTTGCCCATACGAGTTATGGTAGAACTAGGGATATTTTATAAGTAAACTAGCTGCCCGTCAGCGGTTTCACCCGCTTTAACCCATATTTTACCCCTTTAGGGGTTAAAAATCGAAAATCCCAGAAACACGAACTCAATTTTTTTAGCTGTTTGATCTAATCGCAAATTTTGAAACAGATCACATTTAAAAATAATGATTTCCCATACAAACTTTTAAACCCTTTTTTACCCCTTTAGGGCTTAAAAATCGAAAATCCCTGAAATACGTATTTCTTCTTTTTAGCTTTTTGATCTAATCGCAAATTTTGAAACAGATCGCATGTTTAAATAAAGATTTTCCATACAAACATTTAACCCCTTTTTTACCCCTTTGGGGGTTAAAATTTGAGGTAAAGAATATTTAAAAACCTGCCCCTTAACTTACTCTATATACTTTAAAAAAACGCATCAAAATCCGTTAAGGGGTTTTAAAGATATAAGGAAACATACATACAGACACGGGAAGGAACTTTACTTTATACTATGTATTGATTAGATTTAAAAAAAAATAAAACGATCAGTACATACATACTAACACGTAACGGAAAGTGTTTTAAAATTCAGTAAATGCTACTTAAACAAAGTACCATTTGAAACGTATTGTTTTTGTTATTATTACGTGTTAGGCAATAAAGTTAGGAAATTCACTGTCAGAATATAGGATGAAATTTTACTAGTGACCGATAGCCAAAACTCAGAATCGGCTAGTGATACGGAACAACTTTCCCCAAGGAACATAGGTCGAAATCCGAAAAAAAATATTTGGACCTCCCATAGTAATTGAAATCAGCTGATCGGCAAGTTTGTATGGGAGGTCCAAATTTTTTTTTCGGATTTCGACCCATGTTCCTTGGGGAAAGTTGTTCCTTATCACCAGCCGATTCTGAGTTTTCGCTATCGGTCATTAGTAAAATATCACCCTATATAGCCAATAAACTGGGATGAGGATAGAAAACAACTGTTTGAGCCAAAAGCAAATCTTTTAGCTCGCATTTCGGAAAATTTACGCCACTAAACTGAAATACACAGTACATTCTAACAACAATATTAGATTGTTTCGTAGTACTTAGAATTTGAACATAAATAGCATAGAACATAAAAATAAACTTTGTTGACCCGCATGTTATGATATTATTTGAATACCTATTCCAAAGTAGCTTATTTTTCAACTATGCCAAATGACTAGGACTCATTCTGTTACTTGATTCTGTAAGTAAATGACCAATTAATCAGTCAATACTCAATAGTTACATACCAATTACCACAGATATAACAGTAAAGAAACTCGACCCGTTTCTGTTGAGTCGCAAGGATTGACTTTCGGTTATACTAATATGAAATTGAAATAAACTGCATTATCCCTTTAAGTAACAAAGGCTACTTATTATTATTCCCTTCTCACGAGCATTCGGGGAACATTTCGCTCGGGTGAGACTGAGTCAGTTTCCTTGTAAGTGGTGTCGCGCGTCTGTATAAAAGTTTGTATGCAGTTTCCACACTGCTGAGCGCAACTGAAGCCCTTTTTTCGCTGTCCGCATCCATCCGTGACCTATTTTCATTCATACACATGGAGTTGCATCATGCCTTCATGAGTATAATTTTCCGTAGCATTGCATGTTACGAGTTGCATAATTTTTCAGATTCGAAACACAGCCGGTTATCGCAAGAACATGCATGACCGTCTCAAAATCAATTGCCTACTTATCGCTTTGCGAGTGAGAACACGTAGGGTAGTAGTAAATAGAGATGGGCCGAACATAGGTTTCACCGAATACGAATAATCGGCTAAATCATTGCCGAACCTAATATTCGGCCGAATACTTACGCTTCGCTCCTTGATTTGATATGATAATTTACAACGAAGGGATACGTTTTGATTCGGCTAAATATTCGGCAAATTCACCAAACATTCAGCTGAAACCGAATATTCATATAAGAACATAAATCCAATATTCGGACTATCTCTAGTAGTAACGACAACAATTTACTTTTCTCAAACATGCTAGGAAATATGACAATTTCTTTCAAGAAAACAATCCAGAAAGTTTGACATTGTCTGTGATTTTGTAATTTCTGAACGATTTCTTTTTTACACACCAGCAATGGATTCCAATACAACTTTACTGGCGCGATATCGAAATCGTTCAGAAATTACAAAATAAAAAAAGAATAACTCCTATTCCACATCTTGACTTAGTAATCAGTAAAACAACTTTTTATATCAAATTACTATAAAATAAATTAAAATCTTTATAATTTCCTAGCATTTTTTTGAGAAAAGCACTAGGTATGTAAGCCTCGGGGAAAATGACTTTGCCAGACTCGTATTTTTAAAGTCCTCGCCTGCGGCTCGGACTTCAAACTCTACTCGTCAGTCAAAGTCTTATTTCCCGTCCTCGTCAACAACCTACTATTGTCGGTAGACTTGGTATTGATATTGATCTAGTAATTGTGCTGAGTCATTATCCGAGATCATGTGACTTAAGTGCAACCTTTGTCATCCAAAGAAGCATACAGGCGGACAGTAACTTGGATACATTTTCAGAGAAAAAGGACAGGTCATTTCCAACATCATCATCTTCCTGCCCTTATCCCAATTACTTGGGGTCAGGGCAACACGTTTTGTTTAAACACAAAATCATGTTGCAAAAGGATTTGGCTTAATTTTACGACCAGCCGCCTTCCTGACGTCAATCCTCGTTGGGAATGTTATCGTGGGAGGTATTACCGCCACCATATTGACCATAGTCGGCAGATATTGTAGCCATATGGTCAAAAACTCTACGTCGCCTTTTACAAAACACCCTGAGTAGAAAAGGGGTGGGAGAATTCTTAGCCGCTACCACTCGGCCATTTCCAACATAAATATTTTTAATAGAACTACCTAAATTATGTGATTTTAGAAAATTTGGTATTTTGTTTGTGAGTCATATTCAATATCTTATCTGTCATATCCGTCCAAACTAAGAGCTGCAATAACTTTGCAGCAGGCTTTGCAACATAATATTATTTAGAGCATTTATAATATAAATTCTAGATACCAATGATCAGAAGTATTAATACATAGGTATTTTCACGACACTGTGACGCTGTTTTTCAATTTCGATTTCCTACTCAGTAGAGTGTTTAACGACTTTTAGGTTTAATGTAGGCACCATGAACTTTATTGTTAGTATTTTAGCATTTTCGACGAGGACGAAGGGCGAAGCATAATTTGAATTAACTTTTTATTATGTACTAAAACCTACTCAGCAGAGTAACTGTAGCTAAAGTTTGCGATAAAAATAACTACCATAACTCCCTATAGATACACTATACATGGCAGCTCTGTATTTTTGACAGATGGCAGATTATAGTTCGACTTAACTTTGAAATAGTAATCTCATTTTTACATGTTTTACTTTCCTGTTAAAACAACACAAAGCAAGATGCATGCACATTACTAAAGTTCCAGCTGATAAAATTCGCGGAGCTTGGATAGAGTACAGAAACAAGCAGTTGTATAAAAAACCGAAACCTGACTGCGGTAATTAAAAAGTTACATTATGATGTTTTAAGCCAGTGTTGCTTCCGCTGCTGAGACGAATCTAACGACACCTCATATTATGTCAAGCAAGATCCGCCCAGCCGTTTGGGCTGATGCCCGTGATAAGAATATCTTGTCCACATACATACATACCCACCTACTCTTGAAAAAGCATAACCCTCCTGGGGCAGTCGGGTAAAAAATACGTTTTGTATTGGCATACGAACAAGCAATATATATAAACTGATGTACCTATGTATTGCCAATTTTCAAACCTATTGAAGGGTTAAATCATCTATTGAAATGTTTTACAACAGTTGTATTACGTCAGTAAATTTTACGATATATTTTAGCGTAACAAAAACTCGCCAAAACTGTGCTTCGAAGCTGTGAGTTATTAATAAATTCTAAGTTGTGAGTCAGCATCATCGTTCAAATATGGAGTAGGACCAGTTTTTTGCTACCATCATTGAGACGATAATGTTAGATAATGTATTTGCTTGAGAGTAAAACTGGTCTGTTACTAAGGAGACATAATATACAAGCAGGTATGCCATCAGATTAGCCTATAGCAGTCTACTGTCTACTCAGGGTACACCACAAGGCACGATATCCCGTTTTCGTCATCCAGTCGCTACCAGCCGACCTCTTTGAGTCATCTATCCATCTGGCCGGAGCTATCTCTGGTTGATAGTTTACGTAATGCTAGACTACTACCTGGTTTATATAAGGTCCTATTAAATTCACTACAAATATTTTAGGGGCAGATCAAATAAAATATAAGCATGTACTAGGCAAATTTTTAAAGAAATCTACACGCTAGTTTTCTAGAAAATTGCATTTAACTAAAAATTCACAAAACGAAAAAGTGCACCCTGTTTGTACTAGAAACACACACTTCGATGAATTTAAATTATATTTTATTAATTATGTTTTATAGTGTGTAGTATATTACATGTTTATATATTATTATTTAGTTCAGTAGGTATTTATGTAAATGTTTTTAACCCCCGACGAACCAACCGGAGGGGTGTTATAAGTTTCACGCGTCTGTATGTCCGTGTCGAATCGTAGAGATTCTTTGAGGCAAAGACGTCAAATGTCTTTTGCAGAATTCTTACAAGCACTTAGTGTCATTACCGGGGGGTTAAGAGGGCTTGCCCCCCTCACAGAAGACGTCAAACGTCTGTTGCAGGATTCTTACAAGCACTAAGTGTCGTTACTGGGGGGTTGAGGGGGGCTTGCCCCCCTCACAGACGAAGACGTCAAACGTCTGTTGCAGTATACTTACAAGCACCAAGTGTCATTACCGGAGGTTGAAGGGGGATTGCCTCCCTCACAGAAAAAGACGTCAAACGACTGTTGCAGGATTCTTACAAGCACTAAGTGTCATTACCGGGGGGTTGAGGGGGGCTTGCCCCCCTAACAGAAAAAGACGTAAAACGTCTGTTGCAGGATTCTTACAAGCACTAAGTGTCATAACCGGGGGGTTGAGGGGCCCCCCTCACAGAAAAAGACGTCAAACGTCTGTTGCAGGATTCTTACAAGCACTAAGTGTCATTACCGGGGGGTTGAGGAGGGCTTGCCCCCCTCACAGACGAAGACGTCAAACGTCTGTTGCAGGATTCTTACAAGCACTAAGTGACATTAGCGGGGGGGTTGAGGGGGGCTTGCCCCCCTCACAGAAGAAGACGTCAAACGTCTGTTGCAGGATTCTTACAAGCACTAAGTGTCATTACCGGGGGTTGAGGGGGGCTTGCCATTCTCACAGAAAAAGACGTCAAACGTCTGTTGCAGGATTCTTACAAGCACTAAGTGTCATTACCGGGGGTTGAGGGGGGCTTGCCATTCTCACAGAAAAAGACGTCAAACGTCTGTTGCAGGATTCTTACAAGCACTAAGTGTCATTACCGGGGGGTTGAGGGGGGCTTGCCCCCCTCACAGAAGAAGACGTCAAACGTCTGTTGCAGGATTCTTACAAGCACTAAGCGTCATTACCGTGGGGTTGAGGGGGGCTTGCCCCCCTCGCAGAAAACGACGTCAAATGTCCGTTGCAGGATTCTTACAAGCACTAAGTGTCATTACCGGTGGGTTAAAGGGGGGCTTGCCCCCCTCACAGAAGAAGACGTCAAACGTCTGTTGCAGGATTCTTACAAGCACTAAGTGTCATTACCGGGGGGTTGAGGGGGGCTTGCCCCCCTTACAGAAGAAGACGTCAAACGTCTGTTGCAGGATTCTTACAAGCACTAAGTGTCATTACCGTGGGGTTGAGGGGGGCTTGCCCCCCTCGCAGAAAACGACGTCAAATGTCCGTTGCAGGATTCTTACAAGCACTAAGTGTCATTACCGGTGGGTTAAAGGGGGGCTTGCCCCCCTCACAGAAGAAGACGTCAAACGTCTGTTGCAGGATTCTTACAAGCACTAAGTGTCATTACCGGGGGGTTGGGGGGCTTGCCCCCCTTACAGAAGAAGACGTCAAACGTCTGTTGCAGGATTCTTACAAGCACTAAGTGTCATTACCGTGGGGTTGAGGGGGGCTTGCCCCAATCGCAGAAAACGACGTCAAATGTCCGTTGCAGGATTCTTACAAGCACTAAGTGTCATTACCGGTGGGTTAAAGGGGGGCTTGCCCCCCTCACAGAAGAAGACGTCAAACGTCTGTTGCAGGATTCTTACAATCACTAAGTGTCATTACCGGGGGTTGAGGGGGGCTTGCCATCCTCACAGAAAAAGACTTCAAACGTCTGTTGCAGGATTCTTACAAGCACTAAGTGTCATTACCGGGGGGTTGAGGGGGGCTTGCATCCATCACAGAAAAAAGCAATCGTCTGTTTTCGAAATGTTACAAGCCCCGAATTTCATAACTAAAAAAGAAATTAACATCTATTTTGAAGTAGTTCAAAAACTACCAAAAATGTTGCTCGAAGATTTTTTGTCCTGCTTCTGCTAAACGTTGTTTTCTTCACCCTGCTTGTTTTTTTTTAGCAATTTAGTAAAAAAGACTTTATAAAGTAATCTACTGAATAATCCAGATAATTTTTAGTAAATATCGTAAAAATTTGCGCTTGCTTCGCTCGCGATCTTTCTTTGTGTTTCGCTTTCCGTGCTTGTCGTATTTAAAACTAATTTGACGTACTTACACATCAGGTTATTCTTAATTCAAAAACTCAATTAAAACACAAATATCTTTGTACAATTTTGCGCTCGATTCGCTCGCGGTCACACAGGTTACCCTGCTTTTCCCTGTCTTGCCAATTTCTCTGTCCTATACGATATACAAAAGATCACTGTGTCAATTTACGCAAAAAATAAGATTTTTAAGCTAAGGTTTATTGTCATAAAAGAATTCTGAGCAGCAACGGGTATAACCGCTGGTTGAAATGATAGTGAGAAATAGTAAGCGCCCAAAAAGTCATGCTGTATTTTGTTTGAAGTCAGAAACAAAATATTAATTTAAAAAGCTTTAAATAAAACTTAAATTAAAAATTTAAAGGAACCCCCGACTTTCAATCCTTTAAAAAGTTAAAAATAATTTATTTATTCAATAAAATATTGTAAACCAATACTCCAACGCGTCGGGGGGCCGCTAAGTAAACAATATAAGTAAGAAGTTTACAAAGCATAATAAACATATTAGTTGCAAATGTCATTTCATTCCTTACAAGTATGTCTTACGATTTTATTGAAACTTCTTACCTATATTGTTTACTTAGCGGCCCCCCGACGCGTTGGAGTATTGGTTTACAATATTTTATTGAATAAATAAATTATTTTTAACTTTTTAAAGGATTGAAAGCCGGGGGTTCCTTTAAATTTTTAATTTAAGTTTTATTACTTAACTTACCTAATACAATAGCCCCGCGACTCCTAAAAAATCTTTTCCTGTACCTAGGTTGCCTGGAAGAGATTGCCTGAAGGCAATAAGGCCGCCTAACTGTACACTAATGTATTTAGTTTTAAGTGTTCTGTACTATATTTAAGTTCTTTTGGTGTACAATAAAAGCATATTGTATTGTATTGTAATTATGGGCCAAAAAAAGTAGCTGTGATTGGTTGGTTGTTAGTGTGCGTGCCGTGTAAGTGAATCCTGTCTACGTGGCGGAACGTCAGTCGGGTCAGTTAAAGGGTGTTCACATAATTAATTAAAAAGTTTGTTTGAAAATGAGAAAAAAATCTAGCGTGTAGATTTTTTTTTTAAATGCCTTAGATGTTTTTCTTATACATATTTACGCATGTACTTAAAATATTTGCAGTGAATTTAATAGGACCTTATAGAAGAAAGGGATTATAAATGGCGGCCGGAGGTGATACTCTCTCAATCGTACTAAGGCTCTTACATACAACAGGCGTTTATGCTTTCTCCCACATATGAAACCACCACCATTTTTTCTGCGAGCCAGATAGTAAGAGTGAACTCTTATTGATGTAATTCTTTACTAGCTATGTGCACTTACATTGACTAAGCTGACTCCGAGGCACACCATCCACGCCCAGCCGCCGTCCGGAGCCACCTTCTTGGTCTCCGGTTGGGGCATCTTGTAGACCGACGACCCTTTGCTCTTCTCCACCGTCATTTTCAGCCTTTGTCACCTATTTTCCTGGAAGCAAAAATATATATGATTGAGGTAAGCCCGTAAAGGATCTGCCCGCTCTAGTAAGGATGTTAGACGTGCGTCCGATGCTTGCCTCACTACTTGCAGGCCTCGCATCAAAGCCAAAGTTAAATAATTAATAATTATAAAGTTTAGTTATTGCTTAACATTTTGTTATAGAAAATAGTTTAATTATGACAGAAGTTCTGAAGTTATTAAATGTTAAAGTTGAGAATCGAAAGAGACAAAAGTGCTGAAGCTTGGCTGGTATATCAAATATTTCGTTCTAAATTCATTATCTTCGGTAAGCTATGTAATAAAGGTTCACAGGTTTAAATATTTGGTAAAAATAAGACCATTAAAACTTTAGTTATTTTCCCTGTTTTGTACAATACTTTCTGAAGCTATTCTTCATTAAAATTGAAGATAATATATTAAGATAACATTTTGCTTAAAATGCGAGACAATTTCTTAGACAAGGAATGGTCATAATAATATAGGGAAATCGTGTAAATAAGTGTTAACCATCAGGTTATACCTAAGTTCCACCTGTAACTGTTTAACTTTTATATCCTAGTTGCCTTTAATACGTGATTTTGCTGCGGTTTTATTTTTATTCTCGGATTTATTACCACATTTAAATTTATTTTTACCGCATTCCAAGGTTATACCTACTAGTCAACTCGACAATTTCATTGTTATGTTAACGTTAACAATCTTTCGTATATATATTTACTTCTTTTTAAATTGAATTAGAATCAGAATATCATAATACCTATATCAGAAAGCTTGATTGCAACAAACACACAAAATAAGTATGTATCGCGGGAGCGTTACACAAAACGCTTTCTCAAAGAGAATATTTTTTCCCAATTCTATCAAAGAAAAATGACATACACACGCGGTAATAATCAAAGTAGACTGCTTTGTATTGTACAATACGTACAATTATGAAGAATTAACAATGTCTGTTGATCTGTTTGAATTTAGAACCAGCACGAATTCAACTGGAAACACGTGATCCCAACAGACTGTTTAACCTACAATACAATGATTCACGTGCCAAATAAAAAAACACTGCACTAAAACATATTGTTCCACAAATTGACACTTATTTTATTTATATTTTTCACGTCTTATCGTAAAGACGCTACACGAAAATACTGAAATGTAGAATAAAACACTTAAATAAGAAAGTATTATACTATCTATTGAGATAATCAACTTGTAAAGTATTACATGGTGAAAATCGAGATTAGGATCCATATCTATTTCTTGCATATACTTTGAAGGTACAGTCGAGCTCAGGCTGTGTTAGTCACTTTGGACTTTGGAACGTTCTTATCACGCGCACATAAGACTTACATTTGCGGTTTGAGTGTCTAACCGGACACGAGTTTGACTGTACATCGTATTTGTAAAAAGATGTTATATTTTCTAGCTAAACCCTAACTGTGTTTTATTTCAAACTAAATGAAGAACGTTTAGAACAAGCAAATATGAGAAAGAAAATTGATATTATTCTGTCTGATGATCAGTTAGCTAATTACATCGCATCTTAGTATTTTATTTACATTACTATAATTATTAAAATTAATTAGTTTGCGCTGTAATTATATATGACACGGATTTTAGCACTTACTTTTAGGTTTACTCGCTGGTTTATAGTTTCTAGTTTGCGCTGGTTTTTCATCATCAATAACGCTATATGGCTTTCGCTTTTGGACATGGCATTCCTCACTATGCCTACCTACATCATCATCTGCCTGCCCTTACCCCAAATAGGTAGGGGTCGGCGCAACCAGCTTTGTTAGAGCACAAAATCATGTAGCAAAAGAATTTGGTAATGTTTTATGACCGGAATTCTATTGTAGGTGGTATCACCGCCACCATGCGATTGACCATAGTCGATAGATATTCAGCCGAGGTCTAAAACTCTACGTCGCCTTTTACGACTACAGCTATTATATATTGGGCCGACTGCATCCAAAGGATTGAGTTCATGCAATATTAGTACAAAAAAAAGAAGATAAAAAAATGGTATGTAGGTGGCCTTATAACTAAGGTAGCAACTTCTACTAGGCAACCCTTACTATCATGTTGAAGGACAACCAAATAATGATTATTCATTGTATTAAACTGGAACCATCCGGTACGAATGATAACGAATTCGTGCTTACGTAGGAAATCACGGCACAAATGCGACAAAACACACATGTAGAGTACTGTATGTTTATTATCAACAATGTTTCGATATGGTATGTTATGATTTACCGGTCACGAGTGAGCTATGTCACAATTTTGATAAGGTATTCTGTGCCCAATAGGTACGGTATCTGAAGAGAAGTCGTGGATGATAATGATCGAAGATAGTCTGCAGATAGTAGCACAGTGCCACCGCGTGGACACACACTGTCTGCATCGTGGACACAAATCCACTGTCTGCAGGACTTTTACTTGCCGTGTCCGTGTGAGATGTGACGTGACGTGTGTCACCGACTCTACGTACGAATGATAGACGAGGCTCTCTCTATAATAACGTCTTCTATCCTGCCGCCAACGTTATCACCAACTTTCAGTCATCCACCTTAGGACTTAAAGCTCCATTATCCCACAATTCTGACACTATTTTAGGGGTATTCCGTGACGGGGAGAGGTCAGGACTCTCTTTGCTTAAACCCGCCAAAAATACATACTTAAATACATTATATAGTAGTAGGACATGTTCTGCAGCTTCAAGCTGGACAAGCTCAATCCTGATTTTAAAAGCAAAGCTCTACACCTCCACACCGGTTTGCATGGGATTCTAATTAGCCACTTTCTTGGACTCGACATCCTACCACAAATGACTCATAATTGCTGTGCTCAGTAGTCCCCGAGTCTCTACATGCAGTGAGAAAAGGACAGGGAACAGTCACCCTAGAGTTTACGTAAAGTGGGAGGGAGACAGGGAGTGTAACACGCAAGGAGCACGTGCTACATTCATGCCAATACCACGTGTTATTGCCCCACTACTGTGCCGCTAAACAGATTTGAGATTGCATGAAGCTAGTACCTACATTCGTTTCTACAGCTGTTGGTTTAGTACTGATACCACATTTCTTTTTTTAACGGCTAGCCTTATCGCGTCTTTGCTCTATAATGGCTCTTATTTTAGGCTTGAATAGACTTTAAGTTCCCGAAAAGTTCGAGCAAACTACCTAAACAAAAAAGGTTATATGGGTCAAAGTTCTAAGGTTTCTCTTGAGACAGCAAATATGTTTGCATTTACTCTCCTAACACGCTGAAATACAATCCTTCACACACACTTTCATTCAATCACGCCACGTCCAAATTTACGAAGAGTTAGTAGAGAAAGTACCTAGTCCCGCGGAGAAAAATATTACTATGAAGCCCTTTATAGTGTACTCAACCTACATTATCTAAACTTACATAGGGTGCAGTATAATTCGATTTAATAAAAGCTCTTCTACCGACAAAAAAAATAAACGTTGCGTGGACTAAACTCTGAAATTGCCAGTGGGTCAACATTATCATTAGTTTGTACTGAACGCACAGCAATTGGCAGGCAGCAAGTTGCGTATGCGCAGGGATCAATGACTCTTTGACACCGACACAGCCAGTCAAGAGCAAGAGCGAATTATAATGCAAAAACTAACATTGCGCAACACAGTACGCCGGTAGCTAACCATTTTATATCCATAGTAAATGAAGCTTGAAATGTAGATAAGTTTTCAAGCATTAAAAATACTGTTTACGATAGAGAACAAAGCAAAATCTGCTTTCAGTAAAGATCTATTTCTATTTACAGATATCTATTTCATATACACAGTAAATAAAGCCCGAAACATAGATAAGTTTTCAAGTGTTCTCACTGGCACTTATTTTTGACTAGACTGGTTAAATTAACGGATAAGATCAATTTGTTTTTTTCCTGGAAGCAAGGTTTGTTTTGGTCTCAAAGGATAAAACTAAAGATCAAGACAAAAACGGTTTTCAAGCCTGCTATAGGCACTTGCATGAGGCAAAGTCCAAAGTCCTACAAGTAGCTCAATGCTGGTTAAACACAATTTTATTATCGCTCATCGAGATGGATTGATGAGATCATTTCTCGCACTAGTAAGTAGCCACTACAGTGTATAAATAATACTTTGATTTTGACGCCATGTTGTCGGTTTAGTATAGCATCACCCCATTTCTACCCGTGGGTGTCGTAAAAAACGACGAAGAGATGAATCCAGGGAACTGGCAGTAGAGTTTTTTGTTACACCACCTTGCCAAGCGTGGGGAGGTAGTTACGGCTAACAATCCCCAATAGGGGAAGGCCTATGTGAAAAGTGTTGATTTTCCCTTGTACGATCGATATGGCACCGAAAGTGGGCAATTTGGTAAGGACTATGTCGTATGAAAATTGCTAAATTAGATAGGAGTATTCCTAACCAATTAAGAATTTTTCATATGAGTTCTAGAGACAACAGTATTATACTTTCACGACAAAATTGAAGTGATTGTCATGTTTGAACTAGCAGCGTTAAACACCCAAATGGCATGTATAACTTGACCTTAAAATGCTTCTAAATATTAGCTCAGCTCAGATATTAGCAGAAATGGCAGTGCCGGACGAATATGGAAGTAGGTAAACGACCATGTAGCGCAGATGACACAACAACCTACAAGACTCAATAGATAACAGAACTATTAGTCCTTTCTTAACCTAGTTAGATTATTCTCTGACATTGAACCGTTAGTCGTCAAGCTGTCTGTTAAGTGATGTGATAATTTCATATAATTGCTACTCAACACAACATCTGTTTGTTTACAATAAATTATATTTTATTATGCTATCTGTGACATTTTACTACCTTCATTACAATACATGATCTTGTATTATGTAATGTAGTAAAATTTATTTTATGTACAACAAGTTATACCGGAATTACAACATACAAATTTGACATTTTGTCAAAACCAGAGTTGTTTTTAGATAAAAGTTATCAGTAAGTCGTGTGCTCGCTGTATGTTTTAAGATTATGACTAATTTATACATCAAACATGTTTAATCTTTGTGTAAATAGTCAAATATTTACACTTCGATAAGTAATTTAAATATACTTCTCGTCAACAAAATTGCTTTCGTTTTCATAGTTAAACAAAATATAAAAACTATGAAATTATAGTTGAGACGGCCATTCCCTGCATTCGCCGAAGGATCATCATCATCATCATTGGCCTATTACGTCTGTGTATGATTTGTTCAGTGTCTGAGGCAAGATTTTTCATGGTTGTATAAGCCGATACGGGAACGGCATGGCTTTTTGCACGCTCTCTACAGACACTGCATTGCCTGGGACGCAATTATGGAAAACGCAGGGCTGCCCAGGACCTGCGCCACCCTCTCGGGCTTCCTGGCTGACTCCACAGGAACGACGGGTCGATACGTGCGGAGCCAGGTCGGCTGCAGGAGTCTGCCGCACGATTTAATTACCAGTTACTCGTGCCTGACGGAGACCCCGTTCCGTGTTTTTGTGTGGAGTTTTCCTTCTCCAGGACCCTGATCAGCTTGGGTTGGATTTATCCCTCGGTCGCCTCTTACGACCCCCACAGGAAGAGAGGGGGTGGTGCTATTCTACTCTGCCGGCACCACACGGCCGAAGGATACAGACTTGAGTTTGCCACCAAATGAGAAAGGGAGCGCCATACAACTGCCATCCGTCTGCGAATGCAGCGAGTGGCTGAGGTAGGTATAAAAGTAGAAACCTCAGGACTTATGCCCAACGAGGAATTAAAGACATTTCTACTTTCTAGGGGTATAATATAATAGTGAGTTGTTGTTGATGAAATAAAATTACTACTAGGTATGAAGATCATCCATCACAGCGTATTAGGTAAGAAAGTATCTAGCTTCGATCATATCATACCGATGTCTACCTTTTGTCAAGAGTAGGTATTACGCCAACTATGTATGTATGTACTATGTGGGTCATTGTGGGTATATATGTGGACAAGAAATTCTTTTTTATGGGCTACAGCCCAAACGGCTGGGCGGATTTGGATACAATCAATTGTCGTTAGATTCGTCTCGGCAGCGCGAGTGACACTGGTTATATTAAAATTTCATAAATTCAAGGAGAGGGATAGGATTTTTATCGCAAAATATACCTTTGACACCACCACAGTCGGGTTTTGTTTTTTAATACATCTACTTGTTATTATGTAAGTTTTCCTTCGCTG
The DNA here is from genome assembly GCA_024500475.1 of Phthorimaea operculella. Classification (NCBI taxonomy): domain Eukaryota; kingdom Metazoa; phylum Arthropoda; class Insecta; order Lepidoptera; family Gelechiidae; genus Phthorimaea; species Phthorimaea operculella. Next base: position 274,984 of record JANFCV010000151.1, on the reverse strand, counting down.
GCTTAATTATAATTATGTTACACAGGTGTCCCACGTCTCCTAAACAGCGGCTCAATACCACGATGGTCATAAAAATAGCCCACATTTTACTAAGAGTTGTCTTATAGTCGGACAACCTCGCGTAGTCTAGCGAAGTGGCCTTGCCCCAGACGAGACGACACAAATTTACATTTTGTGAACTTGAGCAAGGAAATAGTTTACATTTTGTGAACTCGAGAACTCGAGCAAATTAAGAAGGAAAAGAACACCGCAAAAACACAATGACGCTATGAAAAACTGGTCGAAAGACTTGTTGTTAAAACATAATAAATTTAACTAAATGTTAGTAGGTGTTTCAAAGCGGCTCTTAAATTATAAAATAACGCGTTTTCGGCATTTACTATGCTATTGCTATGACTCAGATATGTCTGATTGCGACAAGTTTTTCATGGCTTCATTCTGGTCGTTCATGGGTTCCCCTCGGAAAGATTTCATGACTGCCCGAGTTTGTGAATAGAAAATACCTGCATAGTGAACTGCTACTGCCCGTCGGTAATTTCTATCGGGCGAGTAACGATCTGATGAACCTTGTGACTAGCAAAACGTGCCTTCCGAAACATGGAGTCACCTAATCCTCTTGATTGGTTAAATTTCTAGAGATACTATATGTGCCTGCCTATGTATAAATAGCTCTACGAGTACATCGTAATTTTTGGGTCAGCGAGTTAAAAGTTTTATTTGTTCGCGTGTTGTATCAATTAAAACTACTTGGAATTAACTGAAATAACATTGACGATAAACTGTGACTAATGTTTCAGTTTTAGTGTAAAACAATTTTCAGAATACATAACAGAAGAAAATGTATGTAAATCGCCCGCATATTTAGGAGACCGACATAATACTGGTTCTTCGTACAAATTACAGAAAAGCTAATACCTACTAGTTGATCCCTTAGATCCTAAGGGATACTAATAATAATACTAATTTTATCTAAGGCTTAGATGGGTAGGCTAATGTGGTGGCGATAGTACATAAGTATAGGTAAGTGCCGTTTTATTGATTTTACGTTATCGACCAAACTAGTATTCTTTGCCAATACTGTTATTGATAAGAAAATCTAGTTATAGGTGGTTTAAGGTAGATTACCGTATCGTATCAGGATCAGCTGTCGTGATGTGAATATGGAATATATTACCAGATTAGAGATAAGTTTGAGATATTTCGATACCTGGCTACAGATGTGGGTTCAAAAACTATTAAAAAATCAGTTCTGTGAATTTCAGTTTCTATTCGAGTTGCGAACGATGCCCAGTCAAAGACCAACAAGTAAAGCATAATTTAGGTTTTAAAAAACCCACGACAGTTTAATGCAACGCTTCCTGGTGAGTTGTTCGCGTAAAACCTAGCTTCATAATACATATATTCACATAACATTCCGCAGTCAAATATACATTTATCATTAAAACCCGCATCAAAATCAGACCAGTGGTTTTGGAGATAATTGGTAAAATTGGTTTGCGCAAACAAATGTTTGCTGCAGTGCCGCCTTGCGATTGGTTTTCGTACTATCTATCTAAGAACATGCACGAATGAAATCCTAATCCATCACTGAAAACCGCACCAAAATCCGACCAGTGGTTTTGAAGATATTTGACAACATAGGTTTGCACAAACGCACAAATATTCTCTCAAACACATATAAAGTCTCCGTTTCGTCGTCGTGGGTAGACATGAAAGCGAGACGAACCAAATATTATAATAGGAATATCACAGATATTACTATAATCTACACTATTCTACCAAATATGAGATTCATCCATCGTCATTATTCGTCCGTCATACATAATCCGCTGACGCATTTCACATTCATACAACGGAATTCGGACCAATATCTATCAAGATATATTACCTACAAGATTTACATTTAATAAACCCGAATATTATGTGAGGTATGTTATGTATGATGTACTACAATGAATATCTTTATCATCCACTTGTAAGTAGGTATTAAAAAAACATTGGCATACTTAATACTCCATCCAAGCTAAATTTAAAAAATGTTAAGTGTGTTTGTTTGTTCTTTTTTCCGTAGGAAATCATAATACTCTGGGAAAACAAAAAAAAGACGCGGGTGAATCTGCTGGGCGGAAAGCTAAAAATAAAGTAAATAGTAATGTTGGTATACGTAATTGATACCGTTAACATTAAAATAACGCTATCGTAAAAGTTCAGTGCGCGAATTGTACAATGAATGATGAAAAGGAAACAAGAATAAAGGTTACAGTACTTAGTTGTTATAGTCATCCCACATACATAGGACGATAACCCGTGAGCTGATGATGTCACTGGACAAAAAACGCATCACGCTGCGAGAGAATGATTGGTAATATCTCCAACAAAAGCATTTACTTATACTAGTTTTACTTATGAGTTTGCCTAAACCAGTACAAAGTTTGAATAACTTATCATATCAAGATGAAGGTAACAAAATCGCGAATAGGTATTATTTTTACTTTGACGTACCTAAGTAGAAGAAGCTGAAAGAAAGTATCAGAAAAATTTACACACGAGCCGAGGCTTACGGTGTATAATCTAGCCCATCAAGTCAAGGTCTAGATTGGCCCAGCTCACAAAGTATAAGGACAATTTGTAAAAAACTGGCTCAATACAAGTATCTTCTTAGAAGATGCTCCAGTTTCAGTGCACGACAATCGCCTTGAAATTCGATGTCTTTTACATAGTTGCCTGAATGTCGCATAATATTTTCTAAGAGGACTGATAGTTGCTCTCAAAGTTATTCTATCAAGGTAAGGACTTATCAAATCAGCAGTATTATCAAGTGTGACCCACTCAAAATCACGTGAACGTTTGTTGATATAGACACTGGACGCTATCAACACTTCAACAGCGCTAAGGAAAATATTGAGATTGTGGATTGCGAAACCCTAGCTTAGCAGCCGAAAGTAAATAGCCTCTGCTCTATATTTACTTTAGCACTTACTTTTTTTACGAAGGAAAGCTATAACTTTTTACAAAGCAACTAAATCTACTTTATTTGATGTCACATTAATCTTATTTCGGACTGTAAAGTAATACCTAACAAAACTATCTCAGTAGAGCTACTGCTCTACTGATGGGGCCCTACCATACCACGCAGTGGTCAAGATACACTTGCAAAATTCGCGGGCTTGGAGTGAGTCGCCGTAGCCCAGATGGTAGAGGCGTCATCAGTACAGGTATTTTCCAAAAATACCTAACAACTCTTAAAAATGTGAGATAACATAAGATTTTTGCGCGAGTTATCCTACCGTAAGCTGTCTTATATTTCGCAAAAATGCAACACTTGACAGAAATAATTGGAAATCAATGGAATTTAGCGCTGTTTTATTTTAAGTCCTACTTTACACAAGGTTGTTATAATATAATCATGACGACAACTAAACGAAGATCGGTAAACAGGTGTTAAAGCACGTACGCATATCAATTGTTTGAATAAACAGCCGATTTCTAATGATGATCATGATTGAATTGATCACACAACACAACATAAGCAGCGGTGGTACCTAGGTCATGGATATTTGAAAGACTTCATCATTCCATTAATTTGTAATTGGCCTGTTGCCAGCTAAGAAGTCTCCGGGTGGTCAATTGAATTTCGGAACGGGAGTTTTACCAATTTAATTTTCATATTGAGTAATAGGTAAACTCGGTATTGGATTGTGTATAAAATTGAGGATGTGTTTTTCTGCTACAGGGGGATTCGTCCCTAAAATGTACAAACTATGGAATAAATCTAGCTAGATATGTGCTGGCTAGACCACGCTAGACTAACGATAAGAAGTGGCGACGACGCATCCGTAATCGATTTAGGACGGCAAGAGTCTAGACCACTTTCTCTTCAAATATTGTGTTTCTAGTGCTAAAACTTCACATAACTTGCCTTGGAAGGAGGGTATATTTTTCAAGAGTATGTACTTATGTGCCACATACATAAATACTAATCCAAGTAGGTAAATTATTTTTCACAGACTACAGCCTATACGCCTTGACGGATGTTGATATTATATGAGGTGTCGTTAGATTCGTCTCAGCGGCGCGAGTGACACTGGCTAGTGGCTAGGTATATCAAAATTCAACACGGCGCGTTTAATACGATAAGTTGGACTAATAACCGAAGTCGGGTTTTTGTTTTATCGAAATGCAAATATATATTAAACTAGTAAGGAATCTTATTTTTTTGAGTTCACTAAGTGATTTTTTGTTGGCTAATTAATTGAAAACAAACGTGCGCGCATATTTTACTACGGTGAGTCAAATACTGCAGCACGATAATGGATCATTGAACTGTAGTTTCGCTTTAAACAGCTGTACACATTAAATAAAACTCTACCATGTGAAACATACAAACATACATTACATATATATCACGCCTATATTCCTCGCGGAATAGGCAGAGCGTAAACGGCTGCGGTACAAAACGGCCATTAACACCACATCTTACAAAAGTTTGAGTGTCATTCAGAAGACTGTGTATCACAATAGTAACAGGCTGTACTTACACATTAAATAAAACTCTACCATGCGACACATACAACATACATCACGCCTATATCCTTCGCGGGATAGGCAGAGCGTAAACGGCGGCGGTAAAAAACGGCCGCTTACACCACGTCTGACAAAAGTTTGAGTGTCATTCAGAAGACTGTGTATCAGCATAGTAACAGGTTGTCAGCCTATCGCCTAAAATTGCAATACACACCTACTCTCAAATCCCTTAGTCGCTTCCTACGAGACACCCACGGGAAAGATATGGAGTGATGCTATTCTATGCCGCACCACAAGAAAAACAGCTGTACACATGAAATAAAACTCTACCATGTGACACTGTACTAGTTAGGTAGTTGGACTTTGCGCTGACCTGATTTCCATCTTTATCTCGAATTAAAGATATGTCAAGATTCTCGACAGATCTTTATTAGCTGCAAGAATTATTCCTACCATTATAGAGGTAGCTTTTCTTAAAAATATTTTCGTACGATATTTTTCTATGCAGCTTTTCTTGTACCTGCCTACCTACCAAAAAACATTTTATTATTTGACTTTAGTCGAACTTGCAACACATTTTAATAAAAGGAAATCCAAAGGATTACAACGTAACTTGTAACAAGGATATTTTTATAAGTAGGACTTCGTACTACAGTGTAACAAGACTGCCATACAAATGCATACAAACGAGAAACTGTACCTATAGCGATGATGACAAAACTTCGACACACGAAGCATGAAAGACTGACTTGAAGGAATTTAAAAAATCAGCCTTCTTTTCGCAAGAGTCTCTCTATTCCGAGTTTTTTTTGCGGTCGAGACAGACCAGTCATCTTATCTTGGAGCGAGAGGAGCACCAAGAAATTACAAAGGAAATAAATTAGAACTGCTAAAAATGGAACTAAAATTTAATGCCTAGGCCACGGCCATGACTTGCTAAAATTTACAAAGATAGTCATCATTTGCCTGCCCTTATCCCAAATCAGTTGGGGTCGGCACAATGTAGCAAAAGGATTTGGCAATGTTTTATGCCTGATGTCAGCTTCTTTGGGAATGCTATTACAGGTCACCATGCGGTTGACCATGCACATGCTGACAGATAGTCAGCCGAGGTCAAAAAGTCTACGTCGAATTTTACGAAACACCCGGAGTGGACTAGGGATGGCAGTATTCTTAGCATCTACCACACCACGGTATTTGCACAAAGATAGTAATAGCTATAGGCATATGGCACAGTTTTGAAACAGTTAATTTGCTTGCAACTTTCACTGAAGAGAAGCTAGTGGAAAAGATTATTTAAATAACGGAAACGGAATACCTATTTACCTTTCTTTGAAAGTATCTACGTTAGATAAATATTTCAGAAACAAGGTTTTAGAAGAATGGTACAGTCAATCCCATATTATGAACGATAAACTGCGAGGTTCGCAATGATATGTAGTAAAAATCTCATAGTATGATATTAATGGTATTAGCTACTAAGGTACAAGTCTAAGTTTAGGCCACAATAGTCCGGACTAGTGATCTTACACAGTGCGAAATACCTACAGGATAACTAGTGGAAATGAATTTAACAAGGACTGCTTAGCTTAATCTTTATAAAAGAAAAGAAAAACTTAACAGAATTGAAATGGAACTTACGGTTTCGCCAATTCTTCCGCGAACCAAATAAGCCACTAGCTGTGAGTAACAGCAGAGAAGTACTGTACATTACTTAGTCACGCGTTTTGCAAGTATGGCTCTAAGTTATGGCTAACTCCCTGGAAGACGACACCAGGGAGGCGATACCCCGTGATGACGTCATCAGCAATGGCCTCTGCATAACGACGTGATAAACAAGTACCATTTGCACTTTATAAGGACAAAAATCTGCTACACTCAAGCTGATGAAGGTTAAATGCCTGAAGTGCCATTGTAACTCTTATTGCTGAGTCATAAGAATGGTCCACAGTGTGGAATCTTTTCTTTGGTCAGATGTCGACTGTAACTACTTAAAAGCTCATTTGCGGCAATTAAATTAATTATTACTCTTCTATATATATGGAGTGGAGCAATTTTTACTGTTTTATGCAAAATAAGTTTTGACAGCTATGTTATAAGCTTAACAGTAACAATCCCAAACATATTGCAACCATTATAATTTTGTAAATATCCAGTAATTTTGCCATGTGATGCCAGCTTAGAATAGCACCACACCATACCTTTCCCGTGGGTATTGTCTCTCTCTCTTCATGTGGGGCACCAAGTCGTAAGAAGTGACTAAGGGATTTGAGGGGTGATGATGAGTATTGCCATTTTAGGCGACAGGCTGGCAGCCTGTCACTATGGTGATACACAGTCTTTTGAATGACTCTTTAACTTGTCAGCTGTGGTGTAAATGGCTATATATTACAGCCATTTATGATGGTGATATTAAGTATTATACTTTTGTATTCATCATGAGTTTCCTATACTCACTATAATAAAGTATCATTGTAAAGTTGATAAAGGTATCAGCCAGTTACAATAAATGAACAATTCAAAAACAAGTGTTTAGTCATAGTAAGTAATACCTAGTATTGTTTTGTCCATGCATATTAAAAAATGCTTAGTACATTTTGGAAAGACAAGTCTTTTGTTTTGATAATGATGTGATAACAGGCAGGACATACTCTACTGAAAACAAAGGGCTTTGTAGAACTCTGATAAAAGTACAATTGGAAGGAAATTGAATAAATAAATGGCTTCAATTAATTAAACCAACACTTCCTTGTTTGCCTCATGTTTATTAGGAAATGGAACAACACATATTCTGTGCCTTTTGAAAGTTATATTATAAATAAGATACATCTGTAAGTACCAATATATCCATCCTATAACCCACCTACCTACCTATTTATTTTCCCCTATTTATGTCTGCACCATTTAGGGTGCAAACATAACTTATTATTATAACTTTTGAAGCACTCGCGATTGTTTTCACACATTTTAAGTATTGAACCGGGTCTATCGCGATAATTATTTAGGTAAACCTTTATAATTGAACACATGAAACTGTGTTGAAACGTCGGGACACAGGTAAATTATAAAGGTTTACCTAAATAATTATCGCGATAGACCCGGTTCAACACTGCTTATTAGTTACATGGTGCAGATATAGGTAACTTTGGGTTTATTTTCTAGCTATAGCTATGATTTTAAACTTTAGATTAAAGTAGTACAAGTTATAGATGCTTTCATGTAAATGAAAAAATTCATATACCCTGGCAGAAATAATGACTAATAAAAATTGTATAATGGAAAATTGCCTAATAATTATTTACAGACTAGGCTATTTGAATTATACCTACTTGTAGCTCAATGCGTAGCATGCGTGAGCTGAAGTAGGTGAGATAATAGACAAAATGCGAAACTATTTCATAGCATAAAAGTTGTTCTTGATCTAATTAATACCTTCTAGTTAGGCAGGGATCATGATTCAAAAGATAGAGTATATTTTGACTCAAAATTGACGCTTGATAACCTTTGTAAATGTTTTTTTTATAGGCTATATCTACCCATAGTCTAATAAAACATGGTCTTTCCTTCCCAGAGAAACACAAGACAACGTCACTTAGTATTGCCATTTTATTTCAATAAAATACGTTATGGGGTAAATTCAATCTCAGAAAAGTGACCTAAAATATTTCTTAATAATTTTATAATTTAGATTTACGTGTGTATTAACTTGAACTTTACAACAACACTTCAATTGTATTTATTAGTTAAGAGTATCATAAATGATTTACAAAAAACATCATAAGAGTGGGTAGTTCTGGTAACCCACAAGCATGATGACGTAGACATGTGTTGGTCACGTGGTCCACGAGTCTCGGAACGGAATACCAGGCGGAGTATCTTATTATACCATGTATCTACCGAAATACTTTAAAAACTAGTTAAATCTACCCTAACTTTTTAGATTACATCTAGACAGCAGAATATTTTATACGTACCTACTATGGACCGAAAAAGTCCAGCTACAAATTTTAATTTGAAAATATGGTTAGAGTATACTATTTAGTTTTGAAGCTGGCGTTCTGAAATCGGTCCTTGCAATGAGTTGTAATGAGTTCAACTTCAGTTCAAGTGGGTAAAATTCGAGTAGGTAGACAGAATCACCACCTACAAAATATTACATCGATAAAATATTCGCATTATGTTAATAATTTAACTTACCGTTCCAATATATTCCATAGACTGTGTGTAAAAATTGTAGTTACAGCATTTCAACTGGGTAAGCACTTTCCAAAGTTCACGAAAAAGCAAAGCGAGAAATTAAAATGTCCTGTAGTCTTCGCGTGCAAAACGACACTTTTCAGTTGAAAAATATCTTTAAAAATATTTAACGGTGCGGATAAATGAGCACGTTAACTAATAGCACGTCAAAATAAAATACGGTGTAGGTAATTAATTAAATTTCGTAAGCTAAATAAAATAAATGAAGGCTAGCTTTACGAACGAATGCTTTTCTGTTTTGACTGACAGTTTGATTTGACAGTCCGATACAATGCTGCCAACGTGCCGACTTGGAAGGAAATCAGTAGAGTAGTACACTCATTCTTCCTACATTACCGGTTTTTGTAACCGGTTTTATTGACCGACGCTCACGACGCTCAATGAAATCGAGTTTCAGAACGAAACTGTCAACAAATCGAATCTTTCGTTCCTCCTCATCTCAATTTCATTCACTCATTCACTAACTTCCATTGTTTGAGGTGAGGAGGTTATTAATTTGGCGGTTTCTGTTTTTCGCATTATTTATATAAAATTACACTCAATACAAGCAAGTTCCATAAATAGGAATCATGGTTGGAACCGATACAGACTCATGGTCTGCTGAAGACACGTTAAGAGTGCTGATTGCCTCCGACATTCATCTTGGTGCCGCCGAAACGGACGCCGTTCGCGGCGACGACAGTTTTATCGCTTTTGAAGAAGTGTTGTCGCTTGCCGTGCAATGTGACGTCGATCTTATACTACTCGGCGGCGACCTCTTTGACCAGGCCAAACCTTCGCCACAATGTTTGTTCAAAGCGACGCAACTAATCCGCAAGTACTGCTTCGGCGACAAGCCTGTTGCCGTGGAACTTCTCTCCGATCAGCTCGAGAATTTCTCGCGCAGTGTCAACTACGAGGACCCCAATCTTAACGTAGCATACCCGATTCTCTCCATACACGGGAACCACGATGACCCTGTCGGTGAAGGTAGTGTAAGCTCTCTGGACATTCTCTCTATTACGGGTCTGGTCAACTACTTCGGCAAGTGGAGTGATTATACCCACGTCCGCATATCACCTGTTCTCATGCAAAAGGGAGCAACGCGCTTAGCTCTCTATGGGCTCAGTCATTTGAAGGATCAGCGTCTGTCTCGTCTCTTTGTTGAGAAAAAGGTAGAAATGGAACTGCCCGAAGATGGAGAAAGCTGGTTCAATTTGTTAGTGTTGCATCAAAACAGGGCTGACAGAGGTCCAGGCAATTACATCCCTGAGAAAGTACTGCCAAAATTTTTAGATCTGGTGGTCTGGGGCCATGAACATGACAGTTTAGTATTCCCAGTGAAAGGTAAGACTGAGACTGATGAATTCACTGTTCTTCAGCCCGGAAGCACTGTTGCAACATCTCTTGCTGCTGGAGAAGCCCTTCCCAAACACTGTGCTCTGTTACAAATTCATAAGAATGAGTATTCAGTTACTCCAATCCCTCTGAAAACTGTTCGCCCTTTCATCTTCAAAACTGTGGTACTTTCTGAGGAAACTATGGGTGACGATGAAGTCAATGAAAGTGCAAATGTAATTGAGTTTTTAAAATCAAAAGTCAACGAAGCCATTGAAGAAGCAGAACGTAAAAGAAGCGGTGATCCTAAACAACCTAAACTGCCCTTGGTAAGACTGAATGTCATGTATGAGAAGGAATGTCAGAACTTCAATAAAATGAGATTTGGCCAAAACTTCAATGGCATGGTTGCAAACCCTTCTGACATTATCAACATGAAAAAAGAGAAAAAGATAAGGGACCGCAAACCTAAGGAAATTGAGAATGGTGATCTGCATATTGAAGGTGCAGCAGAAGCAGCAGATGTGGAGGAGCTGGTACGCAACTACTACAATGCACTGCCCATTGAGAAACGTCTGCAGGTTCTGTCGGTGCGAGCCATGAATGACGCGACGAGCGACTTCTGCATTAAAAAGGATGACGAAATCTTCAAGCGCGTTTTCGAGGCGCACAAACGCCGTTGTGTCGAAATGCTGCTCGAGTCTAACGCCGAAACAGAAGAGGAAGTGATAGAGAGGTTGCGTCAGGGCAAGCAGGAGCTCGACGGCGCCGACGAGGATCAGCTCAAGAAGTTGATCGACGCGGCCGCTAGCAAGCCTCCGACGCCGGGCGCTCTGAAACGCGCTATAGTAGTGCTCGACAGCGACGATGAGTCTGAGGTAGCGGCCACGACACGCGGGCGCGGTCGTGGGTCACGCGGTGGTGCTCGCGGAGGGCGGGGCCGCGGCCGCAACGCTCGCGTCAAGCCGGAACCCGAGCCCGAGCCGCCATCGCCAGTGCCAGAGCGCCGCACGCCGCGCCGCGCTGCTCAAAAGTCTGCCTCTTGGCTGCAGAACTTTGCTGAGCGAAGTTCTCGCAATCGCGGCTCTATAGATATCGACGATTCTGATTAAACCAGTTCTTGAAGCCCATTGTCAAGTAGTATTAAGCAGTAATTTTACTTGAATTTTTATACTTACAAATTATTTTATATTCTCATTTCAATTACAATTTTCTGATGACTTTGTTCTCTAATTGCATTTGTTAGAACCTATAAGAGCCTATAATCTGTATGAATTCACGGAAAAGTTTTCAAATATTCTCAACCATCATTGATAAACATAATTACCTATAATTTTCATTTTGTGTATGTGCGAAAGAAAGCATTCCTCTAGGTATCTAGTGTTACATTAAGTAGAACAGTAACAGTGTGTAGATTCGCTAACGCGATGTATCTGTATCTCGTAATTTTTTATGTAATAAATTTTATGTATGTAAATGTTATAGCTTTTCTTTCCTGTTCATTCCTAATATTGATTCACTTATTTATCGTTATTTTATTTAGCTTATCTAGCCTGTGTACTGCTGGGCTTTCTTAAGAACATGGGAACAAAATAAAAGTTGAAAATTTGGTCATCAACATTTATTTCAAAGAAATAACACAATAAATGGCACTATGGGCCCAACATTCATTTAAGGCTTTTAAGACTAACATGTTATTAAATATAATTGTAGTTTACTACTCCCTGCTTTATCTGTTTGAGGGTGTCAATAAATTACATGATATGGTGGAATAAATGGGAGCATAATCTCATGTAGCCAAAGTGCGGGAAAACCCGGTGAAAGCACATGTAGGTAATATTATTACTACGCAAAGAAAATAATGCGAAAATTGCCAATTTAACGTTAGTAAGTATAAATATATCGAAAGGGTGCCATACCATTTTGTATAAAAATCACGTTCGTTGTTTGAGAGCCCCCTTAAATTTTTATTTTAGAATAAAATAAAACTTTTTAGTATTTGTGGCAATAGTAGTACATGTTCTGTGAAAATTTCAATTTTCGGAGGCTGTATCTCATGAACGGTAATAGACAATTCTCACAGAACATGTATTACTATTGCCGCTATCAAATCAAATACTAAAAATAAAAATTAAGTGGACTATAATTGTGGAATAAACTCCAATTTGAGCTGAGACAACAAAGTGATTCTATAAGGATTAAGTTTTTTTTTGTTAGGGTACTGTACCCTAAAAATCACCTCACGTAATTAATGGACGTCCCTTTCACAGACTTTACATAGATCGATCACTTACTTTAAATAAGTTGATATTTTACAATAAGTCTTAAAACTTAAACGTGGCTAACTAAAAATCAAAAGCTATAGATAAAGCACCCAAGCTGTGTTAAGGGAGATCGTTACGTCATACAAACTAAAATCTGAACTTCAACCGAGTTACACATGAGCTAAACAACAATTTTATCAAAAAATCTTTATGTGAGATGAGGAAGGCACTCGTAAATATGTCGCAAAACTGCTTAACGTAAAAAAATATCAAGTATTTTCTCCACAAAAAAATTAAACGTGTTTATTGCAGCAGTAGCTCCATCTATGTTCATTAAGTGGCGACACGGCTTTTACAGAGAAATCTGATGGTTAAAAAATTATTTGTTTTATTTTGCGAAAATGTTATAAAAGCACGGGACTTCCCATCAAGTTTTTCAATCATAATTTTGTCTCATTTAATGACGTAACTCCATTTAAATTTTGTATGGAAAACGATCCACCTTAAACAAAAAGAATATAAGTACTTAACAATTCTTATAAAAATTTAGCATACGCTCGAAGCAACAGTAGCGCTTCAGTCCGGGGCTCCTAATTACAGCTGGGCGGCGCGGCGCGGCGGCGGGATCTTATGTGTATATTTAAATGGACCACGAGTCTGCATACAAAAATCGCTTATACCGAGAGTAACAAAAAGGGGAGAGTAACGAGAGTACCGAGAGTAATAAAACATACCGAAAGAAGCTCATAGTACTCATGAAACTGAACAACATTATTTTCGGAATACGGGTCAAAACATGGAAAAAATAATTGGGGCTCTCATAGTAAATCAACAGCCAGGGTCAACCGTATGGTGACGGTTAATCCACCACAAAAGCATTCCCAAGGAGGGTTGACGTCTGGTAGGCGGCCGGTCGTAAAATCAAGCCAAATCCTTGGCAACACGATTTTGTGTTCATCAAAACGTGTTGCGCCGACCCCAAGTAATTGGGATAAGGGCAGGAAGATGATGATGATAGTAAATCAACCAGCTAATCGGTGATTATGTATGGGATGCCCCGGATGCCCGAATTATGTTCCTAGGGGAAAGGTGTTCAGTATCATGAGTACCTTGACGTCCTTTCGGCTTATTAAACCTTTTTGGTATTCCCGTCTATAACCGCGCGTTCTCCCTTCAATATTTACGCTCTCGCCCCACCGTCGCTGAACTTCGAAGCCACGGCCTCAGTCGTTTACTTATTGGACCCGCTGCTGATTCAGACCCAATGGGTCTAATCAGGAGTGGGTCTAGTGAGTGAACGACTTCTGGCTTCAAATCAGAAACATAACATTTAAATAATAACTATAACTAAAAAGAGCATTCTGGCTCGATTACCAGTAGCCTAAGCTTGTGGCCGCTATCTATATACAGGGTTATTTTTTAGTCAGTGCGCAAACTTTGCAGGATGTTTCTACTCGTGATTCTGAACAACTTTTACTATGGGGCCACCTGCAAAATCTAAAAAAAAAATTTTAGGTGTTTCATACATTTTTGCTAAGTAGGTATGAATTTTTCTATGGAACATCCAAATTTTATTTTGCGAATTCGCCGTTGGTCCCATAGTAAAAGTTGATCATAATGACGAGTAGAAACACCCTGCAAAGTTTGCGCACTGACTAAAAAATAACCCAGTATCCCAATAATAACATAATATTTACTTCAAAGACAGTATAATAATAATAACACTGAATAGTAGGTAATGAATGACATCCCAATCAAAAGAATGATTTGATTCTTTTTTTGAAATGTCAGTACTATTTTTATCCCAGTTAAAAGAATACACATAACTTTGTGTTTACCCAAGGCGTCTAACAAATCGTGTGTTCCCGGGGTCCCGGCGAAAGTGGGGGCATGCTGTGGCATGGTAAGACATAGATAGGCACAACTCACCCCTCTTATCCTACCTTCTACACGACACAAGTTTTTTCAGAGGGTGGGACAATGTCTAACCCCTTTAGGTGCATAATGTCCATTTTTCAAAATGTCCAGTGGTGAAAAAATGTCCAGTTTTCAAAATGTCCAGTTTGTAAAATGTCCAATTGCTAAAAGTCCAGTTTGCAAAATGTCCAGTTCGCAATAACTCCAGTTTAAATGAAGTACTGGGTCTCTGACCCGTGTGTTTTGGGGTAAGTTGTTCGCTTTCATGGTCTGAACTCACCCCTTAATTTCGCTAATTGTACGTTTGAAAACTGGTAATTTTCAAGTCAGACATTTTGCAATTGGACATTTTGCAAACTGGACATTTTACATACTGGACATTTTGCAAACTGGTCATTATGCAAACTGGGCATTTTTGCAAAATGGACATTATGCACTTAAAGGGTATAACCATGGTACACTTTGCCCCACCCTGCCAAGCCTTGCCCCATTCCCACCGGGGCCAACGAGAACCCACCTACAGTACGCGCGCGAGTTCGTTGCCATCCTGAGGTATACGCCTTTATGTCGCACACGCCGTGATACTGGCAAATGCGCAAATGATACTTCAAGATGGTAACGAACTCGCGCGGGATTTCATCTTTAGGTAACTAGCTAAGACTTGCGCTGTGATAAGTTTAGGTCCTAAACGTATCACAGCGCAAGTCTGAGGTACCTAAGCGCGGCCGCGCACGCACCCTGCCTGGTCTCGCCCGCGAACGACAGGGCGGGAGAAGTGGGGCCGAGTTCCACTACGATTATCGTTCCCCGCTCGGCCTGCAGTTCAGTCCACGTCATGGTGAGCCCGAGCGCGGCGGCGGCGGCAGATAGCGCTGCTTCCGACACCTGTACCGTGAACAGGCAATAAAAAAGGACTCTCATTCACTGGCTGAAAGGTTAAACTTATACGGAGATAGAAAACTACTGTTAAGGTGCAAGTTCATCAGATGCGGCCGGTCGAAACAGCACGCGACTTCGACTATGCGACTGGCGCGTGAGGCCGATGCGGCTATAGTCGTAGTATGAAAGTGTGTCTGTCGCACCCCTCGAACCCGGTGCCATACACTTTCATACTACAACTATAGCCGCATGGCCTCAGCCGAACTTGCACCTTTACTAACTGTATGCACTATTAATAATTCATTACAAATAAATAAATGCACGCACAATACTTTATTAGCTTGAAATGGGTATGGTATTAACAAGATGGTAACATAAGAAAACATCATTAATTTACCACAGCTATGTGACATGCAAAATTTCTAGGTATTATCTCTATTTTGGTCATAATTTAAATAATAAATTTATCTTTACCTTTGGATCTTTGCTCTGGATCTCGTCCAGAGATTTAATAATGTTCAGTGCAGTTTCACACTTTTGTGGGCCTGGAAAGCGAATGGGCCTAGTAAGTATCAGAATTAAATGTTGTCGCCTCGTAAAGGATGCTAGATAAAGTACTACGTTCCTTTTAACATGGACTCAGAACTCAGAAATTTATTTGTATGTAATAGGATTACTTACAATTTCTTTTTGTGCATTCTATACAAAACTTCTTGATCAATCGAAAAGTTACCAAAACAACCTTTGATAGATGATTCATGAGCAGCTTTACCCCGTAGAATACAGTAGGTACTTTTCCTAACATCTATAACTACGAGTACATACAACACAATACACAACTTACGACAACATTTCTAGCATATACATTAATTACACTCAGAACTAGTGGATTTTTTAAACAATTACAAAGTTAATGTGTAAAAAAACAGCGCTAAAAACTACCATGAAAATGTAAAATCCACCACCATTGGCTGATACAATATTAACATCTTCTTAAATTGGAAGTCACTAATATACACAAGTTACTACTGCTGCTAACCAAAAGCTGACTGTACCTCCCCATTTGTTAAAGAAATTTACTGCAAGAATCGAGGGAAAAGCAAAAATTACCAAGCTCCTAAATAAACTACGAGTTAGTTGTTTATGAATAAATCAAAAAAGTTAGTCTGTACCCAAATATCTATATTATTAAAATGGCCAGTCATTTATTTATATTCGGTCGATCAACGACTCGAGTTAAGCTACAGTCGGTGTAGGTCTTTAAAGTTTATTGCGCTAGCCGCTGTAAACTCGCGGTCGCAGCAAATAATATAGATATTTAGGATATCTCACTTAAGTTTAAAATTTATAAATAAGTATGCCCCCGATATACAGCGAAAGCAACTCAAAACAAACCGCACCCAGGTTAGTGAAGCGAATGGACAGCGCTGCGTTAGCCATAGATACCTATATGTATTTTCAGACCGAGGTGGTAGTCTGCGATCTTTTAGTAATACAGATATTTAGGATATCTCACTTAAGTTTAAATGAAATAAATAAGTATGTCCCCGATATAAAGCGAAAGCAAATAGGCGCGTCCCCACTGCCCCGAGGCTGCTTGCTTCTTCGCTGCCTCGCGCGGCATACGCTCGTGCGCAGGCGAGCCAAGTTAGGCCCAATTTGGACGCCTAATAAATGAAAAGGCAAATTTCTGTGGCGCGTTAATTTTGGTTCGCTTCGAGCGCGTTCTCCCGAGCACGAGCATGCGTTGCCTCGGGTGAGCCACGTAAATTTTTGGTCGTTCGCCGCACGAGGCAGTGAGCAAGCGAGCAGCCTCGCATGGTGTGGACGCGCCTAATCCCTCAGAACAAAACGCACCCAGGTTACAGTGGTTAGTAAGCGAATGGACAGCGTTAGCCATAGATACCTATATGTGTTTTCAGACCGAGGTGGTAGTCGGCGATCTTCTGTCCGAGGTCGGGGCGCCACACCAGCTCGGGGTCGCGCAGTTCAACGTAGCGGTCCATCGCGCGCTCGTGGGCGCGCACCAGCGCCTCTTCCTGGAAACACAACATTAACTTAACATACTTCATTTCATTTGAAAACATAAGATTAAAGTATAAGTAAAATACCTCATTAGGCGCGTCCACACTAAGCGAGGCTGCTCGCTGCCTCGCGCGGCATACGCTCGTGCGCAGGCGAGCCAAGTTCGGCCCAATTTGGACGCCTAATAAATTAATAGGCAAACTTCTGAGGCGCGTTCATTTTGGCTCAGCTTGCGCGCGTTCGCCCGAGCACGAGCTTGCGTTGCCTCGGGTGAGCCACGTAATTTTTTGGTCGTTTGCCGCGCGAGGCAGCGAGGACGCGCCTATTTACGAAATTGAGAAAATTTAAAAATACGTTAGCGTCGGCCGGTACAAGAACCCGGGACCGTGGAGTACCGTCCCATGTGAAGGTTCTCGCGCATGTACTTGTACAGTTGCTCGGCTGCCATCTGCCGCGCGTTTTTCTCAGATATAGAAGTTCTACTGTGCTGTGGGTTGTAAAAGTACATACCTCAGTAAAGTCCTTGGTGACCCTATGCAGGTTCTCGCGCATGTACTTGTAGAGCTGCTCGGCCACCATCTGCCGCGCGTTTTTCTTACAGCAGTGGACTGTTACAGCATGAAGTGAAGATGAATATACGGGTTGTATACCTTCTTCTGAGAGCCCTATGTCCCTAGTGAGGGATAACAGGATTCCATCATCATCATCATACCTCAGTAAAGTCCTTGGTGACCCTGTGAAGGTTCTCGCGCATGTACTTGTACAGCTGTTCTGCTGCCATCTGCCGCGCGTTTTTCTTAGAGATAGGGGCTGTACTAGCTTGTTTTTTATAGGGAAAAGGTACTTTTTTTTGCGTAGAGCAAAGCCCTATAGGTACGGTTATTCTATACATCTACTTGAGCCAAAAACGCCCGGTAGCCGGATTCAACACCGTGCAGGGAGGGGGGGAGGGGGGGTTAAAGTACAGTCCTCCCGGCGCTCAAAAAAAAAATCTGTTGGATTATTTTGGACCTTTGAGACAAGTTTGGTGTCATTTTCAGCTAACTAGATGATGCCCGATTCATTCCCCATACCAGTTTTTTAGGGTTCCGTAGCAAAATAAGTCGCAATACTTAAAATAATAAATTTTTTGTAGTTACAAAATGTAAACAAACCAGCATATTTTCATATTTTTGTATGCAACTTGCTTTATAAAAAATACTGTCTGAAAGCCCATTTAATGCAGATTATTTGAACATTAACATTATTTATATTTTCAATTATTTTCTGCGTTAAAAAAAATAATCCTACACGTACCTTACTGATTCCTGCGGGCGGGGCGCAGGTTTCGCTCGGTTTTCTCGACGTCCAATTAATTCCCCATACCAGATTTGTAGGGTTCAGTAAAAAAATATGACGCAATACTAAAAATATTATACTTTAGTAATATACAAAGCAAAGAAACCCTCATACTTTCATACGTTTGTATCAATCTTAGATAAAGTTTATTAAATACACTGTCTGACAGTACACATAATGTAGATTCTAAAAAATTACAGGAGATATAAATTTGACAATCATTGTAGAATGAAACATTGAAAGTTACAGCAACTGTCGGCAGTGCAGCGTAGGAGTAAACAAAAAACCTGAAAAACAAGCACTATAAAAAAAAGACGCCATGAACGAGCGCTCCGTTCGTTTTCTTAGCACATCCATTAAGGCCCTATTCAAACCTGAGCGAAACCGGCGCGGTGCGTGGCGCGTATCTACTGAATACGCGGTATTTCGATTAGTACAAATTGTCAGGCGATTGAGTTTCGAAACCGCTGTAGGTTTTAACAGAGTTATACTACAACTGGTAGGGCCCAGTTATGCTAACAGTCACTAATTTTCGCCATCATAATATCTATTAGTGTAATTTTTTGTATTTTTTAATTAATAAACGAAAAAACATAACATAACTTAAATTATTGTTTAAAACGGGATTATTACCGTGATTAGGTTTTTGTTTACCTCGATATTTCGGAGCGGTTGCACGCTCCATTGGTCACGAGTCACGAGTAGACTGGCTCGGCGAGTGATGTCATCTTTCTAAGGGCAAACTTATCTGTCTACCCTCTTTCGGATTAATCGACTGCGTTCTACTCGGTTACTCGAACCACTACTATTGTCACTCACTATTTCGTAGCACGAGCTACTTTTTGTACAATGGTCGATACTACCTACAGATTGATGGAGTGGCAATGGGCAGTCACGTTGCTACCATAGTAGCTAACATCTGGATGGAACACATAGAGGCCATCCTATCAGCCTCATCCACTGTCAAATTATGAAAAATGTATGTAGATGACGTTTTTTGTATAATAGGAGGAAAAGAGGAAGAGGTAAAGGACTACTTGGCATTTTTGAATAACATTCACTCAAAATTAAAATTTACCTGTGAGATCGAAGACCAAAAAAGCTCGCCTTCCTAGATGTGTGAGTTGAGGTCAAAGAAGATGGATCTTGAAGTCATTCGGTCTACAGAAAACCAACGCATACCGACAAGTATTTGCATTCTACGTCACACCATCATCCACGGCATCTGGATTCTGTTGTTAGATCGTTGGTTGATAGGGCTCACGAGTTGTGTGATGTGAACCACCTAGCTAAAGAGCTGAATCATGTCAAGACGGTCTTACAGTGGAACGGTTATAATGTCAAAGCTTGCGAGACTAAAAAGAAAACAAAAAAGAGGAAAGCAGAAGAAGCGCAACAACAGCCAGCATTTTTGCCTTATGTAAAGGGAGTGACGGATAAAATAGGCAGATTATTAGGAAAGTTTTCCATAAAAACTGTTTTCACTCCCTTTAACAAAATTGGAAAGCTACTACAATCGCCTAAAGATCAGCTTCCTCTTCAAACTCCCGGCGTCTACAAAGTTAATTGCAGCTGTGGGAGTTCTTACATTGGTCAGACCAAAAGAACAATAGTCGACCGCATGAAGGAACATATCAGAGCTGTAAAAAACAACGATGCCCAGAAGTCAGCCATAGCGGAACACCTAAACCAAGCGGAAACTAATCACTTTCAATTCAATGTTTCATTCTACAATGATTGTCAAATTTATATCTCCTGTAATTTTTTAGAATCTACATTATGTGTGCTGTCAAACAGTGTATTTAATAAATTTTATCTAAGATTGATACAAACGTATGAAAGCATGAGGGTTTCTTTGCTTTGTATATCGGGTGAAATTTTACTAGTGACCGATAGCGAAAACTCAGAACTGGTTGGTGATAAGGAACAACTTTCCCCAAGGAATATAGGTCGAAATATGAAAAAAAATTTTGGGCCTCCCATACAAAGTTACCGATCAGCTGATTTGAATTACTATGGGAGACCAAAAAATTTATTTCGGATTTCGACCTATGTTCCTTGTGGAAAGTTGTTCCTTATCACCAGCCGGTTCTGAGTTTTCGCTATCGGTCACTAGTAAAATTTCACCCTATATTACTAAAGTATAATATTTTTAGTATTGCGTCATATTTTTTTACTGAACCCTACAAATTTATTTTATTTATTTTATTTTATTTTATTTATTTATTAGGTTACCAACAGAGTATACATCAAACCACACATTGAAAACATTCTTAGTTATAAAATCTAAATGCTACTCTAATTATAGGTAACAACGGCATGCATTGTACAATAAAAAAGAGAGTATCAGTAAACTGTTACAATAAATGAATTGAAAAAAAAGACATTTTACATAGTATGTTAAAAACAGAAACAGAATGAGCTGCAAAAAAAATCGTACACATAAAATATATAGATTTTAAAACAAAAAATAAATAACTATTACACCATCCAGACAAAAAGGTAAAAGTATTGGCATGCTTTAACAAAAAACTAATTGAGTATAATATACCCACTTATTTAATAATTATGTACCCTTATGCTAGACGGCAGCACAGTGCCCTTGAAAGTATTTAGCGAGTCCGAAAAAATATCGACATCTTTTGATTTGAGAAGCGAGTTGTATTGTCTCATAAGTCGATTTATAGGTGAAAAGTGCCCAAGATTGGTTCTGGATGCTATTTCAGAAAAAAGCTTATATGTTCCTGGTCTTGGTAAGTGGTATGGGACACGTATAATTAAACACCTGACCAGATCGGGAGAGTCGATGCCACCATTTAGTATTTTCCACAGAAAGACGTTGTCTAGTAAAAATCTCCTATCCCTCAACGAGTCCATTTTAAAAAAGCTAAGCCTTTCTTGATAGCTAGGAAGCTTTTTGGCCATGAAACATCCATATGACAAATGCCACAGAAATCTTTTCTGGACGCTCTCCAGTCGCTTGACATAAACATCATAGTGGGGATTCCAAACAACTGAGCAATATTCCAAGCCAGAACGAACTATAGCATTATAGAGAACAATCTTGGTGGAAGGATTTTTGAATTCTTTGATGTTCCTTAGAAGAAAACCAAGATTTCTGAAAGATTTTAAAACGATATTATCTATGTGAGTGTTAAAGCGTAGCTGACTGTCCAATTTAACACCAAGATCGCGAATACTGTCTGTAGTGCTTATGTTCATTCCACCTAAATGGTATGGGGCGACACTTGTCGGTTTCTTTTTTCTAGAGAAAGTAACATGATAACATTTGTCGACATTCAGACTCATACCATTGCCGTTGCACCACTCAACCAATCGATTCAAGTCTGCCTGTAACAAAGTTGTGTCATGAGGGGTTTCGATGACTTTTAAAAGTTTTAAGTCATCAGCGAACAAGTAAGGCTTAGAGTGCAAGAAACAGTCACTAATATCATTAATAAATATGTTAAACAGCAGTGGGCCCAAATGTGACCCCTGAGGCACGCCAGAAACAGCCGGAAATGGATCAGATGTATATCCGTTAACAACTACACGAGATGATCGATTTTGTAGATACGAAGAACACCATATGAGTAATTCTCCAGCGATACCATTGGCTTGCAGCTTTTGAACAAGTGTATTGTGTAAAACACGGTCAAACGCCTTGCTAAAATCTGTGTAGATTACATCCACCGTTTTCTTCGCATCGACTGAATGACATATTTTGTCAACAAATGGTAAGAGATTGGTGGCTGTAGACCGCGACTTCACAAACCCGTGTTGGTTAGGCGACAGAATATGATTGAAATGCGCTGTCAAAACAGGGCACAATATTTTTTCAAAAAGTTTTGCGAAGACTGAAAGGATGGATATTGGTCGATAGTTTTGTACTTTCTTGTCATCGCCAGACTTGAGCAGGGGGATGACAAGAGCTTCCTTCCAGTAAGATGGGAAAGTGCCTGTAGCTAGAGATCTATTATAGATGTACGTCAATGGCAGAGCAAGAGCTTTGGCGCATTTAGCAGCAAATACCGATGGAATTCCATCCGATCCTGCACCTTTGTATAAATCAAGTCTTTTTAAAGCTTTATAGACAGTATGAGTCTCAAAAGACAACGTGCATAAAAAGTTACACGTAGAGTAATTATTAACGACCACTGATTGTCCAGGACTTGTGGCATTGTAAACAGAAGAGAAATGTGAAGCGAAAAGATTAGAAATATCATGCCCATTTGAAGCGGATCTGTTATTCAGAGAGACACTCGAAGGATATGAGCCCTTACTTTTCTTTTTGCTCTTGAAATAAGACCAGATGAGCTTGGGATTTGATTTAATACATTGCTCAAGGCGAGACATATATTTGGAGTAGCAAGACGCCTGAAGAGTAGAACACCTATTTTTTAGAAGATCAAACGCTATCTCATCCATGGGATTATGGTTGAACTTTTTTAATTTTGTACGATATTTGAATTTTTCACGCAAAAGACGTATTAAAGACGAGTTAAACCATA
This sequence comes from Phthorimaea operculella, assembly GCA_024500475.1. Classification (NCBI taxonomy): domain Eukaryota; kingdom Metazoa; phylum Arthropoda; class Insecta; order Lepidoptera; family Gelechiidae; genus Phthorimaea; species Phthorimaea operculella. Next base: position 251,952 of record JANFCV010000151.1, on the reverse strand, counting down.
TAGGATATTTTTGTTTAGTGCATAATTTCTTCTTTGGCACTAACCTGTTGATTATTTCGCGCAATACCTTGTAAAAAACTGAAATCATCTCGTCAACGTCCGTAGCTTTTAGCAGTAATTCATCCCAATTAACCCTGTTCAATTCTTTGATCAAAACCTCATAGTCAGCTTTATGAAAACAAAAACGATACTGCTGATCATTAGGTGAAAGAATGGCAGAATAGGGCAGTGAGATATTAAAAGTTACAGGCGGGTGTAGTGCATCGATTATTGAAAGAGGATCAGTAGATACATTCAACCCAGACACCTTTAACTGACTGAGTACCAGATCGAGAGTTCTATCCTTATTGTTACGAGCGAAATTATATTGTTCCAGATCATTAAGGGACATAAAATCAATGAGTGAGTTTCCAAGTACACTATTGTTAGTATTTGCGGAGAGACTATCTGAATCAGGTTTAGACGACCACTCAACACTAGTTAAGTTGAAGTCTCCAACTATGAGTAATCTATGAGGACAAGATTCAGTTACACGATTTGCATTACTGATGAAATGCTTTAATATATGTGACTTCAGAGGAGAAGGCAGATAAACGCAGCAGACCAACAGTATAAGAACACTACCATCCACCTGTGGCACCCTAACAGAAACCCAAACATCCTCACAATCAGACTCGGCAGAACGCATTCGTTCAGATGCGAGACGCCTAGAAATGGCAATTAAGACACCCCCTCCATCTTTCTTACTATGGAACCCGGTATCTTCACGATCCCTTCTATAAATTTTGTAACGGTCATCAAATATTTCACTGTCAAAGACACTGCCATTAAGCCAGGTTTCAGTAAACATAACAATATCATAGTTATTACAAACAACATTATTAAAAACATCAGTAGTTTTAGATCTAAGGCCTCGTACATTTTGATAATATACACTTACATTAATCATTGATAAATGATTTACAATAGACTCTAAGGCCATAAAAAAGAAAATGTATGATATAGACTACTAAAACTATGTTAGGTAAGCAATTTAAGGCTAGCAGTATCGCGTATGTATACGTAATTAGAATCCTCCGTCTTTCTTGCGAAGATACGGCCGTTTCGCACCCACACAAATTTATATCCTAGATCCTTTATACATCTTTTTCGAGCTTCAGCGTGAAGATTCTTGAGTTCCGGCGACAGATTTTCAGAAACATAAATCGGCGTCCTTTTGTCGTCAGCGATGCCAAGGTGGCTAGTATTTAGCTTATCAGATTTGTTATTTTTGTTGAACGTAATGGTCGCTGCAAGGAAGCTGTCGCGAAGCCGTGGGCTGCTAAACTTTACCAGAATGTTGCGTGGACGAGGACTGTCTGATTTCTGCTTGGCGACTCTAGAACAATAATGTATATCCTGCTCTTGGACTGGACATTTAATGGCAGTTCCCAGCTGTTGAACAGTAGAGATTAGGTGCTCGTTGCGATTTTCTGGTACGCATTGAATTTCGATGTTGGTAGCTCTAGATAGCTGGTCAATTTGCTGAAAACGAGAGGTGAGATCACGAACCGAGTCACGCAGAGTCTCGTTCTCTTTGTTCAGCTTAGCCAATTCTTCCTTTTGAGCAGTAAAATTTGCACGAATCTCCTCGAATGCTGAATTGAAGTATGTAATGGACTTCTCGAAACTGTTAATTTTGTCCTCAATTTCGCGGCGAATCTCGCGAAATTCTTTGCGTAGAACTATGTTGTTAGCCTGAAGTTCAAATCTAAAGATCTCTTTAATTTGGTCCGCAGTCAGACACGAGCAGTTCTCCAGAATTGAGTCTTCGTTTTCCGGCTTGCCAGCACCGGCATTAGATTTTTGAGACTGACCACCGCGCGAAAAATTCACATTTTTTGTAAATGTATCATTATGTGCAGTACGAACCGGGGTTCCAGAATTGTCCCCCTTTTTTGGTCTGTCGCATGAGGGGCACAGCCATGCCGCTTTGTATTCGTCGGTAAAACTATCGAATTGCTGCTTTGTTTTATTGAGACATGTCAAATCAAACATCAGACTGCACTTCGGATTAGCACACTCCAAGTAGTTAAGATCAAGGATGTTCTTGCCACATCCACCACAAGATGTCATGATGATGTTTTCGGTATCGGAGAAAACAAGTAAAAAAAAACAATCAAAAAAAATGTTGTGCCCGCGCGCGGGATTGAACTTGGTTCTCCTGGCGTCACAGATGGATTCGCTACCACTAGGCTATCGTGACTACGAGCGGAGGCGAGAATTTAATATGTGCTAGCAGCGTGTAGCGCAGTAGCGCTAGTAAACACGAACAGTGTTCAAGGTCGTCTTTGTCCACGATGGTCCCTTTCACTTTTTATCACTACACGTTTAAATTTGCACTTTTTTGTTTATTTTTGTCACTTATAGAACTTATTGTTTTAAGATAACTACACTAATGTAAAGTTTGAGTATTTCTGAACACGTAGGTATAAATTTTAACACAAACTATGTAAGTTTTGACGATAAATTTTCCGTTTATCGAAGGATTGCACAGTAGCACGTCTACTCTCTAGGAACAATCGGACGACTCAACAAATCAAAAACAAAACAAATCTGGTATGGGGAATGAATTGGACGTCATCTAGTAACCTGAAAACGATACCAAACTTGTTTCAAAGGTTAAAACGATACCAGCACATTTTTATTTCTGAGCGCCGAGGCCTCGGTACTTTGAAACCCTCCTACTCCTACCTGTCGCAGATTTGAAGCTTCCTATCAGTCGATTTCGACTCAAGTGGACTTGTTTTAACCATTCATACTAAATAGTGTTGATTTACTTCAAAATCTTATACTATTTCCCAACAGAAAACCGAGCGAAACCTGCGCCCCGCCCGCAGGAATCAGTTAGGTACGTGTAGGATTATTTTTTTAACACAGAAAATAATTGAAAATACAAATAATGTTAATGTTCAAATAATCTGCATTAAATGGGCTTTCAGACAGTATTTTTTATAAAGCAAGTTGCATACAAAAATATGAAAATATGCTGGTTTGTTTACATTTTGTAACTACAAAAAATTTATTATTTTAAGTTTTGCGACTTATTTTGCTGCGGAACCCTAAAAAACTGGTATGGGGAATGAATCGGGCATCATCTAGTTACCTGAAAATGACACCAAACTTGTCTCAAAGGTCCAAAATAATCCAACAGATTTTTTTTTCTGAGCGCCGGGAGGACTGTACTTTAACCCCCCCTCCCCCTCTCCCTGCACGGTGTTGAATCCGGCTACCGGGCGTTTTTGGCTCAGGTAGATGTATAGAATACCCGTACCTATAGGGCTTTGCTCTACGCAAAAAAATATATGTTCCCATACAAGCCTTCCCTATAAAAAACAAGCTATACTATGGATTGATAAGGTTATGTATTTTTCTTAGAGATAAGGGTTATACTGTGCTGTGGGTTGTATAAGTACATACCTCAGTAAAGTCCTTGGTGACCCTGTGCAGGTTCTCGCGCATATACTTGTAGAGTTGCTCGGCCGCCATCTGCCGCGCGTTTTTCTTCCAGCAGTGGTCTATTACAGGCTAATGTGATGATGAATATAGGGGTTGCATGCCTCAGTTAAGTCCTTGGTGACCCTGTGGAGGTTCTCGCGCACGTGTACGTACAGTTGCTCGACTTCCATCTGCCGCGCGTTTTTCTTCCAGCAGTGGACTGTTACAGCATGAAGTGAAGATGAATATAGGGGTTGTATACCTTCTTCTGAGAGCCCTATGTCCCTAGTGAGGTATAACAGGATTCCATCATCATCATCATCATACCTCAGTAAAGTCCTTGGTGACCCGGTGCAGGTTCTCGCGCATGTACTTGTAGAGTTGCTCGGCCGCCATCTGGCGCGCGTTTTTCTTAAAGATAGGAGTTGTACTATGGATTGATAAGGGGCTGTACTGTAGGTTTATGTAGGTAGGGCTGTTCTGTGGGTTGATACCTCAGTAAAGTCCTTGGTGACCCTATGAAGGTTCTCGTGCATATTCTTGTAGAGTTGCTCGGCCGCCATCTGCCGCGCGATTTTCTTAAAGACAGGGGCTGTATTGTGGGTTGATAAGGGGCTGTACTGTGGGGTAATACCTCAGTAAAGTCCTTGGTGATTCTATGAAGGTTCTCACGCATGTACTTGTACAGTTGCTCGGCCGCCAGCTGTCGCGCATTTTTTTTTTCAGCAGTTGATTAATGTGATAATGAATATAGGGGTTGCATACCTCAGTAAAGTCCTTGGTGACCCTGTGAAGGTTCTCGCGCATGTACTTGTAGAGCTGCTCGGCCGCCATCTGCCGCGCGTTTTTCTTAGGCTGCCATTTGCCGCGCGTTTTTCTTAAAGTTACTTAGTTGCTGTACTGTGGGTTGATTTGATACCTCAGTAAAATCCTTGGTGACCCTGTGAAGGTTCTCGCGCATGTACTTGAAGAGTTGCTCGGCCGCCATTTGCCGCGCGTTTTTCTTAGGCTGCCATTTGCCGCGCGTTTTTCTTAAAGTTACTTAGTTGCTGTACTGTGGGTTGATTTGATACCTCAGTAAAATCCTTGTGACCCTGTGAAGGTTCTCGCGCATGTACTTGAAGAGTTGCTCGGCCGCCATTTGCCGCGCGTTTTTCTTAGGCTGCCATTTGCCGCGCGTTTTTCTTAAAGTTACTTAGTTGCTGTACTGTGGGTTGATTTGATACCTCAGTAAAATCCTTGGTGACCCTGTGAAGGTTTTCGCGCATGTACTTGTAGAGTTGCTCTGCCGCCGTCTGTCGCGCGTTTTTCTTAAATATAGGGGCTGTATTATGGGTTGATAAGGGGCTGTATTGTAAGTTGATAAGGGGCTGTATTGTGGGTTGATAAGGGGCTGTATTGTGGGTTGATATGGGGCTGTACTGTGGGTTGATATGGGACTGTACAGTGGGCTAATACCTCAGTAAAGTCCTTGGTGACCCTGTGCAGGTTCTCGCGCATGTACTTGTACAGCTGCTCGGCTGCCATCTGCCGCGCGTTTTTATTTCGGGAATGGACTGTTACAGGTTAAAGTGATGATGAATATAGGGGATGTAACTTGTATACCTCCTTCTGAGAGCCCTATGTCCCTAGTGAGAGACAACAGTATTCCATCATCATCATCATACCTCAGTAAAGTCCTTGGTGACCCTATGAAGGTTCTCACGCATGTACTTGTAGAGTTGCTCGGCCGCCATCTGGCGCGCGTTTTTCTTAAAAATAAGGGCTGTTCTATGGATTGATAAGGGGCTGTACTCTAGGTTACATACCTCAGTAAAGTCCTTGGTGACCCTATGAAGGTTCTCGCGCATGTACTTGTACAGTTGCTCGGCCGCCATCTGGCGCGCGTTTTCTTAAAAATAAGGGCTGTTCTATGGATTGATAAGGGCTGTACTCTAGGTTACATACCTCAGTAAAGTCCTTGGTGACCCTATGAAGGTTCTCGCGCATGTACTTGTACAGTTGCTCGGCCGCCATCTGGCGCGCGTTTTTCTTAAAAATAAGGGCTGTTCTATGGATTGATAAGGGGCTGTACTCTAGGTTACATACCTCAGTAAAGTCCTTGGTGACCCTATGAAGGTTCTCGCGCATGTACTTGTACAGTTGCTCGGCCGCCATCTGGCGCGCGTTTTCTTAAAAATAAGGGCTGTTCTATGGATTGATAAGGGCTGTACTCTAGGTTACATACCTCAGTAAAGTCCTTGGTGACCCTATGAAGGTTCTCGCGCATGTACTTGTACAGTTGCTCGGCCGCCATCTGGCGCGCGTTTTCTTAAAAATAAGGGCTGTTCTATGGATTGATAAGGGCTGTACTCTAGGTTACATACCTCAGTAAAGTCCTTGGTGACCCTATGAAGGTTCTCGCGCATGTACTTGTACAGTTGCTCGGCCGCCATCTGGCGCGCGTTTTTCTTAAAAATAAGGGCTGTTCTATGGATTGATAAGGGGCTGTACTCTAGGTTACATACCTCAGTAAAGTCCTTGGTGACCCTATGAAGGTTCTCGCGCATGTACTTGTACAGTTGCTCGGCCGCCATCTGGCGCGCGTTTTTCTTAAAAATAAGGGCTGTTCTATGGATTGATAAGGGGCTGTACTCTAGGTTACATACCTCAGTAAAGTCCTTGGTGACCCTATGAAGGTTCTCGCGCATGTACTTGTACAGTTGCTCGGCCGCCATCTGGCGCGCGTTTTTCTTCGTGGTGGAGGTGGCGAGGCGCTCGTGCTGGCCGATGCGCACTTTCATCGTGAACTGAGGGCACATGCAAATAAAAAATATTTAGGTAATTAAGTATATTAGGAACTTACACAATAACAATACAATAAAACTCTTCTTCTTATAAAATGACTTAAACAGATTTGTGTATTTTTGGATTTTATTTTGGATTTTTGGATAAACTTAAATCATTTTTTTGTAATAAGGGGCAAGCTCCATATAATAACCACGTAGCATGACATTTATCAGACAAGCGATCATCTACCCGTTAATCCACGCGACGCTCGTGGCTTTGTGTGTAGCTTTGTCTCTTCTGTTTCATACATTTTATATGGAAACAGTTTCAAGCGTCGCGAAGTCGCACGTCTCACGTCTTCACTTGTTTGACAAATGCCATCTTATGTCTACTCTACGAGGCTTACGCCTTATATTTGTACAAACAAAAGAAAATAATACACTAACATTATTAAAATATAAGGAACAATACGACACACAAAACAAAAAAATAACTTTCCTATTTATTAATATTAGTGTAAATATAGATGACAAATGGTTCCAATACCAACCTGCCTGCAATGTGGGGGTCCCGTGTCACTGACCAGGGTGTACTCCACACCGGGAAGATGATACTCCTCGCAAAGGTCCTTCAGCAGCACTACGTAGCTATGGGGGCCTATGACCGGAGCTGTAAATTCTGCCTCCTTGCTTTCCTGCAAATAAGGAAACAAAAACATACATAACGCCTATTCCTTACAGAGTAGGCATACCATATACCTTTTCTTTGCCGTGTGATGCCGGCTTAGAATAGCATCACCCCAATTCTACCCGTGGGTGTCGTAAAAAGCGACTTAGGGATAATTATCCAGGGAATGGGCAGCAGAGCGTTCCCTGTGAATTACACATCTTACAGTGCGCTCGCCAATCCGCCTGCCAAGCGTGGTGAGTACGGCAATACCCCCCAATACGGGGGAGGCCCATGTCCAGCAGTGGAATGTTGTGACTGTAAAGGTATACCATATACCTAATCTGCTACGTGACAGACAGATCAAATGAGCTAGTTTCTAAGACAATCGAAAACGATATTTTGTACGAAATTACTAAAATATGAAAGCTTAATTCAATATTTTGGATGGAGTCAAAACAATAACTTATATTTAATTTTTGAAAAACGATGAATGAAGTCTGTAGTATTTTTCCACAATAGTTTTAAGCATACAACCTTTGTATTTTATTTACAACCCAGTCAAGTAACGAATTACAGAGGGCGCGCGAGTAAACGGCCTCCTTGTTGCACATATTTCAAGATGGTCATAAACTCGCGTGCAAAGTGTACCTTATTTTGACTCGATTCTCTATTGTACGGAGCCGGCACATGGTACCCTCTTTTGGACAGTTGTAGTAGCATCAGCCTAGCGACTTCCTGCTTGGCATCCTTCTTCGAGTGAGCTGTAGCAGTCACCGTCACGCCCAGAACCTGGCAACGGTACTCAAATGTTGCCAAGTGCTGTGGCCCCGTCTGAAATAAAAAAGAATATCAAATTTTGCAGATTTGAAGCTGTGACTTTTGCTAGTAGTTCTGGCAAACCCTCTTCCGTTTTTGCTACAGCCGCTGAATCGGTGCCTGTAAAACATGAAGTGTATCTTGGCCATTGATGTGTGGCATGTCTCCTTCTACCAAGATAGAACCAGACTAAATAGAACAGAGATTCAATCTACATCTTTGTGTATAAAGTTTTTAATACATATAATAATAATAATAAGCTTTTACTGCTGTTTTAACATGCTTCTTAAATATAATAATATTTTCTTATTAATAAAATTAAATTACAACTTTTTTTCCATAATATGAATATCCTTTCCTTTCTATTCTTTCCACATTTAATCTACAGCTTGTCTTTCGACAGAGGCCTTCTATAAAGATTTTCATTTGGACCAGACCTTTGCAGTATGGAAGTTGGGCAAGCTACTTTTTTCAGGTCATCTTCCCACTCTTTGTTTGGGCTACCTCTACTTCTCTTACATCCTCTTGGGTACCATTCTGTTATTATTTAATTGTGGAAGCAAGCAGCAAGGCAAAATGCAAAATAATGAAAGTTTGTAGAAAAATATCTGTATGTATCTTACCTGGGAGACACAATTATACTCCGGAGTGAGGCCCATCTTGACCATCATTTCTTGCAGTACAGTCACTGCAGTCTTCGTCATTCTACAAAATATATATTTTTTAAAGTTAGTTATTCATACATCTGAGAGCAAGTTAAATAATCTAATCAAATTCTATTTATAAACTGCGGTACTTAGATAAGAGAACAAAACCAAATGTACAATTCTATTATGTTAGCCAAATAATAGACACAGATTCATTAATTCTCTATGTAACAAGCAACTTATCAACAGTCCTTGTAATGCAATGCAACACTATTAAAAGCTTGATAACAAACTTGATAAGGAAAGACAAAGTTTATTGATACAAAAAGTTACAAGGGACCTATGCAAGGGGCTGATAGACTCCTCAGCTCTCTACTAATTTACAAATGAAACAAAGAACCGGGGGATATTTATGTGCTTTGACAACAATAACCAGAAAGCCAATAAGAAAAGACCACACAACTTCTGCCAGTTAGTAAACAAGCACTCATGTTCAAGTTCGAAAAGCAAACATACCTTTGTTCGTGTAATTTTGCTCCAACACAGCTAGAATAAATAATATAATTTACACAAAAATTCAATCTCTGTAATTTTATGAATTTAGCATATCAGGCATATAATTATCAGGTATTGTAAAAATAAAGATAGGATTCGGGATTTCACCGCAATTTCACCGGGTCGGTTCATATGACAATGACAGGCAGCAGGCAGGGGTGCGTTCATTTCAGCAACAGATTATTGTCTTTCTTTGAGAAACAATCCGTCATATCCCGCGTCGCGTCGTCAGCTTGACTTTCCTACTGTACGTCCTCTTACCTCCCTAAGGCCTAAAGCCGGCCGCACACGTCCGGAATGCTAGGCCGAATTCCGGACCCGGTTTCCTCATCTGGGCACAATAAAAAGTGAAAAAAAAATTTTGGACCTCCCATACAAAATGTACCAGCCGGCCGAGTCAGTTTGTATGGGAGGTCCAAATTTTTTTTTCTGATTTCGACCTATGTTCCTTGGGGAAAGTTGTTCAGTTTCACGGGCTTGTTCACCACTTAAAATATTTGCAGTTGATTTTTTTACACCTTATATAGAGAATTTCCAGAAGGCCAGCTCGTCCCTTCTTTCGATCACTTATGCCTACTCTTTAGGATTGCTACTTTTACTTTCTGATTTTTTTAATGAAGTTACTTAGTTAGTTACTTTTTTAAGTTAGTCAGTATGAATTAGATATATGTAATTGATAAACTACTAAATTACCTGGCCGATATGAAATATTTTTTACCATATGGAAGTAGGTACCTACCTGAGTAGAAAGTCTTATTTCTAATAGGAAATAAGTAGGTCCCCACCTAAATCGGGTTTGAGTCACGAGACTAGGTGGTAAACGAAGTGACCTATAGGTAGGCAGGTAGGTTAGTAGGTAGGTAGAGGACCGGCCGGCGGCGATGACCGACACGACAAAGGGTTCCTCGCGTCGTTCGTCGGTATTTCCCACGAAAAAGAAGTGTATCTAAAAGAAAGGCCTAACAAAATACCTATCTTACCGTCACGAACCTTAATAGGTTAGGTGCCTATGGTTGGAAGGTAGGTATTTTTGAACAAAGAGTCAAGCCATCATGAAAGTCACACGTAAAGTCACTAGTCTGTCGCACACAGATTACCTACCTACCAATGTATTGGCGGGTGGGCGATACGCGCTGGGAATGAACGGTAGGTTGGTAGGTTGGTAAGTAGGTACCTATCATGACATGAACATAACGACATGACAAACGCGGGGACGCGCCTGGAAAAAAATCGGGCATGGAAGCTGTATCTGTAGCTGTAAGTTGGTAGGTACGTAGGTAGGTACCTACCTTAGTTTCGAAGTATATTTACCTACCTACTATAGTTTCGGAGGTCACCGGCTGCCGTGACGAAAAAATTAAAAAATATCCAGGATCGTAATAGTCCATTTGGACTACCATAGGTGAGGTACCTACTTGGTGATCGGAAATGAAGATGACATAACCTGGACATTTGCTATCGGTATTTCGGTACTCATCGCTTTACCTCAAATGCTGACTAGGTAGGTATCTATCTACTGTGGGTAGGTACCTACCTAAACCCATTTAACCTACCAAATCAAACAAAAGCGCAATCTACGTACATATCTAAAATGCTAAAGCACATATTACGAACGAAAATAAGATTTTTAAAAAGAAATCCCTCCATTTCTAGTGTTCTGTAGTAGGTAGTATCTATTTATTTACCAAATAAAAGAGTTCTAGATACTTACTTTTCATTATTGCGTGGGAAACTGAAAAATGACAATGCACAATTTTCTGTGGTGTTATTACACCCAAACACATCACAAAAATAATTTTCTTTACTTGCCATTCCATCCGCCCGCACCGAACGCGCCGTTCACACTCAACCATTAGCCGGTTCGACACGGTTCCACAGAGCGCGTAAATGACAAGTGTTGATGGTTTGAGTGAGTTTAGCCGCGTTTGCTCGAAGCCGAATCTCTGGATTGCGCTAGTCAATACTTACTTTGTGATCTGGGGCCCGGAATGCTATATTTTCATATAAAATGTTCTTTCTAACTGCCGCTCACGTCCGGTTTCATTCGGGACGGAATGGAAAACGGTTGCCCGGAGTTGAATCAAACCGGCGGCGCTGTCAAACCGGCCGGTTTCAAAACCAGATGACGTCATAGCGAATACATCTCTCCCACAGATTTTCTTCGAATCGCCGCTCACGCCCGGAATTTTCCGACTGGAATCGTGCCGACGCAACACTTTTTTTCTTATTCAGCGCCAGTGGCAAGTAATTCGTAGTGCTCCAAGAATTCCATGATAACGTGCTTTGACTTCCGCGTCACTCAGAGCCTCTCAGAGCAATGGCGGGAAATACTGAGGTTTGAAAAAACCGGGCGTCTGCGGAATTCCGGACGGGGAAACCGGGCCCGGAATCCGGGCTAGCATTCCGGACGTGTGCGCCTGGCCTTATCGACTCAGGTTGGGACTCGGGACGTTTTTCTACGACCTAAACAATGCAAACAAGGTCGCTTTAACCTATAATGCCCCATGTTTTGAATCTTATTTTAGTTGTGGTACTTGTTAGGCTGGGCGCACACGTCCGGAATGCTAGCCCGGATTCCGGGCCCGGTTTTCCAATCCGGGTTCCTGAATGCTATATTTTCATACAAAATGTTCTAACAGGCGCACACATTCGGTTCGTTTTCCGGACGGACAAATTTTCACCCATCATCATCACTGAACGCACTCCTAATGACTTGACTTGAAATAAGTGAATGAATGAGCGAAAAGAACGAACTTGGATTGGAATAACGAACGGGATGATCATGATGCATTTTTCTTTGCACAAGTTGCTCAGGAAGTCAAACTTTTGAACGAAACCATGATGTGCCTGTGTTGCCGGATATAATTATTGAATCCATACTAAGTGTTACTTATTAATTAGTGCTTACAAATAAAAGAATTTCGGAATGAGACCTGAATATAAGAATTTCGCAATGAGACCTATCATTATTAAAATAATGTACCTATTGGTTATTTTATTTATCCCCTTAGCCACACCTCGGACACTCCCATACATTACATCGGGCTCGATAAAGACAATTGCATAGGAGTACACACTCACACCTAGAGATAACACTCCCGCTCCAGATGTGCTCAATGCGCTGATTATGGTAATAAATTCATATTCATCGCAAATCTTTTAAAATAATTGCTTTTGCACGATTTTTTATTCTCTGGCGCTTAGGTGTGTATAAATAGGCCGCCTACTACGCCGAAAGTCTTGCGACTGCTTGACGGGCCGCTAGTTTGGAATAAAACTATTAGCATGTGACAGCCCTGGCTTAAAGTGCGGGAGCGCGCGGGGCGTTAGGGCGTTACGGGCTGTGGGGGAAGTAGGGAATTTAAAACGCGGCTTTTGAGGCACGGCACAGACAAAAGAAGTTTCATTTCTACACGGTAGTGTTATTATTATTTATTCATAAGACAACTGTCATTTTTACATGTGTATATGACGACATTGACGACGTCTTATTATGCCAGAACACGACTCAAAAGAGATGTGAAGCCAGTGGCTTTACCAATAAAGATTATAAGTGCAGGGTTGACATTCAGATTGAATTTGATACCCTAACCTATGAAGAGCCCTAACCAACCTATGTTGCAAAAAAGGGCCAAAAGAAGTCATTCAGCGCCATCTATCGATGATTTTACTAACTACAATTTTTAATTTTTAATAGCTGTCAGAAAAGGCCTCATTAGTAAACAAGATTTGGTTAAGTTTGATTGATGATACGATTCTCACAGAAATATGAATTTCTGCTCATTCTACCTCTTCTGGCAATACATCTAACTTGTTCCCGCGCCCGCGTTTATGTTGGCTGTCCTGTCATTCATTCCATTTTCATTCATTCATTTCATCATTGCCTGCCGCCTGCCACATTCTTGCAACCAACAATTTTTATACTGTTTTCGTGGCAAACAAAAAGGAAGCAGAACGCAAGAAACTAAGAAAAGCAAATACCTATCATTAACCCACCTATATATTCAAACATCAACCAGCGAAATTCAGTATGCCGACAAGTGGCATTGACTTATACCAAATGCAGGACGCTAGAAATAATTTTGACGCCATGAGGCCTGCCCCAATTAGTGCCGATGCCAATCAATTTATGGGGCAATGTCAGCAGAACATACATATCTCTACAAATTGTTACTACGGATACCACGATCAGAAGAATATTGAGAGGCACGCGTTCACGGACACCGATTGCGAGATGGTTGAAGTGACTGACGCCCAGGGGCCGGCGGAAGCGTCGGCGTCGCCGCAAAGCAACGCAAGAAAGCGAAGCGCCGACGAAGGCGACTGCCCTATGACGAAGCGATTCCGAGAAGGTAAGTTTCCTACAATTTACCCATGGAAGCACATTGAACTAATGTTACATAGAGCTCATTATTATTGTAAAATTCTACTTCAAACAATACTACTAGTATTACCCATCTGACCTGACTTTACATTATTTCAATGAGCTTGCATGTTACTGATTAATATTAGAAGTTATGTATTTTTGACCGATGCAGCAGGAATAACCTCCTAATGAAATTGAAACTATGTGAAAATGGACTGCCAATTATATCCATTATCCTTGAAAGTTAAATTTCAATCTTGATAATTTTGTTGCTGTTTCAATTGTTTTTCCTAATTAACCTGGTGCATTGATTGACTATTGATGTGTTAGTTTGTAAACAAACAAGAAGCATGCATGCCTAGAAGTAAAAGGATCCCAAGATCTGAATTATTCTGATATATCAATAATGCAGCAAACTACAACATTAGAAAAAGTAATTCTGCTCAAAAAATTACCCAACGAAAAAAATGCAAAGACTTTCATGCAATTAAAAATTCTATTCTGGTGCTATTCAAATAAAGTTCTTTTTTGCTCATTGCCACATACTCACTATGCTACTAATTGAATGCCACATACTCACTATGCTACTAATTGAAGTTGGTTGGAAAATTATTGAACAATCATACTTCTTTAATACATATTTTATTTGTTAACCTGTTCGCTACCAGAAGAGTATACTCTGAACATTTTTTCATACACAACTTTGAGTATTCTTGTAGTTGGCAGGAAACATGTTAATTTGGTTTTTGTACTACATATTTTGAAACAAGGTTATTAAGGCAGTTATTTTTTGATAGAATTATAGTTTGCTGTATTAATGTTGTAATACTTGCAAGTTTCTTGCTTGGTTATTGTGTAAATTATGTCAATTTCAGGATTGTTATTTTGTCTTTTAGATTCTATTTAAAGCAATTTTTATGTAATGTATTAAGCCACATGTACAATGCAAGTTGGAAGATGCAAACCCAAAGTGCTTGCTTGTGCATGGTGCAAAATGTGACAAGGATGTGGGTCCTTTTTGTGCTAGATGGTACATAAAATAGGAGCCGAGTGATTCTGTATCAAATTGTCAATTGTTTATAAAAATTTAATTCAGCCTATGTTTTTTGAGGAAAGTTGTTTACTTTCATTTACTGGTTTGTTTCAAATATTTGCAGCAACCTGTATATATTTAGTATTATAATTATGACAACTTATCATAAGATAATCATAAACAACTTTCCTTCAAAGTAAAAGTTAGATATGTACATTGTAACAGGAATTCATGTGAAATGGAATGGAGTTTAGAACAGCTCTGCATCTTGCAAACTAACTTCCTGAGTAGAAATTTACATTCCATTAAGTCAAATTTTCTGCTCAGTGTTGATTGAAGCCAGGTATTCATTGGGGACAAAATCCCAGAAACTTTGTTTCTTATACAATGTTACCGAAAAGTTCCCAATGAGGACACACCCTCAAAACATTGTTAAAAATGCGTATTCATTGGGAACATTTTTAGGGAACTATTGTATTTATGCAATGTTACGGAAAGTCCCAGAAATGTTCCAAAATGAATACCTGGCTTAAACTGTTGAACCTCTAGGTATGTGGGTAAAAGGTAAATAAAGGTAGAGGTGTTGTAGTTACTACATTCAATTAACCCTTAAGTAGGCGCGTGGGGTGATTAACACTCGAATGCATGTTGAAAGATTCAGAAGTCTATAAACATGTCTTAGAAAAAGAGTTTATTTTAGTGTTTGTTAAAAAGAAGGTTTACTTTGTTACTCTAAAAATAAAATTAAAAGTTACCATTCATGAAAGTCTGACTCTGAATGTGTTTCCTGTTTATTTATTTTTTTACGTAGCCTGTTCAGATCGAGACGGGTGGCGCGAGAGATAGAGGGGAGACCTTTGCCCTGCAGTGGGACACTGTACAGGCTACGTTTCCTATTTAATTTAATGAAATAAATTTGGAAGTGTTGACCCGACGCGCCTACTTACGTAACTTTTTTGGCGCGAATACTTACGGGTTAACTACTGGTACACACTTATAATCAAAAAGGCGCTTATCCTCTTAGCAGCATTTGTTCAGCAACAACAGCGATATGTTGGGATACGTTGTTGTGCTAAAAATTACCGTTTTGTCCCATCTCATCGTCGCGGGATAAATGTTGCAAAGTGAATAAACACCTTTAGTACGCAATCTTTCATTAAGACAAAAATTAGAAAGTCGGCGCGTGCGATGCCTTATTTAAGGTCATTAAAACAATTATGTACGTACTTTTAATCAAGGTAGTTTTTGCTCTTTTTACGATTATAAACCCAAAAAAATTATATTCGATGAATTTTGAAATGGCCCAATAAATGTTGACTTATTCTGAAATTCTCTGTAACAATAGTGCAAAAAGTGAATTAAGTAGGTAAATTGCTTTTCTTTTGTTCTATTCTATTTGGAACATACAAAAGAAGATGAATTGGGTCAATTTATATTTCATCCACCAAGTAGGTAGATGTAGTACTATTGTAATTTTGTGAAGTTTGTGTTATCTATCGTTGTTATGAAAATGAATAGACTAAGGGCAGCGCAAAATGCTAGCGTATGAAGCTCGTATGATTGCGTATGCGTGCACGTGATCACGCGTGTACCTACCTGTTGTAACTTCCTATTTAACAAACACAATTCATGCAAACTTTGATTAAGCCAACAATATCATGATATTATATGAAGACATTTTGCTTAGCTTGTAAGTATTCAGCTTACCAAGTTACCTTTCGTTGTACGGATACTACAAAATACGGAAAGATACACAAACATTGGCAATTAACTACACTTCTCATCAGAAAAATCGAGACACTTTTCAAGTTTACGTTTTATATGGGTCACATTAACACATGTTTTTATCTCGTTGTCTAATGTAGTTCTATAGCGAGTATCACGAGGTTTCAAAATCCTCATGTCAATGTTATACATTCAGCTTTTATTTCCATAGATTTCATACTTTGTTTGACTATGAAAACAAGTGTGTCGATTTTTTCGATGAGGAGTATATTTTGTTGTTCCTAACTTACCTAGGTATTTCAGATTTCAAATTTTATCATGTAAGGTGTGGTTATTTATAGACCACTATGCTAGAAATATGTAAGCTGTTGTATTCTTATTTAGTAGAGTATAATCGTTTTATTTAGAAATAAAAATGGTATTAAATAACCTTGCCTTACAGATTGTTTTATGTTAAATGATGATTGGAACCGCAACAAAAATGGACTAGAGAGACTTCCTGCTGTGGCGTTAGAGGCACAGTGTGACGAAGTTCGACTTTATTTCAGAGGGTATGGTGCCATCGACCTCAAACTACAACCCATGTTTACTTCGCCCAACCCACAACAATCCAGATATATCTCGTTGTCTCATGGTCCATATGATCTAGTCTCTGTTTCTTTTTCAATATCAATCTTATTAGAGAATCGAATCTGGCTATCCACTATTAAATATGTTTGGACCAAATACTCGGCCACGCGCATAACTTAACAAAAATTCTTATTTAGAAATGTCCGTTTTTATCTGTGCAGAAGTACAAAGAGAGAAGAGCAATGAACCTGAGACAAACGAGAAATTGAGAATGGACGCGAGACAAGAAGACTTAACAGAGACTTTATATTGGAACATTCATGGTGGAAACATATTTCATTTAGTTCAGTGTTTGTGAAGTGTAGATTTTAAGTTGATGTGATTTAAGTATTTTGGAATACGGGACTTTAGGTTACCTAATATTAAATGTTAATTATTAATTACATCTATACACTAACATAGTGATAACGATGTACCTATCTGAGATAGATGTAAGACTTTTTTCTAATAAACTTAAATTAGGAAAGGAGGTTTTTTATTTATATAAAAACATTATCGAATTCAATTTTTTATTTGAACTATATAAATATTACATAAAGTAAATAGCGGCAGAGTAATGGTAATATAATAATAAATAACAATAATATTGGATTCAAAGAATATTCAGTTTGAGATACTAAGTAGGAACTCGTAAGCCTGTCGAGTTAATCTGTAAAGAGAAGAAGTCTAATTAATTATATTTGCTTTGTTCTTATGTTTCAGATGGAGCAGAAGATCTAATTAACATTTCCTTTTCAGGGTTCGTTCAGACAGTTTATCAAACTAGTGAAGTTTGAGGTTTGGACGATTTGTAAAGTGTTTACGAAATTCTAAAGTCACCTTTCTGTTTTTCAGATGATTCTTCCATGTGCAGCCTTGTTGGCACGCGGTCAAGCCCGAGCCATTCTGCTTCCGCCTTGAATGTAAACACACCAAAGTATTATGCGGTGTACTTGAAATTTAGATTTGTCATAAATGTAACTTCTACATGATCATGATTAGTAATGTTATTTCGGAATTAAACTGTGATATTATGATGTACCTGTAAATATTGTAATCTCATTGTAATACACCGCCTTTTAAGTATAAATTGTTGTATGAATTTCTTCCCTAGTAAAACCCCATAGTTGGTAAGAATGTTAGTGAAAAAACGGAAATATGAATTGTTTTTTATTGTGAAGGGTTCATATCATAACAATAGGTACATTAAAAAGTTTGAAAGTATACATACATTAATTAGTAATGATAGATAATATAGTAGCAGTATTAGTACAGACGAAAAACTTGAGTATATTCTGGCAAAAGCAGCTTACAAATAAAGACTACAAACAAAACATACAATGGAGGATTGGAAATCATAGATCTGAAAAAATTAGAGTGCCACACCATTCTGCAATATAATATAATAGATCATTTGAATATATTTTCAGTCCAATAACATGATCCTGTCTGGATCTTTAAAAAATATAAGCAAGGGCAAAAATATTACAAGATGTCAAACAGAATGTGAATAGATTGACCCGCACCTTATTACCATAAAATCGATCGCCTGAGAAAAAAGGCCCATAAAAAGTAAATAGGAATACATTTACTTCTACTGAAGTACCTTTATAATTTCAATAAGAAAGGACTAGGTTTACTGGTTGCGATTAGTACAATTAATGAGAGGAAGACATCTACAGTACAGTAATTGTTGCATTACCTCAGTCGGGGTGACCTCTTCGGTGTCCACGACGTCGGGAAGCGCGTCAGGCGGTGAGGCGTTAGGGTGCTCCGCCCCCGCGCCCTCGCCCTCCGACCGGCAAGTCTGGTCGGCCTCGGCTAGATCCCCATTATGCATCTCCGTACAATTTATCAGATCGACTTTTCCTTCCTGGCTGGACCGCGGACTGTTATCGTCGTTTTCAATTTCCATATGCACGTGTCCGGGCCACATGTCGTACGGACAGTTCATCTGGTGCAGTTGAGGGTCGCTCGAGCTGAACAAGTTCAATGACCCCGCCACGTCTTGCAGTATCGAAGATTCGGAGACTTCGCTCGTTAGCTGGTTGGACTCGTCTCCTTCGTTGGATGCGAAAGTCGGCAAGTTTTCTATAATATCGCTCGTTACGTCGCAAACCCGCATCCCTTCGTATTTGGCAAGCATCTCTTGGAGCCTCTTTTTCATCTGCGGGCTTCTGTTTTGTTCGGAACTTAGTATCAAAGCCGATAAAGCCTCTAGGAACTCAGCGGTGCACACGTCTTCGCTCTTCAGTAGCAGGAAACGTATGATTTTGTTGTCTATTTGCATAGTGCTGGAACACGCGTTCTGGATGGAATTGCAATCGTGATAGTTGCTCGGCTCGTTAGTGGTCGACACCGCTTCGGTCCGCGACTCATCTTGGATTTCGTCTTCGTTTTGATTTTCGATCACGGAACTATACTGTGACAAGACGTTTCTTATAGACTGCAGGATCCTTTGCCTCAGCGGGTCGGAACTGACCAGTTGTAGCTCTCTAAATAACTGTATCAAAAAGTCCGGATGAGACTCATTTACGCCGATCAAAGTCGTCACTTCGGAATACACGTTTTCTCTAAGGAGATCGAATAGTTTCGACGTCGCTTTTTCTTGTATTTCGCGACTGGTCGACGCTAAGTTAGGATTCGGCGTTTCAGAAGTGCTAGCTATGTTCACGTTGCTCGTTTGAGAGTAATCTAGTGCATAGTTCCTTCTGTTAGAAGAGTTTTTAGCTGGGAGCTTTGACGAGGATTTCTTTTTGAGATTCGCCGACGTGTTCAGATTGTTGGAATGAGATTGGATGATTTCCGGTATCGGATTGGTGATGTTGAAGTTTCTGAACGGGTTAGGTTCGTGTCGGTTGAGGTTGACATCGGAAGCTGGGGTAGTTTCATCGTTTCTGCTGTGAGACGGGATGGGGGGTTCCTCGGAGTTGAGGTTTAGGACGTCCGGTGCGGAGGAGAACGATAGTGAACGTTCGTAGGCGAGGTTGCGTCGCCTCACTTGCTGGTCGTCGAGGGGGGGTGCGGAGGGGGCGTTGGTGTTCCGTTTGGGGGGCGCGGGGGGCACAGTTTGGTGCAGGGTGTTGTGCGATCTCTCGACCAGTGGGTGGGGATTATGTGGAGGGCCGGCGGAAAGGTGACCGTCTGCGTTGGTCTTGCTGTTAGCCGATAGTAAGTTCTGGCGGGAGTAACTGTAAAAAAATATAGAACAAATAAAAAAACATCAAAATATGTGACAAAACAACTTAAGATTCAATCAAAATCTAGCACAGGCGTTTTTGTTTAAACAGGAGGAAATTGTAGTTTTTTATTAGAAGCCACACATCAATTAGAATAAATAGGATAGTTGTTTTTTATTTCGAAAAATAAATGGTGTTATTGTGGAACTCAAAAAGATTTTTTGTTAGAAAATGTTATTATATTGAAAATAAAATGTTAATAAAATATAATACAAAACAATACGTCACACAAGCTCACCATTTTATGTGAAATTTGTTGTAGATTTGAGGTAATAAATATAATATATAAAAATTAACATAACTAATCTTCGAGCATTTCCGTCCCGTTCCGGCCCCGGGGGAGTGGGTATAGCTACTTTACGCTATACAAATATTTCTGTCATTTTTTGCGGGGGGAGAGGTAAAGCTGTCAAATCAAGCTAGTGCTGGAATTGACAATATCGATACTTGACCTTTCGATTAATTATAACAGTCTACTCAAAATTGTGTCATATTATTGCATTTTTAAAAGCAACTTAGTTTACAAGAAGAAGAATAGGATTTTCAGTAAATAGAAATATTGGCGCAATAACATCATTTTATATATTGCATTAGGTACCCTAAATTAACCAAAATATTAATTTCTTACTCCAAAGACCAGATAATACAATTATGTAGGTACAATCAATGCAATACCTACTATTTACTGATAATTAAGTATCATAGGATATTATGTAAGGAAATTTACTAAAAAACCACCTATACAACAAATCATACCAACTACGGAAATATGAATTAGCGTAAGGGACATTTTGGCGATTTTGAGTTATATATATCATTGGATTCAGAATTTCGAGCTCTATCGAATGGTATATATAACTTTTTGATATCTTGAAAAAAATGTCGCTTACCTTAAACAAAAAGTGAGCAGAAGTTTAAAAATCGGGTGTAAAAAGTACTGTTAAGGACATAAAAAATGATGTATGTCCCATACGTTAAATTTTTCATCATATCGGCCAATTGATGTTCCTTACACTAATTACAAATACAAGTTTTTATGTCCGATATGCATCTTACATTAATTTCCAAAATAAACATTGGCCCTTACGCAGGCAAACAAACTTTAATAATGAGGTAGGAAACCAAAATAACATTACACTATTATCTTACACTGCCCGCAAATCAAATTCCTCTGATATATTTTTTATGTGACTTCAGAATATCTGTGTGAGCACTTATTTTGTAAGATATTTACACCGACCAAGAAAATACAAATTAATGTAAGGGACAAAGTAACAAAAATTTTGGAAAGAAGTTATCGTAACGTACATGACATTATAAAATGTGTTGAAAAATGTTAATGTAACGTACATTTCTTGACCAAAAATAAGGTAAAATTGCAGCAAAAGACATCGTTTTTTCAAAGTTTTAAGGCTATTTAAATAATTAATTAGTCAATTTTACTTATTTCTTTCAATGAAAATGTACAAAGACATGCGTCATGTCAATTAAATAAATATAAACAACAAAATGAATAGTCAGTAACATAGAAACCATGCTCTCACATTTTTATTGCTTTCATTTAATGAAAGGCCCTTTATTCCATCATCATTCTTTCTTATCTTAACCTCCTGGGACCCCAGGTTCTCAGGCGAGGATATTAGATTTTTTTTTGCACATTTAGAAAACTGTTTATAAATAAATAAATAGAATATCTTACCAAATTTGGTAAATTTCATCATTCAATTTAATAATGAGGCCAAAGACACATATTTTTTAACTTTTAACTTTTTAATGATTTATACTATTAAATCGAATTTAAAAATGGCCGTTATGAAAAATAGCAATCAGGCGCCAGGACTCAGGAGGTTAAAATAATAAAATTATCTTATCATCATCATCATCTTCCTGCCCTTATGCCAATTTCTTGGGGTCGGCGCAACACGTTTTGTTGAACTTTATTTCATGTTCCATACAAAAGCAAAGATCATTTGAAATTTCTGACCGTTACTAAAATGAACACCAATTAAGTATTGTCTGTCAGAAGAAAACGCACAAATCTTCACGCCGCCGCTAACAGGCAAACCGCTAACATCTGAAAAATTGCTTATTGAAAACAGTGTCACTATGTTTGGGTGACAAAATACCTGTTTATATTGTGATATTAATATTTTTAAATATTAAGGATTATAATTGAAAAGTATGTTAATAACAATACAATATTGCGCAAAACACAAAGATATAGTTTTTTAGAATTTGTCGTTGTTTTATTTTATTACAACCAAAGTATAAATTATTAGAATACTTTAAAAATTAATACAGAAATCGGTGTGATGAGAAGCTAAAATAGTATAATCGACTCATTATATTATGACACGATCGAGCAAAGCGCGGATCCCAGCAAGGTACTGAAAAAGAGTCATCTAAATTCTTCAAATGGTAAAACCGTCACATCAGGTCAAGAGATTCTTGCTGTAGTCGAGAACTTCTATGAAAGTCTCATGCGTCGCATGCACTCAGACCTTTATCTGACGTTGGAGACTCCATTGTTCTCTTCCACTACCTTACTCTTAGACAGCTTAAGAATACAAAGGCTTCAGGGAAGAGTGGCCCCTGTGCTGCTTAAGGCTGGTGTCATGAAATGGCTGTTCAACTCGGTAATAACTAGTGGCAAAACCTCAGAGGCGTGGTTACTCCACTCCACGAAAAGAGACGAAACGTTTCTCAGTAAGAAACGTTCCCCAGAAACTAAAGGTCAATTTTACTTCTGGACCACGTCCATAAGCTGTTCTTGAGAGTAGTCACCAATCGTTGTCATAAAAAAATTATGCCTTCATGTTTTGCGCGTCCACTAGTACTTAATTTGATATACAATTCTAATTATTACACTCAAAACCTTGTATTGTTTTTATTAACTTAGAATAATTTTGTTTGATTAACAAAAATTTCAACGTTGTATAAATTTTGAAGATGTATTTTACTGTCAAAGATTAAATAAAAAGTTCCTGTTAGTTTTTTTTTGCAAATGACGTTATTTTTTATCGTTCAAAAAGTTTTGTAATGCTTTTTATTCTAATATTTCTCACTTTAAAGTAATGATTAAGAATTTAAATCACATTAGAATATGTTTATGTTGTTTGCTATATTACATCGTGTCAGAGACGCATTTCTAAGAGCATTTCCTTTGAAAATAATTGGTTATAATAAAGTTTTGGGGCAAACTAGTCATAAAAATCTATAGACATGGTGTCCTTCACTGCAAATTTACCTCGTGGTCGATGATGGAGTGTACGTTACATTACTTTTATTCAAAATTTTCGGTGATTTTAACAGAAAAAATTAACGTAAGGGACATGCCAATTCCTAAACTACAGGAATATCTCAGATGATGATAGCTTTAGCATAAAGAACTCGAAATTCTAAGATTTTTTTCCCTAGAAGTCATTTGAATCGGACTAGAAACAAAAAAGATATAAATAATTTTTAAAAAATGCAATCGTTTTTTGGCTCTCCTGAAAAATTGCATTTTGTCCCTTACGCTAATTCATATTTCCGTAGTCGATACATACTTCGACTACACATACTTCGACTGTCCCGATGACGTAGTGGTTAGTACCCCTGTCTTCTACGCCGAGGCTCGTGGGTTCGATTTCCACCGGACACAAATATTTTTAAAGTAAATTTCCAAATATTTTGTCTGAGCACTCTGCCTGATAAAGGACCACCGACTGGACCGAAACGGTCGTGAAATCGCGATGTAATAAGAAGCAGGTAAGTGCGAAATCCTTTTTATATACATAATAATTAAAGTTAAAATGTCGCACTTGAGTTTAACCAATTTATAGTACACCAAGTCGTCCTAATGAACCCTGGTAAACGTACCAGAGTTTGTCAACCACCTACTGCAAGAAGCAACCGGGACGCGTCTTTCCGTTTCCGTGTTCAGTACGAGGCAATGCCTCCAAATCGACACGGGTTTGTAACGCTTACAAACCCGTGTCGATTTGGAGGCATTGCCTAAACACGGAAACGGAAAGACGCAACCAGACCGACAACTAAACGTGGCTCCAAAGCACGGAACCATCTTGCTTCTCGGACAATCAGGTGGTTCAGCCTGTGTGGTGTCCTGACCAGTCTAGGAACATATTCACAAAGAGATAAAATGTCAACTTTGTGAGCGAAAGGAATAGAACCCGGAACCTTCTGCGTCGCAGGCAGTCGGACTAGCCACTGCGACACATCGGCTGACATCCGATGTCACCCGATCAGCTGAGACTGACATTTATTTTCAATGAAACTCGAACAAAATCAGGATTTCCCAAAATCCATAGTAAAAGTTGTTCAATTTCATAATTTGATCATGCCTGCAAAGTTTTCGGTACAGACCGTCTTTACATAGTATAGGTTTGAAACTATGGCGATAGAAAAAGTATCGACGTTTTGTATTAGTTGGATCACTGCACTAGCTTGGGTTCAGTGTGGCTCGATACTTCAAGTTAAAATTATCGTTTTTTCATTACATATCGACTGGAAATGAACATCATTGAATAAGAAGAACAATCCCAAACTAACATTCTAATCTTACTTAGCAAGCTATTAACTGTTAATAAAGGCATCGATAAACTAAGATCGTTAATTGTTACCCATTGTATGGTGGAAAATTATAATCTTTTTTTGAAAAATAAACGGTACTATGATGAACACTATTGTTCGACACAAAATAATAACAAAAGGAACAAAATACAATTATTTTATTGTAGATCCACCTAAAAAAAACTCCAAATCAGTCATTTTGTACGACTTACTGGCAACACTTTTGTACAATTTTCAATTGCTTATTTTAAATATTATTTAGTGATATTGTACTGGAGGAATGCTTTCAGATGAAAAGTGATATTGTTTTGTTGTTAATTGCTATTTTTACATATTTTTTTAGGCATTATTAGCTTTACAATTCGGCTTTTTATCGGAGCTCATTTGACATGCGCGACTGGACTCGTTCTAGGAAATAATCTGACAGCAACTGGTTTTTGTAATAAGAAAAGCCCCCGTGGGCAAAGGCCGTGACAGAGGGGAAGTGCTTCGTATGGCGTCTCCCCCGACGGGACGGACGGAAATGCTCGAAGTAACTAATAGATAAACTAGATATTCGGTTCAGTTTAGTATCTGAAAAAAGAAAAGAAAATCTATAGCCCCAGCTGTGCATGACTTACAGTACAGGCAATTCGGCTCATACATTAGAATAGAATGCATGTTGCCATTACTCTCAATTACCATCTCTAACTAAACATATCACTGTCTGTCAATTTCATTTTAAATTTTTGGCTTTGCCGTGTGATGCCGGCTTAGAAAAGCATCGACCCAGTTCAGTCCATGGATTGTCAGTAGCGTTTTCTGTGAAATAAACATCTTGCACCACGCTCGCCATCCCGCCTGCCAAGCCTGGCGAGTTTGGCAATACCCCCCGATACGGAGGAGGTCCATGTCCAGCAGTGGACTGGTTTGGCAAGGAGGAGATGATCGCCACTGAAATTGTCTTATGAATTTACGCGTTTTCTGCAATCTTTCAGTAAGCTATTTTATCAAGAAGTCGTCAAGTGTACAAATAATATAGATTTTTCGGCTTTGGTCTAATATTCGGTGAATTTGCCGAATATTTGGCCAATTTGTCTTGTAGTGCCCGCAGAGTAGAATATCACCACCCCCTCTCTTCCCGTGGGGGTCGTAAGAGGCGACCGAGGGATAAACCCGACCCAAACAGCCAGGGCCAACCGTATGGTGGCGGTTAATTCACCTCAAAAGCATTCCCAAGGAGGGTTGACGTCTGGTAGGCGGCCGGTCGTAAAATTAAGCCAAATCCTTTGCAACACGATTTTGTGTTCAACAAAACGTGTTGCGCCGACCCCAAGTAATTGGGATAAGGGCAGGAAGATGATGATTTGGCCAAATCAAAATGTATCCTTTTTATTTGTTTCGTTGTTAAACTGGCATGTCAAGACTAGGAGCAATACAGTTTCTTTTTTTAATGTTGGTTACGTTTGTAATGTGAAAAGTTAGAGAGAGGGCGCGGTCCGGCGCAATTTAGCGAGCTTTTCGTAAACAATTAAGGCTCGGAATCATTTTACTCCTACTACTACTATAACAGACAGCCACAATAAAGTCCACAGACCACTGCTGAACATGGGCCTCCCTCACCATGTTTGGCAGGCGGGTCGGTGAGCGCAATGCGATTGCGAAATTCATCCAGGGCTTGAACCCCTGGATGAATTTATTCCTTAGTCGCCTTAAGAGGCGATGTCGTAAGCGACACCCACGGGAAAGATATGGGGTGATTGTGATAGATGACATTCTAAGCCGGCATGACACGGCAAATCATTTTATAAATCATTCGGTCGAAGAATCGGTTTGGCATTCTTTTTACCAAATATTCGTATTCGGTGAATTCGGCCCATCTCTAAATCAAATATTATGTGCTACGAACCTGCGGAAGTTGTCCCAGTAGTTGTTGGCTCTATTCCCCGGCGGCACCTGGTTGTTGAGCGTGTGCGACGCCGTCTCCGCGCGCCAACGCTCTTCCAGCTACAACAAAATAAACAATTATTTAAATCTTTTAATCGTGTTTACTTTTACGCATTGAATTGAAATATGTCTGCAAGTATCCAATTTCTGACAGTTTTGTCAACAATATTACAACAAAAAGAAAGTGTAGGCAATACATTTCTACATCACCCATGGTCCTACAGACCTCTCGGTTATAAATGTAAATAGGTGCGTCCACACCAGCCGAGGCTGCTCGCTGCCACCGACCAAATTTGGACGCCTAAATAAAGTAAGTAATAGGCAAGACAACTTCTGAAGCGCGTTGATTTTGGCTCGACCGGCGCGCGTTCGCCCGAGCATGACCTTGCGTTGCAGTGTTGCGTTGCCTCGGGTGAGGCACGTAATTTTTTGGTCGTTTGCCTCGAGGCAGTGAGGCTGGTCGCATGGTGTGGACGTGCCTATTGAGTGCTTACATGGTTGAGCTGGTCTCTGAGCTGGTGTATCTCCCGCTGCTGCATGAGGGTCTGCTGCCAGCACCACGCGGCCCACAGCGCGCACCCGCACCCGCAACCGCCCATGCCCATACCTGGGAACACAAAAAAATACGAAATTCTATTAACTACCTACTAGCAAAGGAGAAAGTAAGTAAAGTAGGGGAATACTTTCTTTTAACCCCCTATCCAACAGTCCATTACACCTTATAATTAATTATAAGTCTCTCCCTCGAACCCTGACTGTCCCTCAACAATTCAACTGCCCCTTAACTCTACACTTTCCCCCATAACCCTTCACTCTAACTTCCCCCTCAACCCTCCAACTACCACTCAACCCTACAACTGCCCTCTTTACCCTTCAATTGATAGGGCACTATTTGCTTGCCCTATAAAACTCTCCAACTGCCCCCTAAAACCTTCAACGGGCCATCAAGCTTCCAATTGTCTCCTCAATCCTCGATCTGTCTCCTCAAACCTCCAACTGCCCCTCAACTTTTCACTTGCCCCCATAACACTACATCACTCAACACAACACTTAAAAGCTGCCCCCCTTAACCTTTGTAATCCCGGTGATTCATTATAGCTCAAGTTTAATGCACTTGATATTATAGACTGATGTATAATAAACTTACCATAAGGCATCATCATGTTGAAAGGCATGGACGGCGGGAAGGACATCTGCGGAGTGCCCAACAGCCGCTCCATCGTCTGGGAGTGGCTGTTCTGGGTGAACTGGTTTCGCATGTCCTGAAATAGAAAGATTCTGGTAATGTTTGGTCAACTACGGAACTAATTACCTTTTATCTTTACTCTTACAGCCGCAACAGTCCATTGCTGGACATGGGCCTTCCCCTAACGGTGCGGAGGGTATATTGCCATACTCACCACACTTGGCAGGCGGATTGGCGAGCGCAGTGCAAGATATTTAATTCACAGGGAACGCTGCTGCCCACTCCCTGGAGAGTTAACCCTCAGTCGCTTTTTACGACACCCACAGGTAGAATTGGGGTGATTACATACATACACAAATAAAATGTTTCCGGGAAAGGTAGGGCAGAGACTATCATTTTATTTGCTACGATCTTAAAATACATCTTTCGCTTCCTCAACATTCATCAATGCTCGTTGGTTTAGGGTACTCTTGACCTGCTCCACACTTGTTGGAGTAAAAATATTTTTATTTTTCTAATTTACCTGCTTCGTAAGATGCTATCAGTTTCTACATACCTGATTAGATTTCGTGCTATTCCAACAGGGAGGCGGTCCGTGTGGGTACGGCATGTTCGCTGGATTATCATCTGAAAGAAATACATACAAACTGAATTCACCTGTCAGACAATAGCCAGACTGATTTTTTTAGGATACTACTAGATGTTTGTCGTGTGATGCCGGCTTAGAATAGCATCAGCTCATTTCCTCCCGTGGCTGTCGTTAAAAGCGACTTAGAGATGCTAAGGGTTAATCATACAGGGAATGCTCATCCAGGGAATTTGCAGCAGCATTCCCTGTAAATGCAACATATTGTACTGCCAATCCGCCTGCCAAGCGTAGTGTAGTGAGTATGGCAATACTCCCCGATAGGGGAATGCCCATGCCCAGAAGTGGACTGTTGTGGCTTTTATGGTATGGTATGGTACTCGAAGTTTACATTGGATCACATGAAATCTAGGAAATTACACAAATGCTTCTGAATATAACATCTCTCTCAATAGTTAGCAAAAATTAAAAGCTCTTACTTTGCGATATAGGAGGCACCATGTTGACATTTGAAGAGTCTGGTCTGGAGTCGTGGCGGATGTTCTGATTTGCATTATTCTGCTGGGGCGACTGCAAAAACAGAAAAAAATAAGTGTCAAAAGAATTAGGGTTATAATATTATTATACGCCAATATTTCAATAATACGGTAATATATGGTTTAAAAAGTAAAAGGCTTACCGTAATTTCATCAGGTTGCCTGTCTTGCGGATGTCGCCGCCTCGCGCGGTTCCTTTGATTAGACTTATTTCTTGAAGCACTGAAATAGTAAACATGGTTGATAGCAAAAATGCATGCTGCGACATAATTTTGTGAATAGGCGTTTTTCGGAAAAGCGAAACCTTAATTTACACCGTCGAATAACTCTGAATTACTGTTAAAATTTGACAGCTAATCCGGCAGAGTTAATGGCGGCGCGTACAACGTCATCTTATAGATTCGTTTCTTCGTCCATTTATATCAAAAAGCGGCCAAGAGCGTGTCAGACACGCTCACAAATAGGGTTTCGTAGTCAACGTTTAAATATCAAGTCTTTCAGCGTTACAAAGTTAATTTTGTTGCTGGTTTGTTTGCAGCTGTATACCGGTTACCAACCGCAAAAAGAAAAAAAATATTTTTCTGAAATCTTTCGTGGTACAGTATTCGTTATAGTTTTCATCGTAACTTCATGTTAGGAACTATACTCCATATTTTTTTCAAATTTATATCATACATGCTTTAGAAGTTACAGCTGGAACAAATTATGGCTCAAAAACGCCCCTTTTAAAAGCAAATATCTCGAGACAGAAACATTTTAGAGACTTTGTTTCAAAGAAACCTTCCCTTAGTTTTAAAATACCTATTCAACAATACCCTACTCAATATTACAGGAGAAAAACATTTTTTTTGCCCCCCTTTCACATGTATGGGAAGGGGGTCCAAAAAATAATTATAATATTTTTTTCTCATCACATCTAAATTTGGATCAACACGATCTATCTTCACACCAAATTTGATGTTGATAGCTCTAAAACTGATGAAGATATGAGGGCGCGGCATACAGACCGACAGACTTGATGAAATGATAAGGGTTTCTAGTAGACTACGAAACCCTAAAAAACGTCCATTTATATAACAGAGAAGACGACTCGGCGATTTTTTGTTCATGCCGCCGCCTATAGTATTAGCCATTTAACTATTTAAAGAAACGCATTAAAATGAACTCGAAAGTCCAAATACATACGTATCACTGTCGCTTCCGTAAGTGCTTCCCAAATGCGAGGGAACCGTGTTCACAGATCTTGCTCCTAGCACACTGTCGCCACCAGCCTGAAACAATTTGTTTACATTTAGAATTCGAATTCATGGACTTTTCAGCCAATCTATGATACAATAGATCCAGAGGCCGCTCACCGACTAGATGGTCTGACCAGCTGAGGGATGAGAGAACGCCAACGTTCTACAATGTAGTCAGCATGGCTACTGATTGAAGCCGATGGAGACAATTTGTCCGTACCAGACTTACCCACCATGACCACGATCTACAGACATGAAGGACCGAACAGAGAGAGAGATCACTCCGAAGAAAGTCCGATTACAATCTCGTGTGTATTGAGGCTCTCAGTTGCGCTTCGGGCTTCAAACTACACCCTCGTTTATCGGTTTCTTTCTTACCGCGTGGACAATGTGTACTTTATTTTAACTTTGTTTTCACTGGGGTTATACATACCCTGAAGTTTTCATTGTCTCTGACGTTTTGAGAATCCATTAGAATTTGCTCTGAACGAGAATCTGGCTCCTCTTGCTCGCTGTAATAAAAACGTTCACATTATTTTACGCCTATAATCAAATAATTAAAATAAAAACATAGCCTCACCCATATCTTTTCAGTGGGTGAGGTAAGAAGCAACCAAGGGATTTGAGAGTTGATATGTATTGCAATATAAGGCGACAGGCTGACAATCTGTCACTAGTGATACACAGTCTTCTAAACGACTCTCAAAGTTTTATCAGACGTCGTGTAAATAGCTGTTTTTTTAAGCCGTTAACGCTTTGTGTACCCCGCTAGGGATATAGGCGTGATATATATATATATATATGTAATAATTTAACTTATAATAAATGCTACGATATGTATTTGGGTAAGGATAATATAATATACTAACCTAGCATAAGATTGATTGACGACTGAAGCGGTCCTCGAATCGGAGTTTTGATTTTGAGCCTCGGTTCCAGAGCAGATTATTTTCTGCAAAAAGAGAACAATAACGATAAGTTGAGCGCATAGAAATTGTATCAGTTGATTGGAGATTAACAGGACACAAGACATGAGAAGTTGCAAAATTTCACTGCAGGCTAGTGCAATACTAAGCCGGTAGATGGAGCCCTTCCACGCGTTAGTGGCCAAGATACACTTGCTTATTCGCAGGCTAGAATTGAGCTGCAGTAGTCCAGTTGATAGGCGTCGGCAGTACAGATGCCGAAAGTCACAGGTTCAAATCTTGCCTGAGTTTATATATTGCATGTTTTCATAAAATTGCTTAGAATGTGCTGGGAATAGTAGTAGGTAGGTACCTTCTTATTGTTTTTCTAAATGTTGTATACCTAACAAAGGAAATGTTTTAAAATATGGTATTCAATCCGTTACCCTTGCTCGTGTGACTCACCTCCTTGTTGAGCAGCTTGTCCAGCTCGTGCTGCTTGTCCGCGAGTAGCGCGCGCAGCTGCATCTGCCGGCGCTCGGCGGGGCCGGGCGCGGGGGGGAGCGCGCGGCTGTGCGACCCCCCTTCCTCGTTCACCTTCTTCTGCTTTCGGCCCACCTCTGAAACAACGAATCAGGAATGTTAGCTTCATTCCATCTTAAATTCAAATGGTTATAAATCAACAATTTTGTTATAACGTAACTTTGAATGTGTTGTCGACTTAAACGAATTCAGATATAAGCAGAGATATTTCATTAATAAAGTTCGAAATTACAAGTCCGATAAAAAAGATCTTACTCATAGTCCCCACTAGAATTAATTGATCCTCTTTGTTGGAGATATTAGCATTAGCCATGGACATATTGGCTACACACAGAAACAAATACAAAAATATCAAAGTTAATGGAGTCATTAGTCAAATTTGCATCTCACATGTAAATAGCTAGAACTGTAAAAAGGGAAAAAAGAAGATCTATGACATACCCTTGTTGGTAAGACAATCCTTGATGCGAGCTCTTTCTCCCATAATCTTCTCGGTCTCCATTCGTAGTTCCTGCGCCAACTCTTGCAGCGCAACGATGCTCGCTTCGTGATCTGGTAACAAAGAAACAACGCATTTAAGAAGCATCTAAAACCCAATTTTATATTGTAACTAGCGGCCCGTTTGCGGTTTCACCCACTGCAACTCATTGTCCCGCGGGAAAAAGGCATTGTTATACATAAAACCTTCCTCTTAAATAATTCGATCTACTCCAAAAAACCGCAATAAAAAGCGTGGTTTAGGACAGACAAATAAACGCAGTCACAGAGAACTCTTAAAACACCTGTATTTATTTCGAATAGTACGCGGCGTTCGTATCAAACGGTGCTTAATCGTTCGGTGTGTACACCGGTGAAAATCGCAAAATACGGCTCATGCTTATAACAAGATTTCCTTTCTGAAGGCAAGAAAATGTGACCTTCTTTGTATTTCGGAGCATTGGTTAAAGGATTATGAAATGCTCATTAATTACGAAAATTATGAAATAGTCAGTGCCTTCAATCGAGAGTCCACTATTCGCGGGGGGACATTTATTCTTGTTAATAAAAATATTAAAGCTAAAGAGCGGAAAGATATTGTTGGACTTTCGGTTGAATGTGTGTGTGAACTTTCATGCGTTGAGTTGGAGAAACATATTATAGTGTGCGTATACAGACCACCTAAAAATAATAACTATGAGAGGTTTGAACTCGTCATGGAAGATGTTTTAAAGATATTATTAAAATCAAAGAATAAATTTCATATTGTCTGTGGAGATTTCAATATAAACTTATTAGAAAATGTTGCTTTTAGAAGTCGTTTTATCAGTTTGTTTAAGTCGTTTAATCTAGACAACATATTTAAAGAACCTACTCGAATAACTGCAACCACAGCTTCTTGTTTAGACAATATCTACTGTGATTGTGTCTATTCAGACCAGGAAATCGTAAATTGTTGTAAATCAGACCACAATGGGCAATCCGTGCTCTTTCCATGTCGTCCTAAAGTTGAAAAGATTGTCATTAGTAAAAGAATTATAAGCTCCAACCAAGTAGACAAATTCCATACTGCACTATCAGAAAAACTACCGGTTCTAGACTATGATACTAATAATCCAAATAACTTTTATTCGAAGCTTTTTATAACGATACGTGATGAATTTGAAGCCAAATTCAAGGTAAAGAAATTAACAATTAATCCTAAATTTAAATTCAGTGACTGGGCGACTGTAGGTATTCGAACAAGTAGGAAAAAGTTATTTGAGCTCTATGATGAAAAGTCTTATAATCATAGTGAAACATTCGTTGAACGTGTTAAAAATTATTCAAAATATTCAAAAATGTTTGTATACAAGCTAAAGCAATTTTCACTAAAAATAAAATATACTCTGCTGAAAATGTTATTAAAACTGTTTGGAAAGTTGTTAATTCAGAGACTGGTCGAACTAAATCTATTGAAAAATCTCATTCGTTAAAGACTGCTCAGGGAATTGTTACTGCAGACGCTGATGTAGCTAATGAGTTTGAAAGTTTTTTCAGTAACATCCCATTTAAAACTACTGAGTCACTTAACTCTTCGCCTATCATCGCGTCAAATCTTCTTAAAACGAATGTTCAGACTTGTAATAATGTATTTGAGTTTAGGTACATTAATGCAAATGTAATATTAAAAACTTTTAAAGAAATAAAAATAAAAACTACAGAGGATTTATGGGGCATGTCAGTAAGACTATGTAGTTCCTTAATAGATACATTAGCACCATACTTAGCCTGTATATTTAATGCTTGCATTGATCATGGCGTATTTCCTGATCTCATGAAGCACAGTAAAATTATACCTCTTTTTAAAGCTGGCGATAAAACCGATCCCAGTAACTTTAGGCCAGTATCTGTACTACCAGTTTTGAGCAAAGTTTTGAGAAAATTATACTTAATCAAATGCTCCTACATTTCAATCTCAATAAATTACTACATGATCAACAATTCGGTTTTACGAAAGGGCGCTCGACAACCGACGCTGCTGTTAAGCTCCTGCAACATATTTATGGTGCTTGGGAGGAGTCGCAGGATGTCATAGGGGTGTTCTGCGATTTGTCCAAGGCGTTTGATTGCGTTGATCATGAGACACTGTTGTTGAAACTGGACCATTACGGTATAAGAGGAAAAGCACTTGATTTGGTTCAATCTTATCTCGGAGGTAGGACGCAGAGAGTGCAGATAAATGGTGTGAAGTCACTGGGTTCTACTGTCAAAATTGGTGTACCGCAAGGATCAATATTAGGACCGTTCCTATTTTTAGTGTACATAAACGACTTGCCCTTCATGGTACAGAATCAAGCCAAGATAGTGCTTTTGCTGATGATACTTCTTTAATATTTAAAGTGGATAGAAAGGCTGTAAATATTGACGAAGTAAACGGCGCACTAGATCAGGTTAATAAATGGTTTACGTCAAACAATTTAGTACTGAATTCTAAAAAAACTAAATGTATTAAATTCTCTTTGCCTAATGTAAAAGTATTAAACACGATGTTGTTCTTAAGAATGAAAAGCTTGATTATGTTACTGAAACAGTTTTCTTGGGATTACACTCGACGCAACAGTTCAATGGGATCCACATATACTAGCACTGGCTAGTAAACTTAGCTCTGCGGCTTACGCTGTTCGAAAAATTCGGCAATTGACTGATGTTGCTACGGCCAGGCTTGTATATTTTAGTTACTTTCACAGCATAATGTCCTACGGACTTTTGTTATGGGGTCAAGCCGCTAACATAAAAACTATCTTTGTGTTACAGAAAAGGGCAATAAGAGCAATATATAAACTGCGAAGTCATGAATCCCTAAGAGAATTGTTTAAAGAAATTGGCATTCTTACGCTTCCTCGCAGTACATATTTGATAATATAATGTATGTGCGCAAGAATTCCAGTTCATATTTAAGAAACTCAGATATTCATTGTCGTAATACGAGAAATAAAAATAAAATTGTACCGCCACAAACCAGATTAAGTAAGATCAGTAAATCATATATGGGTAACTGTATACGCTACTATAATAAAATTCCAGAGGAAATTCTAAAGTTAAATGAGAGGCAATTTAAACTTAAAGTAAAGAATACTTTATGTTCGAAAGCGTATTATAAGACAGAACATTATTTGAAAGATAAAGATGTCTGGTCAGTAGCAACAGTTGCTCCAACGCAATGCAAGAGATAGGCATTATTTAAAAATCCCACCCAAAACATAAATGTGAAAGGCTGCCAAGTTCGACAATATTGGAATGCTTCGCCTATAAAAGAAGTGAGATCTAAATAAGTACCAAGTTCCATACACAGACCTCAGTTAAAAATAGTTACAGGAATGCACACTTGATTTTCCGCAGTTTGGAAAGTAGATTCTGAATAAATATCATATTAATACCTAAAATTCTAATACTTACAAAAACGCAAAACTGTTTTTTCAGCAGTTTCCTTTCCTACTTTTTAATGATATAACTTGGCAAGTTTTCACACACTTTGTTATTTATAAACCTACAAAACGCAATGAGTCAAGTATATAATTTTCTATAAAACTTGCCAAGTTATATCATTAAAAAGTAGGAAAGGAAACTGCTGCAAAAACAGGTTTGCGTTTTTGTAAGTATTAGAATTTTAGGTATTAATATGATATTTATTCAGAATCTACTTTCCAAACTGCGGAAAATCAAGTG
The DNA here is from genome assembly GCA_024500475.1 of Phthorimaea operculella. Lineage (NCBI taxonomy): Eukaryota > Metazoa > Arthropoda > Insecta > Lepidoptera > Gelechiidae > Phthorimaea > Phthorimaea operculella. The sequence goes on along the minus strand of JANFCV010000151.1, from coordinate 216,370 downwards.
TGCATTCCTGTAACTATTTTTAACTGAGGTCTGTGTATGGAACTTGGTACTTATTTAGATCTCACTTCTTTTATAGGCGAAGCATTCCAATATTGTCGAACTTGGCAGCCTTTCACATTTATGTTTTGGGTGGGATTTCATTTATTTTGTAAGGTTTTCGGTCGGTTGCAATTTTAGGTCGGTACGACCATTGGAAGATATAGATAATTTTTTGTATTAGTTCCTTAGGGGTATGAATTTACACCTTCATTATTTTAAAACCGACTCACACTTGGCCATTTTCAGATTTTTTCCTTTACCTTGACCTAAAGACCTACCCCTATGCCAAATTTCAAGTCAATACGACCACTGGAAGTGGTCTAGGTTTTTGATGAGTGAGTGAGTCAGTCAGTCAGTGAGTGTATAGTAAAAATAGCGATTTTCTGACGTCAATATCTCAAGACCTACAATAGGTACATTAATGAAATTTTGTATTTTAGATGAGTAAGTAGATCTCAACAGATACTAGAAATTTCATATGCGTAGATAAAATAGATTTTGAGTTATAGGTGGGTCGAACTTGGCCCGAAATGGTTCGTGTAATATAACCCACGGCCGGTGTGTCGCTCGAACTTGGCGGACACACTGCCGTGTGTCTAGATAAACATGACATATATTTTAGTGGATATACTTACCTTTACTTTTATGATATGTAAATTGACATGTATGGTGGTTAAATTTGACATTTTCATATTATTCTTTAATTTTATTATTTTTTTGACATGTATTTTTTACATTTACTGTAAATCTACTATTTTTTCTTTTTTTTGCTATGTTATTTAATTGCTCAAATGTTTAAAGTACATTTTAAAGACAAAACAGTTAGAATAATCTACTGTAATTTTTATTTTTATTTTGTGAGCCGTTTTTGGCTATTCTATTAATTTATTTTCTAAGTTAGCTAGGGTAGCTTAGGGCCTAAGAATATTGTAGATTTTAGAATAGGTGCACTTCTGGGCAGGTTTTGGGCAGTTTTCCTGTCCAGGGGTCCGGCTAACCATACAAATGTAACTCCTTTTAAAATTTTGACAGAATGTTATTCCATTTAATTGTCATTCATTGAGGCATAAAGTTGCATGCTGTGTGGTTAGCCTGGCCAGCCCCGAGGCAGTGCCTTTATTTTTATTTTTTTATCCCGCCTGAGCCGCGTTTAGAGTAGGAACTCAAATTGTTATAAAAAAGAGAAAATTTTGCATTAGAAATTTTCTCTTTTTTAAGATTGTATTAGAATATGACTTTCTTTAAGAGAATCTTGTACATTCCTACAAAGAAATAAATTATTGAATTTGAATTTGAATTTGAAGGATTAGTCCTTACGGCACATGAAGCCATTTAAGAAGTGGGGCCACGTCAATTTTTATTGCAATTTTTTAAGTAATAATAGTCCAGTTTCTTTAGGGTTTTATACAAAATGTCAACCTCTATTTTATCCATTTAGGGGGAAAATTATAAAAAAATAAAATACATGTATTTCATAGCTTGCGATGTTTAATAATTGTACAAGATTTCAGCGACATTTATCAAAGGAATAAAAAGTTACCTAGAAACTTTCATCTCCTGTTTTACCCCATTTAGGGATGAGTTTTTATGAAAATTATTTGTTATAGCTCTTTCGCACTATTTTGGGATTCTTTGCGCAAAAATTCAAGTACCTTGGTTATCTGTGCGTTGATATGTTACTCTCTTCTGATCACCTATTCTTGTTTTTCATTTAGATAAAAAAATGAATTTTAATATGTAATGACCCAAATTTTATCAAGAAATTGACTTTTTGAATTGACTAAATCGCTATATAAACTAATTTAACCCCCCCCCCCCCCCCTCCCCCACCTGCAGCAAAAATCCAGGTGGCCCCACTTCGAAAATCCATCTTAGTAACCTAAAGATTAATCGTGCCAAAGGAAATTTTATTAAACCCTAAGGTTCAACGTCAGAGCAAGCCGCCCAAAGTATGTCAATAGATGGCGTTAGTTACGTTATTTTACGTAGGTAACGTGGTATTTCTATTTTTCACAATATAACAATAAATTTTCGAGTAAGCGGCAACCTTCGAAAATAGTTCACTGCTAGGAACAATAATTTAAATACAATTAGTATATTTTTTAAGTAATTCTGTTACATTTGCCGATACAAAGTTACATTTTGCGTTTCTGTATATAGACGAGACTCACTCACACACAGACAAGGCCAGTTTGAAAAAGGAAAGACCAATTTGACACTATGCTTTGAGTTTGACCTTAGCTTTGACAGCCGTTGTGGCTTGATAATGCTAACTAAGATTTTCGATCCTGAGACTCAGAGCTCAATTTCAGAAAGTGTGATTTGTGAAATCGTTTACGGAAATCCGTAACACTCGTATCATATTTTCTACTACTCGAACTTGTTAATACCTTGGACGTGTTGGAATTGAATAGGATGTGTGAAATGGAAGAATATGGATGTGTCAGTAGTAGAACGTGTGATACGAGCACATTTAGAAGCAGACTTCCGCATGCGATAATTCAAAAATAGTACTCCTGGATGGTCCTATTATTTATTGACGTATTTTTATTTTTATTTATGATTTTTATTTTTATATCGTATGAAATTGTGTAGATGCATTTTTGATTACTGAAAACTACTTTTACATTAAATAACTGCCACCAACAGTTTTCACGAAAAATGTCGCCAAGATGAGCGCATTATGTCTAACCCTACAAAAAGTTATCAGGTCTCAAGTAGAACCAGGCTTTTGAATCTACACACCTCGTTTTGGCGTCGGCGTATTTGTGATATCCAGCGTTACACAAGCGTTTTTTCTCGGCAAAACGCGAATGCCACGGTATTGCCGTAATTGACTACCTACGCGGCGTAGTAGAAACTTCTCGGTACCTACTCTGAGTTCGACCTACAGAGAGTATTATATTTAGATTTTTATAGAAAACGCTATCCTATAAAGATCACACTCTTCTAAAGTATACCGAAAACTAGAGTTTGAAAAAAGGTAGGTAATGTCGTCGCTCTTCACTTGGCTCGTCTTGGCGGGGCACCGCTGTGCCTCCAGATAGGTTAGGTAAAATTACCCAAAAACATAAGTAAATTTAAAATGGAGGTCAAGTTCGAACGCCTAAAGAGTGGAAATCTAAATTAAAGGCAAGTTTTATCATAATTACAATAATATATAGGGTGAAATTTTACTAGTGACCGATAACGAAAACTCAGAACCGGCTAGTGATAAGAACAACTTTCCCCAGAACATAGGTCGAAATACGAAAAAATTTTGGACCTCCCATACAAACTTGCCGATCAGCTGATTTCAGTTACTGGGAGGTCCAAATTTTTTCGTATTTCGACCTATGTTCCTTGGGAAAGTTGTTCCTTATCACTAGCCGATTTTGAGTTTTCGCTATCGGTCACTAGTAAAATTTCACCCTATATATTCACTCGATCTTGGCGGTCTTACTCGAGGCACAGCTAATGAGCTACTTTTGATAAGAAGAGCAGATCTTACGAAGCTAATTTTGTGCTTTTATCAGTTTCTATCACAAAATTTTAAAACCCGCCAATTCAAATGAATAATGTTATGGTTTTAATTATGATAAAATTTGGCTTTAATTTAGATTTTAACTCTGTTTTAGGCGTAAGAATTTGGCCTCCATTTCACATTTATATGTTTTTGGTGGGAATATGATAAATATGATTTCACCTCTTTTTGTTCGGAATATGATAAAGTAACTACAAACTATTTTTATAATTTTGGTTTGAAATCAGATTTTCAAAAGTAAGTTTTACATGGTGTCATTATATGTATAAACTGTGTAAAGTTTCATTCTGTACAGTAGATAAATAGATACCTATGTAGGTATAGGGTGCGGATGTGACTTGAGTAATTAAAAAAAGCATCGTTTATTAACAAAAATCTAATTTTGATTGTTTCTTTTGCGCGGACTTCGGAAATTTTGAAAATGTAATCGATTTTCAAATAATCGATTAATTCTTATTTTATAAAATCGGTATTTCTTTTTCAAATATTTATCTATTTTTTAAATAATTTTTATTTTTTTCACATCCCTGATACAGGCGGGTCAAAAGAGTGCAGTGTGTATGTAACACTGTGCTCGCGGCTTGTGTTTAGAACTTGGCTGGCGCACTGTCGTGCGCTTTGATAAACAAGGATATTTCAATCGTTTTATGAAACCTAAACCATGTTTAGTCTAGGACTTCTAGGTGAGGAGAATATTAGTCTAGGTACCACTCATTTGTAACACTCGTAGAAATAAAAATACATTTTTCCTGCAAATTTTATTTACCTTTTTATATTTTGTAGGCACTATAAGTGTCGTACATCCGTATATTATATTTTATTACTACCACTTCCATTTCGGTTCTTAGTCCTGGGGTCCTGTACTACCACTTCCAGTTCGGTTCTTAGGTAGGATTACCTACCGTTTTAGCGTTTATTTAAACAATTTTGTAGGTGCATTTCATCCATCTCTTCCCGTCGGTTGCCTCACTGCTGAGGATCATGACTCCGTACACTATCTTTCTTTGGTAATTAGTTCCCATTTAGCTCGATCTTTGCTTCATGTAGAGCCGTGTTGGTGGACATCTCCATTTGTTCGGAGACTTGATCTAGCTACCGTTTCGCGCATTGTCCTGTGGCCCTCTTTCCCTCTATTTTCCTCGTCAACAGCAGTTTTTCCAGATTGTCTAATTCTCTTATGACAATATGTCCAAAGTACTGCAGTTTCCGGAGCGTGCATTTCGTGGTGTGGACAGCCGTGTGTTTTTTCCAGTGTCAACTCCTCTAATATCATCTAATATGGTCACGTTGGTTGCTCCATAAAGCCGCCCAGGGAATCCGGAGCATGCGACGCCAACACCACATCACAAAGACACCAATTCTCTTTTTATAAACAGCCTTGAGCCAGGATTCTGAGCTACGGCTCAGTTACGACGGCTGAATATGGAAATTTATAGGTAATTAGGTACTAAAGAAGGACTTTTGTTTGAAATTGGTTTTAAATTTAACTATATGTACGAAATAATATAACGCTAGTTTTATTTATATTCTCTCTGCGAAATAATTAAGAAAAACGATCAAAATCAAGTTTTGATATTTACGTTTTGAAACTTTGTCATTGAAAGCTTACGTCAAAATCAGGACCATTCAGTGAGTTTCATACTGAGATAAAAGAGTTTTAAAACGTATTCTGAGGAGATTTTTATTCAATGTGCTCTAGGATTTCTATGGATCGCACTCACACATACGGAAATTGATCAAATATTTGCATATTTTCTAAAGCTAAAAAAACCTCAGAAATAACTTAAATATTATATTTTTATCAGATTCAATAAATTAAAATGGTCTAATTTACGTTATAACACTATATTCCATGTATGAAACAGGGTAGTTTTTCTGCCTTTTCCGATTAAAATTTGTATGGAAATCTGCTCTGACGTTGATCCTTAAGCCGTATATATGAGCTACACACGCCACATATGCAAACTTTCATAAGGAGAAAAATGGAATGGAATTTGAAACACCTACGAAAGGAACATACAGTATCATTCTTAAACACTATGTTAGTGTACTCACTCTGCTGTTGCAGAGTGTGTTGCAGCATCTGTTGCTGTTGTTGCTGCTGCAACTGTTGCTTTTGGTGCTCGTGCTGCTCGTTGGTAAACTTGTGTCGTAATGGTTATCTATCAGTTGCTTTTTATTTAGCAGTATTTTTGTTGCTGAGTGTGTTGCTGCTGCTGCAACTGCTGCTGATGTTGCTGCATCTGTTGCTGTTGTTGCTGCTGCAACTGTTGCTGTTGATACTCATGCTGCTTGTTGGTCTCTCTTTCTCTTTTCTCTTTTCATGTGGGACACGGAGTAGTTTAACGACCCGATGAACCCTGGTGAACTTGTGTCGTTGTGGTTAGTATTTTTGTTTACTCACTCTGCTGTTGCTGAGTATGTTGCTGCTGTTGCTGCAACTGCTGCTGATGCTGCTGCTGCAACTGTTGTTGGTGTTGCTGCATCTGTTGCTGTTGCTGCTGCAACTGTTGTTGCTGCTGCAGCTGTTGCTCGTGTTGCTCGTTGGTGAACTTGTGTCGTTGCGGCAACGAGTTGCGCACTCGGCACACGCTGCCCTCTGTCGACCAGCCGCCCATACTACCGCCGCCTTCCGATTTACTACAGGATAAAAGATGATAATTTAAACCTTACGCAACGTTTTATTTTAAAAAGCTGACTATTTGGACGTCTGGGAAGCTACAGAACGTTGGCCAAAAGATTACAATTTCATACATCACTAGATTTCTCGACAAGGTTTTGTACAGCGCCGCATAAACTGTCTAATTCTGGGCAAGAGCAGCGTTTGTTTGAAGTGAAATACTAATACAATATTGGGCTGTCTGGGTTTATTAAGCCTCTAATTACATTTTAACACCTTATTTAGCAATTATTTTTGCGACTATTGGTACCAACAATCATAAAATATGTATACTCTTACTTGTCGTGTATATTCGAGTGATTAGGAACTTGGAACTGCTCATCTTGAATATGAGATAGATGTTCATCTTCATAGGTTTCCACTGAGCGCATCAGATCTGAAACAATACAAGCTATTAACAACTTTATCTATTTCTAAGATGGTTCATTTTCGTGCAAACTGTACCATTTAGTATTATAATTAAACTTCAGGGATGCAAAATATGTCTCGTATATTTGTCAGACGGTGCGAAAACGACTGTATTTTAAGGCCGTTGACTCTCTGTCTACCCAATAAGGAATAAAGGCATGATATGTGTTGTATGTATGTACAAAGTTTCAGATGCCATACCTTTTGTCTTCTGCAAAGCTGCCTTGATCGCCTTTATTTCCATAAGTTTGAAAGGATCTTCGTTTTTAATATTACCTCCTCCGGATTTGTTACCTGCAACTAATATCATAGATGTAAATAGAAAAACTGAACAACTTTTACCAAGTAACATAGGTACACCTTACAAAAATTTTAAAAAAAAGTCCTTGCTGGCAAAAAGTAAGTACCATGCTCCGATTTATTTTCGTTTGGAACGCAACCAATAGTTTAGTTTTACGAGCGAGTTTATAATGAACACAGTATTATTTCCTAACATCCTGTATTCCTAGCGGCACGTTAGCGGTTTCACCTGCTGCAACTCATTTTGTCGCGGGAAAAAGGCATTTTCCCGGTAATTCTTATACATATAAACTTTCCTCTTGATCTACTCTATGTTACAGCATCACAAGTTGCGTGGTTTAGGAAGAGTTAGCTAATTCTACGACAGACAGAGAAACGCAAAAGGCGACATCTATTCTCTGAAAATTTGATACTTACATTTGCTGGTAGATTCTTCGACGCCACTATCTTCGCCGGAGCTAGAGTACGTGTTACGTGAGCTGCCCACGCGAGTTACCATCTGAAGCTTCTGAAACTCGGTAACCTGACAATAAAACCAGAACGTTACTTATATTTTTTCCTAACTTCAGAAGATTACTACAACGTTACTAGGATAGGATTCAATTCAATATAAATTAAATAATGAGAAAATTGAAAAATTCATTAGCGACCGCCGGGACTTGAACCCGGGACTGTGGATTGCCGTTCCACCGCTCTACCAACTGAGCTACGGGCGCCTAGCGGACCCTAGTGAATCTTTCAACCTCTTGATGCTCGTCTCGAAGCAACGATTAAGCGACATCTAGTAGTAGTTATTACAACTAAATACTTTGGTTAGTCCACGTTACAGTAGGAATTCAAACCATATGATGAAGCTTTTTGCTTAAACCAATGTTATATGAGAATATAATAGCGCTGTGAGTGAATTAAAAATTCCAATACAATTCAATATAGTCGAAGGCTGTAGTGTTGTTGGAATTAAAAGCGCGCGGGCCGCGGCAAAATCAACGCGCCTCAGAAGTTTGCCCATTAATTTATTTAGGCGTCCAAATTTGCCGAACTTGGCTCGTCTGCGCACGAGCGTTGCCGCGCGAGACACTGAGCACCCGAGCAGCCTCGCTTAGTGTGGACGCACTTATTGGCAGTTTAGCCGCAACATTGATACCGAACACCGCAGATTCAAATCCTACCAGTGTTAAAAAAACCGTAAGTTTTCTTGTAATGCTCCAAAACAGACGCAAAAGTAAAAATCTTACCAAGCTTTCCATGTGCTGCTTTTTGAGCTGCAGTTCTCGTAACTTCATTTGCAGGAGTCGCGCTCGCTCACTGAGTATGCTTTCATCTTCCTCTTCTAGTTCACTGTCACGGCCACCTCCCACAGCCTCCTGAAAAGCAAACAATTTTATTGAATACCCAAGTTCAAAACACTTCCCGTGTTATCTGGGCTACAGCGGCTCACACTAAGCCGGGAGGTAATAAAGCTCGGGGGCTTGGAAAGAGCCGCTATAGCCCAGATGGTAGAGGCATTGCCAATACAGATTGCGAAGGTGGCTGGTTCAAATCCAGCCTACGGTGAAAAAATATTGCAGGTTTTGAAAAAAAGACTAACAACTTTATACCGTTTAGTTACAGAATCATTAAAAATCAGAGAATGATTGACCTCGCTGCTAGCAACGGGAAATAATGCGGCGCTAGCAATTATGGCATCCCTAGAGAACCGATCGTCCTGACTATGAGACGAATGCGCATGTTCGTTCTCTATATTGCTGGGCATGTTTTGTTGATGTAGTAATGTCTTACCTAACTGCTAGCAATGTTAGCATCCCTAGAGAACCGATCGTCCTGACTATGAGACGAATGCGCATGTTCGTTCTCTATATTGCTGGGCATGTTTTGTTGATGTAGTAATGTCTTACCTGACTGCTAGCAATGTTAGCATCCCTAGAGAACCGATCGTCCTGACTATGAGACGAATGCGCATGTTCGTTCTCTATATTGCTAGGTATATTCTATATATGTAGTAATGTCTTACCTGACTGCTAGCAATGTTAGCATCCCTAGAGAACCGATCGTCCTGGCTATGAGACGAATGCGCATGTTCGTTCTCTATATTGCTGGGTTCTGTTGATGTATTATTCCCTTACCTTACTGCTAGCAATGTTAGCATCCCTAGAGAACCGATCGTCCTGGCTATGAGACGAATGCGCATGTTCGTTCTCTATATTGCTAACTATGCTCTGTTGATGTAGCAATGTCTTACCTCACTGCTAGCAATGTTAGCATCCCTAGAGAACCGATCGTCCTGGCTATGAGACGAATGCGCATGTTCGTTCTCTATATTGCTGGGTTCTGTTGATGTAGTAATGTTGCCTTACCTCACTGCTAACAATGTCAGCATCCCTAGAGAACCGATCGTCCTGACTATGAGACGAATGCGCATGTTCGTTCTCTATATTGCTGGGTTCTGTTGATGTAGTAATGTCTTACCTCACTGCTAGCAATGTTAGCATCCCTAGAGAACCGATCGTCCTGGCTATGAGACGAATGCGCATGTTCGTTCTCTATATTGCTAACTATGCTCTGTTGATGTAGCAATGTCTTACCTCACTGCTAGCAATGTTAGCATCCCTAGAGAACCGATCGTCCTGGCTATGAGACGAATGCGCATGTTCGTTCTCTATATTGCTGGGTTCTGTTGATGTAGTAATGTTGCCTTACCTCACTGCTAACAATGTCAGCATCCCTAGAGAACCGATCGTCCTGACTATGAGACGAATGCGCATGTTCGTTCTCTATATTGCTGGGTTCTGTTGATGTAGTAATGTCTTACCTCACTGCTAGCAATGTTAGCATCCCTAGAGAACCGATCGTCCTGGCTATGAGACGAATGCGCATGTTCGTTCTCTATATTGCTGGGTATGTTCTGTTGATGTAGTAATGTCTTACTTTAGTGCTAGCAATGTTAGCATCCCTAGAGAACCGATCGTCCTGACTATGAGACGAATGCGCATGTTCGTTCTCTATATTGCTAACTATGCTCTGTTGATGTAGCAATGTCTTACCTCACTGCTAGCAATGTTAGCATCCCTAGAGAACCGATCGTCCTGGCTATGAGACGAATGCGCATGTTCGTTCTCTATATTGCTGGGTTCTGTTGATGTAGTAATGTTGCCTTACCTCACTGCTAACAATGTCAGCATCCCTAGAGAACCGATCGTCCTGACTATGAGACGAATGCGCATGTTCGTTCTCTATATTGCTGGGTTCTGTTGATGTAGTAATGTCTTACCTCACTGCTAGCAATGTTAGCATCCCTAGAGAACCGATCGTCCTGGCTATGAGACGAATGCGCATGTTCGTTCTCTATATTGCTGGGTATGTTCTGTTGATGTAGTAATGTCTTACTTTAGTGCTAGCAATGTTAGCATCCCTAGAGAACCGATCGTCCTGACTATGAGACGAATGCGCATGTTCGTTCTCTATATTGCTGGGTTCTGTTGATGTATTGTTGTCTTACCTCACTGCTAGCAATGTTAGCATCCCTAGAGAACCGATCGTCCTGGCTATGAGACGAGTGCGCATGTTCGTTCTCTATATTGCTGGGTTCTGTTGATGTAGTAATGTCTTACCTCACTGCTAGCAATGTTAGCATCCCTAGAGAACCGATCGTCCTGGCTATGAGACGAGTGCGCATGTTCGTTCTCTATATTGCTGGGTTCTGTTGATGTAGTAATGTCTTACCTCACTGCTAGCAATGTTAGCATCCCTAGAGAACCGATCGTCCTGGCTGTGAGACGAATGCGCATGTTCGTTCTCTATATTGCTGGGTTCTGTTGATGTAGTAATGTCTTACCTCACTGCTAGCAATGTTAGCATCCCTAGAGAACCGATCGTCCTGGCTATGAGACGAATGCGCATGTTCGTTCTCTATATTGCTGGGTATTTTCTATTGATGTAGTAATGTTGCCTTACCTCACTGCTAGCAATGTTAGCATCCCTAGAGAACCGATCGTCCTGACTATGAGACGAATGCGCATGTTCGTTCTCTATATTGCTGGGCATGTTTTGTTGATGTAGTAATGTCTTACCTCACTGCTAGCAATGTTAGCATCCCTAGAGAACCGATCGTCCTGACTATGAGACGAATGCGCATGTTCGTTCTCTATATTGCTGGGCATGTTTTGTTGATGTAGTAATGTCTTACCTCACTGCTAGCAATGTTAGCATCCCTAGAGAACCGATCGTCCTGGCTATGAGACGAATGCGCATGTTCGTTCTCTATATTGCTGGGTTCTGTAGATGTAGTAATGTCTTACCTCACTGCTAGCAATGTTAGCATCCCTAGAGAACCGATCGTCCTGGCTATGAGACGAATGCGCATGTTCGTTCTCTATATTGCTGGGTTCTGTTGATGTAGTAATGCCTTACCTCACTGCTAGCAATGTTAGCATCCCTAGAGAACCGATCGTCCTGGCTATGAGACGAATGCGCATGTTCGTTCTCTATATTGCTGGGTTCTGTTGATGTAGTAATGCCTTACCTCACTGCTAGGAATGTTAGCATCCCTAGAGAACCGATCGTCCTGGCTATGAGACGAATGCGCATGTTCGTTCTCTATATTGCTGTTTATGTTCTGTTGATGTAGTAATGTCTTACCTCACTGCTAGCAATGTTAGCATCCCTAGAGAACCGATCGTCCTGGCTATGAGACGAATGCGCATGTTCGTTCTCTATATTGCTGGGTTCTGTTGATGTAGTAATGTCTTACCTCACTGCTAGCAATGTTAGCATCCCTAGAGAACCGATCGTCCTGGCTATGAGACGAATGCGCATGTTCGTTCTCTATATTGCTGGGTTCTGTTGATGTAATATTCCCTTACCTCACTGCTAGCAATGTTAGCATCCCTAGAGAACCGATCATCCTGACTATGAGACGAATGCGCATGTTCGTTCTCTATATTGCTGGGTTCTGTTGATGTAGTAATGTCTTACCTCACTGCTAGCAATGTTAGCATCCCTAGAGAACCGATCGTCCTGACTATGAGACGAATGCGCATGTTCGTTCTCTATATTGCTGGGTATTTTCTATTGATGTAGTAATGTTGCCTTACCTCACTGCTAGCAATGTTAGCATCCCTAGAGAACCGATCGTCCTGACTATGAGACGAATGCGCATGTTCGTTCTCTATATTGCTGGGCATGTTCTGTTGATGTAGTAATGTCTTACCTCACTGCTAGCAATGTTAGCATCCCTAGAGAACCGATCGTCCTGGCTATGAGACGAATGCGCATGTTCGTTCTCTATATTGCTGGGTTCTGTTGATGTAGTAATGTCTTACCTCACTGCTAGCAATGTTAGCATCCCTAGAGAACCGATCGTCCTGGCTATGAGACGAATGCGCATGTTCGTTCTCTATATTGCTGTTTATGTTCTGTTGATGTAGTAATGTCTTACCTCACTGCTAGCAATGTTAGCATCCCTAGAGAACCGATCGTCCTGGCTATGAGACGAATGCGCATGTTCGTTCTCTATATTGCTGGGTTCTGTTGATGTAGTAATGTCTTACCTCACTGCTAGCAATGTTAGCATCCCTAGAGAACCGATCGTCCTGGCTATGAGACGAATGCGCATGTTCGTTCTCTATATTGCTGGGTTCTGTTGATGTAATATTCCCTTACCTCACTGCTAGCAATGTTAGCATCCCTAGAGAACCGATCATCCTGACTATGAGACGAATGCGCATGTTCGTTCTCTATATTGCTGGGTTCTGTTGATGTAGTAATGTCTTACCTCACTGCTAGCAATGTTAGCATCCCTAGAGAACCGATCGTCCTGACTATGAGACGAATGCGCATGTTCGTTCTCTATATTGCTGGGTATTTTCTATTGATGTAGTAATGTTGCCTTACCTCACTGCTAGCAATGTTAGCATCCCTAGAGAACCGATCGTCCTGACTATGAGACGAATGCGCATGTTCGTTCTCTATATTGCTGGGCATGTTCTGTTGATGTAGTAATGTCTTACCTCACTGCTAGCAATGTTAGCATCCCTAGAGAACCGATCGTCCTGGCTATGAGACGAATGCGCATGTTCGTTCTCTATATTGCTGGGTTCTGTTGATGTAGTAATGTCTTACCTCACTGCTAGCAATGTTAGCATCCCTAGAGAACCGATCGTCCTGGCTATGAGACGAATGCGCATGTTCGTTCTCTATATTGCTGGGTTCTGTTGATGTAGTAATGTCTTACCTCACTGCTAGCAATGTTAGCATCCCTAGAGAACCGATCGTCCTGGCTATGAGACGAATGCGCATGTTCGTTCTCTATATTGCTGGGTTCTGTTAATGTAGTAATGTCTTACCTCACTGCTAGCAATGTTAGCATCCCTAGAGAACCGATCGTCCTGGCTATGAGACGAATGCGCATGTTCGTTCTCTATATTGCTGGGTTCTGTTGATGTAGTAATGTCTTACCTCACTGCTAGCAATGTTAGCATCCTAGAGAACCGATCGTCCTGGCTATGAGACGAATGCGCATGTTCGTTCTCTATATTGCTGGGCATGTTCTGTTGATGTAGTAATGTCTTACCTCACTGCTAGCAATGTTAGCATCCCTAGAGAACCGATCGTCCTGGCTATGAGACGAATGCGCATGTTCGTTCTCTATATTGCTGGGTTCTGTTGATGTAGTAATGTCTTACCTCACTGCTAGCAATGTTAGCATCCCTAGAGAACCGATCGTCCTGGCTATGAGACGAATGCGCATGTTCGTTCTCTATATTGCTGGGTTCTGTTGATGTAGTAATGTCTTACCTCACTGCTAGCAATGTTAGCATCCCTAGAGAACCGATCGTCCTGGCTATGAGACGAATGCGCATGTTCGTTCTCTATATTGCTGGGTTCTGTTGATGTAGTAATGTCTTACCTCACTACTAGCAATGTTAGCATCCCTAGAGAACCGATCGTCCTGGCTATGAGACGAATGCGCATGTTCGTTCTCTATATTTCTGGGCTCTGTTGATGTAGTAATGTCTTACCTCACTGCTAGCAATGTTAGCATCCCTAGAGAACCGATCGTCCTGGCTATGAGACGAATGCGCCCTTTAGGTGCATAATGTCCATTTTGCAAAATGTCCAGTGGTGAAAAAATGTCCAGTTTGCACAATGTCCAGTTTGCAAAACGTCCAGTTTGCATAATGTCCAGTTTGCAAAATGTCCAGTTTGCAAAATGTCCAATTGCAAAATGTCCAGTTTGAAGATTATCTGACTTGAAAATTACCAGTTTGCAAAAGTACAATTAGCGAAATTAAGGTGTGAGCAGGGGCGTGCAGTCCATAAAGGCATAAAAGCACTGCCTACCCTGCCATTTTCAACCGCTAGTAATAATTTAATTTATTTTAGAACAATAAGATAACGTAAAATGGAACGTAATAAATGGCAGTCTTACTTTTGCGCCTTTATTTCGCGCTATAATCCCCGCATATCTCTCAAGTACGATATGTCAGTCAAAATAAGTGGACTCGATCGCTGCCTCATGAACTCGCCCGATACCACTAGTATGAATGTGTGAATTAGCGTAAATACACTGTAAGTGTGAGCTCTCTACACTCACACAAAGCTGCAAAATGTTAAGTAGTGTGCGTGAAAATGCAGCACCTACTCCACAGATTATATAATATTAGTAGCATTTTCGGCAACATTCCATTTGCATACGCTAAACAAAACGCAAAACAATGCAACAAATCGCTATTAAAAAGTAAAATGGCCATAGACAACCGCTCGCTACGTGCATGGGGGAAGTTGACTGAAAACAACCTGATGAAGTGATGACTATGTTTACAAGTTTACAAAAAGTTGAGACACCCGTTTCTGTAACTTTTAATGTGTAAGTGTGATGTGATAATGATAGAGGCAGATTATACAATTTGGATGGAAAAAGCGCTCAGAAAAGGTAACACGACTTGTATTCATTTAACTTCTTACGACAGATGCGGCGGGCTCGGGTTGTTAGTGTGCATAGTTTGTTTACTTTGTTACAATGCACCGCACCGCACATTTTTGCCGTTCGTCTCAGTCGCAATTTGATGCGAGCCATAATAAAATCCAGTTTTGGATGGTTTCTTAAGGATCCGGTAAAACGTACAGTGGAAAATGAAGCGGTGCGTATAGTAAGATCCGCCTCAGTTCATATCTACTGCCTACCCAGACATGAAACCCTGTGCACGCCACTGGGTGTGAGTTCAGACCATGAAAGCGAACAACTTTCCCCAAAACACTTTGGTCAGTAACCCAGTATTTCATGTAAACTTGACTTATTACAAACTGGACATTTTGCAAACTGGACTTTTTGCAATTAGACATTTTGCAAACTGGACATTTTGCAAACTGGACATTATGCAAACTGGACATTTTTTCACCACTGGACATTTTGCAAAATGGACATTATGCACCTAAAGGGAATGCGCATGTTCGTTGTCTATATTGCTGGGCATGTTTTGTTGATGTAGTAATGTCTTACCTCACTGCTAGCAATGTTAGCATCCCTAGAGAACCGATCGTCCTGGCTATGAGACGAATGCGCATGTTCGTTCTCTATATTGCTGGGCATGTTCTATTTATGTAGTAGTATTGTCTTACCTCACTGCTAGGAATGTTAGCATCCCTAGAGAACCGATCGTCCTGGCTATGAGACGAATGCGCATGTTCGTTCTCTATATTGCTGGGTTTTGTTGATGTAGTAATGTCTTACCTCACTGCTAGGAATGTTAGCATCCCTAGAGAACCGATCGTCCTGGCTATGAGACGAATGCGCATGTTCGTTCTCTATATTGCACGATTCTGTTGATGTAATGTTGCCTTACCTCACTGCTAGCAATGTTAGCATCCCTAGAGAACCGATCGTCCTGGCTATGAGACGAATGCGCATGTTCGTTCTCTATATTGCTGGGTTCTGTTGATGTAGTAATGTCTTACCTCACTGCTAGCAATGTTAGCATCCCTAGAGAACCGATCGTCCTGGCTATGAGACGAATGCGCATGTTCGTTCTCTATATTGCTGGGCATGTTTTGTTGATGTAGTAATGTCTTACCTCACTGCTAGCAATGTTAGCATCCCTAGAGAACCGATCGTCCTGGCTATGAGACGAATGCGCATGTTCGTTCTCTATATTGCTGGGTATATTCTGTTGATATAATAATGTCTTACCTCACTGCTAGCAATGTTAGCATCCCTAGAGAACCGATCGTCCTGACTATGAGACGAATGCGCATGTTCGTTCTCTATATTGCTGGGTTCTGTTGATGTAGTAATGTCTTACCTCACTGCTAGCAATGTTAGCATCCCTAGAGAACCGATCGTCCTGGCTATAAGACGAATGCGCATGTTCGTTCTCTGTTTAGTTTCGTATAAAATGGGCGCGCGGCGCTGGCAACACTGTTTGTCAATGTCTCGTCCTGTGGCCGTTCGCTCGCGTCGTGGCTGCCGATAGCTACATGTTTTTGATTGTTTTCTTGATTGGAGGCCAACGGGGCCGATTTCTCATTCGGAGAGAAATCTTTTAGTCATTTTGTGTTAAAAAACATTATTTGATGTCGAACTATGAACAATAGTGAACCCAAGTGCTTGTGAAAACTAAGCTGTGAATCTGCGACTGATTGACGGGACGGAGTGCCACACGAGCTGGTGTCCGGGTGCAGTAAGTCTAGTACCTAAATTCCAATCCAAAATGTCTTCCTCCAAAACCTGATACCTTTTTTCCTGTCAAAAACTAGACTTACAAGGAAACGGCGGCGTCATGGTTCGCACGGTAAGCAATTCGCTGCTAGGCCCTGTTTAAGTAGACTTTGGAAACAAGAATTTCTCGGCCGGAAACTTTCCGGAACAAAATTCTCTCATTAAATTTATTTTATTTAGCTATAGTAAAGAGCACTACGAATCGTAGTCAAATGTTGTTCCGAGGCTGATCGACCATTTAGTTTTAGATTTTAAGATAACTTTAATTTGCTTCCACTGCGCTAAGATCAGCTTCGGAATCAAACATTTTTGGTAGCAGAGCGTGGTTGCTTTATTGCAACATAGTTAGCCGTAATTTAGTATTAAGCGTGTTTTTATATTACCCACATATTTTATTAATTTTGGAAAATATTGTTTCGGTTTTTTTGTGACTGTATTGTTTGCCTAGTGAACGGTACCTTATCGGTAAGGTCTAGGCCAGTCAACTGACATTTATTTTGTGGTATTTGTTTATTGGTTTTCGTTTTATTAAGTCGAGTGTGTAAAGTTGGTACCATGGCTCCTCGATCGCCAGGTATAAGGCTGCTATAAAGACAGAATTAAGGTGGTTTACTACCACAGCGGCAATGATCGGCCGCGAGGACCGGGAGGACGCGCTCTTGAAAAGTGCACTACAGGCAGATGAACGGGTTCGGGTTGTGTCGGAACACCTCACAGAGTGCCTCATGCTCCTTGAGGAAGCTCCTAACCCTGAAGATAAGGAGCTGGTTGAGGGCGATGTAAGCCAGTGCTTGGAGCTGGCACAGGACATTGCGCAGGCAGCTGCGGACATATCTAGGCGACGTGACGGAAAGGAAAAGCCATTCCGTGGTAAAGTGGGACAAGGATTACAGGTGCCTCTTCCGCCTGTTACGGTTCCAGTCTTTGCAGGCGATTACGCCGACTGGCCGGCGTTTGAGGACCTGTATAGCAGTGTGGTCCACACACGGACGGACATAACGCCGGCGTACAAGATGGCTCAGCTGATGTCCAGGCTACATGGAGAGCCTCGCGAATTGCTGACGCATTTGGCTGTCTCGGATAGCAATTATGAGGTGGCGTGGAAGATCCTTACCGACCGGTATCGAAACAAGCGCCTGATTGTAGACAGGCTGTTAGACCAGTGGCTGTCAATACCAACCATAACGCGAGGTACGGACCTCCGCGAGAAAATCTTCCACCCAGTCAGTGTCGCGGTCAGCGCACTAGAGCGACAGGGTTTGCCAGTGGCGGGCTACGGTTATATCTTGGTCCACACAGTGCTTCGCCGCCTGCCGAGCGAAATGGTCGCTCGATTCGAGCAGCTCCATGGGGGCAAGTCCTCGGACCACCTCCCGACCTACGAGGATCTGAAGTCGTTCCTCGAGGCCGAAAGCAGGCGAGTGGACGTCCAGGCTGGTGAAGCCCCACGCAAGGAGACCTCTGCCCCTCGCCACCCGGAACGGCCGGGTGCACCGGCGCGAGGAGGCAACAGTAGGCAACCCAGGCGGTACAACACCGCATTGGAATCAGGGTGTGCCTACTGCAGGGAGACAGGCCACGGGGTGACAGCGTGTCAGGAGTTTGCTGCGCAGCGGGTACCAGAGGAGACGGGGTGTGGCACAGCAGAGGCGTTGGTGTTTTCGGTGCCTGGGGCCGCATCAGGTGCGAGAGTGCCCTTCAAGCACCAACTGTAGGTACTGCCAGGGTGCACACCATCCGCTGCTCTGCATGAATCGCTCCGGAGGCGCCGGGGCAGCGCTGGATCGGATCAGCGAAGAGCCTGCCCACCAAGGGAGGGAGCAACGCTCCCACCCCCAAGGAGGAGCCCACCTCCGCATCAGTCACAGGGACAGGCAGGGGGACGTCAACAGTCGGAGCCCACTTACCAACGGACGTGGGGACGATCTCCACCACGGCAGCAGGTGCCGGATTGGGGAGGAACGACACGGGAACATGGCCAAGGACACCCATCCCAGGTACGGGATCAAACGGGCGGGTGTCAGGGGAGCACTAGGCAGCCACCAGGGTATATGCAGTATTCTGCGGGCTTGAGCCACCTGGTTGGGTCTCAAGACCCACGCATGCCTCCGCCTATGCCTGAGTACCCGCGGCTACAGGCGCAACCTCGGTACGGACGTTTGCCGTCGGGGTACTATAGAACTCCAGCCATGGCCTTTATGGGCAGACCTCCCTACCAGCAGGAGTGGGACCCATACACAGGTTTGGGTAGCGAGGATACCCCGCGGGACGCGGCCTCACCGCGTTTAGATTCCCGCTAGGTAATCGCCGCCTACTCATCAGCTTCGGCCCCGTCCAATCACGGTACTTTTGCCAACGGCTAAGATTTGGGTATGGGGATACGGTGGCCGGACCATTCAAGTAAGAGCCCTACTGGATACAGGGGCTCAGGGATGTATTGTATCGAGTAAGCTGGTGAGTAGGCTAGGCCTAAATGTACGGCCAAGTGAGGATGAAGCTGTAGGCATCGGGGCCTAAATGTGCCTGACATTCGGGGTCAGACGAACTTTGAGTTCGCATTAGGTAGCACATGTACAGGGGTCAGCTATCAAGTCTCAGCCGTGGTGCTGGATGAAGTGGTTGGGAAACTCCTTCAGGTTAGGTTACCACCAACGGTACGAGGGTTAACCACAGGGTTGGAGTTAGCTGATCCTGATTTTGATACTCCCGGTACGGTGGACGTACTTCTCGGGTCAGACGTCCTCGGAGATTATGGTGCGGTAGGAAGAAGGTACTCCAGGAAACTGGTTTGGTGGCCGTAGATACCACAGGGGTGTGTTGTTTTCGGCCCAGTTTGGAGACCTCAGGACCTACCAGAAGGGATCCGGTCCTCTATGGTAGTGTGCTGTCAGAGGTGCTGCAGAGGTTTTGGGAGTCTGAAGAGCCGCCCACGGCGGACAGACGGAAGCCAGAGGATGACGAGTGCGAGTTGTTCTATCAATACAACACTGCGAGATGCCCGTCAGGCAGATTCGTGACCAGGCTACCTTTTCTCCCAAACCGCCCCGCTTTAGGTAGTTCGCGACAGCTCGCGGAACGGAGACTACTCGGAATGGAGCGGAAGATGAGGCGAGACCCAGCACTTCGGCAGAAGTATATAGAATTCATGCGGGAATATATTCAATTGGGCCACATGTCGGTATCCAGCCTGGATTGGAGGTGTGTCGAGCATTATTACATTCCACACCTGGCTGTCTTGAAGTCACCTGAGGCGAAAATACGGGTGGTGTTTGACGGTTCTGCTCCTACCTCGAATGGTGTGTCTGTGAACCAATGTTTGCACGCGGGTCCTAAATTGAACCGGGACATTGTGGACATTCTCACAGACTTTCGGTTACACCAGGTAGCGTTCGTCGCAGACGTCAAAATGATGTTTCGCCAAACCATGATACATCCGGATGACCGTCGGTATCAGCTGATTTTGTGGCGTGAGAGCCCAGATGAGCCGATGGTCACATACGAACTTAACACGGTGACGTATGGACTTAAGCCAAGTCCGTATTTGGCAGTACGTACGCTGCGAGAGTTGGCCGCACAGGAAAGGGTAAGATATCCTCGAGCCGCAGCAGTACTGGATCGCGACGTCTACGTGGACGATATCTGCACGGGTGCTGATAGCGTGGAGCAGGCGCTAATTCTACGAGACGAGCTGATCGCGATCATGGGTTCAGGAGGTTACGAGTTGCGGAAATGGTTGTCCAGTTGCCCAGAGCTCCTGGCTGGTTTGCCAGGCGAGTTCCATCAGGACCCGCACCTCTTTGAGAACCCGGACAATCCAAATACGTTGGGCATCCTCGGGGTGCAATATAGGCCAACGCATGACGTATTCACGTACAAGATCGAGCCCGACCTTTTGGAGAAAACTTGGACTAAGCGGTCGGTACTGTCGACAATCGCTAGAACGTTCGATCCTAACGGATGGATCGCCCCGGTTACGTTCATGGCGAAGTGCTTTTTACAAAGGTTGTGGCTAGCCAACTTAGGATGGGACGACCAACTCTCCGGAGAGTTGTTGAAGGATTGGCTCAAGTTTGTGACCACACCCTACCAGGGATCGTGCACATCGCGATACCCCGCAAGTTAGTCCCATCGGTGGGATGTAAGGCTACCCTACATGGGTTTTGTGACGCCTCGGAGCGAGGGTACGCGGCAGCTGTATACCTTCGGACAGCAAGTTCAACGGGAACTGTGCACGTGCGTCTGGTTATGGCCAAAAGTAAGGTGGCACCAGTCAGAACTAGATGGACCATCCCCAAATTGGAATTGGCAGGGGCAGCTCTTCTAGCGCGCTTGCTAAATCATGTAACCTGCAATCTGCGTGGTACCATCAACTTGGATGAAACGGTGTACGCGTGGACTGACAGTCGGATAGTTCTGTGCTGGTTGCAGACGTCGGTACATACACTTGAGGTTTTCGTGGCAAATCGGGTGTCACAGATTACGGGGTCGGAAACTCCGTTAGTGTGGAGGCACGTACCGGGAGAATGGAACCCAGCGGACTGCGCATCGCGCGGGTGTAGGGCCCCTGATTTGGTGAGTCACCCACTGTGGTGGGGACCTCAATGGCTGACTGAGTCGCCGCAGGAATGGCCATTCAACGAGTGCAGGGCGCCGCTTGGGCCACCTGATCGAGGTTTGCGAGTGAACGTGGGGCAACTCGTACCGAAGCCTAACCCAGCTTTCTTGCTGGAACGGTATAGCTCCTCGACAAACTTCTTGGGGTGACAGGTTGGATCAAACGGTTCGTGAACAACTGCAGGAAGCCTCAAGCAGAACGGAACTTTACACCTGTCCTCTCGCCTGCGGAACGGAATGCGGCTCTACGCTCATTAGTTAGAGTCGTCCAGGCGGAACATTTTGAAGAGGAGGTCAGGCTGCTCAGGGATGGACGTGGAAAGCTGAAGGGAGGAATTGTGCGCCTCAACCCATTCCTGGATGAGCAAGGTATGCTCAGGGTTGGAGGCAGACTTCGGAACGCTAGCCTGCCCTTTTCGTCTCGGCATCCACTGTTACTTCCAAAAGGGGACCCTTAGTTGAGCTCTTAGTCAGGGATCGTCATGAGAAAAACTCGCACGCGGGCTGTAATGCGCTATTGGCCATTCTACAGCGCGAGTTTTGGATCTTATCGGGACGACGAACGGTACGTAGCGTTGTGTTTAGGTGCTTGCCTTGTTACCGCTTGAAGGCAGCCACAATGCAGCCACAGATGGGAGATCTTCCACCGGACCGGGTGACGGAGGCCTGGACGTTTGCAGGTGTGGGAACGGATTTCGCAGGCCCCTTCATGGTAAAGGCATCACGCCTGCGGAACGCAAAGTCTATAAAGGCGTACTTGTGCGTGTTCGTGTGCCTGGCCACCAAGGCCGTCCACTTGGAGCTCGTGGCCGACCTTTCTACGGAGGCCTTTTTGGCAGCGCTAGAGAGATTTACGTCGCGACGAGGGCGACCAGCGCTGATCAGGTCGGATTGTGGTACCAACTTTAAGGGTGCTGATCGGTGTATGAAAGAAATTGTAACGTTCTTACGGGAGAACGAAGAAGCCATCAGCACGGGCCTCTCCCGTCAGGGCATTGCCTGGGTGTTCGATCCACCAGCGTGCCCTCACTGGGGTGGTATTTTTGAAGCGGTTGTAAAGTCCGCTAAGACGCATTTGTTGCGCGTTGTAGGGTTAACAATTTTGACTTTCGAGGAGCTGGCGACCGTGTTTTGTAAAATTGAGGCTGTACTCAATTCGCGTCCTTTGTGTCCGCTCAGCTCAGACCCAAATGATTTAGAGGCCCTGACGCCAGGGCATTTCTTAATTGGCCGCCCACTTAACGCCTTGCCGGAATATCCCTATACGGAGGTGAATAGCAATCGTTTGTCGCGTTATCAGTTGTTGCAGCAAATGACTCAAAACTTTTGGAAGCGTTGGTCGCTTGAGTACTTGCACATTCTGCAGCAACGCCTTAAGTGGACGGACAGGACTGAACCCCCCTGCATTGGGGATCTCGTTCTGGTTAAGGATGCCAACCTACCGCCACTGCGTTGGCGCCGGGGGCGCATTCTCAACCTGTTTCCGGGTAGTGATGGCACTCCTCGAGTTGCAGAAGTTCAGGTGGGGGATTCAGTTCTTAAGCGAGCAGTAGCTACATTATCACGCCTGCCATGCATAGAGCGGACCGATGGGTCGGTCCGGGGCGGGTGAATGTTTAGTTTCGTATAAAATGGGCGCGCGGCGCTGGCAACACTGTTTGTCAATGTCTCGTCCTGTGGCCGTTCGCTCGCATCGTTGATGCGAATTTTAATTATAAATGGTGTAATTTAGTGTGCTTTCGGTTTTCTCGTGTGGTTTTCCCTGTTCGGTGGGGAAGTGAACCAAGTGGATTTGGTTCCGGCGCTTTGATTGAGAGTCACGCGACCGCCGGCAAAATATAACCTCACTTTTCGTTCGCTCGCGTCGTGGCTGCCGATAGCTACATGTTTTTGATTGTTTTCTTGATTGGAGGCCAACGGGGCCGATTTCTCATTCGGAGAGAAATCTTTTAGTCATTTTGTGTTAAAAAACATTATTTGATGTCGAACTATGAACAATAGTGAACCCAAGTGCTTGTGAAAACTAAGCTGTGAATCTGCGACTGATTGACGGGACGGAGTGCCACACGAGCTGGTGTCCGGGTGCAGTAAGTCTAGTACCTAAATTCCAATCCAAAATGTCTTCCTCCAAAACCTGATACCTTTTTTCCTGTCAAAAACTAGACTTACAAGGAAACGGCGGCGTCATGGTTCGCACGGTAAGCAATTTGCTGCTAGGCCCTGTTTAAGTAGACTTTGGAAACAAGAATTTCTCGGCCGGAAACTTTCCGGAACAAAATTCTCTCATTAAATTTATTTTATTTAGCTATAGTAAAGAGCACTACGAATCGTAGTCAAATGTTGTTCCGAGGCTGATCGACCATTTAGTTTTAGATTTTAAGATAACTTTAATTTGCTTCCACTGCGCTAAGATCAGCTTCGGAATCAAACATTCTCTATATTGCTGGGTTCTGTTGATGTAGTAATGTCTTACCTCACTGCTAGCAATGTTAGCATCCCTAGAGAACCGATCGTCCTGGCTATAAGACGAATGCGCATGTTCGTTCTCTATATTGCTGGGTTCTGTTGATGTAGTAATGTCTTACCTCACTGCTAGCAATGTTAGCATCCCTAGAGAACCGATCGTCCTGACTATGAGACGAATGCGCATGTTCGTTCTCTATATTGCTGGGTATTTTCTATTGATGTAGTAATGTTGCTTTACCTCACTGCTAGCAATGTTAGCATCCCTAGAGAACCGATCGTCCTGACTATGAGACGAATGCGCATGTTCGTTCTCTATATTGCTGGGCATGTTTTGTTGATATAGTGATGTCTTACCTCACTGCTAGCAATGTTAGCATCCCTAGAGAACCGATCGTCCTGGCTGTGAGACGAATGCGCATGTTCGTTCTCTATATTGCTGGGTTCTGTTGATGTAATGATGTCTTACCTCACTGCTAGCAATGTTAGCATCCCTAGAGAACCGATCGTCCTGGCTATGAGACGAATGCGCATGTTCGTTCTCTATATTGCTGAGTATATTCTATTGATGTAGTAATGTCTTACCTCACTGCTAGCAATGTTAGCATCCCTAGAGAACTTATGTTCTAAATAAATATAAATAAATAAATATCCCTGGACGAGACACACAACGCCATCTAGCCCCAAACTAAGCAAAGCTTGTACTATGGGAACTAGACAACTGATATAATACTTATATACTTTTTTTTGTAAATACATACATATTATACATAGAAAACACCCAGACTAAACACAAATATCCGTAAATTGACTTTACGAATATTTGTGTCCGGTGGGAATCGAACCCACGACCCTCGGCGTAGAAGGCAGGTGTACTATCCACTACGCCATCGGGACAGTCAAACTGACTATGAGACGAATGCGCATGTTCGTTCTCTATATTGCTGGGCATGTTCTGTTGATGTAGTAATGTCTTACCTCACTGCTAGCAATGTTAGCATCCCTAGAGAACCGATCGTCCTGGCTATGAGACGAATGCGCATGTTCGTTCTCTATATTGCTGGGTTCTGTTGATGTAGTAATGTCTTACCTCACTGCTAGCAATGTTAGCATCCCTAGAGAACCGATCGTCCTGACTATGAGACGAATGCGCATGTTCGTTCTCTATATTGCTGGGCATGTTCTATTGATGTAGTAATGTCTTACCTCACTGCTAGCAATGTTAGCATCCCTAGAGAACCGATCGTCCTGGCTATGAAATCTCATTCTTTAAAGACTGGTCAGGGCATTGTTACTGCAGACGCTGATGTAGCTAATGAGTTTGAAACTTTTTTCAGTAACATCCCATTTACAACTACTGAGTCACTTAACTCTTCGCCAATCATCGCGTCAAATCTTCTTAAAACTAATGTTCAGACTTGTATTAATATATTTGAGTTTAGGCACATTAATGCAAACGTAATATTAAAAACTTTTAAAGATATAAAAGTAAAAACTACAGAGGATCTATGGGGCATGTCAGTAAGACTATGTAGTTCTTTTATAGATACATTAGCACCATACTTAGCCTGTATATTTAATGCTTGCATTGATCATGGCGTATTTCCTGATCTCATGAAGCACAGTAAAGTAATACCTCTTTTTAAAGCAGGAGATAAAACGGATCCCAGTAACTTTAGGCCAGTATCTGTACTACCAGTTTTGAGTAAAGTTTTGAGAAAATTATACTTAATCAAATGCTCCTACATTTTAATTTGAATAAATTACTACATGATCAACAATTCGGTTTTACGAAAGGGCGCTCGACAACCGACGCTGCTGTTAACCTCCTGCAACTTATTTACGGTGCTTGGGAGGAGTCGCAGGATGTCATAGGGTGTTCTGCGATTTGTCCAAGGCATTTGATTGCGTTGATCATGAGACACTGTTGCTGAAACTGGACCATTATGGTATAAGAGGAAAAGCGCTTGATTTAGTTCAATCTTATCTCGGAGATAGGACGCAGACAGTGCAGATAAATGGTGTGAAGTCGCTAGGATCTGCCGTCAAAATTGGTGTACCGCAAGGATCAATTTTAGGACCGTTTCTATTTTTAGTATACATAAACGACTTGCCGTTCATGGTACAGAATCTAGCCAAGATAGTTCTTTTTGCTGATGATACTTCTTTAATATTTAAAGTGGATAGAAAGGCTGTAAATATTGACGAAGTATATGGCGCACTTGATCAGGTTCATAAATGGTTTACGTCAAACAATTTAGTGCTGAATTCTAAAAACTAAATGTATTAAATTCTCTTTGCCTAATGTAAAAGTATTAAACACGATGTTGTTCTAAACAATGAAAAGCTTAATTATGTAACTGAAACGGTTTTCTTAGGATTACACTCGACGCAACCGTTCAATGGGATCCACATATACTAGCACTGGCTAGTAAACTTAGCTCAGCGGCATACGCTGTTCGAAAAATTCGACAATTGACCGATGTTGCTACAGCCAGGCTTGTGTATTTTAGTTACTTTCACAGCATAATGTCCTACGGATTATTGTTATGGGTCAAGCCGCTAACATTGAAACTATCTTTGTGTTACAGAAAAGGGCTATAAGAGCAATATATAAACTTCGAAGTCATGAATCCTACGAGAATTGTTTAAGGAAATTGGCATTCTTACGCTTCCTTCGCAGTACATATTTGACAATATAATGTATGTATTGTAAGAATTCCAGTTTCTATTTAAGAAACTGTGATATTCATTGTCGTAATACAAGAAATAAAAATAAAATTGTACCGCCACAAACCAGATTAAGTAAGATCAGTAAATCATTTATGGGTAACTGTGTACGCTACTATAATAAAATTCCAGAGGAAATTTTAAAGTTAAATGATAGGCAATTTAAAATTAAAATAAAGAATACTTTATGTTCGAAAGCGTATTACAATACTGAACATTATCTGAAAGACAAAGATGTCTGGTTAGTAGCAACAGTTGCTCCAACACAATGCAAGAGATAGGCATTATTTAAAAATAAACTTATACTTTTATGATATGCAAATTGACATGTACCTATAGTGGTTAAATTTGACATTTCATACTTATTATTCTTAAATTTTGACATGTATTTTTACATTTACTGTAAATTTACTTTTTATGTTATTTTATTGCTCGTATGTTTAAAGTATATTTTAAAGACGAAACAGTTAGAATAATCTACTGTAATATTATTTTTATTTTGTTGAGCCGTTTTTGGCTATTACTATTATACTATTAATTTATTTTCTAACTTAGCTTAGGGTCACATAGGGCCTAAAATATTGTCAACTTTAGAATAGGTGCACTTCTGGGCAGGTTTTTGGGGGGTTTTCCTGTCCAGGGGGTCCGGCTAACTATACACATGGAACACCTTTTTAAAATATTGAAAGAATTTAATTCCATTTACTTGTCATTTACTGAGGCATAAAGTTTCATGCTGTGTGGTTAGCCTGGCCAGCCCCGAGGCAGTGCCTTTATTTTTATTTTTTTATCCCGCCCGAGCCGCGTATAGAGTAGGAACACAATTAGTAAAAGAGAAAATTTTTGCATTAGAAATTTTCTCTTTTTTAAGTTTGAATTAGAATGTGACTTTCTTAAAGAGAATCTTGTAAATTCCTACTAAGAAATAAATTATTGAATTATGAATTATTGAATTATGAATTATGAATTATGGGACGAATGCGCATGTTCGTTCTCTATATTGCTGGGTTCTGTTGATGTAGTAATGTCTTACCTCACTGCTAGCAATGTTAGCATCCCTAGAGAACCGATCGTCCTGGCTATGAGACGAATGCGCATGTTCGTTCTCTATATTGCTGGGTTCTGTTGATGTAGTAATGTCTTACCTCACTGCTAGCAATGTTAGCATCCCTAGAGAACCGGTCGTCCTGGCTATGAGACGAATGCGCATGTTCGTTCTCTATATTGCTGGGTTCTGTTGATGTAATGTTGTATTACCTCACTGCTAGCAATGTTAGCATCCCTAGAGAACCGATCGTCCTGGCTATGAGACGAATGCGCATGTTCGTTCTCTATATTGCTGGGTTCTGTTGATGTAATGTTTAACCTCACTGCTAGCAATGTTAGCATCCCTAGAGAACCGATCGTCCTGGCTATGAGACGAATGCGCATGTTCGTTCTCTATATTGCTGGGTTCTGTTGATGTAGTAATGTCTTACCTCACTGCTAGCAATGTTAGCATCCCTAGAGAACCGATCGTCCTGGCTATGAGACGAATGCGCATGTTCGTTCTCTATATTGCTGGGTTCTGTTGATGTAGTAATGTCTTACCTCACTGCTAGCAATGTTAGCATCCCTAGAGAACCGGTCGTCCTGGCTATGAGACGAATGCGCATGTTCGTTCTCTATATTGCTGGGTTCTGTTGATGTAATGTTGTATTACCTCACTGCTAGCAATGTTAGCATCCCTAGAGAACCGATCGTCCTGGCTATGAGACGAATGCGCATGTTCGTTCTCTATATTGCTGGGTTCTGTTGATGTAATGTTTAACCTCACTGCTAGCAATGTTAGCATCCCTAGAGAACCGATCGTCCTGGCTATGAGACGAATGCGCATGTTCGTTCTCTATATTGCTGGGTTCTGTTGATGTAGTAATGTCTTACCTCACTGCTAGCAATGTTAGCATCCCTAGAGAACCGATCGTCCTGGCTATGAGACGAATGCGCATGTTCGTTCTCTATATTGCTGGTAATGTTCTGTTGATGTAGTAATGTCTTACCTCACTGCTAGCAATGTTAGCATCCCTAGAGAACCGATCGTCCTGGCTATGAGACGAATGCGCATGTTCGTTCTCTATATTGCTGGGTTCTGTTGATGTAGTAATGTATTACCTCACTGCTAGCAATGTTAGCATCCCTAGAGAACCGATCGTCCTGGCTATGAGACGAATGCGCATGTTCGTTCTCTATATTGCTGGGTTCTGTTGATGTAGTAATGTATTACTTCACTGCTAGCAATGTTAGCATCCCTAGAGAACCGATCGTCCTGGCTATGAGACGAATGCGCATGTTCGTTCTCTATATTGCTGGGTTCTGTTGATGTAGTAATGTATTACCTCACTGCTAGCAATGTTAGCATCCCTAGAGAACCGATCGTCCTGGCTATGAGACGAATGCGCATGTTCGTTCTCTATATTGCTGGGTTCTGTTGATATAATGTTGCTTTACCTCACTGCTAGCAATGTTAGCGTCCCTTGAGAACCGATCGTCCTGGCTATGAGACGAATGCGCATGTTCGTTCTCTATATTGCTGGGTTCTGTTGATGTAATGTGTCCTAACCTCACTGCTAGCAATGTTAGCATTTCAGAGAACCGATCGTCCTGACTATGAGACGAATGCGCATGTTCGTTCTCTATATTGCTGGGTTCTGTTGATGTAGTAATGTCTTACCTCACTGCTAGCAATGTTAGCATCCCTAGAGAACCGATCGTCCTGGCTATGAGACGAATGCGCATGTTCGTTCTCTATATTGCTGGGTTCTGTTGATGTAGTAATGTCTTACCTCACTGCTAGCAATGTTAGCATCCCTAGAGAACCGATCGTCCTGGCTATGAGACGAATGCGCATGTTCGTTCTCTATATTGCTGGGCATGTTCTGTTGATGTAGTAATGTCTTACCTCACTGCTAGCAATGTTAGCATCCCTAGAGAACCGATCGTCCTGACTATGAGACGAATGCGCATGTTCGTTCTCTATATTGCTGGGTTCTGTTGTTGTAGTAATGCCTTACCTCACTGCTAGCAATGTTAGCATCCCTAGAGAACCGATCGTCCTGGCTATGAGAGGAATGCGCATGTTCGTTCTCTATATTGCTGGGTTCTATTGATGTAGTAATGTCTTACCTCACTGCTAGCAATGTTAGCATCCCTAGAGAACCGATCGTCCTGGCTATGAGACGAATGCGCATGTTCGTTCTCTATATTGCTGGGTTCTGTTGATGTAGTAATGTCTTACCTCACTGCTAGCAATGTTAGCATCCCTAGAGAACCGATCGTCCTGGCTATGAGACGAATGCGCATGTTCGTTCTCTATATTGCTGGGTTCTGTTGATGTAGTAATGTCTTACCTCACTGCTAGCAATGTTAGCATCCCTAGAGAACCGATCGTCCTGACTATGAGACGAATGCGCATGTTCGTTCTCTATATTGCTGGGTATGTTCTGTTGATGTAGTAATGTCTTACCTCACTGCTAGCAATGTTAGCATCCCTAGAGAACCGATCGTCCTGGCTATGAGACGAATGCGCATGTTCGTTCTCTATATTGCTGGGATGTTCTGTTGATGTAGTAATGTCTTACCTCACTGCTAGCAATGTTAGCATCCCTAGAGAACCGATCGTCCTGACTGTGAGACGAATGCGCATGTTCGTTCTCTATATTGCTGGGTTCTGTTGATGTAGTAATGTCTTACCTCACTGCTAGCAATGTTAGCATCCCTAGAGAACCGATCGTCCTGACTGTGAGACGAATGCGCATGTTCGTTCTCTATATTGCTGGGTATGAATGCGCATGTTCGTTCTCTATATTGCTGGGTATGTACTGTTGATGTAGTAATGTCTTACCTCACTGCTAGCAATGTTAGCATCCCTAGAGAACCGATCGTCCTGACTGTGAGACGAATGCGCATGTTCGTTCTCTATATTGCTGGGTATGTACTGTTGATGTAGTAATGTCTTACCTCACTGCTAGCAATGTTAGCATCCCTAGAGAACCGATCGTCCTGACTGTGAGACGAATGCGCATGTTCGTTCTCTATATTGCTGGGTTCTGTTGATGTAGTAATGTCTTACCTCACTGCTAGCAATGTTAGCATCCCTAGAGAACCGATCGTCCTGGCTATGAGACGAATGCGCATGTTCGTTCTCTATATTGCTGGGTTCTGTTGATGTATTGATGCCTTACCTCACTGCTAGCAATGTTAGCATCCCTAGAGAACCGATCGTCCTGGCTATGAGACGAATGCGCATGTTCGTTCTCTATATTGCTGGGTTCTGTTGATGTAATGTTGCCTTACCTCACTGCTAGCAATGTTAGCATCCCTAGAGAACCGATCGTCCTGGCTATGAGACGAATGCGCATGTTCGTTCTCTATATTGCTAAGTATGCTCTGTTGATGTAGTAATGTCTTACCTCACTGCTAGCAATGTTAGCATCCCTAGAGAACCGATCGTCCTGACTATGAGACGAATGCGCATGTTCGTTCTCTATATTGCTGGGCATGTTTTGTTGGTGCATGTCGGAACTATGGGGCAGTGTGGTCGCGACGCCGATTTGGTTGGCTGTGTACATGCGGTTTGGATGGTGGTAGTTCGCGTTGTAAGCTTGGCCCTGAAACAAAATAGAATTCCATAATGGAATCTTCTACTCTGCTATAGATTTAACAAGTCCTAATTTGTCAAAATTTTATCCTCTTCAGGTTCATCAGCCACACAACAGTCTACCGCTAGACAAAAGCCTCTCGTGTTGGGAGTTTGCCACACTTACTATGCTTAGCAGTGCGATTTTCTGTGTGCACAGGTATGCTGTTATCTACCTTCTATCTCATCCTTTAGTCGCTCTTTATGAGAGTTAGAGGTAGATGGGGTGATATAACTCTAAGAAGAAACAAAAATAGAGGATGTTCTGCTGTCTTACCGGCATGTTACTAAAATTGTCGTGAGATGTCGACGGTTGTATTTCCTGAGCTTGATTCCTCTCTCTATGCATCTCTTCAAGCTGTTGTTTTGCTTCTGCCTGTAAATTCGATAAACATCATTATTACCACATAAACATTCGATTATTATTCTCATAAATTTTAAATACTGAATAAAAAAAGGTTTTCCCTGTGTGATTTTTCAAATTGCATTCTATGTCTAAGCTGATCTACATATCTTTAAACTACTCGTCATAACTTCTAATGT
Source organism: Phthorimaea operculella (assembly GCA_024500475.1). NCBI lineage: Eukaryota > Metazoa > Arthropoda > Insecta > Lepidoptera > Gelechiidae > Phthorimaea > Phthorimaea operculella. The sequence continues at coordinate 184,683 of JANFCV010000151.1, read as the reverse complement.
TTTTGTTAAATTTGAGAGATTGGCTCTTGTCGGTGGAGAAAACGCAATTCCTGACATTTTCATTACTCCAAAGTCTAATATATATATTTGAAAGAATCAAAAGTTACCTGATATTGAAGCAATCGCTTCTGCTGTTTCTTCAAAGCGGAGAGTCGTACTTGGGACATTTCCATTTTGTTCTTAATCTCGTTTTGCCACAGCTCATTTTCGCTGTATGCCGAACCATTGCTTTGTACCGATACGGGTCTGACTACCACATCCTGCTGTAAAATACACGTGGAATAATTAGTTCCTTATGAAAATAGTGATTCGTAAAACGCAACAAACATGTCAGTGGGAAATGAGGATCAAATCAGTTGTTAATCGATAAAATCGTGGAGAAATGTAGAGTTAGGATGTTTTAAAAGTATACAATCATACAACACGTTTTTGTTTACGAAATACAAGATTAGGGAAAGTGCTGCGATCATTTTAATAAGTGTATCAGTTTATAATATATCTGAGCAACTTTAGGAACATAGGTAGAAAATATTCTGAATGCCCAGTTTTTCATCGGCCTACCTATGTTCCATAAGGACTGTTTTTCAGTTTACAGACTAGTTTCTTTAAACAGAACGTAGTACTTTTCCTAATAACCTGTATGTTAATTCTGTTTTTGTTTAGGCATCCGCAACAAAAACTTAATAAGTATAATTTTATTATTTGAAGTAGAAAACTTTGGTCAAAGAACGGACAATCAGGCAGATGAATGATTAGTCGAAACGGGAATGGTTAATCAACAATCCACTTGATTTTTTGAGCTTCATGTAGAGCGATCGTTAGAAATAGTGTTTGATTCCGAAGCTGATCTTAGCGCAGTGGAAGCAAATTAAAGTTATCTTAAAATCTAAAACTAAATGGTCGATCAGCCTCGGAACAACATTTGACTACGATTCGTAGTGCTCTTTACTATAGCTAAATAAAATAAATTTAATGAGAGAATTTTGTTCCGGAAAGTTTCCGGCCGAGAAATTCTTGTTTCCAAAATCTACTTAAACAGGGCCCAGCAACGAATTGCTTACCGAGCGAACGATGACGCCGTTTCTTTGTGAGTTTAAGTATGACAGGAATCAGGTATTCAGGATATTTTAGGAGCGCAGGAATAGGGAATAACCTAAACTCACAGCACTGGAACATCCGCTCGTTCTCGAACTCCTTTTCTCCAATTTGCACTATAGTTCACAGTTCGACATCACATAATGTTTTTTAACACAAAATAACTAAAAGATTTCTCTCCGAATGAGAAATCGGCCCCGTTGGCCTCCAATCATTTATAATTAAAATACGTAGCTATCGGCAGCCACGACGCGAGCGACGACTCAAAGTGAGGTTATGTTACCGGCGACCACGTTGGCCTCAATCAAAAAGCCGAAACCAAAATTCACTTGGTTCACTTCCCCACCGCACAGGGAAGCCATGGCTTGTGGCAAATAGCACACTAATTAAATAATACACACTAAATAAATTCGCATCAACGATGCGGGCGACGGCAGAGGACGTGACAATGACAGAGCAGTGTTGCCAGCACCGCGCGCCCATTTTATACGAAAACTAAACATTCACCCGCCCCGGACCGACCCATCGGTCCGCTCTATGCATGGCAGGCGTGATAATGTAGCTACTGCTCGCTTAAGAACTGAATCCCCCACCTGAACTTCTGCAACTCGAGGAGTGCCATCACTACCCGGAAACAGGTTGAGAATGCGCCCCCGGCGCCAACGCAGTGGCGGTAGGTTGGCATCCTTAACCAGAACGAGATCCCCAATGCAGGGGGGTTCAGTCCTGTCCGTCCACTTAAGGCGTTGCTGCAGAATGTGCAAGTACTCAAGCGACCAACGCTTCCAAAAGTTTTGAGTCATTTGCTGCAACAACTGATAACGCGACAAACGATTGCTATTCACCTCCGTATAGGGATATTCCGGCAAGGCGTTAAGTGGGCGGCCAATTAAGAAATGCCCTGGCGTCAGGGCCTCTAAATCATTTGGGTCTGAGCTGAGCGGACACAAAGGACGCGAATTGAGTATAGCCTCAATTTTACAAAACACGGTCGCCAGCTCCTCGAAAGTCAAAATTGTTAACCCTACAACGCGCAACAAATGCGTCTTAGCGGACTTTACAACCGCTTCAAAAATACCACCCCAGTGAGGGCACGCTGGTGGATCGAACACCCAGGTAATGCCCTGACGGGAGAGGCCCGTGCTGATGGCTTCTTCGTTCTCCCTTAAGAACGTTACAATTTCCTTCATACACCGATCAGCACCCTTAAAGTTGGTACCACAATCCGACCTGATCAGCGCTGGTCGCCCTCGTCGCGACGTAAATCTCTCCAGCGCTGCCAAAAAGGCCTCCGTAGATAGGTCGGCCACGAGCTCCAAGTGTACGGCCTTGGTGGCTAGGCACACGAACACGCACAAGTACGCCTTGATAGACTTTGCGTTCCGTAGGCGTGATGCCTTTACCATGAAAGGGCCTGCAAAATCCGTTCCCACACCTGCAAACGTCCAGGCCTCCGTCACCCGGTCCGGTGGGAGATCTCCCATCTGTGGCTGCATTGTGGCTGCCTTCAAGCGGTAACAAGGCAAGCACCTAAACACAACGCTACGTACCGTTCGTCGTCCCGATAAGATCCAAAACTCGCGCTGTAGAATGGCCAATAGCGCATTACAGCCCGCGTGCGAGTTTTTCTCATGACGATCCCTGACTAAGAGCTCAACTAAGGGTCCCCTTTTTGGAAGTAACAGTGGATGCCGAGCCGAAAAGGGCAGGCTAGCGTTCCGAAGTCTGCCTCCAACCCTGAGCATACCTTGCTCATCCAGGAATGGGTTGAGGCGCACAATTCCTCCCTTCAGCTTTCCACGTCCATCCCTGAGCAGCCTGACCTCCTCTTCAAAATGTTCCGCCTGGACGACTCTAACTAATGAGCATAGAGCCGCATTCCGTTCCGCAGGCGAGAGGACAGGTGTAAAGTTCCGTTCTGCTTGAGGCTTCCTGCAGTTGTTCACGAACCGTTTGATCCAACCTGTCACCCCAAGAAGTTTGTCGAGGAGCTATACCGTTCCAGCAAGAAAGCTGGGTTAGGCTTCGGTACGAGTTGCCCCACGTTCACTCGCAAACCTCGATCAGGTGGCCCAAGCGGCGCCCTGCACTCGTTGAATGGCCATTCCTGCGGCGACTCAGTCAGCCATTGAGGTCCCCACCACAGTGGGTGACTCACCAAATCAGGTGCCCTGCACCCGCGCGAAGCGCAGTCCGCTGGGTTCCATTCTCCCGGTACGTGCCTCCACACTAACGGAGTTTCCGACCCGTAATCTGTGACACCCGATTTGCCACGAAAACCTCAAGTGTATGTACCGACGTCTGCAACCAGCACAGAACTATCCGACTGTCAGTCCACGCGTACACCGTTTCATCCAAGTTGATGGTACCACGCAGATTGCAGGTTACATGATTTAGCAAGCGCGCTAAAAGAGCTGCCCCTGCCAATTCCAATTTGGGGATGGTCCATCTAGTTCTGACTGGTGCCACCTTACTTTTGGCCATAACCAGACGCACGTGCACAGTTCCCGTTGAACTTGCTGTCCGAAGGTATACAGCTGCCGCGTACCCTCGCTCCGAGGCGTCACAAAACCCATGTAGGGTAGCCTTACATCCCACCGATGGGACTAACTTGCGGGGTATCGCGATGTGCACAATCCCTGGTAAGGTGGTCACAAACTTGAGCCAATCCTTCAACAACTCTCCGGAGAGTTGGTCGTCCCATCCTAAGTTGGCTAGCCACAACCTTTGTAAAAGCACTTCGCCATGAACGTAACCGGGGCGATCCATCCGTTAGGATCGAACGTTCTAGCGATTGTCGACAGTACCGACCGCTTAGTCCAAGTTTTCTCCAAAAGGTCGGGCTCGATCTTGTACGTGAATACGTCATGCGTTGGCCTATATTGCACCCCGAGGATGCCCAACGTGTTTGGATTGTCCGGGTTCTCAAAGAGGTGCGGGTCCTGATGGAACTCGCCTGGCAAACCGGCCAGGAGCTCTGGGCAACTGGACAACCATTTCCGCAACTCGTAACCTCCTGAACCCATGATCGCGATCAACTCGTCTCGTAGAATTAGCGCCTGCTCCACGCTATCAGCACCCGTGCAGATATCGTCCACGTAGACGTCGCGATCCAGTACTGCTGCGGCTCGAGGATATCTTACCCTTTCCTGTGCGGCCAACTCTCGCAGCGTACGTACTGCCAAATACGGACTTGGCTTAAGTCCATACGTCACCGTGTTAAGTTCGTATGTGACCATCGGCTCATCTGGGCTCTCACGCCACAAAATCAGCTGATACCGACGGTCATCCGGATGTATCATGGTTTGGCGAAACATCATTTTGACGTCTGCGACGAACGCTACCTGGTGTAACCGAAAGTCTGTGAGAATGTCCACAATGTCCCGGTTCAATTTAGGACCCGCGTGCAAACATTGGTTCACAGACACACCATTCGAGGTAGGAGCAGAACCGTCAAACACCACCCGTATTTTCGCCTCAGGTGACTTCAAGACAGCCAGGTGTGGAATGTAATAATGCTCGACACACCTCCAATCCAGGCTGGACACCGACATGTGGCCCAATTGAATATATTCCGCATGAATTTATATACTTCTGCCGAAGTGCTGGGTCTCGCCTCATCTTCCGCTCCATTCCGAGTAGTCTCCGTTCCGCGAGCTGTCGCGAACTACCTAAAGCGGGGCGGTTTGGGAGAAAAGGTAGCCTGGTCACGAATCTGCCTGACGAGCATCTCGCAGTGTTGTATTGATAGAACAACTCGCACTCGTCATCCTCTGGCTTCCGTCTGTCCGCCGTGGGCGGCTCTTCAGACTCCCAAAACCTCTGCAGCACCTCTGACAGCACACTACCATAGAGGACCGTATCCCTTCTGGTAGGTCCTGAGGTCTCCAAACTGGGCCGAAAACAACATACCCCTGTGGTATCTACGGCCACCAAACCAGTTTCCTGGAGTACCTTCTTCCTACCGCACCATAATCTCCCGAGGACGTCTGACCCGAGAAGTACGTCCACCGTACCAGGAGTATCAAAATCAGGATCAGCTAACTCCAACCCTGTGGTTAACCCTCGTACCGTTGGTGGTAACCTAACCTGAGGAGTTTCCCAACCACTTCATCCAGCACCACGGCTGAGACTTGATAGCTGACCCTGTACATGTGCTACCTAATGCGAACTCAAAGTTCGTCTGACCCCGAATGTCAGGCACATTTAGGCCCCGATGCCTACAGCTTCATCCTCACTTGGCCGTACATTTAGGCCTAGCCTACTCACCAGCTTACTCGATACAATACATCCCTGAGCCCCTGTATCCAGTAGGGCTCTTACTTGAATGGTCCGGCCACCGTATCCCCATACCCAAATCTTAGCCGTTGGCAAAAGTACCGTGATTGGACGGGGAGCCGAAGCTGATGAGTAGGCGGCGATTACCTAGCGGGAATCTAAACGCGGTGAGGCCGCGTCCCGCGGGGTATCCTCACTACCCAAACCTGTGTATGGGTCCCACTCCTGCTGGTAGGAGGTCTGCCCATAAAGGCCATGGCTGGAGTTCTATAGTACCCCGACGGCAAACGTCCGTACCGAGGTTGCGCCTGTAGCCGCGGGTACTCAGGCATAGGCGGAGGCATGCGTGGGTCTTGAGACCCAACCAGGTGGCTCAAGCCCGCAGAATACTGCATGTACCCTGGTGGCTGCCTAGTGCCCCCTGACACCCGCCCGTTGAATCCCGTACCTGGGATGGGTGTCCTGGCCACGTTCCTGTGCCGCTCTTCCCAATCCGGCACCTGCTGCCGTGGTGGGGATTGTCCCCACGTCCTTGGGTAAGTGGGCTCCGTCTGTTGACGTCCCCTGCCTGTCCCTGTGACCGATGCGGAGGTGGGCTCCTCCTTGAGGGTGGGGAGCGTTGCTCCCTCCCTTGGTGGGCAGGCTCCTTCGCTGATCCGATCCAGCGCTGCCCCGGCGCCTCCGGAGCGATTCATGCAGAGCAGCGGATGGTGTGCACCCTGGCAGTACCTACAGTTGGTGCTTGAAGGGCACTCGCACCTGATGCGGCCCCAGGCACCGAAAACACCAACGCCTCTGCTGTGCCACACCCCGTCTCCTCTGAACCCGCTGCGCAGCAAACTCCTGACACGCTGCCACCCCGTGGCCTGTCTCCCTGCAGTAGGCACACCCTGATTCCAATGCGGTGTTGTACCGCCTGGGTTGCCCACTGTTGCCTCCTCGCGCCGGTGCACCCGGCCGTTCCGGGTGGCGAGGGGCAGAGGTCTCCTTGCGAGGGCTTCACCAGCCTGGACGTCCACTCGCCTGCTTTCGGCCTCGAGGAACGACTTCAGATCCTCGTAGGTCGGGAGGTGGTCCGAGGACTTGCCCCATGTAGCTGCTCGAATCGAGCGACCATTTCGCTCGGCAGGCGGCGAAGCACTGTGTGGACCAAGATATAACCGTAGCCCGCCACTGGCAAACCCTGTCGCTCTAGTGCGCTGACCGCGACACTGACTGGGTGGAAGATTTTCTCGCGGAGGTCCGTACCTCGCGTTATGGTTGGTATTGACAGCCACTGGTCTAACAGCCTGTCTACAATCAGGCGCTTGTTTCGATACCGGTCGGTAAGGATCTTCCACGCCACCTCATAATTGCTATCCGAGACAGCCAAATGCGTCAGCAATTCATGAGGCTCTCCATGTAGCCTGGACATCAGCTGAGCCATCTTGTACGCCGGCGTTATGTCCGTCCGTGTGTGGACCACACTGCTATACAGGTCCTCAAACGCCGGCCAGTCGGCGTAATCGCCTGCAAAGACTGGAACCGTAACAGGCGGAAGAGGCACCTGTAATCCTTGTCCCACTTTACCACGGAATGGCTTTTCCTTTCCGTCACGTCGCCTAGATATGTCCGCAGCTGCCTGCGCAATGTCCTGTGCCAGCTCCAAGCACTGGCTTACATCGCCCTCAACCAGCTCCTTATCTTCAGGGTTAGGAGCTTCCTCAAGGAGCATGAGGCACTCTGTGAGGTGTTCCGACACAACCCGAACCCGTTCATCTGCCTGTAGTGCACTTTTCAAGAGCGCGTCCTCCCGGTCCTCGCGGCCGATCATTGCCGCTGTGGTAGTAAACCACCTTAATTCTGTCTTTATAGCAGCCTTATACCTGGCGATCGAGGGAGCCATGGTACCAACTTTTACACACTCGACTTAATAAAACGAAAACCAATAAACAAATACCACAAAATAAATGTTAGTTGACTGGCCTAGACCTTACCGATAAGGTACCGTTCACTAGGCAAACAATACAGTCACAAAAAAACCGAAACAATATTTTCCAAAATTAATAAAATATGTGGGTAATATAAAAACACGCTTAATACTAAATTACGGCTAACTATGTTGCAATAAAGCAACCACGCTCTGCTACCAAAAATGTTTGATTCCGAAGCTGATCTTAGCGCAGTGGAAGCAAATTAAAGTTATCTTAAAATCTAAAACTAAATGGTCGATCAGCCTCGGAACAACATTTGACTACGATTCGTAGTGCTCTTTACTATAGCTAAATAAAATAAATTTAATGAGAGAATTTTGTTCCGGAAAGTTTCCGGCCGAGAAATTCTTGTTTCCAAAATCTACTTAAACAGGGCCCAGCAACGAATTGCTTACCGAGCGAACGATGACGCCGTTTCTTTGTGAGTTTAAGTATGACAGGAATCAGGTATTCAGGATATTTTAGGAGCGCAGGAATAGGGAATAACCTAAACTCACAGCACTGGAACATCCGCTCGTTCTCGAACTCCTTTCCTCCAATTTGCACTATAGTTCACAGTTCGACATCACATAATGTTTTTTAACACAAAATAACTAAAAGATTTCTCTCCGAATGAGAAATCGGCCCCGTTGGCCTCCAATCATTTATAATTAAAATACGTAGCTATCGGCAGCCACGACGCGAGCGACGACTCAAAGTGAGGTTATGTTACCGGCGACCACGTTGGCCTCAATCAAAAAGCCGAAACCAAAATTCACTTGGTTCACTTCCCCACCGCACAGGGAAGCCATGGCTTGTGGCAAATAGCACACTAATTAAATAATACACACTAAATAAATTCGCATCAACGATGCGGGCGACGGCAGAGGACGTGACAATGACAGAGCAGTGTTGCCAGCACCGCGCGCCCATTTTATACGAAAACTAAACAAATAGTATCAGTTTATTAATTCCATCCATGCTCAGGAGTTTCACTTCAAAACGTCCACAACAACGAGAATCACACTGCACACCATCAAATCATCATACACTAACAGGCAAACCCTGGTCTTCAATTTTAGCAGCAGTGCCTTTTTTATTTTTCATCTCTTCTATCCTTGCCACCTTTTCTATACACGATAGTATATTCTTTTGTAAAGTGTCATTCAAATGTTCATCCTTATTTTCCTCTTCAGTGTAAGGAATGGTTTCTAACTCCTTTATTTCCACGATAGAAGTTTCGACTTCTTTCGTGCTTTCTTCCACAATAATTTGTTCCGACGTAGAAGGTTGTTCTGGAGGATTATTTTCTTGTATCGTTGACAATGTTGGGGCATCATCAGCTTTGGCACTATTCAAAGTTTTGTTTATCTGTTCGTTTTCGATGTTGGTAACCTTTTTAAGGTTATTGTTGACTTCATTAGCATCGTTGTTGTTCTTGATAGTGCATGCTTTATCGGGATTGAGAGGTTTTTCAGCCACAGCGGTAGCTGCCTCTTGGTGCACAGGAGTAGGCTCAACTTGCGTAGGTTCTTCAGATTCTTCAGCAGGCACCTCAATATTGTCGGGACCTTTATCTAGCATAGTTACTAGCTTTGCCTCGCTTTCCTTTAATTTCATCACCATCTGTACCAGTTCATCGTATTCTTCTTTCGTGTGCTCTATGTAAGCCTAAATTCGAAATTTATTTTAGAAAGAGAAACTTTTGAAAATCAATCACCAAATTACGACTGATAAAGTGAAACACAAAAACTAGATAAAGCCTCGCTACGCTACGCTATAGTTTGACAAGCTCATGCTTGTAATAAAATAGTCTAGCGGTAGTCTGTTAGAGCTTGCCAATACTAGGCGCAGTAAGCAAGAACTTGCCAAACTATATCTGTTTAAAAAGTGAAAATAAAAATATATTCGTTTAGGAAATAAACAATAAAAACCATTAGAAACTCAAGTGAAGTTACGGACAGTAGCTAGTCATAGCGTCGCTCCGAGATGGCTCGCCTATAATTTGACTTGATTTGACTTCGCACTTCGAAATAAAAAACAGGTCAAATTATATTTATATAGTTATTCGTACCTCATCTTCCGAGTTCCTCATGGTATCCACAAGGGAGGAGGTGACGCGGATGTACTCTCTGATCTGCCCGAGCCGGCGCTCCACGGCCGCCGCGTCGGGGCAGGCCGCCACTATCGCCTCGCCTAGGGCACGCGCCGACTCCCGGTGCACCTGTAGAAAATTCAGTAAGCAAGTGTAACGATGGACCGATGACTTAAAAAGAGCGGCTGGTAGCAACTGTATGGCGAAAACTGGAGGGCGTACTCTAGGTGCGTACCGACTAGAGGCAGCCTCGCTCGAGGCGCGCCTCGGGCTGAGGCACGTACGCACTTGAGGCAAAAGGGCGAGTCGTGCGTGCCTCGCGAGCCATTTGGTGTCGGTTTTTTGACTGTGCTCAAAGGCGCCTCGGCGTGCGTGCCTCGCAAGTATGGACGCGATTTGAACACGGTTTTAGCGAGTCATGCAGTTCTTTCTCTTTTTTGAGGTTATTTTATTTTCGATCTGTTTTTTTAGATTGAAAGTTCATATTATTTCTGTTTTCAAATTATTATTATGCTCATTGTCCGAAAATGGTCAATTGGAGCAAGGAAAAATGTATCCAACTTAGAAGTTTATATGAAAAATAACAGGTTATGTGTAAATCGCGATGAAAAGTACTTCGATAAAAATGTAAAAAGAGATGCATGGGAAAGATTACCAAATAAACGCAGCAGCAGCACGGGTTTCGTTCGACACTATGGTTTGTCGTGCGTACTGGATAGGAGTAAAATGGCGGAAAACGCCGACGCAGAAATACGAGTGAATCAGGTGTCGATCCGGCGCCATCGTACCTGGCTCGACCCGAGGCAGGTTGCCTCAGTCTGCTGCCTCATGTTATTTTAATTTATTTACCGAGGCAGCCTCTACACGAGCCGTGCGTGGCGAGGCTGCTAAACCTGAGGCTGCCTCTAGTCCGTACGCACCTTAAGCCTAAGGCCTAAGGCCTATGTCCAAAAGGTGACTGCTTTGGGCTGATGTGATGTGATGAATGAATTAAATGTAAGTGAAAGTGGTTACCTGTGTAGTGCCTATGGTGACGTGAAAACGTAGAAAAAAATAGCATACTGTGCCAATACTCTGACTACCGAGGTAACCGAGCGGTGAAATATTATAGCGGCTGCTATTCGCGTCGATATTCACTGACGCTGCTATTTACGTCACTAGGCATTGTATCCATTTCAATAATCTATGCAGAAGACATTATTCTACTCAAGAAATACATGGTGTCAAAAATTTAACTGCAAATATTTTAAGGGGTGAACCAGTCCGTGATACTGAACAACTTTCTCCAAGAAACATAGGTCGAAATATGAGATTTTTTTGACCCTCCCATACAAATTTACCTGGCCGGCCAACACACTTAGTATGGGAGGACCAAAAACTTTTTTCGTATTTCGACCCATGTTCCTTGGGGAAAGTTGTTCAGTTTCATGGACTGGTTCACCCCTTAAAATATTTGCAGTTAATTTTTTTACACCATGTATATTGAAAAGCTTACCTGATTGTTTTCATTAATATTGTTAAAGGTGCCTTGTCCCTGGTCATACATATTGTTCATAATGTTCACTGTCTTAGTAGCGGTTCTTGAGTTGGATATCGGCGGCGTAGTGTTGTTGTTACTCGGGTGATTGTTACCCTCGAAATTGTTGCGAGCTGGGTTCAAGTTCCTTGTCAAATTGTTTCTATTCTGGTTTGGTGCCTGAAATATATTTGCACAGGTTATGATCTTGAAACAAAGATCTATAAAAAAGACAATTTCTTTGTACTTTATTCTTTGTAAGAGCCATCTAGCTTGCGATTATCCTTGATTGAAATTGGCGCAAAACTGCTTGCTGTATTTCGTCATTATCAAGCTACGCAGGTTGCAGTAGCATTGGTCTCTCAAAGATCAACCCCTGTTGCCCAAATCAGTCAGTCATACCATTGTGTGGAATTACTAAAGGCCATCTGGGTTTTTCAAGTAAGCTCGCTTCATCTATAACAATTTTCGTGCTATCTAGGAACTACATTTACTTAACCCACCTTTATTATAAAATAAAAATAAAGTAAATTACTTACATTAAAAGGCTGTGACATATTCCCAGTAACTGCATTGGGAGTGGTAGGATTCACAATCATCACAGCAGCAGCTGCATGGTTGGAATGTGGCATTAAACCTGAAAAAAGGGTAGATGGTCTAATAGAAAGATTCCGTACATATCAACTGAAGGTTTAAAATAGATTTCAGTGTGATGATTGTCTGCCATTTGTATATTAGCATTGTTCTTTACTTGAAGTTTCATGGTTCTCATAACAAGCTTGTTTATAGGTAAGAATATTGCAGGAATTAGATTATTTTATTATCAATCATCATTCACTTAACAATTTAAGACTTTTGCTATTTGAATACCTGATTTACAGAAGAAGAGGACCCAAAATGACAACATTATTAATGACATCTTGCTCAAATGTCTTGTAATATGAAAAAGATGCAAACATACAGTGGCCATTTTGAATTTTCTTCTATGAATCAGGTAGTACTTACCATTTTGCATCTGCGCATACGGGTGCAAAGAGTGAGCAGAAGCAGAGGAGGCAGCACCATCATCATGTGTATCGGCTATGTTCTGGTTCTGAACATTCAAGGGCAAGGCTCGGGGCTGCGGCCGCACCGGGACAAACCGCCCAAACCCACTCTCTAGTGACACGGAATTGTCTAGAAAGAGCAGAGGATTTCATATTTAAATGATAAGATAATTGATTTTAATAATTGGTTTTTTCTTCACCATTAGTATTACTATTTAAACATAAACCTCTACCTAGAAATGTTTTTACAAAAGAAAACTAAAAATAGTATAAATGTCTTATTTTGCTATCAATATCTTCAAACTATCTTTATTAAAATGTAAATTTCTAGATTACCATGAAGGAAAATAAGAAATTGAAAAATGACAAACGTTGACTGTGAATCTAATCCAGGGCTTGTAGGGTATAGTCTCACTGCTTGCTTTGCCACTGAGATATACATGCTCCGGTTGATTAGCGTCAAGATGGCGGGACCATATCTCGAATATTAAATTAAAATAGTGTCCGATTTAGTACCTAATTTGTACTATTTTGTACCTCAAGTAAAAAAATTTGTACCTCTCAGTATCAAAAGATATTTGAAAAAAACTCTGGTCCCGCCATTATGACGTCAAGATGGCGGGACCAAATACAATGGTGAATCTGAATAGATATTCATTATATGTAAATTAGTACCTTTTTTGTACCTCAAGAAAACGTTATTTGATTCTGATTATTTCAAAGGAAGTCTGAGAAATAGTCGAAAAATGCTGGTCCCGCCATCATGACGCTTTCAAAAATTTCAAGAAAATGCACTTCTGTTTTAGATTTTCAAATTTTGACCCTGCAAATATTTAGTACCTAATTTGTACCTATAGGAAATACTTTTTTTTTTACAGTTGGTTGTATAAATTTTAAGTTATTTACAAAAAACTGTTTTTAGTGAAATTAGAGTTGGAAAAGTAAAGGTGACAGCACCATTATCTGTGGTTAGTTTCGGATATTTTTTTACTTCAGGTAATTACAGGTAAGAAAACAAAATAATCATTTGCAAAACAATTTTTGATTCGAATGTATCTACAGCGCTCCACCTCCGCCGCTGGCAGGAACTGGTGCGCGTAGACAAAGCATAGCACGTAGTTAAATACATTTTTTGACCTTATCTTATGAGCATTCCATACTGAAAGAAGGGCAATCTTTTTTTAAATATCTCAATCTGAGCACAAGATAATGATGCTGTCAATGGTGCTGTCACCTTTACTATTTACAACTCTAAAAACAGTTTTTTGTAAATAACTTAAAATTTATACAACCAACTGTGAAAAAAATAGTATTTCCTATAGGTACAAATTAGGTACTAAATATTTGCAGGGTCAAAGTTTGAAAATCTAAAACAGAAGTACATTTTCTTGAAATTTTTAAAAGCGTCGAGTTGGCGGGACCATCATTTTTTGACTATTTCTCAGACTTCCTTTGAAATAATCAGCATCAATCAAATAACGTTTTCTTGAGGTACAAAAAAGGTACTAAATATACATATAACTGGATATCTATTCAGATTCACCATTGTATTTGGTCCCGCCATCTTGACGTCATAATGGCGGGACAAGAGGTTTTTAGGGTTTCGTAGTCTACTAGAAACCCTTATAGTTTCGTCATGTCTGTCTGTCTGTCTGTCTGTCTGTCTGTCTGTCTGTCTGTCTGTATGCCGCGCCCTCATATCTTCGTCAGTTTTAGAGCTATCGACATGAAATTTAGTGAGAAGATAGATCGTGTTGACAAATATAGAAATGTTAAGAAAAAATATTTTAAATGTTTTTGGACCCCCTCCATACAAGTGAAAGGGGCAAAATTTTTTCTTCTGTAATATTGAGTAGGATATCGTTGAATAGGTCTTTAAAACTAAGATGAGGTTTCTTTGAAACAAAGTCACTAAAATGTTTCTGTCACGAGATATTTGCTTTTAAAAGGGCGTTTTGACCCATAATTTGTTCCAGCTGTAACTTCAAAGTATAAAGCTAAAAATTTGAAATAAATATGGAATATAGCTTACAATCTGAAGTTACAATGAAAACTATAACGGATATTGTACCCTTAAAGGTTTCAGAAAAAAATGGGTTTTTCTATTTGCGGTTGGTCATCATACTGCTGCTAACAAACCAGCAACAAATTAAGTTTGTAATGTTGAAAAACCTGATATTTAAACGTTGACTACGAAACCCTATTTGTGGGCGTGTCTGACACGCTCTTGGCCGGTTTTTTTTCAAATATCTTTTGATTCTGAGAGGTACAATTTTTTTTACTTGAGGTACAAATTAGGTACTAAATTGGACAATATTTTAATTTAATATTCGAGATATGGTCCCGCCATCTTAACGCTAATTCCGGTTGACCCTAGCCAATTTTTCAATCTCTTGATACTTGTCTTGAAGACACTATTTCAATCAATTTCTTATTTTCATTTATGAGAAAAAGAAAACACTAAGTGCATAAAAAATCCCAATAAATAGATTACCATGCTCTCTCTGATGACACACAATAATCAGGCAACTCTCTACTTACCTATATCAGTTAAGTCGTGATCAGAAGAGTTATTGGTTTGTTTTCTCGATTGATTATAATTACCTCTGGTGTTGTATTCAGAAACTGGTACCCAGTCTAGTGAAGTCTATAAAAAGAGAAAGTAAAAGTAATTAAATACACTCATCAACTTAATTACATATTTCTTTACACTGCAATAAATACTACAGACTTTTTTCGGGCTGAGTTTGGAAAAACAAGCTCCCATATGGATAGTAACTGAACTGCATCTATTTCTTTGATTTTAAACTTTATCAACCAGAAATCTTTGTAATCTGATATTTTTAAAGAAAAGAAAATAAATTCAATCTGTATAACTGTGCCACTAGTTGCAGACTTGGCAGGAAGCCAGGATACATACAGGCAGGGGTGCTAAAAATAATACACCACATGTAGATGCTTTGAACAAACTTCACACTGAAAGTGCAGTCTTTCAGTGATGACAGGGACTTTTGGAATGGCCAGGAACAAGCAGAACTTCAGATTTATTTATCTTGATGCCGATACACATCATCAATGTTCATCTAATAACATGTGAAAGTTATTAGCTCTAACTACCACCTGTGCTTTTTTAGCTATACTAATTAGGTATCCAGTTTTCAGATTAAACAGCAAGAACGTGTACACTCACCGAAGCCATGTTAGTGGCCATGTCCCGCCTGGTCGGCGTCACAGCCTCCTGCGGCACATTGCAATTGTTCCTGGCTTTCGTCTTGGGGATCGTGCCCGTGTGCCCGGGGTGCCGCTCGTTGTTCCCCGGAGCCATCACACGCCTCGAAAAACTCACAGAACACGACACATTGTCTTTCACCGCACAAAGAACAAGGCCCGAGAACTAGTTTCAGGGCAAGGAAAAGCTGTACCGCACGAAATGTAACGATCCACTTTTCAAGGAAGTATTACACATTTTCATATAATTTAAACAAAAATAGGCGTACCATCAGGTACTTAATAACTGGAATGAAAGCTTTAGTATATATTTTAGGAAATAAATAAATTATAACAAGTTTCTTTGCAGTATTTGCTAATTTTTGAGAAAAATTAACACAACGCAACAAAAGCAAAACTGACTGACTTTGACGTTTATTTTCATTCATTCACTCATTCATTCAATTTTCAGCTGCGTTCAAAATGATTTGACCCTACAATGATCTGCTTGCCCTACACTTTGCACTAACCTATTGTCATCTTCTTGAACGCAACATTAGCAAGCATAGACAACACGCGCCATTTTTTGCGCGGGTATTTTAAAAAATGTAGAGCTTTCTTTAGAATAAAAATTGTCTGCAATGCAAAGTAGTTTTTGATTTATTTCACTATCTTTCCTGCTGTTTCTCGTGGACGAAGGACAAAGGTTTTCCTTTGCTGTTGTTTCTCTTGTAGGCACAAGTTTTTCCAATGGATTGGCGAGTCAGGTGGCCCGGCGGTGGCGGCGGCGCGGCGCGGGGCAGTCCACGGACCGCATCGGCGACGACGGCGACCAACCTCAAACGCGCGGTCGTTTATGTTGTGTTGTGGTAGTCGCTCGTCACTCCAACGCTACAGACGACGTTCATTTTGTGATAAACGAAGTTTGTTTTGTGTGACAATATTGTGAAGTTCAGTGAAAAGTGTTTACGAAAGTGCTACGAATTAAAATTGGATTTCATATTGCAGTGCTTTTTCGTAGGTATTTCTTCAAATATTTCCAAGTTCATTTTAACAAAATTAGGTGGGATATCGAATTTAGGTAAATTGTAAATAGAATATATAGGGTGAAATTTTACTAGTGACCGATAGCGAAAACTCAGAACCGGCTGGTGATAAGGAACAACTTTCCCCAAGGAACATAGGTCGAAATACGAAAAAAAAATTTTGACCTCCCATAGTAACTTAAATCAGCTGATCGGCAATTTTGTATGGGAGGTCCAAAATTTTTTTTCTGATTTCGACCCATGTTCCTTGGGGAAAGTTGTTCCTTATGACTAGCCGGTTCTGAGTTTTCGCTATCGGTCACTAGTAAAATTTCACCCTATATTCAATAATGTACCTATTTATATCTAAACAATCTCTAAGTAGGTTTACACCAGAAAATTGTGTAAATACAAATAGTTAGATACCTTACTGTCTATTTGAATTTTGTGTAGTATTTGACCTAGGTATATTTAATAAACTAAGTTAGGTATTTAATTTAGGTACTTAAAAGTTGAGGACAAAGTAGAAAATTAATTAAGACAAACCTACGCCATATATTTGAAGAGATTACTGACTCACCGACTCCTACCTGCCTAATTCTAACAAAAACTTTTATGGCCTTAATGTCCAAATCTAATGTTTGATTCCGAAGCTGATCTTAGCGCAGTGGAAGCAAATTAAAGTTATCTTAAAATCTAAAACTAAATGGTCGATCAGCCTCGGAACAACATTTGACTACGATTCGTAGTGCTCTTTACTATAGCTAAATAAAATAAATTTAATGAGAGAATTTTGTTCCGGAAAGTTTCCGGCCGAGAAATTCTTGTGTCCAAAATCTACTTAAACAGGGCCCAGCAACAATTGCTTACCGAGCGAACGATGACGCCGTCGTTTCCTTGTAAGTCTAGTTTTGACAGGAAAAATAGGTATCAGGTTTGAGGAAGACTTTTGGATTGGGACTTAGGTACTAGACTTACTGTACGGGCACCAGCTCGCGTGGTACTCCGTCCAACAAGTTTCACAAGCACTTGAGTACTATTGTTCATAGTTCGACATCAAATAATGTTTAACACACAGTAACAAAGATTTCTCCGCACACCACTGCTCGCGACAGCAACACGTTTTACTGTACAATACGCGAACCAAAGGACACTGGACGCGCGGGTGACTAAAAGTAAGGTTATTTTTTCGACGGCCGCGTGGTTATCGAACCGACTGACAATCAAAGCGCCGGAACCAAATACACTTGGTTCTCTCCCCACCGAACAGGGAAAACCACACGAGAACACCGAAAGCACACTAAATTACACCATTTATAATTACAATTCGCATCAACCAAGCGAGCGACGGCAGAGGACGTGAACAAGGACAGTGTTGCCAGCACCGCGCGCCCATTTTATACGAAAACTAAACATTCACCCGCCCCGGACCGACCCATCGGTCCGCTCTATGCATGGCAGGCGTGATAATGTAGCTACTGCTCGCTTAAGGACTGAATCCCCCACCTGAACTTCTGCAACTCGAGGAGTGCCATCACTACCCGGAAACAGGTTGAGAATGCGCCCCCGGCGCCAACGCAGTGGCGGTAGGTTGACATCCTTAACCAGAACGAGATCCCCAATGCAGGGGGGTTCAGTCCTGTCCGTCCACTTAAGGCGATGCTGCAGAATGTGCAAGTACTCAAGCGACCAACGCTTCCAAAAGTTTTGAGTCATTTGCTGCAACAACTGATAACGCGACAAACGATTGCTATTCACCTCCGTATAGGGATATTCCGGCAAGGCGTTAAGTGGGCGGCCAATTAAGAAATGCCCTGGCGTCAGGGCCTCTAAATCATTTGGGTCTGAGCTGAGCGGACACAAAGGACGCGAATTGAGTACAGCCTCAATTTTACAAAACACGGTCGCCAGCTCCTCGAAAGTCAAAATTGTTAACCCTACAACGCGCAACAAATGCGTCTTAGCGGACTTTACAACCGCTTCAAAAATACCACCCCAGTGAGGGCACGCTGGTGGATCGAACACCCAGGTAATGCCCTGACGGGAGGCCCGTGCTGATGGCTTCTTCGTTCTCCCTTAAGAACGTTACAATTTCCTTCATACACCGATCAGCACCCTTAAAGTTGGTACCACAATCCGACCTGATCAGCGCTGGTCGCCCTCGTCGCGACGTAAATCTCTCCAGCGCTGCCAAAAAAGGCCTCCGTAGAAAGGTCGGCCACGAGCTCCAAGTGGACGGCCTTGGTGGCTAGGCACACGAACACGCACAAGTACGCCTTGATAGACTTTGCGTTCCGCAGGCGTGATGCCTTCACCATGAAAGGGCCTGCGAAATCCGTTCCCACACCTGCAAACGTCCAGGCCTCCGTCACCCGGTCCGGTGGGAGATCTCCCATCTGTGGCTGCATTGTGGCTGCCTTCAAGCGGTAACAAGGCAAGCACCTAAACACAACGCTACGTACCGTTCGTCGTCCCGATAAGATCCAGAACTCGCGCTGTAGGATGGCCAATAGCGCATTACAGCCCGCGTGCGAGTTTTTCTCATGACGATCCCTGACTAAGAGCTCAACTAAGGGTCCCCTTTTTGGAAGTAACAGTGGATGCCGAGCCGAGAAGGGCAGGCTAGCGTTCCGAAGTCTGCCTCCAACCCTGAGCATACCTTGCTCATCCAGGAATGGGTTGAGGCGCACAATTCCTCCCTTCAGCTTTCCACGTCCATCCCTGAGCAGCCTGACCTCCTCTTCAAAATGTTCCGCCTGGACGACTCTAACCAATGAGCATAGAGCCGCATTCCGTTCCGCAGGCGAGAGGACAGGTGTAAAGTTCCGTTCTGCTTGAGGCTTCCTGCAGTTGTTCACGAACCGTTTGATCCAACCTGTCACCCCAAGAAGTTTGTCGAGGGGAGCTATACCGTTCCAGCAAGAAGGCTGGGTTAGGCTTCGGTACGAGTTGCCCCACGTTCACTCGCAAACCTCGATCAGGTGGCCCAAGCGGCGCCCTGCACTCGTTGAATGGCCATTCCTGCGGCGACTCAGTCAGCCATTGAGGTCCCCACCACAGTGGGTGACTCACCAAATCAGGTGCCCTGCACCCGCGCGAAGCGCAGTCCGCTGGGTTCCATTCTCCCGGTACGTGCCTCCACACTAACGGAGTTTCCGACCCCGTAATCTGTGACACCCGATTTGCCACGAAAACCTCAAGTGTATGTACCGACGTCTGCAACCAACACAGAACTATCCGACTGTCAGTCCACGCGTACACCGTTTCATCCAAGTTGATGGTACCACGCAGATTGCAGGTTACATGATTTAGCAAGCGCGCTAGAAGAGCTGCCCTGCCAATTCCAATTTGGGGATGGTCCATCTAGTTCTGACTGGTGCCACCTTACTTTTGGCCATAACCAGACGCACGTGCACAGTTCCCGTTGAACTTGCTGTCCGAAGGTATACAGCTGCCGCGTACCCTCGCTCCGAGGCGTCACAAAACCCATGTAGGGTAGCCTTACATCCCACCGATGGGACTAACTTGCGGGGTATCGCGATGTGCACGATCCCTGGTAGGGTGGTCACAAACTTGAGCCAATCCTTCAACAACTCTCCGGAGAGTTGGTCGTCCCATCCTAAGTTGGCTAGCCACAACCTTTGTAAAAGCACTTCGCCATGAACGTAACCGGGGCGATCCATCCGTTAGGATCGAACGTTCTAGCGATTGTCGACAGTACCGACCGCTTAGTCCAAGTTTTCTCCAAAGGTCGGGCTCGATCTTGTACGTGAATACGTCATGCGTTGGCCTATATTGCACCCCGAGGATGCCCAACGTGTTTGGATTGTCCGGGTTCTCAAAGAGGTGCGGGTCCTGATGGAACTCGCCTGGCAAACCGGCCAGGAGCTCTGGGCAACTGGACAACCATTTCCGCAACTCGTAACCTCCTGAACCCATGATCGCGATCAACTCGTCTCGTAGAATTAGCGCCTGCTCCACGCTATCAGCACCCGTGCAGATATCGTCCACGTAGACGTCGCGATCCAGTACTGCTGCGGCTCGAGGTATCTTACCCTTTCCTGTGCGGCCAACTCTCGCAGCGTACGTACTGCCAAATACGGACTTGGCTTAAGTCCATACGTCACCGTGTTAAGTTCGTATGTGACCATCGGCTCATCTGGGCTCTCACGCCACAAAATCAGCTGATACCGACGGTCATCCGGATGTATCATGGTTTGGCGAAACATCATTTTGACGTCTGCGACAAACGCTACCTGGTGTAAACGAAAGTCTGTGAGAATGTCCACAATGTCCCGGTTCAATTTAGGACCCGCGTGCAAACATTGGTTCACAGACACACCATTCGAGGTAGGAGCAGAACCGTCAAACACCACCCGTATTTTCGCCTCAGGTGACTTCAAGACAGCCAGGTGTGGAATGAAATAATGCTCGACACACCTCCAATCCAGGCTGGACACCGACATGTGGCCCAATTGAATATATTACCGCATGAATTCTATATACTTCTGCCGAAGTGCTGGGTCTCGCCTCATCTTCCGCTCCATTCCGAGTAGTCTCCGTTCCGCGAGCTGTCGCGAACTACCTAAAGCGGGGCGGTTTGGGAGAAAAGGTAGCCTGGTCACGAATCTGCCTGACGGGCATCTCTCAGTGTTGTATTGATAGAACAACTCGCACTCGTCATCCTCTGGCTTCCGTCTGTCCGCCGTGGGCTCCACTTCAGACTCCCAAAACCTCTGCATCACCTCGGACAGAACACTACCATAGAGGATCGGATCCCTTCTGGTAGGTCCTGAGGTCTCCAAACTGGGCCGAAAACAACATACCCCCCTGTGGTATCTACGGCCACCAAACCAGTTTCCTGGAGTACCTTCTTCCTACCGCACCATAATCTCCCGAGGACGTCTGACCCGAGAAGTACGTCCACCGTACCAGGAGTATCAAAATCAGGATCAGCTAACTCCAACCCTGTGGTTAACCCTCTTACCGTTGGTGGTAACCTAACCTGAGGGAGTTTCCCAACCACTTCATCTAGCACCACGGCTGAGACTTGATAGCTGACCCTGTACATGTGCTACCTAATGTGAACTCAAAGTTCGTCTGACCCCGAATGTCAGGCACATTTAGGCCCCGATGCCTACAGCTTCATCCTCACTTGGCCGTACATTTAGGCCTAGCCTACTCACCAGCTTACTCGATACAATACATCCCTGAGCCCCTGTATCCAGTAGGGCTCTTACTTGAATGGTCCGGCCACCGTATCCCCATACCCAAATCTTAGCCGTTGGCAAAAGTACCGTGATTGGACGGGGAGCCGAAGCTGATGAGTAGGCGGCGATTACCTAGCGGGAATCTAAACGCGGTGAGGCCGCGTCCCGCGGGGGTATCCCCTCACTACCCAAACCTGTGTATGGGTCCCACTCCTGCTGGTAGGGAGGTCTGCCCATAAAGGCCATGGCTGGAGTTCTATAGTACCCCGACGGCAAACGTCCGTACCGAGGTTGCGCCTGTAGCCGCGGGTACTCAGGCATAGGCGGAGGCATGCGTGGGTCTTGAGACCCAACCAGGTGGCTCAAGCCCGCAGAATACTGCATGTACCCTGGTGGCTGCCTAGTGCTCCCCTGACACCCGCCCGTTGGATCCCGTACCTGGGATGGGTGTCCTTGGCCACGTTCCTGTGCCGCCCCTCCCCAATCCGGCACCTGCTGCCGTGGTGGGGATCGTCCCCCCGTCCTTGGGTAAGTGGGCTCCGTCTGTTGACGTCCCCCTGCCTGTCCCTGTGACCGATGCGGAGGTGGGCTCCTCCTGGGAGGGGGTGGGGAGCGTTGCTCCCTCCCTTGGTGGGCAGGCTCCTTCGCTGATCCGATCCAGCGCTGCCCCGGCGCCTCCGGAGCGATTCATGCAAAGCAGCGGATGGTGTGCACCCTGGCAGTACCTACAGTTGGTGCTTGAAGGGCACTCGCACCTGATGCGGCCCCAGGCACCGAAAACACCAACGCCTCTGCTGTGCCACACCCCGTCTCCTCTGAACCCGCTGCGCAGCAAACTCCTGACACGCTGCCACCCCGTGGCCTGTCTCCCTGCAGTAGGCACACCCTGATTCCAATGCGGTGTTGTACCGCCTGGGTTGCCCACTGTTGCCTCCTCGCGCCGATGCACCCGGCCGTTCCGGGTGGCGAGGGGCAGAGGTCTCCTTGCGAGGGCTTCACCAGCCTGGACGTCCACTCGCCTGCTTTCGGCCTCGAGGAACGACTTCAGATCCTCGTAGGTCGGGAGGTGGTCCGAGGACTTGCCCCATGGAGCTGCTCGAATCGAGCGACCATTTCGCTCGGCAGGCGGCGAAGCACTGTGTGGACCAAGATATAACCGTAGCCCGCCACTGGCAAACCCTGTCGCTCTAGTGCGCTGACCGCGACACTGACTGGGTGGAAGATTTTCTCGCGGAGGTCCGTACCTCGCGTTATGGTTGGTATTGACAGCCACTGGTCTAACAGCCTGTCTACAATCAGGCGCTTGTTCCGATACCGGTCGGTAAGGATCTTCCACGCCACCTCATAATTGCTATCCGAGACAGCCAAATGCGTCAGCAATTCATGAGGCTCTCCATGTAGCCTGGACATCAGCTGAGCCATCTTGTACGCCGGCGTTATGTCCGTCCGTGTGTGGACCACACTGCTATACAGGTCCTCAAACGCCGGCCAGTCGGCGTAATCGCCTGCAAAGACTGGAACCGTAACAGGCGGAAGAGGCACCTGTAATCCTTGTCCCACTTTACCACGGAATGGCTCTCCTTTCCGTCACGTCGCCTAGTTATGTTCGCAGCTGCCTGCTCAATGCCCTGTGCCAGCTCAAGCACTGGCTTACATCGGCCTCGACCCGCTCCTGATCTTCAGGGTTAGGAGTCTCCTCAAGGAGAATGAGGCACTCTGTGAGTTGATCCGACACAAACCGAACCCGTTCATCTACCTGTTGTGCACTTTTCAAGAGCGCGTCCTCCCGGTCCTCGCGGCCGATCATTGCCGCTGTGGTAGTAAACCACCTTAATCCTGACCCTATAGCAGCCTTATACCTGGCGATCGAGGAGCAATGGTAACAACTTTTACACACTATACTTAATAAAACGAAAAACAATAAACAAATACCACAAAACAAATTTTAGTTGACTGGCCTATACCTTACCGATAAGGTACCGTTCACTAGGCAAAAAATACAGTAACAAAAAAATTACCGAAACAATATTTTCCAAAAATAATAAAATATGTGGGTAATATAAAAACACGCTTAATACTAAATTACGGCTAACTATGTTGCAATAAAGCAACCACGCTCTGCTACCAAAAATGTTTGATTCCGAAGCTGATCTTAGCGCAGTGGAAGCAAATTAAAGTTATCTTAAAATCTAAAACTAAATGGTCGATCAGCCTCGAACAACATTTGACTACGATTCGTAGTGCTCTTTACTATAGCTAAATAAAATAAATTTAATGAGAGAATTTTGTTCCGGAAAGTTTCCGGCCGAGAAATTCTTGTGTCCAAAATCTACTTAAACAGGGCCCAGCAACAATTGCTTACCGAGCGAACGATGACGCCGTCGTTTCCTTGTAAGTCTAGTTTTTGACAGGAAAAATAGGTATCAGGTTTGAGGAAGACTTTTGGATTGGGACTTAGGTACTAGACTTACTGTACCCGGGCACCAGCTCGCGTGGTACTCCGTCCAACAAGTTTCACAAGCACTTGAGTACTATTGTTCATAGTTCGACATCAAATAATGTTTAACACACAGTAACAAAGATTTCTCCCGCACACCACTGCTCGCGACAGCAACACGTTTTACTGTACAATACGCGAACCAAAGGACACTGGACGCGCGGGTGACTAAAAGTAAGGTTATTTTTTTTCGACGGCCGCGTGGTTATCGAACCGACTGACAATCAAAGCGCCGGAACCAAATACACTTGGTTCTCTTCCCCACCGAACAGGGAAAACCACACGAGAACACCGAAAGCACACTAAATTACACCATTTATAATTACAATTCGCATCAACCAAGCGAGCGACGGCAGAGGACGTGAACAAGGACAGTGTTGCCAGCACCGCGCGCCCATTTTATACGAAAACTAAACATTTGGTAGCAGAGCGTGGTTATCGAACCGACTGACAATCAAAGCGCCGGAACCAAATACACTTGGTTCTCTTCCCCACCGAACAGGGAAAACCACACGAGAACACCGAAAGCACACTAAATTACACCATTTATAATTACAATTCGCATCAACCAAGCGAGCGACGGCAGAGGACGTGAACAAGGACAGTGTTGCCAGCACCGCGCGCCCATTTTATACGAAAACTAAACATCTAATCTAAAAATAAAAATTACCTACCTATCACATAATCATAATAAGTACAAAAACAATTTAATGGTTATGTTGTCTTAGTTACAACTTATGAAAAGGGGTGTTGCCGCGCGAGGGTAGGATGGGCCGGCTGGCGGTTTTCAGGGTGCGCCGCGCCGGCCGACCTAAATACTCGAATATGAACTGCCATGTATGCCATTTTGAATTAAAAAACGACTAGCTCAAAGCCGCACCTTTACAAAAGTTTTTCATTAAGCCTGCCTGTGAACAAAGTTCGAGCTTTTGAGCTTTCAGGAAAATATAAATAGCGCTGATTTGTAATCAGACAGTTCCAGATAGAAATCGAATAAGCGGAAACCGGAAACGTGAACATCCTTTTACAGGGTTAATTTATTATTTTCACGTGTGGCTCAGTTACTGATTTTCAGATAGTTTACTACGCGACGTTCTAATTTGAGCTTTACAGCGTCGATGATGTCAACGATGACGTCATTTCCATGCTTCCAAGCCGTAAACCGGTTCCAACACCCGCCGACCTCCAATTATGCTAATACAGGCTGTTCCACTCCACTCCTCAAGCTGTATACAGGCGCAGTAAAGTCCAAATTACCCGCAATGGTCAGATGGTCATCCACCTCGTTAGATATCGCAGTTGGAAATATTTTATTCTCTATTTTTCGCCAAACAATAGGCACTTTGGACCTATCTCTACTAAATTATGACACCAATGTTCGCAACAAAACTCGGGTCTCGGAATGTTTGTAGACATGTAGGATAGATAGGAACCTATATATTTATTATACTTACTTCGATGTGGCTAATAGTTGTATAGGTATTCAGAAAAGGAAGTTGTTGATTAATGGTACTTAGATATAGTACCTACCTAGGTACTGCTGATAGTAGGTAGGCACACTTCTTTTAAAATTTCCAAACGTCCACTTAAACCTAAAACATTACAAAACTCAAGACATGATTTATAAAAACCATTAAGAACCTCCCAAGAGAATGGTGGGAAGAGAATTCTATAACACATGTGGAAAGTAGGTATTACTTATAGCTGTAGAAGATATAATCTACCCAATTCTGAAGTCACGTACTGTAACCAAGGTTTGAAAACAACATAAAAATGGTGATAGAGCTTGCTTACTCATCACATCAATGTTTCATCAGCTCTCATTGTGAATAATTTAGAGACCTACCTAACTTGGTGTTTACGCTATTTATAAAGTTAACCAGCTGGTATTTTTTTATATGTATTATGTAGGTACGTTGATGAGCTGTTTTCTTAGAAAAAGTGCTGGCTTTGCATTCTTCCTATCGGTTTAGGTACATGTATGTGTAAGAGAAGTTCATTGGTTTCCTGGTCATGTTATGCTAGTGAACCAACAAGATGTAGAGTTAGTCACATTGATAAAATCTAATAATAACTTAAACATTCCTGGCATGACAAGACAAAGTCTTCGAGAAGGGCGCTAATACCTACTACAAAAGTTATATGCGGATACTGCGTGCGTAAACATCAAGTTATAAGCAGAATTCATTTCGTAGAGTGGAGTAGGTGAAGAGAAACAAAACAATGCCGGCGGCCCAGTTGTTCGCAGCGTGACGGTGAGTGGTCTTATCGGCGCAAGACGCACCCACCTCCACTGTACACTACTCCACTCTCCCCCTGCGTCGTCGTGCGTCGCGACCGGACACAACCAAGTCAACGACCTGCCAATATATTCCGAAAACCATCACAGGACCTGCCACAGCAGCGAACGAAACGTGAAACTGGAATCGCCAAATTCTCCGACCCGCGGGTTTTAATGTCGCCGCTGTTGCAACACATACGTTGGGCAATTTGTTTTATTTGTTGTCCAGTGAGCCAAGTGGATAAATATGCATTCATATCTACATTGTATGAAGTAAGCGTGTAAGTGGGTCTCTACCTACCTACTTAGTTTTAGCATAAAGAGTTGAGTAGGGCCACAGGAAGATAAATGACTTATGTTTATTTATGTAGGTAGAGTCACCTGCTGTACTGCATTCCCTTGCATTGTTGCAGTGTTTTGCTTTATGGAAAGAATGACTTTTGAAACACCTTTTCCCATAATGCCTGACTCTTCCCCTCTGAAAAAGAAATGTTTACTTACTCAAGCGCTCAGGCTAACGATTCTATACACTACACCAACACTACACAACATGCCATTCATAGGGGTACGCTGTTTTGTATGTATCGTCATGATGTGTGTGTAGATAGGTGTTGTTACCTCACCAAGGTATATGACAAGCCTTTCACGCTCGAAAAGTAGAACAATGAAAAGGAAATAGTGACATATTCGACATATTAATATGAAATGAGAATTTCAATGAGCCTCTATCGAGACAGTTCAAGAATAGCATGAGGTTATCTGGCAGCGACTCGGTCATGTTTAATTCTTATTTAGCATGAAAGTGAGAAATAAACATGTTCCTATTTGGCAGGTCAGTACATTTGAACACCCACGTGGGTACCTACATCCACTAAATAAAATGATTAAACATACTTTCCTATCAACTAAGAAGTACCATAAAAATTATTAGGTAGGTACTTATTTATTGTATGAGTGTGGTTTGCACCATGTCATGTAGCACCATCTGGACACAAGGTTAGATCAAGTTAACATTTATTCATTGGTACTTCCATTAAATGACGATTTACTGCTGTTATTACAATGTATCATATTGTATCTCGCGTCCTAAACAGAGAGTTTTTATTAGTGCTTGGAATCAATTTAGTGCGCGTGACTCGAAAATGAATTCGTATGTCGAATTTCGAACAGTAACGAACGGTTGATGTGAACGTAGTATTCCAACAACGTCCGGCGGCGTTCCCGCTTATAATTAAAATACTGACACGCAGAGCAAAGTTGCTTTGTATCGTGAACTTTTTTCGTAAAAAGAAAAAATATCGCTTCTTTGAAAATACCCTAACTAAAACAAGTAATGTAGAGTCAACGGATGCAAGTGAAACTGGCTCTCAACCATTTACGACCCAAACCATGATTGCAATTCTAAATAAAGCGTTTTACATCATCCTTAATAGAATAAATGGCTAAGAATCACGTCTCTCGGTGGCGCTCGTGCTCGCAGACCAACGATAGCCTTCACCGATTATAGCGGTGACGACATCGTTCACAGCACTCCCGTGACCCCACTACTCCTGTTGTCGCGCTATTGTCAGCCAGATCGCATCGTATGTGCTTTGCTTACGATATCATCAGGTTTTCCTTATCTCCTTCCAATAGTGTCGGATCACTGAGTCTACGGTCGACCCTGGTGTCAGTTTTTAAATTAAACTGCATACGTACTACATAAAGTAGGCCCCTGGCGTGTACGCATGACAGCCGCTATACTATCCGGGGATCAGACAGACAGCAAACGGCACAACCGATGGCTTATCGTACCCTACGAAGCACGGAACCATCTTTCTTAGGCACAATCAGTTAGTTCAGTTTGTAATGTTGTCAACTAAACGAGACAATTTTACAAAGATATGAATTAATAACATTCCAAACAACGTCCCCCGAAAATCGAACCGGTCCTCCAGCCAGATCCTGAGACCAAGGTTCAGACAGTCAAACCGCTAGACTACGGAGGCAGTTTTCCTTGTAAAACCCGTTTTATTTGTGCTAAGGCCCTCTTTCGCCGTCTTCGCCCTGTTAATTCTGAACCTAGCCGTTCTGCGAATTACTCGGTTTCTAAATGAAAAATGCAGTTTGCGTGACTACCACTATGTGACTAGCCATTCATATCCATTTGCGACGACAGCCGACCTAGTGATCAATGGAGGTGTTCCAGTTTCCATATGTATCGTTTTCTTTATCGATTCGCGTTAAAATTGTAGTAGGTACTTATCATGACCTAACTGAGCTGTAGGTATCTACACCTACTTACTTACTTGCATTGCAGCATAATACCATTCCATTTATAAATGTGCAATGAATAAAATAAATGTAATACTGCTCAATAAAGATGAGTCGTCGATACGTCTTTGACAGAACAAAAAAGCTGGTGACTGCGAGCCAGCCGTTGGAGCCAGCCTTGAATCAATAATAGCATTACAAAAAATCGGAGCAATAAGAGAATCAATAAAAAATTATACAACTGGCCATGCTCTACGTTTTATAAAGATTGTAATTCTCGTAGAATAGTACCACAAGCACAAGTTTTTGCTTGCGAGTAGTTATCCACCTGACTTTATTACACAATGTAAGTAATCGTACTCATTACATTACAAGTGTATAACGATCTACAGATCACTGGTAGTTCATCAAAAGTGAAATAAAAACATCGATTGCCAAAGCTTGGGTTGTTCCGGTGGCTGACCACGGTGCGTGATGTCATGATCATGACTGGTGGTGATAACTTTTGTTACTGGCACGTGTCGTGTAGGTACGCAAGTCTCTTTTATAGTTTTGTAGTAGTATAGGTTGTAGTAGTAGATTATAAATAATATCGCAACTAGATCGAATTATAAGTAAAAAAAAAGTTGGCATAGGTGATGATGATGAATGACAATTCATCGGAACGGTCCACAGCAGCGAACTGATTGGTATGATATTATGATGTTTGATTTTGTATTTCTTCGTTTTCATGATTACACTTACCTAGATCTTTTCCTGTCCTTTCTCCAAAGATCAGTGATTTTGATCCACACTATATGAACCGGTGATAAATAAGGTTAATTTCAGATTTGTTTTCCTAAAGAACATCAAAATATTTGTATAACCCATAGAAGGTGGTAGACTCTTAGAAACGGTCTGCGTGCCCCTGCCCCAGTCCCACCCTAATAACCTTTTGGCACGCGACCGACTACTATTATTTATTATTGCTATCGTAAAGGAATTTTACAGGTGGCACATTGAACTACCGTACCGATCATAACTTCCATGTCTTGGTGACTTATTCATAAGTAGATACTTATGTAGGTAAGTACCTACTTAGGAACCTAGGTATGACGATAAAAACGCGAACGAGTTTTTGCAGAAACAGAATCTGTGCATCCCCAAGCTCGCGTCGCGCAACCTCGAACTCAAAAGCTCTTCATTGAAAAAAGATACAAAAGCAAACGAGTTAGTAAAATTATGTATGAGAGTCTCAAATTCCAATCAGATTGGTGTGCGCGCCACAGTCTGCGGCACACGCAGCTGTCGTGTGAAAGTTGGGACGATCATGTTTATGTTTACGCCGGGCGTAACCCAGATACAGTCGGCGATACCCTTTAATAAAACAACGCGCACGCACGAATTAACAACCAGAGTCTGTGTGATGTGATGTGAAATAATCACCAGAAATACTATTAACCTCCTCTCCCAGTCCAGTCTTTCCCTATCGTAAAATTATGCCGTTGTGGATTGGCTCGCTCCGCCTAGCGAGAAATATGAAAATATTAAATAATATATTTTTTTTTACAAAGACAGGGGAAAGAATAGATTATAATCTTGAAAAGTTAACTATGTTCTCTAGAATCTATAACCAAACACAAAATTTGAATGTACAGGTGCCTCCTATTGAATAAAAAAAATATCATATTTGTGGCTCTACATTTTGAGGACTCGACACTGTTATGCTTACACACACTGTTACACTGTCTTACATGTTTTATCAAACCGAACTTATTTTATATTTATGTAATGAATGAGTAACAAGGCAGAGAATAGGTGCACAATATCAATGAGTAGGCACCTATCTATATGCGACAACAATGTTAAAAGGTTACTAGCTCAAGCTATTTCCGATTTACGACCGTTCCTTCCATTAAGTATGAGGGAAACATATTGTGTGTATGTCAGAGTTGTTTGAGGTCTTAATTTAGCACGGTATGTTTATCTTCTACGCTTCGACTGTCCAAACGTCTCAAATAAATTCACGTCACCGCTATAAACGGTCGACTTCGAAGGAAATTGGGAAGTTAGCAAATATTAGGATAGGAACATTACGCAATGGCTGTCACAAGGCTGTCACATTTTAGGTAGAGGAAAATGACATAGGGTGTGGAAAAAAGCTCGCTAAACTTTATTATCTAGTAGTTTAAAGTCACTTATTTTTGGGCTCTATTAATAAAAGTACACATGTACCTATATTTGCACGTTTGTTCATTATCTTTAAAGCCAATCAAGCTAAGAGTTAAACGTACGTTTAATATCCTATACTCAAACTCAAACTCAAACTCAAAGCATTTATTTCTTAGTAGGAATTACAAAATTCACTTTAAGAAAGTCACATTCTAAATCAAACTTAAAAAAGGGAAAATTTGTAGTGCAAAATTTTCTCTTTTTTATAAAAATTTGTGTTCCTACTCTAAACGCGGTTCGGGCGGGATAAAAAAATAAAAATAAAGGCACTGCCTCGGGGCTGGCCAGGCTAACCACACAGCATGTGTCTTTATGCTTCAATGAATGACAAGTAGTACTCTTATCGTAATAAGGTAGGTACGGCAACGACTAGAGGACACGAATGAAATTATACAAAATGAATAGGTAGAGTCCTTAAGTAGATAGTAACATGCATGTAAAGTTATGGCTTCTGTGGATAAGTACCTGCTATGAAATTGAATAGTAACTCCAAACTAGTTAATCCAATTGTAACCCGACACCGCGTTTTAATTTGTAAGATAAACCTATTGGGCCTGTTAGCGGTTACCTACCTACACCAAGTTCATAAACAAATGTTAGTTATAAAGCTGATGGAGCTCGCCCACCGTTTTGAGCAATAAGTGATTACAATAGATCGTCTAGTTATGTGGTTCCTATTTTAGTGCCACATCTACCTACTGCAGCCGGCTGTCGCACGTGGGCGTGTAAATAAGAGTCCCTGGCCCCAATTCACGAATACTAATGAATTGAATCACGTTTATTTTCACTTTTTGTCTAAATAAGTGTTCTTTTTTGTTACAGATCCATAATGTTACGGTGTCGGAAGTGATTGAGTAATCAAAGCAACGAAGATGAGGCAGCTAGTCAACAAGAATCTCATAACGCTAAAATGCGTTCTCTTCTGTTTTCTCTCAGGTAAATTTACGTCGACACGACACAGCATCTGTATCCAATCTAGAGAGTAGAGATGTATTAGTTAAGTGTGTTGACGGGTGGCTGCCCGCGGTATGCAACTATAGGTAGTTCCCACTGACAAACTAAGTATAAACTTTCACTTGCATCTTTGGAAAGTGACTCTACAATTCCGCGTGTTCGAATAGGACATCTATCATCCATTATAACTGCACAATCTCAACTGTACTCCACAGCAGAGTTCTTAATGATAATTAGGAACACAGCCATGGGAAACGACATTCCCACTCCGATGAGCTATTACTTTAATTGCACTGAGTCTCCACCTTTCAAAGTAAATCACTGGAATCGTGTTTTATTCATCTGCCGTGCTGTGGCGGTAAAAAGTTGCCTTGTCGAGTCCACTGCTGTCAGTAGTCAACCTCTTACCGTGAGTTGCAAGAATGCAAGCTACCATGTAAGGGCTGGGTTCTACTGAATGATTTAGGAACCGTTCACCTCAAGATTGGACATGGGCACAGACTCGCGCCGAGCCGAGCCTTTGACGCTTTTATTTGACCCATTTGCCCCGGCTTATGGACAGACAAACGCCTCCATTCAGCCGCTGAGATGATTGCGCAGTGCAATTTAGTATAACGGCTAACTTGATAAAGAGTTATTGTTAAATGTTATAAATTGGACATAACGTTAAATTACCGGTATCTATGCGGCCAATTCCTATTTTAGCTTTAGATAAATTGCCTTGTTCGTTGAACTATGATTGGTATTCCTCCAAATAACTTAGGCGAGGCATTGTAACGGGATAAAATACGGTTACGGGCGCACTTTTTTCTATACATAATCGTTGCACCTACATTACAGGTTCATAGTGCGAGCGATAAAAATCCATTCACCGGCATTATAACGGTACCACAATAGGAGTATGTTGATAAGTAGAGTTGCCAATTGCAATTATTTTTATGTTTGTTGGCAGGTATCGGCTGCATATTCCCCTTCTTGCCACTGCACATGCTGTCAGTGGGTCTGGATAGAGGGGAAGCACGTCTCATATCAGCAGTAGCACCATGCATCGCCCTTCTGGGTCCAGCTTTACTTGGACCACTTATCGATAAGTAAGTTTGTTTGGCCGATCTTTTTTGATTACCTGAGTAACCTTAACAGCCACAACAGTCTACTACACATGGTAGGGAATGCTGCTGCCCAATCCCTTAGTAATTTTTACAGCACCTTTACGACACCCACGAGTAAAATTCGGTAGATGCTATCCTAAGCCGTCAGCATATCAATAGTCTGAGCCTGACCTACTTCGTTCGATCGTCATGGTCTAGAATTTAATAGTGCTTACAGAAAATAGGTAATGAGCAATTTATCGACCCATAGATGGCAGTCGTCGTGACTATACTGTTCGGTCAGGATATTGTTTGATATTGGTTTCAAGCTGTCCAGTGCGTGGAATCCAGTATTAAACGTATACAACCGCAAAAAACACTCGACTTCAAACTCGCGAAGTGATACTGTTAGTGTGGTGTGTCGTGATCGTGACAAAATAGTGAGTGACAATAGTAGTGATTCGAGTAACCGTGTAGAACGCAGTCGACGCATCCGAAAGAGGGTAGATAGATATGTTTGCCCTTAGAAAGATGACATCACTCGTTATTAATTATTTGTTTCGTAAAATAGTAGACCGAAGCTTGCAGCAATAAAACTAGCTCTGCCAGCTTTTCAATCTTGGGCAACTTGTGAAAGGTATAAAAGTTGATAAAGGGTTTTTGATTTTCAGGTTATCTGTGGGTCGAGGGTCAACAGGAGGAAGCAATAGTCCCAGTGACTCCGGACGGTTGCTTCGCATCGTCACTGCAGTGTGCCTCATATTGAGTGCCTTATTTTATACTCTCCTTCTAGCTGTGCCTTATACGGAGCGACATGAGGTAGGTCAACCATATATCCATAATAATAGCTACCAATCTTTCCGCTGGAACAGAATCGGTGTGTCTACCTACTGCTTATCGTCAGGATGGGCATACTTCTCTTTTCAAACACACGCACGAATGCGCTAAGATTTCTGAGACCGCAGCGTTCTTACACGTAGCATAAACCTTGACTATAAACATAATATAGGTGATAGGTATATACATTCATCATAAAGTTTTCTAGGCACGAATTTAGAACTAATTTTCTAAATGGAACAACGCTCGCGCATGAAGCATGCAGCTATTTTTATACTTCAGCGAAGTGACTCTATTAATGCCACTTCTATGCTCTCGACAATTGCAATTTGCATAACGGTTTATTGCGTGCGGGTCAACTTATTTGCAGATTTTTTTTAAGGATGTATGTTAATGTATGATCAAACATAGAAAATATGACGATTGGAGTGGCCGATGCCATGGTATAATAAGATACTCCGCCTGGTATTCCGTTCCGAGACTCGTGGACCACGTGACCAACACATGTCTACGTCATCATGCTTGTGGGTTACCAGAACTACCCACTCTTATGATGTTTTTTGTAAATCATTTATGATACTCTTAACTAATAAATACAATTGAAGTGTTGTTGTAAAGTTCAAGTTAATACACACGTAAATCTAAATTATGAAATTATTAAGAAATATTTTAGGTCACTTTTCTGAGATTGAATTTACCCCATAACGTATTTTATTGAAATAAAATGGCAATACTAAGTGACGTTGTCTTGTGTTTCTCTGGGAAGGAAAGACCATGTTTTATTAGACTATGGCCGATGCATGTTTGTCAAACAGGCAATTTTGCGTCAGACAAGTTGTTCAACCAAACCATAAGCAAAGAATACTCAATAACTATCTACATACTGGTTGGATTACTTAATGTTTAATAGGTACTTACGCACATTGTCGTTTAGAAGCTAAACATATGCCTCCTCCATATTGGGGAGTTATAATGGCCCAATAGATCCCGATTAGGCTTTGCGATTGCGAGTGGGTTGCGGTGCGATTGCAAACACAGTTCAAGCACATATTAGCGCAGGAAATACCTCTA
Organism: Phthorimaea operculella; assembly: GCA_024500475.1. Lineage (NCBI taxonomy): Eukaryota > Metazoa > Arthropoda > Insecta > Lepidoptera > Gelechiidae > Phthorimaea > Phthorimaea operculella. The sequence continues at coordinate 150,067 of JANFCV010000151.1, read as the reverse complement.
CTCATTCCTGAATTTGAAGACAAATGAATGGTGGAATTGCAAAGAATATCGGTTGCTCTTCCGACAAGAGCAACCCTCCAAAACAAAGACGAACTTGTTTAGTTTTTTGTTAATCTTTCAATTTGTTATAGGCTCGAAGACCTGACGTCCTGTTCATGTGCGACGGGGAAGGCGCTTATGTCATGCAGAAGTTGTGCACCGAGGATAAGCGATGCAACCGGTGGGCGGGATCCAAGGTATGCTTAGTATTTTCTCTCTTCGTGTGGGACACCAAGTCGTCCAACAATCCTATGAACCCTGGTGTCAAGTTGGTGGAGTTTTTCAACCGCCTACTGCAAGTAGCCGGCCTCTGACATGGTTGTGTAACGACCGCCATCATGGACAGCAACCGGGACAGACGGCTAAACGTGCCCATCCGAGGCACGGAACAATCTTGCTTTTCGGACAATCAGGTGGTTTAGCCTGCAATGTCCTAACCAGACTGGGAACAAATTCACAAAGTGATAAATATCAACTTTGTGGGCGACCCCACCGGGAATTGAACCCGGAACCTTCTGCGCAGGCAGTCGTACTAACCACTGCGCCACATCGGCGGTCATAGGTGTGTGTTTAGTATTCAACCGTCGCCATTCACCTGTCAGTCTAACTCGTTATCGTCTAACTTGTCGCTTGAATTAAATCCCGCGATGCTATGTTCCGATTGCTTCAAGTAGCTACTATAACCTTTCTACTTAGTACCGTATGTTGCCTTGCTATATGCAGTACCTAGGTAGGTACTTCATAGAGTAACGCGGTTTTTTCGTCCCGTTTAGTATGGCAGCCGAGTTACTCTTAGACCTACCTACTTATTTTCCGAAAAGCTTATTTAAAAGATATGATTGATCGACGTGTAGTGGTCGGTTGACAACGGAATAGGTACCTACTGACTAAAAGATAATATTATTGCTAATATGTGAGTAAAGCGGCGATGATGACTTGATGACTGATGTGATGAGATGACTAATGATAGGTAGGTATATGTCTTCCAACAGTCCATCACTCAGCATCCATCCTTACATTTCATGTGCTAGGTTTAAGCTCATACTTTTTTTTGTGCTCAATCCATCCTTACTTTGTTTATAAGCTCTTTTTGTGCTCATCAAGACATTATTACTGCAAATCACGTGATACCTTCAGCATTCTCTTTTGTTTTTATCCAGGACTGGCGATAATGAGACAAAACATGCTTAGCTTAGGTTTACCTAAAAAAATGTTGCTTAAAAACCTGTTTCTTTTCCCAGTCGGGAGTGCTAGCTGTGGGCAACTGCGAGTATGGCTGCGCTGACGACAACATGACCTGGCTCCAGACGGCCTTCCCTTCCACCACCTCGACTACCACCCTGAGTCCAATGTGGGCTGGTGTTGCTAACGCTACGGTATGTATTCACCTAAAACCCTTGGTTCAGTCGGTGCTCGGAACTCGACTGTCGATGATCTTCTGAGGATGCTCCGTGGAGAAGCGAAACACGTGGTGACGTTAGTGACGTGTATCGCTTGTACATTTGCGGTCGTACGTGTGGTTTATTCCGCAGCATAACTTTCCATCATAAGTGCGGAAGAAGCTAAACATGTTTCTATCACTTTCATCAAGATGAACTTCCGCAAAGTAACACCTGATACTATTAGTTACCCTCGGTTCTGTTTAGAGTTATGAGAGGATTTGTTGGTCCTGTTTTTGTAATTCATCTCTAAGTGCGATTTCAAACGAACTTCTTAGGCGCAGTACCAACCACACCAACATAACATATTACGCCCAACTCGCTCTCAAAGCACAGTGAAATGTCGAAAACCAGTGCTCCGAATTGAAGTTACTTCGTATTTTTCTACAGTCCACACTGGCTCCAGAAACGGACGATGACGATGGCGAAGACTACGCTGTGAACCCACCACACCTCTGCTACGACGGCGTATGTCAAGTATACATGTCACATGCGGGCCGGATGCGCATTCCGCTGTCGCTATTGGCTCCAGAAGAACCTGATGGTGACAATGCGACAGACAGTGACCAGGCTTGGTGCACTTACAGGACAGGTAGGGATTGTGTCTAAAAGGAACTTAAATCTGTAAATCAGCCATGCGAAGATTGAAGAGATAATCTATTCTGATATTGTGCTCTTCTGATCCTACCGAATGCGCCAGATAAATGAGAACGAGTGCTTTCGAAAGTTGAAAGAAACAAACTCAGTTTCTTTATTTTTGCGTAAAATTTTTGGGTTACTGGTCTTGATTAACCTCGATTTTGGGATGCAATGGACAGGCGACCTGCTTTATGGTCCGACGATATCGTCAAGGTTAAAGAACCTCACTGTACAAGTATGGTACAGGATCGTCAGAATTGGCGCTGTCGAAAAGCGGTCTATACCCTGCAGTGCTCTATATCTGCCAGTTCACTTGCACCACAGTTAACAAGAAAATATTCTTCAGGTCTGCCTTCCCACTGCGAGGTGCCACGCGAGAAACTGTCCGAAAGCGAACTGACGAAGGACTGCACGCCAGCGGTGCGCTGCGAAGTCCTCGACCCTTACGACGAACCAAATACTGTACTCGCCGACGGCGAATGCAGGCTCGTCATCGGCGACCCGGGTTACACCTTTTGGACTTACTTTGTCATCAGGTAAGCGCCTCGTCATAAGACATTAGTCTGAGTCTGAGCATTTATATTCAAAATTCATAATATATCTGTTCACACAAAACTACATCTTCTTTATCCCAAAACCAATGAATAAGATTGAGCCTGTATTTTGGAAGAAGGGAAATTTCACAAGAAATGTTTTGTCTTGAAGCTTTGTTTTCTAATGTTAGCTTCGACCAGTGAACTTCTACTACACCGTCATTCAACGTGTCTTTGAAATTGGTGAAGGACGTGGCGAAAACAAGCCAGACCAAATGATTCTAAATCTTATAATTCCAGGGTTTTAGCGGATATCTGGCCGACAGCCGCCTTAGCTCTCCTAGGAGCCGCTTGCGTCATCGCTACCAGAGAGACGTCTTTAGGCCGAGGGGATGTCGGCAGGCAACTGGCGTTCGGAACCATCGGGCTGGCTATCTTCCCGCCTTTAGCTGGACTCGCTTCCCAGAACATGCCAGACGACCCTTACCTCGTTCCCTTCGTCATGCATGCCGTGTTCATGGTCATTGGAGCGCTCATCTTATTGGTTGACAAGTGAGTAGCCTTTGGCTTTTATAACTTATGGAGAAATTTTTGTTTTTTATTGAAATCTTGAAAATGTTTCCTTTGAGCAGCCTTTACAATGTAATGCAAAAATAGTTTCCAGATCCAAAGTGCATAAGATTTTTGGGAATCCCTTTTCTTCGAGACTTTTTTGGAAAGCCAAGCAAGATCCAGATCTTTGATACTTCTTGCATTTTTCTCCCAGGAACATGCCCCTGTCTACCCCGGAGTGGTGGTGGCACACTGCGACGGGCGTGTTGACGATGCCTATGAACGCTATCCGTCGCTATGGAGCGGAGACGGCCGCCATCTTCTTCGTGGTGACGTTGCTTGGAGTGTTGTGGAGCGGCATCGACGCGTATCTGCCTTGGTAAGCCTTTCTTTCTTCGTGTGGGACACCGAGTCGTTCAACGGCCGGATAAACCCTGGTGTCAGAGTTTTTCAACCGCCTACTGCAAGTAGCAGGCCTCTGACATGGTTGTGTAACGACCGTCATCATAGATAGCAACCGGGACCGACGGCTTAACGTGCCCATCCGAAGCACGGTACCATCTTGCTTTTCGGGCAATCAGGTGGTTCAGCCTGCAATTTCATAACCAGACTGGGCACAAATTCACAAAGTAAGTAATAAATATCAACTTTGTAAGTGACCCCGCCGCGAATTAAATGTAAACGAAGAAAGGTCCATCGATTCAAAACCTGTAGCTAGTTTTGGAATCATTTGTCTGAATTCTATGAGAGCTTTTTGCAATATTTTATCATCGAAAATAATCGCTTACGCACGAAATGAATAAAATACAATAAATCTGTTCGATCTGAGAATCCGAGTATTTATCACCTGGACTGGTTTGTTAGGCACTGCAGTCGCATTGATGAACAGCAATATCACATCACATTTTATAACTTTGTCACCGACAAGACGACATTGACCCTGGCCCTTGGCGACCTAGTAATTAAGGGCATCGATGTTGTAGTATCCATAGTGCCCAAGGTCGGACGTGTTTTCAATTATATGATTGTTGATCAATCAGCGATTAAAATCACAATTATACTAAACTGGATTTAGTAGTTTCTTTCTTAATTTCAGCCAACTTTAGAAGGCGCCTTGAAGTTCCATTTCGATCCTTTTCAGTAGATGAGGACCAAGAGCACTAGATTCCCCACATAGAAATCACATCAGTTGGCCTTGGGCGGGAGAACGACCACCAAAATTTTCTTTCTAATTCTTTCTTTTCTAATCGAATGTTCTTTCACAGGACGGTATCCGACGTTACTTCCGACCCGAACATGACGTTTGTGGAGTTGGGTCTCACGATGACCGCGGGGGCCATCCCAGCTATTCCCGTTCTGTTCTGGGCGGAAGCTGTTGTGGACTATATCGGACATTCCAACGTGTTCATCATAGCATTCACCTTCTACTGCTTACGTTACACTGGTGAGTGGGGCATTGGGTCTAATGATGACGTTTGTGGAGTTGGGTCTCACGATGACCGCGGGCACCATCCCGGCGATACCAGTGCTGTTCTGGGCGGAAGCTGTTGTGGACTACATAGGACATTCCAACGTCTTCATCATCGCCTTCACCTTCTACTGCCTGCGTTACACTGGTGAGTGGGGCATTGGGTCTGATGACGTTTGTGGAGTTGGGTCTCACGATGACCGCGGGCGCCATCCCGGCGATACCCGTGCTGTTCTGGGCGGAGGCAGTTGTGGACTACATAGGACATTCCAACGTCTTCATCATCGCCTTCACCTTCTACTGCCTGCGTTACACTGGTGAGTGGGGCATTGGGTCTGATGATGTTTGTGATGTTGGGTCTTACGATGACCGCGGGCGCGATCCCAGCGATACCCGTGCTGTTCTGGGCTGAGGCTGTGGTCGACTACATCGGACATTCCAACGTCTTCATCATCGCTTTCACCTTCTACTGCCTGCGCTACACTGGTGAGTAGTTTCTGCGTTACATTGGGTCTCCTATTGACCCGTTCTGTTCTGAGTGGAAGTAGTTGTGGATTACATAGGTCATTCCATCGTCTTCATCATCGTCTTCACTTTCTACTGCCTGCGTTACACTGGTGAGTGGGGCATTGGATATCCCAATGACATTTGTGGAGTTGGGTCTCACGATGACCGCGGGCGCGATCCCAGCGATACCCGTTCTGTTCTGGGCAGAAGCAGTAGTGGACTACATCGGACATTCCAACGTCTTCATCATCGCCTTCACCTTCTACTGCCTGCGTTACACTGGTGAGTAGTTTCTGCGTTACATTGGGTCTCCTATTGACCCGTTCTGTTCTGGGCTGAAGCAGTTGTGGACTACATAGGTCATTCCAACGTGTTCATCATCGCGTTCACCTTCTACTGCCTGCGTTATACCGGTTTGCATTTTATCCTATTTATCTTGTCTCTTTATCCCAGATTCCTGAAAGGATCAGATTATTTTTGCATCGGATAATTTGGGTCTCCTTTTGTTGCTTTGAAAGGCACTATTTTTTTGTGCTAGATAACCATCTTGGAGAGTAGATTGTATCAGTTTCTTGAAGAGTAAGTAAAGTAGTCTTCCTTGTTTCTTTATTCTGATTGTTATACATTTCAGGTCTTGCCTTCACCACCGACTACACCTGGGTAGTTGTCTGCGAGCTGCTGGAAGTGTTCACACTTAGCTTGGTGTGGGTGACGGCCATCTTGTATTTCCGCCATCTTGTTCCGAGGAAATACACAGCCACTGGACAAGCACTGCCCGTCATTGCTCACTTCTGTATTGGTAAGCTGTAGACTGATGATAAAACTTCACCCTTAGCAAAAAATACTAAGTAAAGCTTAGGCAAGTCAATGTCATAAAGCTGCCGGCACATATAAGTATAAGGTTTGATTCATGCGTTTCTTGGTTCCGCTGGCATCTTTTGCAGCTTCTTTTTCTCATTTAACCTTCTTATTCTCATATCATAAAGAAGAAGTAAATAAAAGGGAAATAAAGCAGAAAGAGAATCAGTGGCTGAAGAAAATCAGTTTAGGTAGGCAGTGATTTTTAATTCTTCGACAACTTCCTTTTTGTAACTTACTGGAATGCTCAGCTCAATCATTTATGGTCTAAAATAAGTCTTTCTCCGACAGGTCGCTGCATCGGCGCTATAATCAGCGGCATGGTCTCCGTGGCGGACGAGCCCGCTCTGTGGGCGTCGCGCGACGTGTACCGCGGTCTAGGCGTGGCAGCGCTACTGTCCGCTGCGGTGTACCTTGGATTGTATCACCTTATACTGGCGCCAAGATGCGCCGCGCCCGCGCAACCGCCGCCGCAGAACTTGATACAAGGTAGGCTACGACTTGCTACGGACTAGGCTACGACTTGCTACAGACTAGGCTACGGGGCAGTCTACGACTTGCTACAGACAGGCTACGATGCACAGCTTGCTACGAGGTAGACTACGACTTGCTACAGACTAGGCTACGACGCACAACTTGCTACGAGTAGGCTACGCCGCGCTACAAGGTAGGTTTAGTGGTATAGTATCTGTAGCTGTCTATCCCGCTCTGTGGGCGTCGCGCGACGTGTACCGAGGTCTGGGCGTAGCTTCGCTACTGTCCGCTGCGGTGTACCTTGGATTGTATCATCTTATATTGGCGCCGAGGTGCGCCGCGCCCGCGCAGCCGCCGCCGCAGAACTTGATACAAGGTAGGCTACGACTTGCTACGGACTAGGCTACGACGCATAACTTGCTACAGGATAGAATGCTCTACACAAACTGCTACGAGGTGGGCTACGATCTACGATCTTGGACAAATCAACCTCGCTACGATACATGATTTGCTACAGGATAGACTACGCTACACAAATTACTACGAGGTAGGCTCCTCCGGGTTACTTGCTACAAGATAGGCTACGCCGAACTACTTGCAACAATGTTGGCTACGTCAAAGCACTTGCTAGAAAATACAATCCTGCTACATAATACTACAGGTGTGTTTAGCGGTATAGTATCTGTAGCGGTCTATCCCGCTCTCTGGCCGTTGCGCGACGTGTACCGCGGTCTGGGCGTGGCTGCGCTACTGTCCGCTGCGGTGTATCTTGGATTGTATCATCTTATATTGGCGCCGAGGTGCGCCGCGCCCGCGCAGCCGCCGCCGCAGAACTTGATACAAGGTAGGCTACGATACATAATGTGCTACAGGATAGACTACGCTACACAAATTGCTACGAGGTAGGCTACGCCACGCAATGTTTGCTACAACTCTCCGTGCTTCAAGGTATGTTTAGTGGTATAGTATCTGTAGCTGCCACAGAACTTGACACAAGGTAGGCTACGACTGCTAAAGACTAGGCTACGACACACAACTTGCTACAAGATTGGCTACGCTACATAACTTTCTATGAGGCTGTGTACTGTGCACAATTTCAACACGGTAAAATTCATTACACAACATTTATAGTAGCCTACCTTCTGCAGTCAGACATCTACAATACAAGGTAAGCTACGCCACACAACTTATACAAGGTTAGCTAGCTACGCTGTAGTTCTACGAGGCAGGCTACGCAGTTTAAACTTCCAGGGTATTTAAGCTACGCCGAACTATTTGCTACAAGTTGGGCTTCTTTCGTGTGCTACTTTCTGCTCGCAATGTTTCGAACTTAGTAGCAGATGCTTACTATTTCAGTAACGTCGACGACTCATGTGTGCGTAGTACTTACCTACTTCTTGCTAACTAGTGTCCGCCTGAGTGGCTGCCTTAGATGTATGTATGTATGATCGCTGGTTATTAAAATTTATTGTTTCACTGGTGATGTCTGGTGGAAATCTATCTTCTTGTGGCTAATCCAAATGAGACTAAAAAAATACTTGCCATTTTAATCCTCTTGTGACTTAGCTTGCTAATAACTTGTGGGTTGGTTTCGTTTCTCCTTCTTGTATTGTTGTGCTACTTGTTTTATATTGTTGTTTATTTGTAAAGCTTGCACTGTGGATGGACAGCTTAGTGCCAAAGGTACGTAGCTTGCTTCGAATATGGAGTAATATTCAGTATTAAAATGTTCTTGGTACTGTCTTCGACTCAGAAAAAACATAATTTTTAAAGAGTTCTCTCATTTTCTTCAGGTCCCATCAATAGATCTTAACAATTAAGTATGAGAATGCGCTTGACTTGATAATTTCTTCTTAAAATAAATTTTGAATTTGTGACCAGTATAAGTTTCCAAAAACTTTTCCTCGCCTCAAAAAGGCAGATCAGGTAATCGTGTATCAAACAAAGAGTCGAAATAGGACCCGCCTTGGTATTTTTCATGTTTGTAACTGTTTTCTATTTCCCAGGTGCGACGGCGAACGGCGGCTCCAACGGCACTTACTCCCCACTGCGAGTGTACCACGAGGAACGTTCGAGGAAGGGGCATTTCCGCTACTAAGTCACTCGCTTACCGGGGCGCGTACTGAGACAACTTTTGTCGGCAAATTACTTGTGCGTTCACCCTCTTATTGTTTTCTTGTTTTGAATTGGTCTCGATTCTGACAGGACTCCTTACTGCCTTAGCTATTCTTGTCACTTTCGTATTGAAGTAAAAGAGTGAGACAAGGAATCTGGAGATGTCATTTGCGTGCTAAAGTGATGTTTGAATCTCTGAATCTGGTAAGCGGCAGGACGATACGCTATGCTCTCTAATTTTAAGACGATTTCTACTCTTTTATTTTGCTTATTTCTGGAAGTCACAAAATGGCTAAAGATGTACCCTGTCAGAATGGAGAACCTTAAAATATAAGTGTACCTAAGCATAATACTTTTAACAAAATATGTTGTAAGATTTTATGAGTACATAATTGTGATACTACAAACAAGTGCTTTTCGATAATTTGTTTCTGATTTTAAATCTGTAATTTATTTGACAAACTATTTCGTAAGTTGCGATTTGTACTGCCTTATTGTTTGCATTTGTATAATTTTAACTTTTTAATATTATTAAAATCGATATACGTGTAATGGAAGTTTTCTTTAAATAATAACAAATAATTAAATACACAATTTATTAAAGCAAATTATAGTGGATATAAATGTCACTTTTGTATCTATATTAACAACTTCTTAGGATGGTTTTTCATTTTAAGGGTTGAAATTCAAGCATAATTATATTGACTGGATAAACGTAGTTTCAAAGAAATGTAGATTTAAAATAAAACTAGGACTCACCACTTTAATCTTATTTTACCAACTTATTGAGTAGAGATAAAGTACTTAAAAGATCTCTCGAAAAAGGTCTCAGTATTTTTAAATAATTCCTGTGTCCAAAACCCATACGAACAAAATTTAAAATCTAAGATTTATCACAATCATTATAAATCAGGAATAATTTGCGCTCTCTATCAAAATAAAGGTATGTTATATTTACAGACTTAATATCGATACTAAATTAATAACTGTAGTTTATGTACTTTCAATTAATAATCACTGATAGGATATCTTAGATTCACGACAATAAATAGAGGACTCAACTCTTATGGGCCATCTAAATACCTACTCTTAGGCTAGGCTGGCTTTATAATCTTTATAAAACCACTACCTAAGGCTGGGCGCAAACGTCCGGAATTTTCCGACCGGAATCGTGTACGTGTATGAATACATCGCTCCCATAGATTTTTTTTGAGTCGCTGCGACTCAAAAAAAATCTATGGGAGCGATGTATTCGCTATGACGTCATCCGATTTTGAAACTGGCCGGTTTGACAGCGCCGCCGGTTTGATTCAGCTCCGGGCAACCGTTTTCCATTCCGTCCGGAATGGAAACGGACGTGTGCGGCAGTTAGAACATTTTGTATGAAAATATAGCATTTCGGGCCCCGGATGAGGAAACGGGGTCCGGAATCCGGGATAGCATTCCGGACGTGCGCGGCCGGTCTAATTGCACTAAAAGGTTTGTCAGTTTCGAAGATGTCTGTCAAAAAGAGTAAAAAAACAACTATTTTCGATAAAATGTTAAAGATTATGTTAGTTTGCCCGTTTCTTCCATTTTTGTGTAGAATGTTTTAGACTATTTATAGAATTGAGCCCTTTGTAGTGTGGACCTAACTACTTAGATTACAAATTAATAGAAAACACCCAATGGGTATCGAATATTTTTGATTTGAAATTATTATTATTCGCATTTTCGGAATACCTAGACTTATTTTTGTAAAAATAAGTACGAATGTTATGAAGTTATGTATGAGATTGGAAGAGTCTCTCTTATTTAGGTGTTTTCGATTACTACTTATTTACTATAGTATCTTACAAGTCGATGTATAAAAGGGGTATTTCAAATCTTTCTTTCTTTTGTTTTAGAACCATTACTAAAAACTTTAATGTTTATGACATAACATAATCTAAATTTGCAACATATGAATTCGCAAAAGAAATAAGAGGTAATTTTGTGATTGGCACCATACATATGCTACCAATTCCTACCAGCATTCAAATTCTCCCAGAGAAATATAAAAGAAACAGCTTATAACTGTAAACTCAACAAAGTACATAAATGTTACAACATAATAATAAAGAATTTCTTTTTAACAAAATAAGACAACGGTATTGTGTCATGCAAGCTTAAATGCCCAAATATACTCATCATTTAGTGTACTGATGTCAGTGAAGAAAATAATCTATCTCGGTTTCCATTCTTCTTCACAATCAGTTGCCATATGTAAACAAACATAGATAGCCAACTATCTAGTATTTAACCAAAATATGTTTGTAATAATGTGCTACTAAATTACATTTCACTTATAAATATACTACTTACAACTAACCTTATGGTTCTGGAAAGTCCTCTGGAATATCCATACAGTTCAAACTGGCTGACATACTATCATCCCCAACATTGTCATCTTTCAGCAAAGAATCAATAAATTCTTCAGTCATATCATTGTCTTGAGTTTTATCCTCGCCCATATCTACATCTTGGTTGACTTCTTCATTTGAATTATTATTTTCGACGTTATTTTCAGTAGCTTTATTTTTATCTACTGCATCGCCTTCGACATCTTTATCAGCGTTATTATCACGTTCTTCAGAGTCATTTTGACGAGATTCTTCTTCTTTTGACTGGTTTTCATCAACTTTACCATCATCTTCATTTTCATTATCTTTAGTTTTATCATCCTTACTGTCTTCCTCATTATCGGTAGTCTTATCATCGTCTTCTTGTTTATCATTATCAATATCACCATTCATTTCTTTTTCTTGTGTTTCAGTTTTTTCCTGAACCTCATCATCCTTGTCATCTGTCTCAATTTTCTCTTCGCATTCTAATGCAACATCATTCTCATTATTATCCCCTAACCCCTTTTCGCTGCTATCGTCTTTGTTTTTATCTTGGAAGTTGTCATTGCTGAGATCACTGTGATCTAGGAGACGTTCCTTTACAGCTTTTTCTGCAGCTTTGTCTCCACTGTCGTTATGGTCACTGCTCGCGGGACCCGTCAAATCTACTTCGGCGGTCATGTTGCCGTTAGTTTCAGTGGCATTATTAGACTCCATCGAGTTTTCATCGATAAATATCGGATCTTCGGTGAGATCGTTCAATATTTCGACGTCATCATCGTCTTCATCAGCCGTTTCCGTGTCGACGTTCACGGTTTTCTTTCTGACATATCTCTTCATTTCATCATTGAGATTGTCCCGAATCTCGTTGAACCGAAAAGCGGAAGTCTTCAGCATGTTGTCCAAGGTCTTGTGGAGGGTGCGCATCTCCTCGACGCTGCGGGTGCGGAGGAAGACGGTCGTCGCTTCCTTTTTGAGCTTCTGTAACCTCGAGAGCGAGTACTCGAGCGCGTCGACGGCGTCGATCAGGTTGTACCGGTACCACTCGACGGCGTTCTTCATGTCGCACACGCGCGGGGTGGACTGGCCGCTCTCCCCGCCCCCCGCGCCGCTGCGGGCGTCGGAGGCGCGCTTGCTGGCTCGCTTGGGGATGCGCAGGGGCGTCGGTATCGGGGTGGAGGCGTGGTTCCGCCGCGACTGCTTCGGCGACGGCGTCGGGGACGCGGTGACGGCGCTCAGTTTGGCGGCATAAGTGGAGCCCTTACCTGTCTGCGGCTTGGCGGGGTTGCTGTCGGCGAGCGCGACGATGGTGGCGGAGTACCCGCCGGGCATGTTGGGGTTGGCGTTGATGGCGAACACGCGTCCGTCGGGCAGGCGGTACATCTTGTTGGAGGACAGGGTCTGGGGGTCGACGCGGAACTTGAGTCCGCCGGTGGCGGCGTTGACGGTGACGTCGTTCTCGGTCATCTGTATGATGTTGTCGGAGCAGAGGTCGGGCGCGCCGCGCGGCACGAGCGGCGGGGGGTTGGGCATGAAGGTGGGTGTCCCCACCCGCCCCGGCCCGCCCGCACCGGCCGGCCGAGGCTCGCTGATGCACTGCACGTCATCGTCGTTATTTTCCTCGTGCACCTGAGCGACCAATAGTTAAGTATATGTTAATAAAAAGAAATATGAAGTAAATTACAACTTTCAAATTTAAAACTCCAGTTAAAAAAAGTAAATTAACGGACTATATTTATGTATGTATAAAAATATTCAAACCCTAGGTGTAACAGTATATCTTACCTCACACAGTGGTTCCAATGGGAAGTCAGGAGTGCAAACAACATCGTTATCAGCAGCCATCACCGCAGACATGTCCAAGCCCTGCAGACAAGTTTAAATAGTATTATTTTCTAATAACCCCGAGAATACCACAGTGTTTCATATGGTAGCGGCCACCTCTAGTCCACTTAGGGTGTATCGTAAAAGGCGGCGTTAAGTTTTTGACCTCAGCTGAATATCTGTCGACTATGGTCTACCGCATTATGACTGCGGAAGTGCGGAGATACCACCTACAATAGCCTTCCGAGGGCAAATAGTAACAACAATTTCGCACAAAAACTGTTTTTACCTGAGTCAAACTCTCCAGCGACAAGTTGATGTTATCGTTAGTATAGTTGTTGATCATATTCTGCATGTGTTGGGGGTTGTTGATGTAATTGTTGAGCATGGTTATGGGCGGCAAATGATTCATCTGATTCATCTGCTGCGGTGGTTTGGGTCTGATGCGCGCGTATGTATTCTGGAACGCGTTCTTCGGCATACGGATCATCGGCATTTGCGGAGGCAGCGACGGCATCTGAAAATGTTGAGTTAAACTGTGATAAAGACGAAAAGTGTAATAAACATTGCTGCACTGCACCAAAAAAGTTGGACAATTTATAAACCAATAAAAATAACTATAAAATTGGTATAGTAGTTTTTTTAAAGAAACATTTTCTTTAAAATTCTGAGGGAGAGTATGTTGTGTTGGAGTACACTTAGTCTAGCTGAATCATTTTTGAAGTCAAATTCGCACAGCTTTACTAAAATTGTTGACAATGCTGTTACATGAACTTTACTGAGACCACCTGAGACCTATTTTCATTCTAATATTTTTTGTATTCTTCCACCAATTCTTACAAATACACACATAGGAATCTATGTCTGATTTTGTATCATAATATAGCTCATATTTGTCTATCAATGATAGACAAATGTGGAAAGGTCTGGAGGAGGCCTATGTCAAGGGACAAGTTGGGAAAGAAGACTAAATAGAAAAGAAAACAATACAAATATATACCCAAAGAAAAGGCTATAAAAGAAAAGAAAGAAAAGAAGATAGCTCATATGCTTTCCACCTTCCTACACATCTTACATAGGTAGGTAATGCTCACTTAATTTAATAGCAAAAAGAATTAGTTGATTCTTACCCAACTTTCTTGAAAGATGGTTGTAGAGAAGACATAGGATTGACCATTCGGTTGGATACAGTTGCCAGTTTAGTAGCAAAAAAAATGAATTGATTCTTACCCTAACTTTCTTGACTGGTGGTTGTAGAGTAGACATAGGATTGACCATTCGGTTGGATACAGTCACTGGATTCTTCAGCATGACGCTACTGAACTGTCCTGATTGTGCTGGCCTTTTTTGAGCTTTTTTCTCCTTTGGTGGTGATTCATCCAGATTAATTGAAGCAAATTTCTTCACCTGCATGTTCAAATTTCTAGTATTACTTATAGGTTCACATTTAAAAACATTTTTCTGGTAGCTAAGGTGACCTTTCTCCATCCTATCTATGACTAACATAGAATTAGCAGCCAAACTGAGTTTACAAAACCTTCCTAACTAACATGTATTCATACAATATGCAATGAGTTGCCTATTTAGGTAACTAAATTTGGCCTTCCCAATATGTATAGAAGGGCAAAATAATTTCATTCAAAAGCTATTCAGCAGAAAAAAATGGTTATTTTCCAAACATGTGTTCAATAAATACCTGAACATATTGTACATACCTGTATTGTAGGTGGAATTTTAGCCATAGTATTGATAGCATTAATTGCAGTGGCTGCTTTATTTGCAGCATCCCTTTGAAAAATTGGTGTGACTTTCATTTGATCTTTCTTCTTTGCTTCCTTTTCTTTCTTGGCTTTTAACTTGGCTTTGCAACACTCACTCTCATCAATGGCGCATGCCTTTTGATATGCTTCCTTCAATTCAGGAGTTTCTGCCTTGTAGGCATATCTGAAAGTGTACATTTTGGTGCCATATAGTTTTAAGTCTTAGCTCTTAAAGAGTTATTTGGATAGGATCATAAATGTTAACAAGGACAATTTAATACAACATAATATAATATGCACAGCAGCATCTAAAGTTTTTTGTAAAATTTTAGTATTAAACTAGAAAACATCCAGACTCAACACAATATTAGAAAGTAACAAATATAGTTGTGGGGATCATATCTCAGTGAGGCAGAATGTTATCAACTAGTTTTTACTAGACCAAATAAACATTATAAAAAAATCAAACATACTTGTTTCGTAAATCACAGAAGCGCAAAAGAGCCCAACACATGGCCCGGGCGTCCCACAGGCACCTAGAATTGCACTTGAAACATTTCCAGTCATCAGTATTTTCTATCTCCCTGATTTTAGCATTGCCAAAATTGCGTCTTATACATTTCTGAAATAAAATGGTCAAATTACAATCTGGTCCAACTTAAAACCCAGGTCCGACTTTTGCTTAATGGACAGACACCATAACCTATAACAATTTCATAATATAGCCACTATTTTAATAGTAAAGCAGCAGCAAAGATTATGGCAACAGATTAAGAACGTAATAATTACCGCACAGAACACAACAGGACAGTCAGAGCAACAGTAGACTTGTCCGCCTTGGCCACACCAACGGCAGTACAGCTCCGAGCCATCTTCCCCCTTGTCAAACTCCCCGCTGTTGTAGAAGGTATGACAAGTGTTGCACATGAGAGTCCGCAGCATGGGGTGCATGCGCATTCGGGACTCATTCTTCGCTGAGCACCCCAAGTGGCGATCACAGGCAGTACAATGCAACTTCTCATTCTTTACATCATTCAAGTCTGCAAAAAACATCATGTTCAACAAAGGTTCATCGTCAAAATGTAATTCGTGCAAATATAAAAACGACTTTCCGACCACATCGTTACCCACCAGGGAATCTGTTCTTGTAATAGTTTCTTTCCTCCTCTGTAATATCCTCTTCAAATTCATCATCACTAGGATCTGGAATAAACATTTATTTGTCATATTCAAGTACTAATTACTCCGTAATAGTTTTATAATGTATAGAATTTACCAGGGAAAGGCGGGAACTTCACAATCTCGTTGTTAGGAACCGGCTTCTCGGATGCCGCCGAAGGCAGATCACCCGTGATGATTTCACTCATATTGGAATTGACTTCCGTGGGTTCCCCGTGACTTCTGAATGTAACAGGATGAAGGAATATCAAAAACAACTAGTGGCATCCAATCAAAACATTAGTAATACAAAGAACACTTATGATTTTACACGTTTTATCAATACAGAACAAAAATCCACAGCCATTTTGGCATTTTCTAGTTTGAACGAAAAGAATGTGATTGAAATGAATGGATCCAGGCGACCATAGAGTAGAACGTTTCTTTTTTACCCTATTACACCTCACAATTTTCTGTTCAAAGTGGGACACATTCCGTATTTATTTTTGGGCAAATAAATAGACCAATCGCGAATGAAGTCAGGCGAAGGCTCGTTGTGCGACTTGCGTGTGTGTGGCAGTGAGACTCGGATGAAAAAAGACAGTGAGAGCAGTTTTGTCCGTTGACCGCTCCTCCGCTCCTACAAGCAACGAACGTATATTGTAAAAGGTTCCTTAGTTTTCATTCACTCATTCATTTTATTATGTTGGCTACATTGTGAGTGAGTGAGGGGAATGCAGGGTGCGAGGGGAATCTATTGTTTGTCAGTATTGTCATTTATTTCATTCATTCCGCATTCCGTCAAGCGGTTGGTGCATTGTGCAAGTTGTGTTGATTTGTTTGTTGTGAATAAAAAGTGGTTTTCTATATGAAAATAACTCGTTTTCAGTGATGATATAACAAGATCAATTGAAATTATTAATAATAAACTACGGTAACGTATCTGTTGGGTTGAAAAGAAAATTAGAAATCAAATTATGCGCACAGGAAAAAGATAAATGTACCGCCTACAGATAATTAGTTTAAAATTGTTAATTACTTTAATGCACGAATACAGTGAGTGTTCAATAAATGCGGATCTGTGATATATCCAGTTAATTCAGTGTAAAAATGACGGTCACATATACCGGGGAAGTTGCTACCTGCCGAGGATTTGGGACCTTCCTCAAAGTTTTAGCAAAGTGAGTATCTCATCTACGTACATACTCATAATATATTTTTACAGGAAACAGAAAGTATATTTTGCTTTCCCATCCATAATATATTTTTGTATGCAGTGCAGATATTATTTATTTATTTTATTTATACAGTAAAACCGGTCGAGGTGCACTAAGGGAGGGTGCACTCCACCGGAAAACCAACAGCTATCAGTTTAAATTTGGTCTAAGTTTAAAAGATGAATAATGCATATCTTGTCTTAATAATTGGGTGGTTTAATTCTGCACCTGTTTGAAAATTTAACAGAATAATACACAAAATCATAGTTCAGATACTAGCTGGTGGTTCCACCTGCTTGTACTCTCATTTCCCCCTGTGAAAAGGTTTTTGTCTATGTAGCTCAAGTTAAAATTCAAACTATAGACAAAAAATAAATCTTTCCTGTTTTTCTTTAAACTTAGCTAGAGGCCAGTCCAGCAGTTACATGCATTTCTAACTCATTTCCCAATGGAAAAAGATATTTTTCCCAGGTAATAAGTAACAGTTACTCAGGGATTGTAGATTTCTATTGGCGAAAGAATTTTTGAAATTGATCCAACACCTTTAAGAGTTTCTGGATAATCTCCTAATGTAAGCCTGTAAAAATGGTAAACTCCATAGGTATGACAAAATGAAATCTACAAAAAAAAACAAATCTTTCTTCTAGAATTTAAGTATAGATCAGGCTGTTATCAGTTACTTATTGCTGTGTATGATTACTTAGATGACAGTCATTACACAAACATTACAGAGACCTGTTACTTGTAGCAGGCAGTTGGAAACTGACACCAGGGTTCATTGGGTCTTTAGACGGTCAGTGTCCCTGATGAAGAAAATGGCAGTGATCTACAGTAACTATAAGTGTCTGTACATATTCCACTGTTTTATACTTGTTCCATCCATTTTACTTGAATTCTAGCTATACTATTACTTATTGTAGTTTAAAAATCAAGGTTTTACCTACATCCAAGTCAACTTTCTCCCTATCTACTATCATGCCTTGCTTATACCTATTTTGTCAGTAGGTATCATAAAATCTTGTTGCAAACATCAAAGTCATTGAACCCATTCATTATTTATCATTACATAACATCCCTGACATCTCCCAGACTGCCTATCACTTCTTTCTAAGATTCATGGGTGAATGAACCATCCGCCTATCATTACCACTACTTACCAGACTACTGCCTACATTTGACAAGAAATCGTACTTACAGTACGTGATTCCTGTTTGGATGTAGGGAGATACATACCCATCTTCCTGCCCTTATCCGAAATTAGTTAAGGTCGGCGCAACATATTTTGTTAAAATACAAAATCATACAAGATTCATGACCGGGCGGTCGCCTGCCTGACATCAACCCTCTTTGGGGATGATGGTATCACCGCCACCAACGCCACCATGATGTTCACCCTCTGACTCATAGTCGACAGATATTCAGCCGAGGTCAAAAACTTTACGGCGCCTTTTACGAAACACCCATAGTGGAGTAGCGTTGGCAGTATTCTTAGCCGATACCTACCACACGGCTATGGACATACGTACTATCGGCGCCAAAGTATATCTTCCTTCCACTTCCGGTTTTTACGAATTACCATGGGATGACAGCTTGTGCTCAATTCCTAGGCATGAAGATAAGATTGAAGACTTTTCCACCTGTCTGTACTACAAGAATAGTTACCTGTCTATATTTTCGATGATTTAACTGCCAGGATTACTTAACTTAAAAACCATTTTTACGAGCGGCTAATAAGTTTTCCTTTAGTAAAATGAGGCTAAAGTGATAAATGTTAAAGAAAGGTAAGTTAAAAGAAACACCATTTTCGAAATAGGTTTCGTAGTTTTGGAGTAGGTAATTTTATTATCACAAATTAGTTTCATCCACTGTTACTCTTTTTCCTGTGGAAATAGGGTATCTTCCCGCGATAGGACGTAGATAATGTTACGTATTATGTTCTACGTGTTCTACTTATCACAACCATTTTTAAGTAGGATATCCGTTTCGATTTTATTACTAAAAATAGCGTCAACTGCATACGGCATTGGCATAAATAAGTGCCTGCTGACAACCGTTACAGACCAGCAGCCACTTCTTCATAATAATATCTAGGACTTCTCAGGCAAATTTTTATCCATAATATAGGTACCTAATAGCCGTGTGGTAGCGGCTTGGTAGCAGCTAAGAATTTTGCCACCCCTATTCTACTCAGAGTGTTTCGTAAAAGGCGGCAGGCAGGCGGTTGTAAAATTACTTATGCCAAATCCTATCGCAACATGATTTTGTGTTCAGACAAAACATGATGCGCCGACCCCAAGTATAATTGGGATAAGGGCAGGAAGATGATGATCCCACCCAAAACATAAATGTGAAAGGCTGCCAAGTTCGATAATATTGGAATGCTTCGCCGCGGAAATAAATAAGAATCTATTTTCCAAACTGCGGAAAATCAAGTGTGCATTCCTGTAACTATTTTTAACTGAGGTCTGTGTATGGAACTTGGTACTTATTTAGATCTCACTTCTTTTATAGGCGAAGCATTCCAATATTATCGAACTTGGCAGCCTTTCACATTTATGTTTTGGGTGGGATTTCATTTATTTTTGTAAGGTTTATTTTATTTTTCTTATGATTAAGTTAGGTAAGGAAATATCTCATTTATACTTTACTTTGACTAAATACAAACCTTCGTAACGAATTTTAGGTCGGTACGACGATTGGAAGATATAGATATTTTTTTTTATTTTAGTTCCTTAGGGGTATGAATTTACACCTTCATTATTTTTAAAACCGACTCACACTTGGCCATTTTCAGATTTTTTCCTTTACCTTGACCTAAAGACCTACCTCCATGCCAAATTTCAAGTCAATACGACCATTGGAAGTGGTCTAGGTTTTTTTGATGAGTGAGTCAGTCAGTGAGTGAGTGTATAGTAAAAATAGCGATTTTCTGACGTCAATATCTCAAGACCTACAATAGGTACATTAATGAAATTTTGTATTTTAGATAAGTAAGTAGATCTCGACAGATACTAGAAATTTCATATGCGTAGATAAAATAGATTTTGAGTTATAGGTGGGTCGAACTTGGCCCGAAATGGTTCGTGTAATATAACCCACGGCCGCCGGTGTGTCTCTTTTTTTGCTCGAACTTGGCGGACACACTGCCGTGTGTCTAGATGATATTCCTAAAAATATACGTACCAGGCAGCGCATTGGTATATACCTAATAAATAAGGTTTGATGTGTTATTCAAGGTTTACCGAAGTTTGCCTACCTTACCTATCCATACTTCAGCTGGGCATGTCAGCTTCTAAGGTGTGCTGTGTGGAAAACGCCACTTTGTTTGCTCATATTCTGACGAGCTGTTTGTTTAGCAGGATTTTGGCCTTGGTGACTCATTCCGTTCGGGTTTTTTGATAGAGCTGTACTTAGACAAAGAATACTAAATATAGCTAAGTACCCGATTTAGAAATTTTTATTTACCCATGCGCTGGCGTAAAATATTTGCGCAGCGGAGTCAAGACAATTAAGTTTATGGCATCTTGTGAATCTTTTAAACTAACTATAACTCTGATTCATTGTTTTGTCATCATCATCAAGATATTGATTAAGTCAAATAAAAGTCGTAACTGTAATAGCTTCCATGGAACGGAAATCGCAATGCATTAAATACCTACTAGTTTTCTAAAGGTCGTTGGTCGGGCAAAATCGATGGCAGCACGGAACCCGGGCGCCAGTCAGGCTAGAGTTTAGACCTAACCTGAACCTGGTAGTCTAGTTCCACTATGTTGAAAGTACCTAGTAGAGTGTGATTTCTGATAAAGTAAACAAACTTGCGGGCCTGCGGGCGTGTTCTGGATGTAAAACAGAACAACTTTTGTCGAAATAGTTACAATAGTGCGAAAGAATTAACACTCTCGGAGAGGATCAAAATTATGTTTTCGTGGCTATTTCAAAATTTAATAATTATTTTGATATGTTGTTCAGATTGACGAATAGGTATAACATAACTAGAACGCATGTGTCACACACTATTTGTAATGTGCCGTAACTCTTTAGTTTGTGTGGCACTGAAAGCAAAATTAAATTAAAGGATTATGCCAGGATGCAGTCACTTATTTCATTTACATACCTACCTACTCTACTGCCTACAGTGTTCAGCCAGTTATTCTCGTGTCTAGGGCAGTAATAGTCATGTTTCTATAAAATCTACTCCATCATACATGATCTGATAAGTGTTATTATTACCATCACAGACACTATGACCTCCTGATATTTCGGAGACGTTACAAGCATCTTGATCACGTATAGACCTTTTGAACCTGTTTAAATAATAACTATTACTAATGTAAACATCCGCGAAATTTAAAATTAATTGTTACAAAAACTGTCGTGAGTGTGTGTAAGAAATAGACGTAATGGCTATTTTTAAAAAGCTTCACCGGCGCATATGCAACTTCATGTTCAGCAGCCAATGCAGTTGCATGATGGTTTGCTGTACAAATATCACAACAAGAAAGGCAGGTAGGAATAATGTTATTTAAGATTTTATATTATATTACATACAACACGGCTATATCCTTTGCGGGGCAGGGTAAGCGCAAACGGCTGTAATAAACGGCCATTCATACAACGTCTGACAAAAGTTTGTGTGTCACTCAGAAAACCGTGTATCACCATAGCGAGAGGTGGTCGCCTGTCGCCTAAAATTGCAACACATCGACTCCCAAATCCCTTAGTTACTTCTTACGACACTCATAGTCATAGGCGAGATATGGGGTGATGCCCGGCCACAGAATACAGAAAAGAAGTATTCTAAAGAAGTAGACCTCTTCTCTATTCTGTGTGCCCGGCGGCACCACACGGCATTATATATTCTTGATCTTATATCAGTCTTCTTATCATCCATCGTGGTTTCATTGGTCGCGGTTTTAATTCTAGATATTGAGAAATGAGAGAAGAAAGCAGCAGTTACTCTCTCCCTTCGTGTGGGACACTGAGTCGTCTAACAGCCCGATGAACGCTGTTATTTAACTGCTGAAATCGAGGGTGTAATAAAGGAATCCCTCCTCTTTATCTTATGTGACAATACTTCGTGATGTACGCGATGATTATCCTTATTTCCAGATTTTGTGTCCTATGCATAGGTACATATAATATTCGCTTCTGTGACTTTACGTTAGTTTGAACTGGCATGAAAGCAGCCACAGCGGGAAGCTATAATTGAAACTGACCGTTCAGTTGACCATTCCACGAATCTACATGTTGTGCATGCACGCGATTTTAGGGAAATGCCAGAAATGAGAGCTATTCACGAATTATAATAATGGTTCTACGGCTTCTAGTCATAAAATGAAGGATATTCACCCCATGGGAAACTAAAAATTTTACCAGCTTTGTAGTAAATCGTAATGTCATCGTTGAATAGTATCCAGATCTCGTATAATTTCATCATACTATTATCTTTTGTAGGCAGATACATGTTCGCCTATGTACGCTATAGTTAGGTATATCGTTGTGTTTCTTATCAGAAAAGTACCTAACTGCAAGTTATTTTCACACCTATGCTATGCTTGCCTGTATAGGTTACATAACATAGCAGTTTTTATCTGAAAAGTAACTGCAAGATGTCTTCTCACACCTACCTATAGGTATACCTGAAAATGCTTTAACCACACCTCAGGCTCGTCTTAAAAAACCACTTGGTCGTGTGGGGTAGTTCTATTCCGAGTAGCGTACGCTATCGACGTGTCCACAATAGTCCACATATACGAAGCTGAAAATGAGGGTGGTTACCAGGCAAGGGACATTCATTATTCAGCCGTTATACAGCCTGCTGCACCATTTGTTACACTTTATAAGAGTTCAATGCACCTACCCATATCGATCTTGTTTCTCTAAGTTTCTTTTAACTACACACTGTTGTTTGGTGGTGATTGATGTTGCTTTTCAGACTAGAGTTAGACATGCACGAAAAAAGGGTGGGGAAATCCCTCACGCAAGCTTAATAACACCAAACACTGCTCATGTCTGTGTTTGCTTTTTGCCCAATCAAATTAAAACGATTGAGAATAAACCAAAGGAATAAACATGTAAAAAAAAATCTACTAAAACTGCTCTTCTTTGTAGGCACTTAGTTTTGTTACGTGTATTTGGTATTCAAGTTACAAATTGAACTCTAACATCCATAATAATATTTAATAATGTGGAGTTTCAACTGTCAAGATCCTGAAAACCAATCAAGATCTTCTCAGAAATAATCATTCTCAATTTAATCTTATTTCTCCCAGAAATGCACGCTGCGTGTTAGTCTGTTAGCCTTTTAGTTAGCCGCTTGCTAATTATGAGCACCAGTAGAGCAGAGCACACATCAATACATAGTATAAAATGAATTCGCCTCTTGCGCTTCTGTCTGTCTATCATGGTCGTCTCTAAATTCTCTAAAACCATGCATCGGATTTTGATGCGGTTTTTAAATGTTTCAGGAACCAGATTTTATATTTAACTAACGGTTCGTTAGACATTTCACCCGCTGTAACTCGTTTCCTCACGAGAAAAAGGCATTTCCTCGGCATGTGTTATACATATATAAACCTTCCCCTTGAATCACACAAGTCATTACAATAAACCACATCAAAATCCGTTACGTGGTTTAGGAGGAGTTAGCGAATTCCACAAGAGAAAATAGCGACTTGATTTTATACTATGTATGGATACGTGCCGGAAAAACGTCTTATTCCCCTCATTACTAGCGGGTGCGACCGTTGGGCGGACCGCTAGTCATCCATAATCGTGAGTCACACACAAGTCACAACACACAGCTGGACTGTACTCATCACGCATTACTATCTACGCAAACTTGTCATGTTGTGATGTTATGAACAGAATGTTGGCCATACCTACAAATTTTTACGGGCGCATGGCCAAAACTCGATAAGGTTTGAAGATTGTATCAAGGTCTGTGTCGTTGTGATGGTGACGTAATTATCTGTCTTTTAGTACCTAGTAGGTAATGAATTCAAATAAGATTGTGTGGGAGCCTGTTATTATTCCTTGTTTACCCGATAACGCAAAGACTAGGAGAGTAATGTGTTCTACTAATGCATTACAGGTTTCTGTCTAGGATTTGCAGTATAGTGCGTTTCATCTTATAGTTCCTATGGCGTCATGTTGGTAGCATTGGAAATTTGTATGAAAATTATACGTCGGCAAAAATATTACATACAAATTTCCAATGCTACCAACATGACGCCATAGGAACTATAAAATGAAACGCACTCTACTTGTGGTCCTGAATATAGTTGGATTCTGTCATTCTCTGGGTTGTTCATTTCATCTGATCTGTCTGACTTGAATTTCAAAGCAAAGCTATTTGACACGCATTGAAAATCAATCCGATAGTTGATTTTCTACACAATGCTTCGTTAGCACTTTGAACTTTACGTTACTAAAATTTCAGGAAACACAATCGGCTATAAATTTTATTTTAAAAAGTTAAGGTCACGTACCCACCTAGGTACCTGTACGTTTTTTGCTCGTTTGTTGATGGCTTCCATTCTGTCTCTACAGTCAGTTGGTAGACTCGTCGGCAGCATGGCGCGCCTATGATGTCATATCCTGTCTGCGACTGATTTTCGCTGCCCAAATTCTAATGAGCTAAATGTTAATATATATAACGGACTATAAAGTTTTCACGCAATGTTCAAACTTCTTTTCTACCTGAAAGAGTGAGTAGTTTATCCATTACTGGCTGTAACAAATAAATGCTACCTGATTCACAGAAGAAAGGCAATATAAATGGCGGTCGGTGGTCATGCTTTCTCCCTTCCACTTATGGAACCGCCGCCGCCATTTATATTCCTTTGCTTCTGTGAATCACGTAGTAAATTGTATTTACTCTTCGGTGAAGGTTGTTTTGCTACAACTAACAATTTCGTACTATATGGTTGCCGGTAATCTTTTGATGGACCTTTATGGACAATAGAAATGTTGGAACAACAACACGATAAACTTTTATGCCACCCTCGCCCTCGATTAATGATGTCATAGGATTAGAAATGCCTTACCTATGTATGATTGACCTGATTTTGTGGAAAATTAGGTACTTTCTTTACTACAGTGATTTTCAAAAACACACTTAATTATTTTATGTTATAAAAGAAACATTGGGATTGACTAATGTTGATCCTTTATACTACTAACTTGCTTGTTTTTTTACACTAATAATAAAAAGTCGGCAGATTGGTTTGTATGTCCATAACCGATAAACTCTGAAAGTAGTGGACCGGTTTCAAAAATTCTTGCACCACTAATAGGAAGCTGAGTAACAGTGGCTACTTTATACCACAGGAATGCCTTACTTTCACGGGAAAATGGTAAGATGCGGGTGAAACCACTGGACTGTCCTCTAGTGTGTTATATTTAATTAACCATACCATAACAGCCACAACAGTCCACTGCTGGATATGGGCCTCCCCCTCTCGGGCGGTATTGCCATACTCACCACGCTTGGCAGGCGGATTGGCGAGCAGCGCAGTGCCAAGATGTTACATTTACAGGGAACGCTCTGCCCGTTCCCTGGATGAATATCCCTTAGTCGCTTTTTACGACACCCACGGGTAGAATTGGGGTGATGCTATTCTAAGCCGGCATCACACGGCAATTAATTAAAGAATATAAAATAAACCAATATCACGTGCGAACATAAAATAATCATAGCACGTGGGTAGGCTGCACTTTGCGCACTTTGCGCATAGAATGACTTCAGTAGGTAGCTAGGTAGAGTTTATGATTATGACGTTAGGATTTGCCTATTAACAAATAATACTTAATATAGCATTAGTATTAAATATGTACTTATTGTTAAACAAGGAAAATTGCTTCGAGTTTTACAGTAGTAAAAAGCATCTGATTGTCAATGAAAATACTTGGTTTATCTTCATGTTTATAACATTTATATTGAAAGTTTGAGTACTATTATATAAATTAAATTTTGACTTCCCAGCCATAGGTACGCGCATAAGTTAGGTTAAACGTTGTTTATAAGTAGGTAACTTGTGGTAGAGCAATCATTACATTAGTATTTAAAATATTGACCTCCCATACAAATTCACGATTAGCTGACTGCATTTATAATGGGAAGTCTAATTTTTTTTACGCGTCCTGAAAAAAAAACACAGGAAGTTGTTCAGTTTAATGGTCTTATCAGTATTCGGAGAGCGGTCCCTTATACCCCGTATAAACTTGTCATAGAGCAATCTTGTGTTATTCAGTTGAAAACTGTAAACAAGTAGTTGACTTGTTTGCTTTCAGAAGTAGGTTACTCTTTGCGTCGCGTAGTGCAAGCACTGTAATTTTCTTGTTTATTTATTTATTGTGAGGACGGCATTAGCCTCTTTTCTGTCGATATTTCTTTGCTATTTCTCAGAAGAGACTTGTATTGTATAAGGGTGAGAATCCACCAGAGCTGTGCGAGGTAGCTAAGCGGTGTGCGAGGAAAAAATCCACCAATAGAATCACTTCATTTTCCTAGCCTCGCTCAGCTCAGCTCTGGTCGAATAGGGTTGAGCGAAGCGAGGCCAATCTACGTACAAAACAAGCGAGAAATGTGTGCGAGGGATGTGTTGCGAGGAATGTGTAGCGAGGAATGTGTTGCGAGGAATGCGTTCCGAGAAATGTGCTGCGAGGTTTCCACTACATCGCATTCCCCCCCGCTCACACATTTCACAGCTTCGCGACAGCTCCGCTACGCATCCTCTTACGACACATTTTACTCGCACAGCTCTGGTGGAAACCCCTACACATTTCCACAGCACAGCTACGCATCCTCGTACGACACATTTTACTCGCACAGCCAGTGGCGTGCACAGGGTTTCATGTCTGGGTAGGCAGTAGATATGAACTGAGGCGGATCTTAGGTGTTATACGCACCGCTTCATTTTCCACTGCACGTTTTACCGGATCCTTAAGAAACCATCGCATGCAAAAACTGGATTTTATTATGGCTCGCATCAAATTGCGACTGAGACGAACGACAAAAATGTGCGGTGCGGTGCATTGTAACAAAGTAAACAAACTATGCACACTAACAACCCGAGCCAGCCGCATCTGTTGTAAGAAGTTAAATGAATACAATTCGTGTTACCTTTTCTGAGCGCATTTTCCATCCAAATTGTACAATCGGCCTCTATCATTATCACATCACACTTACACATTAAAAATACACAGAGTAGAGAAAACTCTCTACGCCAGTGTTTATCGTTCGCACAGCGGAGATCAGGAGACGACTAGACTCATGGAGTACCTCTCTGAGACGGCAGATACAGCAATTCAGCGATATCCAACAGCAGAGCTTGTTTTTCTGGGGGACTTCAATGCTCACCATAAAGAGTGGCTGTTCCCATACCAGAAAACTGACCATGCTGGGCGAGAGGCGCGTAAACTAGCATTGGCGCTAGATCTCACCCAGCTGGTGGAACAAGCGACGCGTATACCAGATATCACAGACCACACACCCAATTGCCTGGACCTTCTGCTGACAACTGATCCGCACAGACATTCGGTTTCGGTCTCGGCTCCGCTGGGATCATCCGACCACTGTGTGGTGAAATCCGTGTCCATCTGCTCTCCTCCGGATTACACCCTAGGGGCACGAGGAGAGTATGGCGATACGAGTCAGCAGACTGGGACGAGATGCGTGCTTTCTTTGCTTCATACCCGTGGCGGCAAATGTGTTTCTCTTCGGAAGACCCTCATACGTCGCTGATGCGATCACAGCTGTAATCCGGCAGGGAATGGAATATTTCATTCCTTTCTCCGATATCCCGCTCGGTTATAAAGCCCAACCTTGGTTCAATGCGGACTGTGCTCGAGCTGAGGCTCGTAAACAGTCCGCTTACGCTTGGGTAAAAGCTCGTGATCGAAAAGTGCGAGCGAGAAGAGTGCGAGCAAAGAAGAGAGCATATAATGCCGCCGCCAGGTATTGCAAACGGGTGCTACGAAAAGCTAGGTTCGACCATATTAGCCGTATTGGGGCAAAGCTTGCATCACACCCACCGGGTAGTAAGCAGTTCTGGTCCTTTCGAAATCAGTCGAATCCAACTTCTGCCGTCCTCACTACCTCCAATGCAGAAACCTGATGGGTCGCTTGCCCACACCGCGGCAGAGAAAGCAAATTTATTTGCCGATCTGTTTGCGAGCAACTCTCGTATAGACGCTGGCTCGAAATATCCACCCACCTTACCTCACTGCGATTCTTTGATGTCTGAGATCACAGTGCACAATAAAGAGGTCCGTAGAGCCCTTCGCAGTCTGGACGTGAACAAGGCCAGTGGTCCTGATGGCATACCAGCAAGATTGTTGAGGTATTGTGCGCCTGAGTTGTCTCCTGTACTGACACGCTTGTACCGCCTCTCTCGTGTCAAAATTGTACCAAAATCCTCGAAGCTTGCCAATGTGCAACCTGTGCCCAAGAAGGGTAGCCGTGCCGACCCTAGCAACTATCGACCGATCGCCATCACTTCCGTACTCTGTAAGGTTATGGAAAGAGTTCTGAACTGCAAACTGCTTTCGTACCTCGAAGACAATGATCTTCTCAGTGATTGTCAATATGGCTTCCGCCGAGGGCGTTCCACGGGAGATCTTCTAGTGTACGTAACGCATTGCTGGGGCGAGGCCATTGAAAACCACGGCGAAGCAATAGCAGTTTCGCTGGACATTTCAAAGGCCTTCGATAGGGTGTGGCATGCGAGTCTGTTGAGCAAGCTTCCAGCGTACGGCATACCCACTGGCTTCTGTAGCTGGGTGGCTGACTTTCTGAGTGAACGGTCGATCCGAGTGGTCATAGACGGCTGCTCCTCTGACCTCAAGGCTATTGACGCCGGAGTTCCTCAGGGTCTGTACTCTCCGCGACGCTTTTCCTGCTGCACATCAATGACCTTCTATCTTCAGGAATTGTTGGGTACGCAGATGACAGTACTGTCACCGAGAAATATCTGTCCGGCGCAGGAGCCAGTGGTGATGAAATCCAAAGATTGAGAAAGGCTATGATTGAGCGTACGAGCCTGACGTTAAGTAACGTCTCCCAGTGGGGCGAAGACAATCTCGTCAGCTTTAATGCTTCAAAACGCAGGCGTGTCTTTTCTCCGCAAAAGGAGTCCTTTCACCTTTTCTCCTACTTTTCGGGGTACATCTGTTCCAGTGACCAACACTCTTCAACTCCTTGGCATGGAGTTGTCCTCTGACCTCAACTTCGGCACCACCATCGAGTCCAAGGCTCAAATTGCAGCTAGAAAGTTGGGCGTCCTGAATAAAGTCAAGCGGTACTTCACGCCTGAACAGCTTCTAACTCTTTATAAAGCTCAAGTCCGATCTTGCATGGAGTACTGCTGTCACCTTTGGGATGGCTCGGCTAAATACCAACTTGCTGCACTGGATTCGGTGGAACGCAGAGCCAAGAGATTAATAGGCGATAAAAAACTGGTGGCGACCAAGCTTCACAGCCTGGCTCACCGCCGCAAGGTTGCTTGCCTATCGGTCTTCTACAGATTGTACTTCGGAGAGTGTGCGCGTGAGCTGCATGAGCTCATACCACCGTCTCCTTTCTTCTATCGGACATCCAGACGCACGGCCGGCTACCATCCGTTCTTAGTTGATATACCCACATTACGCACTAAGCGCTTCAAATCATCTTTCATTATGCGCACGGCTAAAGAATGGAATTCCCTGCCTGCGTCTGTATTTCCGAGTGCATATAACCTGAATCTCTTTAAGTCTAGAGTGAATAGGCATCTTCTGGGCAAGCTCGCTCCACCGTAGATCCCATCTCTGCTGTAGGGTGAGATTGGGGTCAAGAGTAAGCCCATCATAAAAAAAAAAAAAAAAAAAAAAAAAAAAATTAACTTTAAAAGTTACAGAAACGGGTGTCTCAACTTTTTGTAAACTTGTTAACATAGTCATCACTCCATCAGGTTGTTTTCAGTCAACTTGTTTTTAACAAAAATCGCACCGTTATTAGTCAAACACATTTAAAAATATCTATAGTTACTACTATTTTAGCATAAAACAACAACGACAACATTATGTAAACAAACAACAGTTTGCGTTTTCTAACCTAAATCATAATAAAATACTTTCAATCCTGAATGAATCTCATTTCCCAAATAAATGTTTGAAACCAAGGTATCAACAAATTGGTCGGATTATAGGTACGCGCCAAAACCCCCCATGCACGTAGCTAGCGGTTGTCTATGGCCATTTTACTTTTTAATTGCGTTTTGTTGCATTGTTTTGCGTTTTGTTTAGCGTATGCAAATGGAATGTTGCCAAAAATGCTACTAATATTATATAATCTGTGGAGTAGGTGCTACATTTTCACGCACACTACTTAACATTTTGCAGCTTAGTGTGAGTGTAGAGAGCTCACACTTACAGTGTATTTACGCTAATTCACACATTCATACTAGTGGTATCGGGCGAGTTCATGAGGCAGCGATCGAGTCCACTTATTTTGACTGACATATCGTACTTGAGAGATGCGGGGATTAGTAGCGCGAAATAAAGGCGCGAAAGTAAGACGGCCATTTATTACGTTCCATTTTACGTTACATTATTGTTCTAAAATAAATTAAATTATTACTAGCGAGTGAAAATGGCAGGGTAGGCAGTGCTTTTATGCCTTTATGGACTGCACGCCCCTGCGCACAGCTCTGGTGGATTCTCACCCTAAGGACAAGGAAATAGGTATGCAGGAAACCTACATACAAAACCTATTATTTTCCTGCTAATTATAAGAGCAGCCCAGTGATTTGTAAAATTTTCCTACTTGGTACGAATCTATGCATAGAACCTTAAAACACGCTATTGAATATTTTCTAGGCTTAATTTTTTTAAAGATATTATTTAAAAATTACAAAGTAAGGCGCATACGCTTCTGTTTTTCAAGGAAGTCATTTCATGTCTGAAGTTTGATGTAACACTTCGCTGGCTTACAATGAGCAATGATCCATGATTTACAACAGCTGATGGCCGCCGGCCGGTGCATGCATTCTTTACTTCTACAGCCTCTAGAGCTGACAGTTTATTAAGAATCGCCTCGTATAAAAATTTCGGGCAGCCGTTGTTGGATGCAGTTGGCCCAAATTAGGTCTATGTAGGCTCCTATGGAAAGTGTATGCTCTACTTAGGATGCTCCACCGACAAAAGCTCTTTAAATATACAGGGTGTTAGGAAAAGTACTGCGTTCCTTTTGAGGTATGAACCAGCCCATGAAACTGAACAACTTTCCCCAAGAAACATAGGTCGAAATATGGAAAGAAATTTTGGACCTCCCATACTAAGTGTGTCGGCCGGCCGGGTCAGTTTGTATGGGAAGACCAAATTTTTTTAATATTTCGACATATGTTCCCTGGGGAAAGTTGTTCAATTTCATGGGCTGATTCATCCCTCGAAAGGAACGCAGTACTTTTCCTAACACCCTGTAAAAGAAGAAGTCCTTGACACGGATCGCTCAGGGATGAACATCTAAGTTCAGCAGTGGATCTATAGCTGTTATTGTTAATGATGATGGAATCGTCTCTAGCTCTAAACATTATGTCAAGCTTGTTGAAACTGCTATGATATACCGTCTACCCGGAACGATTGTTTGATGTACACTTCGAATAAATCCATGATTTTCCTCAGCTGATTCGCGGTATGCTATGCATGCAGTCAGTCAGTTCAGCTCGCGTGCCTCACGCACGGCAGTTGTCTGCCTGTTATTATATCGTTCACTCAGTACATCAAGGTCGCCTTTCTGTAGGTACTTAGATGTAGGTAGGTATATGTATATCTAAAATATTACACTTTAAACAATTTATTTTTATATGATTCATTGTTTTATTGACTCTATCTATTACTAGTTATCTAAGCAAGTTGAGGCATAGTCATAATCCATTATACAAACGCACAGAAATTCTTCGTAACTTTTCTAAGAAGTATGGACGTTTTTATACTATAAGCGCTACACCTAAATTTGTTAAAAATTAACGTGGTGTAAAGTATTATAGTAATGCGCTATTTTCAAGTTGTAAATATGTAGTATATTAGTCATATAGGCGCGATCAATTTTTTTTAAATTATGCTATGTGCGTTTCGAAAAAGTTGTTAAATTACATTTTAGAAAAATGCATCTCCATTTTTGTACAATTAGCTCAGCCGTAGTTTTGTTTGTTTGTTAGGCTGATTGCTCTATGACATCACTTCCCGCTGTGTAGATACAGTGATAAAATTACTGTTCACATGATAATTTATTGCAGCAATTTGAATGACATGACTAGTGTGACGTTAAACAACTAGAATTCTCGTGAAACAATTTCATAGTCATTTTATTGCACTAGATACATCGCCAGCACATCAACATACCCATTTAAGGGACCACCTTATACTAAATTTTCATACAAATACTAAGAAAAGCCAGTTTAGGTAGGTACATGAAAATCGCTACAGAACCAGTGCCTCAAGATTTTACAGTTGTCGTAAACACATAGTTAACAAGGTTGGCCAAAATAGATTTGTAACAATAGTCCTTTGTATTTTCCTTCTAATGCGTCACGAAGGACATTCACACGCGTTTTCCATATTTAGATGATTCGTCAAATGAACTCTCATCTCACACAGCGGAAGCAAAACACACGCAGACTCAGTGAAGCCAATGAAGTGATGATTATAAAAAGTTGATAAAAAATATATAGAACGCACTCGCAACCCTAGGCTTGCTGTATTTCTTTCTAGAAATAAGTTGACCTTTTGAGTATTGTTTTTATTGTAGGAAAGTCCTTTGTCTATTACCTACTACAGACAAAGGATTTGCCTAAATATAAATAAATAAAAAAACTTGTGTGTGAAAGGGTGTTAATTTTCATATAACTTTGACGCAACTTTTAACCTCATATCCAACTATGATCCAACATCAACATTGAATAAAAATGGAAGGTTTTTGTTGTCATATAACTTTGATGTACCTACCTCCAGTGGTAAGGGTGGCATTTTAACGAAGGTAGGCCGGAGCGAAAAATAAGGGCCCTTTTCCTGTCATGCGTATTTTCACACGCGCGCGGTTCTGGCCCGCATGCGGATGATAGCATGCTCCTGTTTCGCGCGCGTGCTAGCCGCATGATAGGAAAAACATAAAAAAATGTATCAAAAGACAAGATGCGTGCGGCCCGCATGCGGGCCAGAACCGCGCGCGTGTGAAAATACGCATGACAGGAAAAGGGCCCTTAACCTACTACTTTTAACTTAAAGTAGATTGATGTGAGAGTATGGATTTGTACATTTTTGAAAGGGAAGCCGGTGGGAATCAGCATGTATGGACCCTTCGCCACTGGTGCCTACTCTTCTTTTATGCGCCAACATAACAATCCAGTGGAGCTGATAGCCTAGCCCATTGCAAGCCTAACCCTAATGTATTGTTTCAGATGGCGCGGAAGCATTTACAAACTAGTGTGGCTGGACCTCTGCGTGTTCTTACTTATTTATTACGTCCTTAATTTAACGTACAGACTGCTGCTCAATGATGAATCTAAAAAGTAAGTCAACTTTGATGTAAAGGTACATTGGTAATAGTCGCACCTCCTGGCAGAAACATTTTATAAGCTACATTTACTTATTATGTTTACCACAATTATTGTAACGCATATTGTTTTATTCTACGTCTTTCGTGTGGGACACCAAGTCGACATACGACCCGTTGGAACCCTGGTGTCGAGTTTTTCAATTGTACTACATATCGAAATGCCAGTGGAAACCCAAAGCCTGAGCCTGTGTGGTTTTTAACCGACGAAAAGACAAAAGGAGAGGAGGTTCTCAATTCGTCGCGAAGTTTTATTATGGTAATGGAGTGATAATATTTTTCCTTGTAAATAACCTTAGAAACCACCATACATCTTAGTTAAGTATTGGAGTCAACTGGCATGTCGATTCGACGCTATTATTATTTTGGTTGCTCTACCTTCGTACTTTGTATCGGTGCCTACATACGATAATTTTTAATTTTACCGATCCAAACAACTATTTATTTCAGTAAGCGAATGTATTATTTATAAAATTTCGACCTATATCCCTTAGGAAAAGTTGTTCTGCTCATCGCCCCTTAGAATTTTTGCCAGTGTAACGGGCCATACATTTTTAATGTTAGCTGATATGACTTTATGAGTTTTACTAATATGAATAGTGTTTCTAACTAAGGAAGGCACGCGATGATCATAGTTGTTTGTTGCTAGTGATAACTCGCTCACGGTCAGGTCATGAGATGAGTTATCTATCTCTGTTATGCCATATGTAGGAAGCGAAGCGAATATAATACACGAGATATGTAGAGCAATAGATATTTGTGTTTAATTCTCCTCCTTCGTTTCGGTTTTCAGGATAAATATGAAGAAATAATTTGGGTACGATTATTTGAAGATAATTTAAAGAATATAGGTTTTATTTGTTACACTCAATTGAAACTTAAGATTTTGTAGTTGTTAGTAGTACTTAGTAGTTATGGTGACCTATTCGCTAATTAGTTACAGTAGACTAGTAAGGTATTTGACAATGAAACTAGGGTGTTTGATAGAACGATATTTTTATGTTTGTACTATTTTGTGAGAATATTATCTATCTTGTTTATTTATTTAGTTAGATAAGAGGAGGCGGTGATCCTCGTGCCAGATCTTTGCTGGCGCAAAAGATAGTTGTGTAGCATCAAAAATTACTATTGGCATGTTGTCCGAATTTTGATATTACTATTTTTGTATTAAGTATTTTTAGAACTATTTTCTAGGTATAGAAACTTGTTAGTTACTGATAAATAGGTAAACTAATACCTTTAAGAACATTAAAATTGCTTGGCACTTTCTGATATAGAGTTTTGTTCGCAGGACATTCGAAGGTGTAGTGAATTACTGTAGTTTCCACGGGAATGTGATTCCCTTATCATTTGTGCTGGGGTTCTACGTGACCGTGGTGATGAACCGGTGGTGGAACCAGTACACCAGCATACCCTGGCCGGACTCCATCGCAGTGTTCGTCTCCGCCACTATACATGGACAGGTATTTTTAAACTTTTGACTTCGCATGCGCCACTCACAATTTATAGTACCTACACGAATCTATTCACACATACCTCTCTAGCTCTCTTCAGCTCCTGTTTAAAACCGCTTTACTTTACTTTCTGAAACAATAGTTATTTTTCTCTGCCGTTTCTTTATCTAGGTTGAGGATCGTAAAATTATTAGTTACCGTAAGTGGCTCTCCATGTGATCTGTCTAGGACATAGAATCTTGGGTATTTATCATATTTAGGTGGTAATTTGAACCGTAACTCGGTCTAGGAATTTTGCATTCTATTCCTGTTTTCTTCCATTCGTTGTAACACACAAGCCAAGACAGCAAAATGTTACAGACATGACAATGAAAAGATTTACAATAAAGGTAAACACGGTATTAAAGAATTATGAAATTATTTACATAACAAGACCTAGTAATGCTTAGTATTTGCATATCAAGGCAATGATGTTGGCCTCTGTTGCACCGCAGTGATGTATGGTTTCGGCTTTCAACGTATCGAGACATTATTGACTTGTGCATTGAAAGCAATACATAATAGTTACATGATTGACAGCGATGAAGTCATTCCTTTATCTATTCAGATATCTGATTTGTTTTACATTTATGGACTTGGGTTTCTACGTGTAGGAGATATTTCTAAGCAATACAGTACTTTAACGGAACGTTACATTTGTGACGCATACGAAGCACAACCTTCAGAATTCCCGGCGAATATTTTCCGCGTTTGTCATTATCTTCATTGTTAATGATTGCCATTTTGATTGTCTTATCAAGCATTCATATTTTTTACGTGAATCGATAAAAATACAACTTGTAATTGTAATAATTATAAATATTTATCAATAAGCGGAAAAGTAGATAGTACTTTATCTTCTTCAATTTTGTTATCATGCTTTTGATAGTAGCCGAATGTTGATAAAACTTCACACTCCACTCCAAGGTTACTATGAAGTTAGTATGACATGGATTAGATACGTAATTTGATAATTAGAGAGGATCAAATATCGCGGTTCCACGTATCTTATCTTTGTTAATTAATATCCCACCCAAAACATAAATGTGAAAGGCTGCCAAGTTCGATAATATTGGAATGCTTCGCCTATAAAAGAAGTGAGATCTAAATAAGTACCAAGTTCCATACACAGACCTCAGTTAAAAATAGTTACAGGAATGCACACTTGATTTTCCGCAGTTTGGAAAGTAGATTCTTATTTCCAAACTGCGAAAAATCAAGTATGCATTCCTGTAACTATTTTTAACTGAGGTCTGTGTATGGAACTTGGTACTTATTTAGATCTCACTTCTTTTATAGGCGAAGCATTCCAATATTATCGAACTTGGCAGCCTTTCACATTTATGTTTTGGGTGGATTTCATTTATTTTTGTAAGGTTTATTTTCTTTTCTTCTTATGATTAAGTAAGGTAAGGAAATATCTCATTTATACTTTACTTTGACTAAATACAAACCTTCGTAATGAATTTTAGGTCGGTACGACGATTGGAAGATATAGATAATTTTTTGTTTTAGTTCCTTAGGGGTATGAATTTACACCCTCATTATTTTTAAAACCGACTCACACTTGGCCATTTTCAGATTTTTCCTTTACCTTGACCTAAAGACCTACCTCCATGCCAAATTTCAAGTCAATACGACCATTGGAAGTGGTCTAGGTTTTTGATGAGTGAGTGAGTGAGTGAGTGAGTCAGTGA
Organism: Phthorimaea operculella; assembly: GCA_024500475.1. Classification (NCBI taxonomy): domain Eukaryota; kingdom Metazoa; phylum Arthropoda; class Insecta; order Lepidoptera; family Gelechiidae; genus Phthorimaea; species Phthorimaea operculella. Next base: position 113,340 of record JANFCV010000151.1, on the reverse strand, counting down.
GTGTATAGTAAAAATAGCGATTTTCTGACGTCAATATCTCAAGACCTACAATAGGTACATTAATGAAATTTTGTATTTTAGATAAGTAAGTAGATCTCAACAGATACTAGAAATTTCATATGCGTAGATAAAATAGATTTTGAGTTATAGGTGGGTCGAACTTGGCCCGAAATGGTTCGTGTAATATAACCCACGGCCGGTGTGTCGCTTTTTTTGCTCGAACTTGGCGGACACACTGCCGTGTGTCTAGATTTCGCGTGTATTATGTTTTTACCAGACAAAATATGGTCGTAAAAAATCGCCTTAGTCGTTAAATCTTAACCGTCTTAGAACTTAGAATTGGTCTATATGTCGCAGTACGATGGCAGAATCAGGTTTTTGGCCAAAAGCCGGCATATGGCAGAATCGTAGACCTTCTTCGGCCATCGTGCTAAGCTGATCCAGGTTTTTGGCCAAAAACTTAGGATTTTGGCCAAAAAACTAGGATTTTGGCCGAAATCCTAGATTTGTTTAGTATTATGGCTTTTTTTGCATTTCGGGGGTACTTCTTCCTCTTCGAGTGGTACACCAAGTCGCCCAACGAGCCGATGGACCCTGGTATCAGAGTTCTCAACATCCATAGATTTCAAGTAGCAGGCCTCTAACATGGTTGTGTAACGACCGACGTCTATGTGATCATAGGTAACAATCGGGACCGACGGCTTACCGTGCCCGTATGGTTCGGGGGAACGAGGAGTGGAGAGGTAATTTATGCACCTCCCTCTGATATATTGAGAGTAGACTTGGACACCGTAAATGGACTTCCTGAAGGACGGGGGGTAACATCAGACAGTCTGAACAGCAGCATTGCCTCGGATTTCCTGAAGGGCAGGGGAGAGCATCAGACACCATAAGAGCAGGACGTACCACTGAACGCTCTAGAGGATTGGTGGTAGCGTTGGATGCCCTGGAGACCAGGAGGTAGCGACGGACCCCCAGAAAATCCAACGCCCGTCATCTTACATCCTCCAGAGTGTCCGACGCTACCCACGCCCTCCAGAACGTCCAATGCTACCTCCTGCCTTTCGAGGTGTATGCCCGAACTACACGGGCACGTTAAGCCGTCGGTCCCGATTGCTCTTTATGATCACTTAGACGGCGGTCGTTACACAACCTTATTAGAGGCCTGCTCCTTGCAGTAGGCGGTTTAAAAACTCTAACACCAGGGTTCTTCGGGTCGTTGGGCGACTTGGTGTACCAGTCGTAGAAGAAGTAGTTCCCCAGAAATGCAAAAAAGCCATAATACTAAACAAATCTAGGATTTCGGCCAAAATCCTAGTTTTTTGGCCAAAATCCTAGGTTTTTGGCCAAAAACCTGGATCAACTTAGGACGATGGCCGAAAGAAGTCTACGATTTTGCCATATGCCGGCTTTTGGCCAAAAACCTAATTCTGCCATCGTACTGCGACATATACATAATACAAGTTTTCTTAAAACAGGTCGCTGTAGACAATTCCATGAGGTATGGTTCTGTCATCGACACATTTAAGAGAACCTTAAATGTCACACCTATTTAAATATGTTCACATTATTGTATGTAATGTACAACTTTGTTCAAATCAGGGCACAAACCTATTTTGTCTTTATTATATCCTATTCATTGTATCAATGTCATAACCACAACTCAATCATAGCATGCGTTATTAGATCATCCACATAAGCGATGTTTGCAGGACGAACGAGGTCGGCTATTACGAAGAACAATAGTAAGATACGTGTGCCTTTGCCTCACTATGGTGCTAACTATGATCTCGCCCCGGGTCAAGAAGAGATTCCCCACTATGGAGAACTTCGTAGAAGCCGGGCTGTTGCTAGAAAATGAAAAGTTAATTATAGACAATTTGAACGATAAGTTTCCCAAGCCGACGAAACACTGGTGAGTACAAGCGCGAAATTCTTGACGGAGAAAGTCTAGCAAAGATACGACACCGTTCAGTGAATACACACATCATAAAGTAGTTTGGTTTTATACTGGACTGACTGCGAGTTATTGAAGTATATAATGAAATAATTTGGGCATACTATAAAAGATTGTACTATAAACAAACTTCAGCATGTCGTCACTGTAAATAATTTTTTGATCATCTGCTTTGCCAAGATGAATCAAAAATCTAGTAAGTCGCAGAATGCTGCTTCGAACGTCGCTGCGGAAATCGAGCTGCTGGAAACGTCGTCGAAACTGTGTTTATTACGTACCTACATTTATTTAAGTTGTTATGAAGTAATTTATTTCTCGCAATTTTCCTTACAATATTACGTAAATTGCCTGTTGACCATAGCCTACTTTTCTTTCTAGGATGCCTATAGTGTGGGCGGCTAGTATAGTGACGAGAGCCCGAAAGGAGGGCCGGATAAGAGATGACTTTGCTGTGAAAACTATTATAGATGAACTGAACAAATTCAGAGGGCAGGCTGGACTCCTGCTCAGCTATGACACTATAAGCGTGCCTTTAGTATATACACAGGTACTTATCTTAAAGACTATTTTTAGTGTGCGCAATTATCCTAAATGATGTGCCATTGTTTTAGATAGTATGTCGTGTTTTTAATCTCTGACTTGCTTGTCGTAATAATTGTTGCTTTTGGTGTTAAAACTTGATGTAAGTGCGATTTATAACTAGCACGTTTTCCTGTTCTCCAAAATATAACAAACCCTAAATCTCGATTTCAGGTAGTTACTATAGCCGTGTACTCGTATTTTATAACGACCGCGCTGGGCAGCCAGTGGGTAGATAACAAACTAAACATCAACACTACCTCGGTGTACATTGGTAACATAGATCTTTACTTTCCGATTTTCGCGACGCTAGAGTTCTTCTTCTACATGGGGTGGCTGAAAGTGGCCGAGTCGCTCATTAACCCCTTTGGCGAGGACGACGATGATTTCGAGGTCAACTGGCTGATTGACAGGGATTTGCAGGTAATACCCTAAGGGCTCGCTGCATGATCTGAAAATTAACCATGTCGCTGCTTTTGTATGAGATGTGAAGATGTAAACATTATTATAAGAAAATAAATAAGCTACAAAAAAATTGGTTACTAAGCAAATATTTCATGCTTTTTCACATCTGTACAGCCATTCAAGTAAAGCCTATTGCATTGTAAAGAACAGTTACAGCTTAAAAAGAAAGGCATCGTAATTTTTCTCCAATAGTGACAATACCATCGCGTTTCAGGTATCATACTTGATCGTGGACGAGATGCACCACGAGCACCCAGAGCTCCTAAAAGACCAGTACTGGGACGAGGTGCCAGCGGAGCTGCCCTACAGCATCGCCACGGAGAACCAGCGGGAGGACCATCCGGAACCTTCAACTGCCCGGGTCGCGGTCCCGGCCCGGCAGCGCAGCATGGTCACCGTCGCGCCGTCCAACGTCAAGATCGACGAGATGGTCCCTTCCAACACCGTGAGTTACAAGTTCGCCCCGCCCGAGGTTAGATACGTCCTATTACTACGCATGCTGCACGCCGGTGGAGCTTCGCTGTGTCCACTTGTCGAGGGTTGCCAAATGTATTCTCTATTTATTTATTTTCTGTAGGGTAGAGAAGTAAAAGTTGCTGAAAATCATTGTAAAGGGTGAACAATCACCTGATACTGAATAACTTTCACCAAGAAACATGGGTCGCAATATGAATGAAGGTTTTGTACCTCTGGAACCACCAATTCAAAAATATTACTGCTCTGCCATTTTTTATGGGTGACCCCATATTTTATTTTGGTTTTGACCTATGTCGTTGGGGAAATTTGTTCCAGTTATATGAGCTAGTTCATCCCTTCAATTATTTTCGGCTAATTTCTTATACTCGTAATATAAACAATGTTATTATGTGTTACTTCGGTATTATTATTTTCCTTCTAATGTGTCATTGTTACTCTATGGTTCACGTGATTCGATGTTGGTTGAATTTGTGGTCTATTTAATACGTCTGCTGAAACATGTTTGTTACTATGTTTGATGGACGGATCCCACTTCATTTGGTGAATCATTTCGAGTCACACACCGAATATTTTTGACGTTGCATTCATCGTGTGCGTAATCAGGAACCGCAAATTAGTCAGCTAAACTGTTTCGTCGAATTTGTGATACCTATCTTTCGAATTCGCGAAATCTCTATCTGTTGTCTATTTTTATTTATTCTTTCTATATCTTAAAAATGTCTTTTTCTCACTATTTTAGCCACCCTAGGTAATTTTTGGCAGCCCTTTCGATAATGGTTTACCTAATGCAAATCATTAGTTGACTACTAATGTGGCATGCACCTGACGGGTTAGCAAAGACACATAACAATACAAGCAATACTACTAGAGTAGTAGTATAGGTATTGGTGCCTAATCAAATATGATATGAATTTATTTATGAAACTTTAACAGGTATATCTTTATTCTAATTTTGGTAAGTACCGGAAGCACCATCTCTAAGCAAAAAGAGAATGTAGCTAAGAGATTCTGCATCTGGTACGCTTCCTAATAAAATAACCGTTTACACAAAATAATAACTCGATACTATAGTTTAAAACAGCTAGAGAATAACTTTAGAATAAATACTAACGCATAAACTAATTGTTTTATTACTAATCAACAGTAACAAGTTTATTAGGTGTGGGTAAAATAAAACAAACCATAATAAATGGAGAATTGTTTGAAGTTAAAATATCGTAAATAATACTAGTTTTCCTTCAATGTCTTCATTGTTTCTAAATCTTTTCTTACTCTAACACTTACTTTGTCATGTTTGTACTAAAACTGGAAATTTTCTAATCTGACTAACGCATTGTGTGTTTGTGTGTATTTTATGTGGAAAATTAGCAGATATCAAGGTTGTGCGTTGCAAACACGCCCTTCATTATCTGAGATGGTACTTAGACTTGTTACGTAAGGACCTACGAGTTGCCTGAAGCATAAATGTGGAATGTTGATTGGTTACAGCTGTAAATATGAGCTGATTGTTCTGTTTGATGTCTTATATTTTATGAAAAATATTGTATTCTTATTTTGCAAAGATTATTCTTGTTCAAAGTATAAATTTATGTTACAACAGTTTTAAATATTTCAGTTTCTGATACCTATAATTAGCAATTCAATTTCCTTCTATTGCGATTATTTTGCTCATCAAAACCTAACTTTTCCTACTCTACTGCTTTTGTAACAAAAGGGACGTAGTAGATGAATCAAAGTACTTACTATCTCATAATGACCCTTGAGTTGTACGAACATTAAAATACAATAAGCACATTAAAAATAACCTATTTCAGGATTGTTATGCCTCTTTTGCGCCCCTTTTGTTACATCATACATCTCAAAAATAATACTTAATATTTTATGTATGTGAATCCACAGCAACTGCAAATGAACGACGACGCCCAATCGGGCATCCACTTCATAGTCGGGTCTCGAGGCGGCAGCAAACGCGGGAAGAACGACCTGGGCTCGAATAACTCTGTGGCGTCGCTAGCACAAAACCCCATGGCCAGAGCAGCGTCCGTCACCTCCATGTTGAAGAGATTGTTCTCAAAGGACGACTCGAGGCAAGCGTCGGCTAATTCCACAACCGATGGCACTGGAGGTAAGACTGATAGACTAGAATCTAGCTTATTTATAGAGTCGCTAGCACAAAATCCCATGGCCAGGGCCGCCTCCGTCACGTCCATGTTGAAGAGATTGTTCTCAAAGGACGAATCGAGACAAACGTCTGCTAATTCCACAACAGATGGCACTGGAGGTAAGACTGATAGACTGGAACAGACTTGAATTGAACGTCTCTGTGGAGTCGCTAGCACAAAACCCCATGGCCAGGGCGGTGTCCGTCACCTCCATGTTGAAGAGATTGTTCTCGAAGGACGACTCCAGGCAAGTGTCTTCCAATTCCACTACAGATGGCACTGGAGGTAAGACTAAAATATTACTTCAGACTTTATTTAGGTATCTCTATGGAGTCGCTAGCACAAAACCCCATGGCCAGGGCGGCGTCGGTCACGTCCATGTTGAAGAGATTGTTCTCGAAGGACGACTCGAGGCAAGCGTCTGCTAATTCCACAACCGATGGCACCGGAGGTAAGACTGATATATTACTGTAGACTTTATTCAGGTATCTCTATGGAGTCGCTAGCACAAAACCCCTTGGCCAGGGCAGTGTCAGTGACGTCCATGTTGAAGTGATTGTTCTCGAAGGACGACTCAAGGTAAGCGTCTGCTAATTCCACGACCGATGGTACTGGAGGTAAGACTGATATTCTGGCACACACTTGAATCAAACGTCTCTGTGGAGTCGCTAGTATAAAACCCCATGGCTAAAGCGTCGTCGCTGACGTCCATGTTGGAGAGATTGTTTTCGAAAGACGACTCGAGTTAAGCGTTTGCCAACGACGAAAATGGCACTTGCGGTAAGACTGATAGACTGGAACAGGCTTGAATCAATCGTCTTTATGGAGTTCAAATAAGCCAGCTAAATAAAACTTGTTAAAGCTCAAAACATTGTTCTCGATTATCGAAAGACAGGGCAAGCATCTGCCAACAGGATGAAAATAAAATTTTATTCTTGAAGGATCTCTGAGTAGTCTTAACAACAAGATTACTCGCACAATAAAAGTACTGTAAATGCATTTTGTTTCTTTATCTGAAGATAAGAAACATCCAAAATTGTACAAAATGTGACGAGATAGCAAGTTTGCAGATGGTGGTTACTGATAAAACTTGGTATGGCATCATAAAGTTTTCACATTATAAAAACAAGTTGATGAAACAACATTAACACTTAACGGTTTAGCATCTAAAAACAACTATGTTGTAATTACTTTTACATACATACATAGTAGTAGGCAAATAAACACGTTATACAATAAAAATACATACTACACTTACTGTTACAAACTACCTATTACATAGTGTGATGTCATTAATCTGTAATGTTATTTACGACGTTATTACTTTCCTTGATGGACATCAGGGACATTTAATTGGAATCAGTAGTACTATTGCATAACAATAATAGTTATGATTTGTACGATCGTAAAACTATACCCCATTGTTTTACTGTGTTGTGTTGTTTTGTCCCGATTAGGTTGTATCTTCTTACGATTAAAGAGCGTGATAGACGAGAAAAGAACCGACTACAACGGTGACGTAGTCATGTAGATAACATTATCTATTTTTATTTACTAAATCTTGAAAGTAACGCCAGTGACAGAAAAAAATTAAGAGGGGACCGTTTATCCGTTTTACCGAGGAGGGATGAAGAGCATGTAACTAAGAAAGTAATGAACATGAATGTGAATGGACGCAGAAGAAGGAAGGCCTAAAAAAGTTTGGATGGATTGTATAAAAGACGATATGAAAAATAAAGGCGTAAGTGAGGATTTGACTGCAGATAGTGATTAATGGAAGAAAAAGACATGTTGTACCGACCCCAAATAAATTGGGATAAGGGCAGGCAGATGATGATCTTACAATATTTTTTAGCAGTCGCTTCGCAATATCAATTTCGAAACAAAACGTCTTTCTGTTATTCTTTTTTATTCTACAAAGCGTCTTTTACAATTCCAGGCAGTCGCTTCACAATATCAGCCAGTAACACATCGTTGAACAAGCCGGCAACGGCTGCCACGGTCGCCGGCAGTATGAAGATTGCCAACGAGGTCATCGAAGAGGTGGATGAGCAAGCTACCATCACCAGCATGGCCAATAGAAGACCAGAAAACAGGTAAGCATTGAATTCGTAGTCCCTTTATTAGTGCCACCCATTCATATACTTCTGTGGAAGATTACCATGAAGATGATTGAAGTGGTCGATGAGCAAGCCTCCACAGACGTCCAGAAGGAAGTCAACTTCCTTGGTCTTCCACACCTCTATGGTTCTCGTATGGAATATTGCCAACGACGGTATTGAAAAAAACGATCAGCAAGCAAGTGTTACCAGCATCTCGTACAAACCTCGGTACAAACGGACGACCAGCCAGAGTTCAAACAAACTACCTTCTTAGGTCAATCCTAGGTCTCATTTCTCTTACTTAGGTATAGGTATTCAATGTTTCTCGTATGGAACATTGGCAACGAGGTGATACCGAAAATAATGCAACTTAAGCCCTGTGCAAACCGATACTATCACGGTACGTGGGTACGCGGAAATCAATTGCTTGACTATTTGTACCAATTACAATACCGCGTACCCTCGTACCGATCAGGTTTGCGCAGGGCTTTAAATTAGTAGCGTTTTCCGGTACTACGGAAGACACATTACAGAGAACGTATTTATTTATTAATCGGTTTTATCTTTTCAGACCAACGGCGATGAGTTTATTCAATAACCACACACAAGGACCGCCAGCGCCCAGCAACCCAGTCGATGTGCCTTCAAGAAATTCTAATCACAGTGCAGGTAAGTTAATTATACCTAGAGCCGATGTGGCGCAGTGGTTATTATGACTGCCTGCCACGCAGAAGGTTCCGGGTACAATTCCTGGTGGGGTCACTCACAAAGTTGATATTTATCACTTTGTGAATTTGTTCCCAGTCTGGTTAGGACATTGCAGGCTGAACCACCTGATTGTCCGAAAAGTAAGATGGTTCCGTGCTTCGGATGGGCACGTTAAGCCGTCGGTCCCAGTTGCTGTCTATGATGGCAGTAGTCGTTACACAACCATGTCAGAGGCCTGCTACTAGTAGTAGGCGGTTGAAAAACTATGACACCAGGGTTCATCCGGTCGTTGAACGACTCGGCGTCCCACACGAAGAGAGAGACCTAGGCGCCTATAGCTTTGCTAATGCTTTTATGTCCCGGTATCTCAAGACCTACAACTACCTACTAACAATTGATCTAACTCAAATATGGCAAACTATCTAATCAGTAATCAGCGTATCTTCTCAGCGAAAACAGATCGTGACCTTAGTGATTGATAGCACAATCATCTATGTAGGTATAATAGTATACAAACACGATGCGCGGAATGTTTGTATGGCTTGACAATGTCTAAGCAATATTTGCCACGGTTTTCCCCTATATTACGTCTATTATGTATGATAGTTTCTCGTTATTTACTTGCCTAATTTTACCGTTTGCATATTTGATAGACATGTCTCGAGGTTTTTGACCTCTGTTAATTATCATTAAATCACTTGACGCTACAAGCATAATATGCCCCTTACGATACAAATTCATATAAGATACGATACGAATCTTACATTAATTATTTATACTGATTGAAAGTTGAAAAGAAATGATGTAGCTATAAGTGATTTTTAGCATGTATCCAGTCTTATAGTATCAAACCAGGTACCGATACAAACTTTTACACGAAAATCCGTTAAATTTCCAGTGCGTCCCGACAACAGACTATCATCGTCAGCGCCGGCGCAACGAGACGGCGACTGGCAGAGATCGCTCTACGGCGATAAGCTCCCCGACGACAAGAGTCCCGGGTACAACTCAATGTCCACGCAGCCCTCGTTCAGTTTGGAAGAGGAGAAGCGACCGCGACTCGACAGCGATGTGGGGCCTTCGCTTAGTGCGGCCGGCAGTCAGACGCTGCGTAAGTAACTGATAGTTGAGCCATCCTACCTAACAAGCTTTGACTAGCTGTAACTAGTCAAGAGTACAGGGTACAACTCGATGTCCACGCAGCCCTCGTTCAGTTTGGAAGAGGAGAAGCGACCGCGCCTCGACAGCGACGTGGGGCCTTCGCTTAGTGCGGCCGGCAGTCAGACGCTGCGTAAGTAACTGATAGTTGAGCCATCCTACCTAACAAGCTTTGACTAGCTGTAACTAGTCAAGAGTACAGGGTACAACTCGATGTCCACGCAGCCCTCGTTCAGTTTGGAAGAGGAGAAGCGACCGCGCCTCGACAGCGACGTGGGGCCTTCGCTTAGTGCGGCCGGCAGTCAGACGCTGCGTAAGTAACTGACAGTTGAACCATCCTATCTGACAAGCTTTATTTAATAGCTGTGAAAAGTCAGAGTCCCGGGTACATCCTACCTAACAAGCCTTATCTCATAGTTGTGACTAGAGTACCGAGTTCAACTCATTGTCCACGCAACACTCGTTCAGTTTGGAAGAGGAGAAGCGACCGCGCCTCGACAGCGACGTGGGGCCTTCGCTTAGTGCGGCCGGCAGTCAGACGCTGCGTAAGTAATTGACACTTGCGCCATCCTACCTAACAAGCTTTACCTAATAACTGTGACTAGTCAAGAGTCCCGGGTACAACTCTATGTCCACACAACCCTCGTTCAGTTTGGAAGAGGAGAAGCGACCGCGCCTCGACAGCGACGTGGGGCCTTCACTTAGTGCGGCAGGCAGTCAGACGCTGCGTAAGAAACTGACAATTGAGCCATCCTACCTAACAAGCTTTACCTAATAACTGTGACTAGTCAAGAGTCCCGGGTACAACTCTATGTCCACACAACCCTCGTTCAGTTTGGAAGAGGAGAAGCGACCGCGCCTCGACAGCGACGTGGGGCCTTCGCTTAGTGCGGCCGGCAGTCAGACGCTGCGTAAGTAACTGATAGTTGAGCCATCCTACCTAACAAGCTTTACCTAATAACTGTGACTAGTCAAGAGTCCCGGGTACAACTCTATGTCCACAACCCTCGTTCAGTTTGGAAGAGGAGAAGCGACCGCGCCTCGACAGCGACGTGGGGCCTTCGCTTAGTGCGGCCGGCAGTCAGACGCTGCGTAAGTAACTGATAGTTGAGCCATCCTACCTAACAAGCTTTACCTAATAACTGTGACTAGTCAAGAGTCCCGGGTACAACTCTATGTCCACACAACCCTCGTTCAGTTTGGAAGAGGAGAAGCGACCGCGCCTCGACAGCGACGTGGGGCCTTCGCTTAGTGCGGCCGGCAGTCAGACGCTGCGTAAGTAACTGATAGTTGAGCCATCCTACCTAACAAGCTTTACCTAATAACTGTGACTAGTCAAGAGTCCCGGGTACAACTCTATGTCCACACAACCCTCGTTCAGTTTGGAAGAGGAGAAGCGACCGCGCCTCGACAGCGACGTGGGGCCTTCGCTTAGTGCGGCCGGCAGTCAGACGCTGCGTAAGTAACTGACAGTTGAACCATCCTATCTGACAAGCTTTATTTAATAGCTGTGAAAAGTCAGAGTCCCGGGTACATCCTACCTAACAAGCCTTATCTCATAGTTGTGACTAGAGTACCGAGTTCAACTCATTGTCCACGCAACACTCGTTCAGTTTGGAAGAGGAGAAGCGACCGCGCCTCGACAGCGACGTGGGGCCTTCGCTTAGTGCGGCCGGCAGTCAGACGCTCCGTAAGTAACCCACAGTTGAGCTATCCTACCTAAGAAGCTTTACCTAATAGCTGTGACTAGTCAAGTCCCGGGTACAACTCGATGTCCACGCAACCCTCGTTCAGTTTGGAAGAGGAGAAGCGACCGCGCCTCGACAGCGACGTGGGGCCTTCGCTTAGTGCGGCCGGCAGTCAGACGCTGCGTAAGTAATTGACACTTGCGCCATCCTACCTAACAAGCTTTACCTAATAACTGTGACTAGTCAAGAGTCCCGGGTACAACTCTATGTCCACACAACCCTCGTTCAGTTTGGAAGAGGAGAAGCGACCGCGCCTCGACAGCGACGTGGGGCCTTCACTTAGTGCGGCAGGCAGTCAGACGCTGCGTAAGAAACTGACAATTGAGCCATCCTACCTAACAAGCTTTACCTAATAACTGTGACTAGTCAAGAGTCCCGGGTACAACTCTATGTCCACACAACCCTCGTTCAGTTTGGAAGAGGAGAAGCGACCGCGCCTCGACAGCGACGTGGGGCCTTCGCTTAGTGCGGCCGGCAGTCAGACGCTGCGTAAGTAACTCACAGCTGAGCCATCCTACCTAACAAGTTTTGACTAGCTGTAACTAGTCAAGAGTACAGGGTACAATTCCATGTCCACGCGACCCTCGTTCAGTTTGAAAGAGGAGAAGCGACCGCGACTCGACAGCGACGTGGGGCCTTCGCTTAGTGCGGCCGGCAGTCAGACGCTGCGTAAGTAACAATTGATCCATCCTACCTAACAAGCTTTACCTCATAGCTGTGACTAGACTAGAGTTGGGTTCAACTCGATGTCAACGCAACCCTCGTTCAGTTTGGAAGAGGAGAAGCGACCGCGGCTCGACAGCGACGTGGGGCCTTCACTTAGTGCGGCCGGCAGTCAGACGCTGCGTAAGTAACTCACTGTAGTCATCCTACCTAACAAGCTTTACCTAATAGCTGTGACTAGAGTTGGGTACAATTCAATGTCCACGCAACCCTCGTTCAGTTTGGAAGAGGAGAAGCGACCGCGCCTCGACAGCGACGTGGGGCCTTCGCTTAGTGCGGCCGGCAGTCAGACGCTGCGTAAGTAACTACCAGTTGAACCGTCTTAACAAGCCTGACCAGACAGTTGTACAAGAGTCCCGGGTATAACTCGATGTCCACACAGCCCTCGTTCAGTTTGGAAGAAGAGAAGCGACCGCGGCTCGACAGCGACGTGGGGCCTTCGCTTAGTGCGGCCGGCAGTCAGACGTTGCGTAAGTAACTCCTTGTTTAAACACTTCTTCGATTCTAGAATTCTAAAATTGTGCAGTTCGGAATCCGCCCTAACAAATCAGTCTTAAAATTGGCTTAACGTTAGCAACGCCTTAGTTGTAGCAGATGGGTGATTGATTGGCAAAATACAAACTTACAGATGAGTTTCATTCGGAACATTTCGGGGACAATGTTGCGGAAGAAGGTTGCAGAGGGATTTTGTACCCAATAAATACCCGCCTTGCGGAAGTCGCAACCGTTTTCAATGGCTTGTAGTATGAAATCCTACGCGCCGTAGCAATTAGTGTCCTAAACAAGCTGTAGTTTTCTGTATGAAGTGGAGACCAATCTTTTCCTTTTGTTTCAGTTGACGAGGTAGACGGCGGCGAAGATGGCGAGGACGACTTCAATCGTCTGCGCAGCATCCGCGAGCAGCACCGGCGCGCCAAGTACCTGCAGAAACTCATGGCGCGCTCCGTCAGCGCACAACAGGTACAACGATTCATATTCTGCCTATTCCTGCTTTCTATTGATCAGTACAAAATGTATAGAAAAAATATTAAAATGTTTCGACCAGCCCATGAATGTAGTTGATCAACTTTGATAAAAGTAAGGTTTGTTTTATTATTTTATGACCTCTGGGGGAAGTACTTTTTGATCAGAGACAATCAGGCATCTGTAAATCCTTGAATTTGAAACCTAGCCTGTAAAAACATTTTGTAATTCCAAAAGTGACCAAGCATTGGAGAAAAATTATACTAGGGTAACAGAAAGGGGTATAACAAGCCGAAAGGAGGTCAAGGTACTCATGAAACTGAACAACTTCCCCTATGGAACATTTCTGTTACTCAGAGTACACTTAAAGATTTTTTTTCTAGAATGTTTTTAACTCATGTACTTTCCTTCTTTTCAGCAAGCTGGTAGTGGAGAGCTTGTAATAGACAACGACTTATTGTTAGAAGAATTACTCAATGCATCCGAAGCCGCCATGAAGAAAGACTCCAGAAACGAGAGTAAAGAAGACAACAGCACCACCTGACAGAGCAAGAGCTCCCTCTTCCAGTGGGATTGACTCACCTCAGTGCATTTACAGTATTAGAAATGTGATACAGTTGCTTATTTGTACAGTAAAATCAAAACACTAGAACAGCTTGTAAATAAATTATGAAATAGAATAAGTTCTACACTATTTTGTTGTTTGATTTACTTAAAATTGATATACTTTACTGTACTTATAGGTACAACAAGAATACTTTTTTCTCCTTAAGAGCATCAATTATAGTACAAAGTACAAGTATATCATCAACAGTGTGATTAGTAAAATTCGCTAAAAGTATTACATTATTCTCAATATTCTTGGTTGGTTTTGCACTATGTCCGATTATTAAGCCAGGTATTCATTCGGGACAAAATCCCTGATGTTTATGGACAACTAGCTGCCCGTCAGCGGTTTCACCCGCTGCAACCTATTATTCCGCGGGGAAAAAGCATTACTCGCCAAGAGATGTCGCTGTTAGTTTTCGGCGAAAACGTTTAAAACGCGAATCGGCTCAGTCACGCCACCTTTGCATAAATATTGGAATATGCGTGATCCCGTAGGAATAAGACAGTTTCCCGTGGTAAAAAGTAGCCTATGTGTTATTCTAGATATTCTTCTATATTTGTGCAAAATTTCATGTCAATCTAATCAGCCGTTTTAGCGTGATGTCGTAACAAACACACACACAAACATCCGCCTTTATAATATTAGTAGGATGTCCCCAATGTGTACGCTGTTTTTCGGGAACTTTGTTCAGGGACATTGTTGAAAACACGTCCACATTGGGAACATTTGTTGGGCACACAAAGTTCTGGGATTTTGTCCCCAATGAACTGTCCCCGCCTTTATCCAGTCCAAACCAATGAAATATGTCCATCTCTTTCCATCCAATATCGGTAGACGGAGACAGACATATTTCACAGGTTCGGATTAGATACAGTGCAAAACCACTCTTACCAGCGAGCAGAAGAGCTCAGAGTATACACTAATTTTCTGCATTTACTTATTTTATTCAATTATACAAATACAGGAAGTCTCAATAATGAGCAACACTGCGAAAGTGCGCACAAATGGTCTGTGATGTGACTAATAAAATGTGCAGATAGTATTAAAATTTGTCTAAAATTAAAAAACTAAATATATTCTCAAATTCTTTGTAGCAAATAGGAGAGGTTAGAACCAAAACTAATCAAATTAGTACACTTTACTTCACATGCTTCTAGTTTTTATTATGTATGAATAGGTAGGTTTAACTTACATGTCTACAAAATGAAAGAGATTTTTAGCTTTTAGATGTTATTTATTCAGCAGCTTACAGATAGGTAGGTGTACAACATCACAAGCTTACAGCTTGAGCTTGGTCCTCCTCCAGTGACGCCTCTTGGCGTTGTATCTGAAAACAACAAGATACAGGTTAGGTTTACAAAGATACACAATCTGCTACTGTGTGTGTTGTACACTTTTTCCCAGTTTACGCCAGTAAAGGCTGGGGATTAATAGTAAGAGCAGCATTGCTCTGAGTATGCATAGTTAGCAAGTTCTACAGAATACTGGATCGATTGAAGACACCAACATAACCTAAAAACATTGTACAGTAAACAATGTATCTGTCCGTGTCATAAGTAGCTGGTTAGCTTAGTACAATATAATTTGAATACAGATTCGATGTAGGAACATATTTCTCAAAACATGTAATTACATTAGTTACATACCTGATGGTGTTTCCTGTACGCATTCTAACCCATTGGGGGATGGGTCGGTTCTGCTTCAGCTTCTTGGCAAGCTTCCGCTTGATAATAAATGTCTTGTGGGCAGACTGTAACAAAAATGAAACAAATTTCGTGAATTTATATTAGAAAACTAAAAGGATTACTTGAATAAAAATGGATTTTTCACAAAATTATCACCAACCATTTTGCCGCTTGCAAATGTCAAAACAAAATGAACGATTTATTGAACGAAGTGAATTCAGCAGCAAGAGATGAATGATGAACGAATGAATATGTTTTTGTTGCCATTTTCGAAATTGATTCTCCCTCCTAAATTGAATTTGGCTTTGTAAGCTAAAAATCAGAAGGAAAACCTCGAGGAAAACTTACGCAGGCATCTAGCACAGATGCAACGGCACACTCAGTTTTCCACCGCATATAACTAAAAAGTTGCACGAGTTCTTTTTTATACAGGTGAAATAACAATATTGCAACACAGAAAATTCGTCTAAAAACATTTCTGAACGAGCCTGAATTTTTTTGACAATCAGCTGATTGTGATGTAAAGTGAAGCATTTTGTGAATTTACGAACGCATTTACGATAATATTTTATAAGTTATTGCATGAATAAAAACAATGAATAAACTAGTTTCATTGTTTTCTGTTCGACGGTTAATAGAATGCCGATCTGCGAGTACAAGGATAACGGCGGACGGAAAAGATGTGCCCAAAAAGAAAAACTACGAAACCAGAATCACTTTGATTGCTCCCGACAGTTCAGTCAGTATTACAGATCTGAAAAATGCACAGAGCTTATCAGTAAGAAGGGATTTGAAGCTAGTGAAGGTACAAGATGTTGATTCGAAAACTAGACGGCCGGTTTACAAGTGAGTATTTCATCACTCAAGACCTTGTAAAGTATCCTAACCTATATCTCGGTTAATTCTATCTTCAACCTTGGAAGTGCATGGTTGTTTAGTGTAGTAGACCAGTGTTGCCGCTTTAGCGACTTTGTCGCTAAATCTAGCGGATTTTTCATATGCTTAGCGACATTTCTTTTCAAAAAAGTCGCTAGAATTTTTTTAGCGACTTCTGGCGACATTTTTACTTGAGTAGAAAATAAACATTATTTACTTACTGGCGACACTATGCATGCTGAATAGTTTTCGGTACCGGGAAGTCCCTTTCACTTTCATCAAAACGAAAGGGTGAAAAACCGATCGGGCGGGAGTTTCGGGAATTCCCTATGTGATGTTTTTTATCGTGGCTGGATGCGTCTCATTCTTTCCCATGGATGCAACAAGTATAGCTATTTCTTTTTATTCATCGTTCATTCCCAGTTCATTTTGCAGAAAAACCTGTTTATATTTAGTGCAAAATTCTAGCGACTTCTAGCGGATATTTTTAGTAATTTTTTTACCTAATCTAGCGACTTTTCTACACATGTCTGGGGACTTTCTATTTTCCTAAGCGGCAACACTGTAGTAGACAGACCTGTTACTTTATACTTCATCGTCCATGGTCACACTACAATTTATAACCTTACAATATAGATGTATGTAATACCTACTTACCTAGTCTGAATTTGATACACAAACTCTTTATATTTGGACGAGAATTTAATTGTAGTACTTTGTTGACCTTTATCCCAATTTATTTGGAGGGGATCAAGACTATCATTGTTATTAATAGTCATATCTAAAATTCCAGGTTGATGACCAGCGCAGAATACCACCAAGAGGAGTTACAGAAAAGAAAAGAGAAGCAAGCTGCCCGACAGAACAGCTTCATCAAGGGCGAGAAGCTGTTAACCCTGTCATCCAGGATTGGCGAGAATGACCTCATGACAGGGGTCAAGAAGATGCTAAAGCTGTTAGAAAAACAGTATGAAGTTCGAGTCGTTATTGCAGGGGAGGGACAATCTGGTGAAGCTAATATGGTAAATATAAATAAATAAATCTTAGCAAGATACACATCTCTGTCTAGTACCTAATACATTATGAATGACTATTAATGCTGATTCTGAAATGTTATGAAAAAGAAACCCTTAGTCAATGAAACTGATGCATTTCTTTTCAACACTTTAAAACTTTATAGATTTTTTTTTAAATTTATATATCTAAATTCTTAAAAATGCCTTATAGTTAATTATGTTTGTCTTTTATTTCAGGAAAGAATATACTCAGTCATTGAGAGCAACACAAAGTCAGCTGGCAAGGTAGTACAGAAGAGGAATAAAGGTAACAACTTAAGGTTTCAGTTACTACCTTCTAGGGACAGCAGTTCTACACCAGAGAAAGACAATACAGAGCCAAGCAAAGGGCCACTATGACTAGGCGTCGGATTAGGTATCATTTTTATAGCGAAATATGTGATTTTTCACAAGTATTACTACTACTTCTACTATTCAGAAACAGTTAAACATGACATGCAGAACCACAAACTAACAGACACTGAGTCTAGTTCTAGTCAAACAGAATTTGAAAGTGTTTGATTTATTAATTTAAGTTAGATCATTGCCCTCGATTCTGAGGGTCCAATTCCTTAGCTTTCTATATTATCTAAAAAGCCTAAGCTGAGCTTTCTTCCATAATAAAAATGTATATGTAAAAAATGACTATGTTATTCTCTCACATTAAAATTTAAATTATTGCGTAAAAGTTCTGATTCGCGCGCACGTCTTTCTTGTCACTTAAATTTGTATATAAGTATTACTAAAAAAAAATACCGAAAATCTACAATAAACTAAAATTAATAATTTAGTGAGATTATTTGAAAAAATTTACTTTATGTTTCTTAAATACTTTTCAAATTTTATATGTACATAATGGTTAATGAGTGTTTAATTTATTGTACAAAATAAGTAGGAAGTTATAATGTTGTGAGAAGTTTTTGTTAATAAAACACAGTAAGTAGAAATAAATGAAATATTTAATTTCTCCCCTTTCGTCAGTCATATTTTATCCACTTATAAATATAAATTATTTCTTCTAACGAGACAGGCTCAACTTTATTCTAGTTATGGTGACAATAATAAAATTGTATAAATTAATGAGTTACTTTAATCAGTTGGAATTATCACAGATGCTTTAGAGATCTTTAAACCTATCTTAAATGGTAGGCGACTATTTAGTTACAAAAAACATCTTAGACATAACTTGTTCATTCATAAAGGAGCTAGTATGATGCTGTAACAATATTATGGATGATTAATTAATTAAACATAATTATTTATATAATAATCTTACATTAATATGGCTACTTAGAATTAAATCGTGAGGACCTGTTACAATCATCCAAACCTATTCGCTAATCACTGTATTCTACAATACATTCTACATCAAACTAGCATAATACTCGAAGTTAGACTGACGAACTTTATCTTAATCAATTAATTATCTTTACACTCCGGAACAGTCATCTAACTAATTTACGATTGAACACAAATTACTATCGCGTACTAATTTGAACTAACAAGCCTTGATGGAAACATTACCACAATATCGATCGAGCTAGTATATTACTGTCTAATATAAAACTACCAACCGCTACATTGTAAATGAACACTTGAAAGAGCTTATAAAAGACCTGCTAAACCGTGTTGGCGAGGCGAACACGTCGGCGTCGACCAAGTGTGTCAGACCTGGTCCTTCGTGCCGGACAGTTTGGGAACCTGCGTGTCGCCGGGTGCGGTTACGTGGAGTAGACGGCGATGTAGGCGTACCGGTCGCGGTCCACCTGCGGGAAATCAGTGTTGAGCGTGCGCCCCCACGTCAGCAGCGGTGACACAGTGCCTATACTTGGCAACGCGCGAGTCACATTTTCTACCACGGCCTGAAACAATAACAGATTATTTATAAATACAGGAAAGAACCACTCATGTTTTCAGCTCCTGCGTACAGGGAAATAGCTAGCTGCAGATAAATAATTGCATAAATGTGTTTTTAAATTTGTTATACGACATAGTGCCTATTAAAGGGAATTGAGAATTAAATTGATCTAGATATATATATAATAAGTATAGGTATAGGTACTCTTATGCTGAAGTTAAGGCATTTTCGTTATGTACGAGTATTGTAAAACTTATTTGGGATTTTTATTTCACTACCTGAGATAATAATTAAAAATATTATAATAAATACTTAATAATAAAAATAATGATTTGAATACGGTAGGTTGATACATCATGCAAATAAATGTATAATCCGAACGTGTGGCATCATGCATAGGTTTAGGTATGATATCCATGCACCAGATGCGAAGAAAGAAATGTATGAGTTGATTATATGGTTTGTTACATGAAATAATTAGTAGACATGCCAAAAGCGTTAATATGAGGGTTAGTTACTCGTCGCTCTCTTGTTCTCGGATTATTAATAAGAACTTACAACACACACTTCTTTACAGACAGCTTAAATGGTTTTCTCTGTAATATTGTTTTACATTTTTATTTCAGTGTTCCAATTTTTATATAATGTGTAAACCAAGAATTGCTCCTTATGCTTCATAGACAAAAACTTTGATCAATTTGACTTATAGAATAAACTACGGGAAGATAAAATTCGTTGAATATTTTGGTTTAACTAAGATTATTTTACCGAATTTTTATACTGTCTTCTGGTAGCTATATTTTGTAGTCTTTGCTACTGACTAGTCCTTAAAATAGGTATATATTTTTTTAAATAGCGTACAAAAAATAAAAAACTGCGCCAAATAATATTGATAAAACTAATCTGGTTGAACTACACGAGAACAAGTAGAAGGCGACGATGACAGACACACCATGTTACCCATGAGGGCGGCCCGCCGTCGGCCTGCGCGGCGCCTGCGACGGCACCCGCAGCGGCGGCCCCGCCTGCCCCGGCGCCCGTACCCGCCACTCCGCGAGCCCCCCACCTCACGCCGCGCGCCGCCACCGCCACCGCCCCGCCGCTTCTTCTCCGCGCTTGCTATCACTGGGGGCGTGGCCTCAGCTTTGCTTGCGGCCGCGCTGTCGGCTGACCGCTTCATGTCGCGGGCCGTGTCGTACGTTTCCAGGGATAGGTCCGAGCTGGAAATTAGATAGAGTTTTAGAAACTAATTATAGTTAACGGTAGCTGGTCGTTGAAGATTACCATCATTTGTAGGTAGGTACTTACCACACTTTGGGCGGCAGATATTTCGTAATATACAGTCCAGCAAAAAACAGTAGAAATTAAATAAAATGGAAATAAAAAAATTTCATACTAAATGTTGCCATTCATAGTCAATGTTGCCATTTAATTTTGAGATTTCATACCTACATAGTGGCGCCGTCATATTTTGTCTACTCCTTTTTGCTGGACTGTAAGTAACTACTTATAGTAGGTACCTACTGCGTAGTAGCATCAGTTCATTGGAACATTTTGCATCCGTCAACAACCTACCAGTAGTGTATGGTCAGGAACTCAGGACACAAATACGTAGGCAGTCAATGTCATTCCGATAACTAGTGTTCCGGAACTGTATTACTTCGGCCATCATCCATCAGGTCAGATCTATTGCTGTTTACAGCCTACTATGTAATATTGCGTAGGTAACTTTGTTTCCTGGGTTGTGTTAGATCACCTTTATTTCTTCTGGAATTTGCAGGTAGAGCCTTTGCAAGTGTCACTTCAGTTGTTTGATTGGTTAAAAGACATCGAATTCCTCTCCTCATTGACGTAGGTAGATAGAAGTAGATAGATACACAGCGTGAAACGCTTTGAAATGGTTGAGGCTTGCCGGTAAGCGATGGATGCAGTCGGACCAAACTTGCGGTCATAAGGGCCCTGCCTGGAGGAGGCGCATGTCTATGAGTGTTGATGATGATGATGAACTCACTTGGCGCTGACTTCTGAGCAGTACTCGCTGAGCTGCTCCCAGGTACAGCCGTACTCGCAGTAGTCGGAGATGCCGCTGGTCTCGCGCCGTGTGCGTAGCGCTGCTAGTGACGCAGGTTGACAGTAGTGTGGTAGGTACTCACTTGGCGCTGACTTCTGAGCAGTACTCGCTGAGCTGCTCCCAGGTGCAGCCGTACTCGCAACAGTCGGAGATGCCGCTGGTCTCGCGCTCCTAGTGACGCAGGCAGACAGTAGTGTGGTACTCACTTGGCGCTGACTTCTTCGCAGTACTCGCTGAGCTGCTCCCAGGTGCAGCCGTACTCGCAGCAATCAGAGATGCCGCTGGTCTCGCGCCGTTTGCGTAGCGCTCCTAGTGACGCAGGCAGACAGTAGCGTGGTACTCACTTGGCGCTGACTTCTGAGCAGTACTCGCTGAGCTGCTCCCAGGTACAGCCGTACTCGCAGCAGTCCGAGATGCCGCTGGTCTCGCGCCGTTAGCTTAGCGCTCCTAGTGGCGCAGGCAGACAGTAGTGTGGTACTCACTTGGCGCTGACTTCCGAGCAGTACTCGCTGAGCTGCTCCCAGGTGCAGCCGTACTCGCAGCAGGCGGAGATGCCGCTGGTCTCGCGCCGTTAGCTTAGCGCTCCTAGTGGCGCAGGCAGACAGTAGTGTGGTACTCACTTGGCGCTGACTTCAGAGCAGTACTCGCTGAGCTGCTCCCAGGTACAGCCGTACTCGCAGCAGTCCGAGATGCCGCTGGTCTCGCGCCGTTTGCGTAGAGCCGACGCGGGCTGCTCTACCACTGAAACAAACCAATTCACCTGCTTACTACTGAAAAACATCAATCTACCAGTCTTTTCCTACCGCTTCGCGTCAATATTTCTCTATATCTATTCTAGGTATATCAGCTCACGTCTGCTAAGTGTCTTTCTCTCTATCAGACAAACTCCGATATATTTTGTCTCTCGCATAGGTATACTGGTTGGTAAGCTACAGGCATTGACTATTTTATTTAGGTGTTCTGTCTTTCGTGCACCCTGACTGGTGCCCTGCCAAGTCTACAATAATTTAATAATGCCTTAATTTAACTTACGGTGCAACTAATTGGGACTATCATGGTGCAAATAACGCAATTTTAAAACAATGTTGCATTAGGTATACAGGTCTACGTAAATCCTGAAGTGACCCTGAATTATCAAAGCTATCGTTGCGTTATGAGGCGCGGACAATCTTACTCCATTTGTTAGAAAATACTTTGATCCTATAGTCGGAATGCGAGGTCGTGGTTGAATAAGAGGGTGAGCTCTGCATGTTTTTCCTGTGATTACCAGACGTGGAGCGTAAACACGCAGGGGTCATTGGATGCTCTGATAAAAATGACCGGAGCATCTCAGACTCATCCATCGCTCGCTACTACATCGAGTATGTTCCGACTTGCAATCACAATCTAACGTAACGTCACAGCCTCACGTGGCTCAGTATTAGTACCTAGAGCTGGAGCTAGACCAATCTACCTAAAGGTCTTTTTCTCGATTCGTATTATTATACAACTAGACATTACGAAATGCGAAACACGTGTAACAAACTTTACAATTTTATTTCAAAAGGGATGAATGAAGACCTGCTTACGTAAGGTGTAGACATCCGATAACAATGTGACAAAAACAAGTAAACAGAATTAATTAATTACTATTTCGAACAGTTAATTAGGTCATTTTGGTGTCAATTGGTCATTAACTGTATCGATAACATCGAATTTTGCAAATTATTACGCCCATTATGCGGAGTGTGTGCTAATATAAGAGGTATTGTAAATTTTTGCTTGATAACGGTGTTGACAATTTGAGCATCCAATCATTGCGACCGCGACCTTTGGCGATACCGCACTGATAATGATAGCTTATGTTGCTTTGCGGATGCTATTTACATACCTATATTTGCCTATGTTTTGCTTCTGGAATCACAACCATGAACAAGGTACCAAATATAGATTATCTTAAACGTGAACCTAAACGTGACAAAATTCTCTTCATTCTTTAGGTACCTCCCCACCGAAAGAACAACGGTCATAAACTGAATCTAGGAGTGGGGTCTGTGACAACGAGAATTGCATAATCGCTAGATATGCAATCTGCGAATAGTCGTTGTACTCTAGGAGCGATCCCAGAGGGGACTCTAGTAAACATGACAGAAGCGTGATATTGATAAATGATCTTGCTCGGTAGTCGTATGAGGCTCCGAACTTCTGTATTTGAAGACAGTGCTGTAGCCAACTGAAGGAACGCTGTTATAAAATTGTCGGGTTTGCTTGCTCGGACAAAGCTCGCTAAAGCTGTACAAAGACAGAACCTGTTTCTGTCTGCAACTGATGGATGAGAGAGAGAGAGAGATATCTCTACTTATTCTGGAAGGAGAGATGTTTACCTGTGGGGGCATCCCAGGAGGGGCTGTTGTAGACGTGGCACACGCGCGCCATGATCTCGCTGAGATGTCGCCCGCACACTTTGAAGGCCGAGGGTGCTGCGTCGGTCCTCGACCCGCAGAGCATCGCCGCCGCCGCCAGCACCGCCAACATCGCTTTGTTCACGAGCATTCTTGCAACTGGGGACAAAAAAGGCGGATATTAAAGTTTGGCGGAACGATGGCGCGACGATCTTGATACATATTCGAAGGAGTGGACGACATTGGCACTGGATCGCAATAAATGGAAGACCGAGGAGGAGGCGTTTGCCCAGCATAATAATTATTATTGGGTGACCTCATGATATTGCCTAACTTTTTGGTATTATAAAGTATCGGTTTGATTTGTTGTTTCGCAAAGATCATTGTCCGAGAAAATCGAGATTGCTGAGCAAACAACCTAATGGAATAAATTGGAATGATAAGGAAAAATGTTGATGCAGAGATGCAGACCTATTAGATGCTTATGAGGAAATTTTCTTAGCAACCCACAGCAACATATTGGTGTAGATTATGGTTTTCGTGGAATTCTGTTAAACAGCTGATTGAACATAATCGGCATTCATCCAATAAAGGTGGTTCTTTATCAAATCGATAAACTAGGATAATTACTAATTCCGTGAACTTATAAGTGGTATTTCCTATTTTGCACAAACATATGATTACAAATTTATTTTTAGAGTAGATAAAACAATGACCTCAAAACTTTGAAGGGAATTCTTAGAATAACTAAGAGCCGAAGGCGCGTATAGAGTGTGATAACTTGAGCGGTGAATACAAGTAACCGGAGTAGGATTTTCGCTTTTATACCAAAGGGTGTAACTTGACACCAGCGATATAGGCGGCACCTTTCATTTCCTAAATGCATTTTTTTCGATATCGAAATGCAATACCGATTTATTCCATTTCGGATGTTTTGGATCGAATTGCCATTTAATTTGTATAGTGGTTACTTCTTTGCCGAGTTGCGTGTAATGTCGTTATATCTCAGCTTGTACTACGGTCGCGATATCAAATCTTTCGCAACAAAGTTCATGTTCATACGAGATATAAATGAAAAATGGAAGGTGTGAATCCGGTTGGCGTGACCAGTAAATACTCGACACGTTGTTTACTAATGTTTCCAGTGAAACATTGTAAACAGACGATAGCGTGTCTATATAAAGCTACAGTTTAGCTCTCCTTGTACCAGATGAGCTGTTGTCTTCACCAACTTATCTCTAGTGATGAATGAATCACAACAACAATATCTTAATTTAGTAGTTCGTTAACCAGTCTATTTTAACATTATTTTCACATATTATTACCTATTACACGAGTAAAGCAATCAAACACAAATGAAATGCTTGGTTTATCAGGTGAACTTTACATTTTGGTTTATCATAACATCACAAGTTAGGTTCAATGTTCACGTAAATAGCAGCACCTGCAGGACCAGTTAAGTTGTACTTCCATTTGAATATTTTAGTACCAATCAATAGGTACAACTGTGAAAAAGAAAAGCATCATCTCTTTACTTTCCAAATAAGAGGTGACTAAGGGATATGTTTCCCTATTGCAATTAACCTATTTGTCGATAGGCTGTCAATCGTTTGCGGTCCTAAAATATGTTTTCTACTCCAAATACATCTCGTAAAATGTTGGCTTGACCAATACGTCTGTCCGTTCAATTTGATTAGCGTAGCGTGTAGGTATCGTATCAATTCTGATTCTTCGAACGGCATTACGGATCATCAGAACGAAGGCGGTTAAGCTCGTCCCGTTTTTAAAGATCAGACTCGCATGCAAGGCTTATTTCATCTGAAAGTGGTACGTAATGTCACTTCTCGGTACAGTAACAATAAAGTTGATGCTATCGACATTGTACTCAAGATGGTGACTGCAGATGTCCGAGCTGAAATGTGCTCATACGCAAATCTTAATACTCATCTAAATTACTAAATCGCGTTGATTTAGTTTATGGACTTGAGTTAATTCTAAAGTTACGAGGTGACAAATATAAAGAGGTCGATTTTATTTTGTAAATTATTTGACCGTGTTAAAGAAATAAATAAACATTTTTGTTTGTTCTTTCAACCCATGAAACCAAATAAATGTTGTAGCACATGAAACTATCCAGAATACTACAACAATATACAACAGAAAAAATTCAGAATAATATTTTCATGAGTTGAGCAAAAGCTACGAGATATTTCCACAAATTTCATACTATCGCTTTGTTATAAAAATAAGTTCACAAAGTCCTTGGTACATTATTAAATGCAATGAGCTTATAAAAGGCCTAACAAAATGAACAGAATGATGACGAAACCACCTTCCTCGTTCATAAAAAAATGCAAATCAGTGGCTTCCTTTCCTTAAGTGCTTCTCCGAGAATAGCATAGGGTGGGTGGGTGCTACATTGATTTCGATTCGAGCGGGATATAGTCTGAACTAATCCATTCAGCCATTAGTCTAGGTACTAAACTACTAAAATTATTTGTGATTTGATTACTAATAATAACGTAAATTTAGGGAGCTTCATCCATGGTACTATTTAAAAAATCGTACAAAAATGAATCAAATGTTACTTTACTCATGTTTAGGACGCAAAAGATGGCAGCAGATATCCTGTCTGAACAGTTTGCTTTTGCTTGTTTAAGAAAGTGACAGGAATAGATATAAATTGGCTAAGGAAGTGGCCCCGCAGAATCGAGGCCCTAACATCCTTTCGTAGCGGCTATCTTGTAATAGCATAGATTAAATAATGCATTGGATGGGTTGTTTGTTTGTTTGGGTGACGAAGTAGATGTAGATGGTGACATTTGTACCTAAACTAGTTGTTTTAACCGAAAATTAGGCAATATGTTTATGTTATTTAACTATCATGCACGGACAAATGAAAAAATAAAAACATTTGATAGCGTCAAAATTTTAAATAATGACGATATCCAGTCTTTAAATGGGCGTTACGGCTTTACCGTTTCGGAGGTAAAACTTGTATTTTTTTATGCAATCTGTAGCGTACTTACATATTGGTTGAAACAAAATGTATATTATACGTATACAGTAACAAGAAGGGTTACAAGCCGAAAGGAGGTCAAGGTACTCATGAAACTAAACAACTTTCCCCATGGAACATAAATCAATGAGATGATTGGCGATTTTGTATGGAAGGTTTGTTCATTTTTAGACCCAGTACCTACCTTGACATCCTTTCGACTTTTTTTTTCGTGTCGATCGACTTGTTAGACCCTTTCTGTTACTCTCGGTAAAGTGATACTGAGCAAGGTACCCGTAAAGGTAAGCAGTTTAATACTGGTAATTAAATTATTAATCCGGTCGGTTGCTTTAGTTTAATGTTAATCTATCTAGCTAGAGATTTGCAAACCTAGTAAGATTGGTTCTTAATTGAACCTTTGATAGTAATTAAATGTGGGAAGTTTAAAGCAATCCCTAGACCCAAGTTTTTATACAAACTTATTCCCCTGTTTTCTTTCCGAATCATGCATGTAGATGGCTTTACATTATTTCTATTTTTTATTACTTTGAGAAGCCTAACTTTATTTTCAAAAATTTATTAAAAAATGTATTTGATAAATGATTTTTTCTGTTTACAATTATATTTCCACAAAATAAAAAGTATAGACATGCTTATAGTAGGCCTTACTATAATAAAAAAAGAATTATTGCTCTACATGCATTATTCGGGAAGAAAGCAGGGAAATACGTTTGTATGCAAAGGCGGAAAACTACATTATCTACTCGGGTATCTTCTTAAATATAACACAGCAGGGATAAATCTTTTTTTATATAGGTACGTACTTAACATAATATAAGACGTTACAAAACTGATATCAAAACTTGTAGGTGCTCGAGACCAGCTGATGTGCATGATCGTGTAACATGAGAGTGAAGCCGAGAGTTTAGTGTGTAAACGTAGCTTATTGCTACGCCGGACATCATACAGCATGATAAAAAATACTTCCACCAATAGTAGACAGAGCGTCACATACATATAACACGCCTATATCCCTTGCGGGATAGGCAGGGCGTAAACAGCTGTAAAAAAACGGCTATTTTCACGACGTCTGACAAAAGTTTGTGAGTCATTTAGAAGACTGTGTATCACCATATAGACAGGTTGTCGCCTAAAATTGCAATACACATCAACTCTTCCTTTGGTCGCTTCTTACGACACCTTCGAGAAAAATATGGGGTGATGCCATTCTAAGCCACATGGCCCATAATACAAGATATTACAAAACTGATATCAACACTTGTAGGTGCTCGAGACCAGCTGATGTACATGATCGTGTAACATGAGAGTGTGAAGCCGAGAGTTTAGTGTGTAAACGTAGCTTATTGCTACGCCGGACATCATACAGCATGATAAAAAATATTCTAGATTGGTAGTAGGCAGAGGATTAGCGGTCGTAATATATGGTCATTATCGCAACGGTCGACAAATATTTGAGGACCTTTTCAGAAAATCGTGTATTACTATAGTGACAGGTTGTCAGCCTGATTGTAATTGTGATACACATGGAGTCCTCGAGTTCCTCAGTCGCCTTTTACGACACCCAAAAGTAAGAAATGTTGTGATGGCAACGAACATAATTTTTCGGCCGTTAACGCTCTGCCTACCCCGTAAAGGAAAAAGTCGTGATGTGTATGTATGTGTATAGGTAGTTTTTTTTTTATCTATGATGGGCTTACTCTTGACCCCAATCTTACCCTAGAGCAGAGATGGGATCTACGGTGGAGCGAGCTTGCCCAGAAGATGCCTATTCACTCTAGACTTAAAGAGATTCAGGTTATATGCACTCGGAAATACAGACGCAGGCAGGGAATTCCATTCTTTAGCCGTGCGCATAATGAAAGATGATTTGAAGCGCTTAGTGCGTAATGTGGGTATATCAACTAAGAACGGATGGTAGCCGGCCGTGCGTCTGGATGTCCGATGGAAGAAAGGAGACGGTGGTATGAGCTCATGCAGCTCACGCGCACATTCTCCGAAGTACAATCTGTAGAAGACCGATAGGCAAGCAACCTTGCGGCGGTGAGCCAGGCTGTGAAGCTTGGTCGCCACCAGTTTTTTATCGCCTATTAATCTCTTGGCTCTGCGTTCCACCGAATCCAGTGCAGCAAGTTGGTATTTAGCCGAGCCATCCCAAAGGTGACAGCAGTACTCCATGCAAGATCGGACTTGAGCTTTATAAAGAGTTAGAAGCTGTTCAGGCGTGAAGTACCGCTTGACTTTATTCAGGACGCCCAACTTTCTAGCTGCAATTTGAGCCTTGGACTCGATGGTGGTGCCGAAGTTGAGGTCAGAGGACAGCTCCATGCCAAGTAAGTAAGTTGTCTTAATAAGTAGTGAAACTAGCTAAACATGTTTGGAAATATCTTGACTTGAAGGACCGAATATGGTTTCGGTTAGGTTTTATAGGAATTTTGGTCTGGCTACCTCTAAGAAGGTTACATGATCAAAGTTGGTAGTAGCCAGTTGTAACAAGTAAGTGCAATATTGTAATTTTTATTTTATTTTTGTTCATATATATATTTTTAAACCATTGGTAAACTCAAGTGAGCAAGGGAGCGCAATATAACTGTCATTCGGCGGCGAATGCAGTGAGTGGCCGTCTCAACTATAGTGTTGGCCTGCAGATCATGCCACAACACACCTAGTATCTAATTGCATCATATACCTACTGTATAGCTACGCGCAACGACTGGCGCCTGCCATAAACTACACGCGTAGCTCATACACTAGACCACTACCATAGAAAAGGTGCTAAATACAGGGTGTAAGGGACGGTGTACCGAAAACTTTGCAGGCATGTTCAGACAGACATGATGACACTGAACAATTTTTACTATGGAGCCAATGGTGGGAAACGAGAAAAATTTCCTACCTCCCATACAAAATTCACGATCAGCTGACTGACTTTGTATGGGAAGTCAAACATTTCGTTACACCGTCCCTTACACCCCGTATAGCTACTTAGTCCTGACTAGACTAGACTGGACCACTACCAAAGAAAAGGTGCTAAATATAGCTTAGTCCTGCGGTCCTGCCACGCAGCCACGCAACCACGGAGTACAGAAATAGCACACATCTATTTTTAGCTGATCGATTCCGCGGCGCGCCTGCCTCATTAGATGAGTCTAGGCATCTAGAAAACTACCTATGTACGTTATAAAGCCTAAGTCCAATACCGTCCCTAATCTCACATAGGAACTTTTTTATACGCGTTCAATTGAAACGTGGACAATTCCGCCCTAGAAACTTAACTATTTTGCCCCTTTTATTCAATACTAGCTTTCCGCCCGCAGTTTCACTCGCGCCGCGGTGTTTATCTGTTTAGTCTAATAAAAAAGTTTGAAATACATTGTCTGATACAAATACAACTGGAGGTGGAGTTCGACTACTCGACAATAGATGGCGCCACTACTTGAGGGATTGAAAAAGCCCTTATATCTTTAAAAATACGCCCTTTATGTTAAAACAGAAACTTTCTTGTTCAAGGGGAGATAAAGGGCTATTGCACAGTTTATGTCCCTTTATCCTATCGGGAATCCGTTTTAAGTTTTATCGGCACGCACATTTAATCAACTTAGTTTTATTATATATAATGATTTTTTCACTACGTGTTGTAATTTTTTAATGTAACTCATATTCTTGATATACATACAATACATCAATCGAAAAATGAAGAAAAGTAATGGCGGTTTACCTATCTCTCATCTCATATAAAATTACTGTAACGTTGCCGTTTGCTTACAGCCGCTAGCGTATAAAACTTAGGTTTCCCATTAAAATATTCTAGCTTATCTACGACCTAATTTAGTAGGAGGTAATACACCTAATTACTTGTTACGTCGGGAAAGCAGCTCAGTTTCGTGGGCAAGTGCGCAACTTCATTCAATGGGTCATACATTCGTAATATTGTATTCTACCTAGATTTGTAGAGTAGGTAAATCACCTCTTTTAAATTCCAATATAATGGCCGTTTTTTACAGCCGTTTACACTCTGCCTACCCCGCAAGGTAAATAGACGTGATATACGTATGTATTAAATCTTGATCCCTTGAATAAGTAACTCGAGCTGCCGTTTATGCCACAGCGCTCGTTGCTATTGTCGAGACGTCGATTATGGGACGCCGAGCAGCCGTAGTCGTCCGCGGTCACACGCATGGCGCGTGCGCACGCTACCAGAGGGCTGCCACCGATCGAGTTTGCTAATACCACAGAATAGGGAGTTTACAGAAGGATCACTCGACCCTATAAAGAATATTTCCGATTGTCACTTGTTACATAGACATGATATATGTATGTATAAAATCTTGATCCCTTGAGTAAGTAACTCGAGCTGCCATTTATGCCACAGTGGCCGTTGCTATTACCGAGACGTCGATTATGGGACGCCGAGCAGCCGTAGTCGTCCGCGGTCACACGCATGGCGCGTGCGCACGCTACCAGAGGGCTGCCACCGATCGAGTTTGCTAATACTTTCTATGCAAAATGAAGGAGACGACACGACGCGGCATCAGTAACAGTGTCGTCTGTCACAGCGAAATGGGTCTAAAGTCCAAAACAAACTAGACACCCAATAAACATGAAATATGTATGTATTAAATCTTGATCCCTTGAATAAGTAACTCGAGATGCCATTTATGCCACAGTTATGTAGTTTTTACGCGACTTACTTGTTAATTAGTTGGTAGAAGGTGTAGCCCTCTACGTTTCGGCTGATTACGACAGCCTTCTTCACGGAGGACGACAATCACACACGCGCGACCGCCAGTTGCGATTGTCGACTAGCTCGCGCCGCGGCTCGCTGCGCGCGCGCTGAGATGGTAGGGGCCGCTGCAGTAGCCGCAGTTGGTGACTCTTGTTGTGGTGGATGCGGTTGAGTTGCAGTTGTAGAGTCATCGAAAAGTCCCGAACAAACTACGCTAACTATATCGTCACTTTTTATGTTGTCCACTGACACCGGCAATACCGTTTTTAGCACTGGCTTCCACGACGGCGATATCGACCAACCACTATCTCTATTAAAATTCGGACGACGGCTTATTTCAATGGCTTCCCGAACTTTGCGGGGCACATAGAACTTTTCCCTAGCCAGAATAGCTGTCTTGTCGAACCGAATATAGTGGTTAGTGTCCGTATCAAGCGAGTGTTCAGCTACCGCCGACGTCACCGTGTTACAGTTCTTCACGCTACGTATGTGCTCGGTGATTCTTGTAGAGACGTGCCGTTGTGTTTCCCCGATATAGCTCTTACCACACTCACAAGGTATAGAGTAAACACCTGGTCCGGATAGGGGCTCCTTATCTTTCGGTGATCTTAGCCAGTGTTTTACTTGAGTGTGGGGTCGGAAAATAGTCTTGATGTTGTATTTCCGTCGCAGTAAAAAGGCGATTTTATCTGTCACACCTTTTACGTATGGAAGATACGTTGGACGTCGTTCTACAGTGTGCGGCCTCTTTTTACTCGATGAGTTTGCGATACGCCAACTCTGGCTCCACTTGTACCCGTTGGATTCCAGCACCTCTCTAACGTGGTTGAGTTCCGACTCTATGAATTCAGGATGGCATAGACGGAGCGCTCTGTTTATGAGAGAGCGTGGGACTGAGGAGAGATGTTGCGGGTGATGGTGTGACTCCGCCCTTAGATATTTATCAGTGTGCGTCGGTTTTCTGTACACGGTGTGTTGTAAACGCCCGTCGCTACACCTCATTACCAGAACATCCAAGAATGTTAGAGTGCCCCTTTCCTCATTCTCCACAGTGAATTTAATTTTAGGGTGGATCGAGTTTAGATGAACAGTTAAGGATTCAACCATATCCTTGGTTACAATTGCGAAAACATCATCTACGTATCTCAGCCAACACTTTGGCACACACGGCGCATTTTTCATTGCCTCTTGTTCAAACCATTCCATAAAAATGTTTGCCGCCACTGGGGCTATTGGAGAGCCCATAGGCACCCCATCTACTTGTAAGTAGTACTCACCCCGCCACATAAAGTAACCGCTACGCAGACACAGCTCTATGCCACTCATGTACTCAGTAGGTATGCCGGCTCGTTCAATACAGTTGGCTATAATTTTAATTGTGTCCTCTACTGGTACATTCGTGAACAATGAAGCCACATCAAAGCTTACCATGACTTCATCCTCCTCCAACCGTATGTTATCGAGTAACTGAATGAAGTGTGTAGCGTCTTTTACAAAACTCGACGTTCCTCCAGTGACTTGTTGCAGGATATCGGACATGCGCCGTGATAGAGCGTAGGTGGGAGCGTTTATCTGGCTTACTATGGGTCTTAACGGCCAGTTGGGCTTGTGGATCTTAGGCAGCCCGTATATTTTGGGTGTGGTCGGTATCCGTGGTTTTAATAGAGCGGCATCTTCAGTGTCAGGTAAGGCCTGTAGCACAACTTTTACCTTTTTGGTCACTCTAGCTGTGGGATTGTAGCTCACCTTCTTATACGTGGCTGTATCACTTACCAGATCCGTGACTTTGGCTTCATATGCTGAGGTGTCCACGATAACTGTGGCGTTACCTTTGTCTGCTGGTAGGACTAACACCTCTTCATTTCTACGTAGACGGTGCAAGGCATGAATTTCTGGTTTCGATATGTTAGGCACAGGTAACTTGGACCTACGGAGCAAAGACGCCACATCTTGTCTCAGGCACTCGGCGTCGCTTGCTGGCACTCTGTTTCTCATGACCGTATCTTCCAAACTAACAATAATATCCTCTACCGGTAGCCTGTCAGGAACAGGAGCGTAATTAAGACCCTTTGCTAGAGCCGTCTCTGTTACCTTATCTAAACTTATGGATGATAAGTTAACTACGGTTACGCCTTGTTGTTTGCTGCTCGACTGGGTACTAGGTAGTTGCTCTTGTTTATTTGTCAGGCGCTCTAGTTTGTTTACATGCCTGATTTTCGTTTGTGATGCTAGTTTTTCTGCTCGGCTAAAAGACATACCATCCAGTTCGCTCCACAAATCCTCCCGTAGTATCTGTGCTAGTTCCAGGTGTAGTTTGAACAGATGTTGATTTATGTTCGCTATTTTTCGATAATAATCTCTTATTACCCGCACCAACAATTTCTTATTGGCCACTTCAAAGAATTTATCATAATCCCGAATACACTTTAATGGTTTTATGCGCGCGAATTTAGGTATCACACCACTATCCCGACACTTAACACAAAATTCCACACTGCTCGTTGCTATTACCGAGACGTCGATTATGGGACGCCGAGCAGCCGTAGTCGTCCGCGGTCACACGCATGGCGCGTGCGCACGCTACCAGAGGGCTGCCACCGATCGACTTTGCTAATACTTCCTTTTTACACTTATGTACTAAATCTTGATCCCTTGAATCAGTAACTCGAGCAGCCATTTATGCCACAGTGCTCGTTGCTATTACCGAGACGTCGATTATGGGACGCCGAGCAGCCGTAGTCGTCCGCGGTCACACGCATGGCGCGTGCGCACGCTACCAGAGGGCTGCCACCGATCCACTTTGCTAATACTTCCTTTTTACACATATACAGGGAATAACAGAAAGGGTATAACAAGCCGAAAGGAGGTCAAGGTACTCATAAAACTGAACATCTTTCCCCATGGAACATAGGTCGAAATATGAAAAAAAATATTGGGTCTCCCATACAAAATCTCCGATCAGCTGATTGATTTACTATGGGAGGTCCAATTTTTTTTTTCATATTTTGACCCATTTTTCATGGGGAAAGTTGTTCAGTTTCATGAGTACCTTGACCTCCTTTCGGCTTGTTATACCCTTTCTGTTACTCCCGGTATGTATTAAATCTTGATCCCTTGAATAAGTAACTCGAGCTGCCATTTATGCCACAGCGATCGTTGCTATTACCGAGACGCCGATTATGGGACGCCGAGCCGCCGTAGTCGTCCGCGGTCACACGCATGGCGCGTGCGCACGCTACCAGAGGGCTGCCACCGACCGACTTTGCTAATACCTACTTCCTTTTGTAATGAACGTGGATGGACGCAGAAGAAGAGAAAGGCCTAAAAAAGTTTGGATGGATTGTATAAAAAACGATATGAAAAATAAAGGCGTAAGTGAGAATTTGACTGGTGATAGAGATGAATGGAAGAAAAAGACATGTTGCGCCGACCCCAAATAAATTGGGATAAGGGCAGGTATATGATGATGTATTAAATCTTGATCCCTTGAATAAGTAACTCGAGCTGCCGTTTATGCCACAGTGCTCGTTGCTATTACCGAGACGCCGATTATGGGACGCCGAGCGATCAACTTTGCTAATACTTCCTTTTTACACGTATATGTATTAAATCTTGATCCCTTGAGTAAGTAACTATAGATGCCGTTTATGCCACAGTGCTCGTTGCTATTACCGAGACGCCGATTATGGGACGCCGAGCAGCCGTAGTCGTCCGCGGTCACACGCATGGCGCGTGCGCACGCTACCAGAGGGCTGCCACCGATCGAGTTTGCTAATACTTCCTTTTTACACATACCATAACCATACCATAACAGCCACAACAGTCCACTGCTGGCCATGGGCCTCCCCCAATCGGGGGGTATTGCCATACTCACCACGCTTGGCAGGCGGATTGGCGAACGCAGTGCCAAGATGTTACTTTTACAGGGAACGCTGCTGCCCATTCCCTGGATTAATATCCCTTAGTCGCTTTTTACGACACCCACGGGTAGAATTGGGGTGATGCTATTCTAAGCCGGCATCACACGGCCTACACATGTATGTATTAAATCTTGATCCCTTGAATAAGTAACTCGAGCTGCCGTTTATGCCACAGCGCTCGTTGCTATTACAGAGACGCCGATTATGGGACGCCGAGCAGCCGTAGTCGTCCGCGGTCACACGCACGGCGCGTGCGCACGCTACCAGAGGGCTGCCACCGATCAACTTTGCTAATACTTCCTTTTTACACATATATACGGTTACATTTTATTAAGTACAAATCTCTTGAGGGTGTAATCTACTCACATAACTGAACAACTTTTGTTAAAACTTTTCTTCTAAGTATAAAAAATAAATTTGGACCTCTTATACAAAAATGTTGAAAAAGTGTGTCACTTAGTATGGGAGGACCAAATTTTTTTTTCATGTTTCGAAGAAAAGTTTCAAACAAAAGTTGTTCAGTTTTGTGAGTAGATTACACCCTCAAGAGATTTGTACTTAATTAAATGTAACCCTATATGTATTAAATCTTGATCCCTTGAATAAGTAACTCGAGCTGCCGTTTATGCTACAGCGCTCGTTGCTATTACCGAGACGTCGATTATGGGACGCCGAGCAGCCGTAGTCGTCCGCGGTCACACGCGTGGCGCGTGCGCACGCTACCGGAGGGCTGCCACCGATCGAGTTTGCTAATACTTCCTATGCAAAATGAAGGAGACGACACGGCGCGGCAGTAGTAACAGTGTCGTCTGTCACAGCGAAATGGGTCTAAAGTCCAAAACAAACTAGTACACCCAATAGACATGAAATATGTATGTATTAAATCTTGATCCCTTGAATAAGTAACTCGAGATGCCGTTTATGCCACAGCGCTCGTTGCTATTGTCGAGACGTCGATTATGGGACGCCGAGCAGCCGTAGTCGTCCGCGGTCACACGCATGGCGCGTGCGCACGCTACCAGAGGGCTGCCACCGATCCACTTTGCTAATACCACTAAATAGGGAGTTTACAGAAGGATCACTCGACCCTGTAAAGAATATTTCCGATTGTCACTTGATAGACGTTATATACGTATGTACAAAATCTTGATCCCTTCAATAAGTAACTCGAGCTGCCATTTATGCCACAGTGCTCGTTGCTATTACCGAGATGTCGATTATGGGACGCCGAGCAGCCGTAGTCGTCCGCGGTCACACGCATGGCGCGTGCGCACGCTACCAGAGGGCTGCCACCGATCGAGTTTGCTAATACTTCTTTTTTACACATACAGGGAGTAACAGAAAGGGTATAAAAAGCCGAAAGGAGATCAAGGTACTCATGAAACTGAACAACTTTCCCCATGGAACATGGGTCGAAATAGGTATGAAAATAAAATGTGGACCTGCCATACAAAATTGCCGATTAGCTAATTGATTTACTATGGGAGGTACAATTTTTTTTCATATTTCGGCCCATGTTTCATGGGGAAAATTGTTCAGTTTCATGAGTACCTTAACCTCCTTTCGGCTTGTTATACCCTTTCTGTTACTCCCTGTATGTATAAAATCTTAATCCCTTGAATAAGTAACTCGAGCTGCCATTTATGCCACAGTGCTCGTTGCTATTACCGAGACGTCGATTATGGGACGCCGAGCAGCCGTAGTCGTCCGCGGTCACACGCATGGCGCGTGCGCACGCTACCAGAGGGCTGCCACCGATCGAGTTTAGATTAAAGATTATTATTTAAATCATTCTCATTAAAGACATTGGGTCACTTACACGAGAATCTAGTATTACATATTTTGTCCGTCGCTCACCAAATAACTAAGTTTATTGTCACATTGAATGCACCCACTGTACCTACCTACATGTCTTCAGTATGCTAATACTTTCTATACAAACTGGAGGAGACGGTGCGGCAGCAGTAACAGTGTCTGTTGCAGCGAAATAGGTTCCACCCATGCAAAATTGGCGATCAGCTGATTTGAGTAACTACGGGATGTCTAAATTCTTTTTGCATATTTTGACCTACGTTCCCTGGGGAAAGTTGTTTATTATCACCAGCCCGTCCTGAATTTTCACTATCAGACACTAGAATCACTCTATATTTCCTACACTTATGCTATACTTAAATGTAGAGTTGTATAAAACTGTTAGTCGGCCTGCTTTCTGTAGGTAGGTAGTCAGTAGAAGTATGGTAGATTGCGAGTTCGGGAAATCTGTATCGGTTATATTGTTTCAGCGAGTGCTGTAGCAGGTGTAGAAATATTGCATAAAAATTCAAACTGGCTTGTTGTAGCCCTACAGCGGCGGCCCGCGCCCCCAAGTCCGGTGCTCCCGCACTCGATTGGTTAACGACGCGAGTCTCGGCGTGCAGCCTTGCTTCTTTGATAAACGCTTTGTTTACACTCCAACTGGACCACACTCGGACCCTGCACAGGTCTGCATCGGTGCTATTTT
Source organism: Phthorimaea operculella (assembly GCA_024500475.1). Taxonomy (NCBI): domain Eukaryota; kingdom Metazoa; phylum Arthropoda; class Insecta; order Lepidoptera; family Gelechiidae; genus Phthorimaea; species Phthorimaea operculella. The sequence goes on along the minus strand of JANFCV010000151.1, from coordinate 75,600 downwards.
TGATGCAATCCCTCCGACCCCACGTGGGGGATTCAGATTCGCATCACCCCATCCATTTATCATCCGTAGACGCACACCCTGGTGACAAGGTCTAATACTGATTGATAGGTCGCGTAAACCGAGATATCTAAGAGTCGAGTGTTGAGTTTTTAACTTAGCAGCTAGCGTACAGCTCTAATGGCATTTTATTTATTAGGGTCACCCACTTTGCTTGTTTGGTTAATTTGACAGGACCGGTACAAGTAATTTCATGGGTGGTCCAATAGGACTTCGGTGTGTGACCATGGTGCTGCTGAAGATCTATGGTACAATGCATTCTGGGCGATCTTCATCTATAAAAATTGCTGGAATTTGCGCAGGACAGGGCTTCAGAGGTTGAGATCCATTTTGGGCATTTCTCTCGCTTTCTCTTGAAAATAGCATAGAAGCAGCATTTATTAATACAGTTTCATAAACGGGTTAGATAGTTGAGGTCTATTCAAAAGTGTAACAGTTGTTTACAATCGGTCCCTTGGCGGGTGCGTCAGTGCGTCGGCTCTACGAGTGTGCAATTGTCAATGCAATCCCGGCTCGTTAAAGCCCTAGCTATCATTCCTCGGAGGCGTGCAAGATACTCGATACGAGACGTGGGTAGTTTTTACTGTTCAGATATAGTACACAATCACGTCTTCATCTCTTGCGACGCAGGCAGTGTATAGTGTTCGCCCCGTCTGGCAAATACGATACTCGAGATTGATTTATTATTTCAGAAATTTTGTAATGTGAGTGAAGCAAGAGAGAGGAGCATTTAAATGAAGATTGGCTATTTCGAAAGTCCAACTACACAGGCATTTATGTGCTAAATTTCTCTTCGGTTTATTAATATATGTAAAATGAAATCTTAAATCTCGTTACGCTGAAGCAGGTGGATTTAGCTCGACTACCAGTGTAATATTCTGTAATGACTTCTGATTTAATAATAAGTGGGTGCTTCTAAGGCACCACTTAGTCCGACTCGCTAACCTAATGCACATGTACTTGAGGTTGATTTATAAACTCAGAATTCTATGTGACTGAATAAGAGATGCTTAGTTAGTTAGATGAAGATTGGCCATTTCGAAAGTCTAGCTGCACAGGCATTTATGTGCTAATTTTCTCTTAGGTTTATTTATATACGTAATGTAAAATGAAATCTAAAATCTCGTTTTGCTGAAGCAGGTGGATTTATCTCTACTACCAGTGTAATATTCTGTAATGTCTTGTGATTTAATAATAAGTGGGTGCTTCTAGGCTAAGGCACCACTTAGTCCGACTCGCTAACCTAATGCACATGTACAGGCCATAATTAGATTAATTAGTATCTCGTAGTGAAAATTGCAGCCTGCGGGTTGACAACTGTGCTATTTTGTCTCATATCTTACTCAATCGTAGCTAGTACCGTGTCTATCAGCCACGGCATTTGCAATATTTTCCTTGATCAAATCTTATGCTAAGCACGAATTGAAACCAATAAGGAACTTATGGATAGATAACTTTATACTACTTATTTTTATGCGATAAAATTTGCGAGGTTTGCAGTTTAATCCCTCCACGGTAGACAAAATGACTGTGTATTATTAGAGACATTGCTTGGGTTTAACGAAATTCCATAAGAAAAAAAAATCCTCACATCGCAATTTTAGGTAAAGAGAAAAAAAGAGAGACTTCATTAATCTCACCTATACACACATTTTACAGATACGCACGAAGGCCTATCACTTACACCTACGAATTATCGCTTGCAAATAATCCCACCCTTCGGTATCCATATGGATAAATCATGTAAATGATGTACCTAGTAAATCTCTAATCTGCAATCTGGTACCACCTGACAAGATTTACTAGCTAGAGTATCACCAATTAAAGTTGAAAAGTAGAGTCGCAGAACACGTTCGCTACAATGTTGTAAGCTTACAGTCGCGTGCGCAGAAGTGTGGCCACCGCTTAAATGCAAATCCTGCTCAAGATAATATTTTTAAGCCACATTTTTCTCAGTTGCAAATAAGAAGAAGAAGAAAACTTGCAAATTGCCTCCCCAGTACTGATGCACTTTAGATCAGACCCTCGAAGATGTTGCTTTCAGTCCGTAACATATTAAAATCAATACAGTGACTGTAACATACAGAACTTTTTGAATAACAATACATACCTACATCTACAGCAGTAATTTTATTACCGCGTAGAGCTGGTTTACCTTCCTATGTGCACATAATTTTGAATTATTAACACCCTACTACATTTCGAAAACTATAATATGCATTCTTAGTTAAAGTTTTAGCCTGGCAATATGCAAGAGATCTGATCCGCCAAAATTGCAGGATTTTGCCTCACATGGCCACATAGTTCCCTTGGCAACAGGTGGTCGTTGGGACAGACATAGGTAACAAAAGACAATTTAGAGTGTCCGGGGTCAAGTGTGCCGTCGGCTTCTCCAATTGTCCGCTGGGGGTCAGTGGCGTTCATGTTTAGGTGTTTAGGCAGTCTAGCTATTTTTATGATTAGACTAGGCTAGGTTGCCTACAGACTTCATCAAGTCGTAATTAGTGCACAGGCACTTGCCTACTGCTTTGATGGAATAAACAGGTAAGTTTGGCAATAGGTGCTTACTTCGAATAACATTTGTTGTACAATCCACCAGTGCACTGCTAAATTCTGATATGTCATATGACCGCAAACTTGCGTAAATAATGTTTGATGCTTGAAATTGTTTTTGTAAAAGCTATTGAGGATATTTATGTGGCAATAGGTATTGCCGTGAAAAGAGAAAATACGAATAAATAATTTTAAAGTGTTTCGCACGTTTCAAGAGATACTATAATTTTTATAGTCTTGCACTATATTGTGACTTAAAATTAATATTCAGCGTGTTAATTAAAATTGCAATCACCATAACCTTTAAGTATTGCGTTGCGTTTCGAGTTTCTAAGAAGTTGGACTCATCTCAGACCCCAGGTAATTTATAGAGCCCACCTTTTAGCCGTCGCCGACGATCGTAAACCTGAGCGTAAACCCAGACTCTTAGGGTTAGCGCACATATAGCACCATTGGACGCACTCTATTTCTACAGAATATTCCAAATGAGTAACATCGTGATTAAAATTAAGCCGATTGGTATGGTTGTAAAACAACTGGCGAGGACGCCGTAGACGTTTGCTTATGATAACGAACATCGACTTTATTGCAACAAGATACATTTTATTTTCAATTTTGTACTGACAGCTCGCGCCAAATGGAGCTACATGTATGTAACCTAACCTTTATAGCAACGACTGTGGGAACGGATTTGCGGATTAATCCTTTTTATAAGCTCAAATAGTTCTAAAATCTGTCTGTTGTATTTACCTATGTGGTAAAGAAGTGTCTTGTAAATTGTACCTATCTATCTAAATGTATGTAGGTTCGTGTCTTATTTGTATTTCTTTGACATGTCAATCAAAAACCAGTGGAACTTTATTTGCTCCTTGTTTGATTCAAAATATTATCATTGTTTATCTTTGAAGCTTTTCACAAATATTGACTTGATTTAGCAGAGATTTTTTTCGTAGGATATATTATGTGACTAGATTACTGTGTAATGTAAGACTACAGTATTCCCTTCCAAGTATAACATTGATAATTTAATAAATTGGTATTCATAAAGATCTAGGTACAAATTGAGCGCTAGCACCACAATTATTTTGTTTGTCGTCTGAGCGGCGTCTAGTGCTAGCGCTTAGCAACAAAGTTGCTTGTCTAGATCTAGAACAAAGATACTAGAAGTCAGATGAGATTAGTAATTTGCTAAAGGATTTTTAAATTAACCCTAGATTGGTCGCATGGGGTCTTTAAAAGCCCTTCGAATAGACAAATGCGTTTTTTTCTTATAACGGATTATCTTGGTAGCTTGAAACTTTGTGTACCTTCCTGAATAGCATGTAGATTAGTATAAAATTATATTTCATCAATATCCGTTCACGCGTTTACGATATATTGGCGTCGTTTTAGTAAAAAGGCTTTTAAAGACCCCACGCGACTAGAAGTTTTAATAAACTTTTCATACATATTTTTATAAAATATTATTTTTCGTTAGTGTCATTGGTGAAAAGCAGAAAACAAAAACAGAAATATTTTTATTGTTAGTAAATAAAAATATACAGGGTATTTTTAAATTTGGGCTTCAAATCACGTTTATTATCTACCATCCGTCAAATTTGTAATATTTTCTTAAAAATATGATATGATTTTCTCGTCAATTCTTGTTTATTCTGTTCAGATCGCGTGGTCATATCATTGTTTATCTTTGAAGCTTTTCACAAATATTGACTTGATTTAGCAGAGATTTTTTTCGTAGGATATATTATGTGACTAGATTACTGTGTAATGTAAGACTACAGTATTCCCTTCCAAGTATAACATTGATAATTTAATAAATTGGTATTCATAAAGATCTAGGTACAAATTGAGCGCTAGCACCACAATTATTTTGTTTGTCGTCTGAGCGGCGTTTATTTTGTTTGTCGTCTGAGCGGCGTCTAGTGCTAGCGCTTAGCAACAAAGTTGCTTGTCTAGATCTAGAACAAAGATACTAGAAGTCAGATGAGATTAGTAATTTGCTAAAGGGTTTTTAAATTAACCCTAGATTGGTCGCATGGGGTCTTTAAAAGCCCTTCGAATAGACAAATGCGTTTTTTTCTTATAACGGATTATCTTGGTAGCTTGAAACTTTGTGTACCTTCCTGAATAGCATGTAGATTGGTATAAAATTATATTTCATCAATATCCGTTCACGCGTTTACGATATATTGGCGTCGTTTTAGTAAAAAGGCTTTTAAAGACCCCACGCGACTAGAAGTTTTAATAAACTTTTCATACATATTTTTATAAAATATTATTTTTCGTTAGTTTCATTGGTGAAAAGCAGAAAACAAAAACAGAAATATTTTTATTGTTAGTAAATAAAAATATACAGGGTATTTTTAAATTTGGGCTTCAAATCACGTTTATTATCTACCATCCGTCAAATTTGTAATATTTTCTTAAAAATATGATATGATTTTCTCGTCAATTCTTGTTTATTCTGTTCAGATCATATTTAGTACTATTAAATAACAAACAATTTATAAAATTTTATCATTTGATGACATCTAAACTTTGGGGTTCACAAAGACCCCACGCGATCTGAACAGAATAAACAAGAATTGACGAGAAAATCATATCATATTTTTTAAGAAAATATTACAAATTTGACGGATGGTAGATAATAAACGTGATTTGAAGCCCAAATTTAAAAATACCCTGTATATTTTTATTTACTAACAATAAAAATATTTCTGTTTTTGTTTTCTGCTTTTCACCAATGAAACTAACGAAAAATAATATTTTATAAAAATATGTATGAAAAGTTTATTAAAACTTCTAGTCGCGTGGGGTCTTTAAAAGCCTTTTTACTAAAACGACGCCAATATATCGTAAACGCGTGAACGGATATTGATGAAATATAATTTTATACCAATCTACATGCTATTCAGGAAGGTACACAAAGTTTCAAGCTACCAAGATAATCCGTTATAAGAAAAAAACGCATTTGTCTATTCGAAGTGCTTTTAAAGACCCCATGCGACCAATCTAGGGTTAACTTAATCATCCCTAGGTATATTTACACTCGGGGTGTTTCATAAGAGGCGACGTAGAGTTTTTGACCTCTGCTGAATATCTGTCGACTATGGTAAACCGCATACAAATAATACCACCTATAATAGCATTCCTAAAGAGAGTTGACGTCGTCGGGCAGGGGCGGCTGGTCATAACATAAAACATTGCCAAATCCTTTGATACCTCATGCTCTAACGAAACATGTTGCATCGTTCCCATTAGACTAAGGGCAGGAAGATGATGATCCCAGTATTTGCACTTCGTACTATGGCTTGACAACCAAAAAGTGATACCTACCTAATAACTTGTGTTCTTATGAATTGTATAGTACTACTTAAATTAAGTAAATAGAGAGGTGTTCTGCAAGTAAACAAAAACAGTGGCACGCTGTTATGTTTGCTTTCTTATTATAATAATCGTAACCTTATTATTTATTTATTACCTTTCCCCACTGCCTTTACCGGAGTAATACAATAACAGGTGATATACATAAAGATATAATTGTTATTCTTCTCACTGTATAAGTTTATTTATATCCTATATAGTCTATAAATATGATTTTAGTCGTGGAAAGTTTCTAATGACAACTCGAGCAGAAAATCTTTGATCCTATATATCGGACGTTCATATCGAGAATAACGTTACAGAACTTTTCGCAAATTATTAGTTTAGTTGCTCGCTCTCACGGAGGCACTTTTTTCACGGGGTCGAATGATAAGTACACTTTTTCAAATTAAACATTTTTTAACAGATTTCTGTAAGAATTTATAAATGTTGGGTTTGACAACCCCGTTAAATAATTAAACATTACCAAAACATTTCAAGTTGCAAATGAAATTAAAATTAATTACATGCAAAGTTATTTTTCTAAAACTAAAAAACAATTTCAGAAACCTCACCTAAATTGCTGTAAATAAACACAAGTGTGTCTTCGTGGTTTGCCGGTGAATCAGGCGATCTTGGTCGTGTCGTGGTCCGCGTGTGTGCGCGTGCGTTGCGTCGCGTCGCGTGGTGTTGTACGCTCGTGCGCGCGTTAGCCGGGCGGGTGACTGGCGGGCCGCCGTGCGCGCGCGCGCTTTTAACCACACGTCGCGATCGCGATGGGCGGCGCGCGCGCAGACTGTGCGACACGCCCCGCGCGCACGCCGCACGCGCGTCTCGGGAGCCCTCCATCCCTCCCTCCGGAGTACTCCGGACCTCCTGGCCGGCCCGTCCCGTATCACAACAAACCGTGTATACACAACTAGACACAATTGATTTGGCTTCTTCTTCTTCTTTTCGAGTGGGACACCGAGTCGTTGAATGACTCGATGAACCCTGGTCTCAGAGTTTTTTTACCGCAAACTACAAGTAGCAGGCCTCTGACATGGTTGTGTAACGTAACGACCGCTGTCTATGATCTTGTGCTTCAGTTTTGCAAGACTAGTACAAAACGAATTTGTTGAATTCACCTAAGTTAATGTTTGAAAATGAACTGAATAATACATGAACGACAAAATTTTAGACCCCTAGTATTAAATATGGTAACTCCCACGCAAATATTCAAATGCTCCTGAAACTTAGCGACTTAATACGCAGAATTGTTTCGACGTTAACACGAATAATATATATATGTATATCACATTTTTACTAGGTACCGATACACCATTAAATAACAGTCAATCAAACAACAAAATAACAACCCAAATCACCTAAAATGATTATTTACTACATTCCTGCTCTACTTTTCTGATATGATTTCTCCTTACTTTATACCAACAATATTCTAATAACCTGTCTCAAATCAAAACAGCCTTCCAAACAAATCAGATTGTGAAAGAAAGATAAACAGTGAAGCTATAGTAGCTATACCTTTTACGGAATTGAATATGGTTTATTTTATACTAAATTAATTTTCTTTGAATAATAAAGCACATGTACAATTACTTAAAAGCACAGTGAACTATAACATAATTAGGTAAAAGAACCCAATCCAAGAATCCAATCCATTCTATTTTCGTAGCATATTTTACAAAGTTACGTAATCTCGTAGCGGTGTGCTACGAAGCGCTACGACACTCCAAAAAAAATCGTAGTTCTTTTAACGTGTTTTAGCTGCGTATTCGTTTTATTGTTATTGCGCCCCGATAAAAGTTATGTTTATTATTCTTTTATTATTTTATACAAGACATGTTAGTATTGTATCGCCCTGTAGAGCAGCTTAGGCGCGAAGAGGATGTTTGTGCAGCTCACGGACATCTCGCAGTTTCCGGGACCAATTGTCTTTTATTTGTTAATAAACCAGAGTGCAACGGGCTATATTTGTCTCCGCACATGAATCGTGTTCCCAGAACCAAGTACCTAGCAATAAAAACATTGCACGTGCACAATAGTGTGTTTACAAAGTTGTAGGTAGTGATCAAACTTGACGCGGATAATCGCTTTTCTAAGAGAAATAAAACTTGTCTCATCTTCGAGCTATCTAGTTAATAAGCTTTCTACGGTTTCTACTCGCATGCCTATAAAATGTTTTACTGTTCGCAGTAATATGCACTCAATGTTTAATCTTCAATAAAAACCGGACGGGATTTATTATCCGGCGCGCTTGCGTTTGCGGTCATGTATTTGTTGTTAGGTGCGTGCAAGGACCTGGTCACTAACCTGCCGACCAAAGGTGCAATTGTATAGGTCGGGTAGTAGTCAGGATGTAAACAGACATGTGGAATCGCCCGGTTCACTGACAGCGGCTCCATCTCCCGCAGACGGGTACTGCTCCACCACGCTCCACATTGTATTCGAACGTAGTGCAATTTTTCGCACCTAAAATAATATGTAATCTAAACAAGTGGTACCGAAGTTTATACATTTTCCAAAAGACATTGCCTATTTTTGTCCACATAATTACTTGTTCACGAGTTGTTTGATATGTTACCAAATATTAAGTACCTGTGTACCTAGGTCACAAAATATACATAAAATAGTACTTCTAGGTATCTAGTATTCTATTTTTATTTCGGTTTCATTAAACGTTTTCAAAGTATTGAAAGTTTTTGAAATGTATTTCACTCCAGTAAACTATTGACCTTTTCATCTTAGACGAAATAGTCGTAGTATAAGTTGACTAAGCTTACCATATAGGTAGGTACATATAGAGTGTAGCGTAAAAATAGGTTTATTTTAATATCTTATCTTAATAGCTACTAAACAACAACTTGTTATTATACATTTTAATAAAAAAATATGTAGTCTCTTTAGGATATCTATTATTTTACTAACTGTAATTTAGAGCGCGGTGTACAGACCTAATGTAAAAAATAAAACTATTACAGGTTACAGAAAGAAAGCATTCCGACAGATAATAACAATAACAACAACAATAAAATTTTATAACAAGTGTTAATTGCATCGCGGTAGAGTGGTCCGCGTAGACGGCGGCGCTGGGGCAGAGTCACTGACATCTACTATAAATACCAGATTCTTTGCGATTTGGTCCGATGGCTCGATATAGCATGCTATTATGATGCTATTTACAAACGAGGTGACAACATTGACGGATGAAGCTCCAGTGCTAATGAGAATTAATTGCATTATAAGTGTGTCGCTCGTTGTTTTCGTCTGGAGTAGCGACGAGTACACAAACAGAACGATGCAAGTATAAACGTACTACGGTAGTCGATACATTGATCTAGCGACGCAAAGATTTGTCTAGATTAAGTTAGGATATTAAATACCTACCACAAATTTAGGAAAACGGCACGGGGGCGTAGGTACTTACATTAAATTACACTTATTTCACAAATTTTTATATTTTGCACATTGCGGCCTAAGATAAAACGATGATTAAACCATGTTTCACTTGAGTTACCCCTAGTACTGTAATATGCAGTAAATTATTATTTTATTTCGACGTTTTTCTTTTAAGTTTAGCATTATGTAAACTTACGTGTATGATGAAAGATTCACGTAGGTATCTATTAAATAAGTTATGATTCATACAAATTGATTTAGGGAGAAGATCTCTAAATCTGTGGTCATGCGGTATGTATTAATGAACTGTTTTCTGAACCTTACGTACCATAACCCTATGCTTTAAGTAGTAGTTAAGTAGATAACCGTAATCAGTCGGTAATATTAGTAATTAATTAGAGATATTAATTACTAAAGCTCGTGGAAAATCTCTTCTGCCTGCATCGCATTTGTAAACAAGTTCCTGTTATCATTAAAGGTAGTTGTCTGGTGAGAATTATACTTAAAGGGTGTAAGAAAGTATTTAAGTTTAAATCTCTATTAGACGGGGAGCACTTAACGTAGCGGACGTCAAATGTTAGCGATAAGGCTTTTTCGCATTTTTAGTTTCATATTTTCTATGCTCTGTTTTTTTCTCATTAGGCAATTAAAATATTCATCGACACCTGCGTTCATCCAAAAAAACATATCATAAGGAAAATGCACTGCAGTGTGAGTGTAAAAAGCCTAGAGCATGATACAAGGAAAGTTCGACCAAAAAGAATTTAATTTTACGATGAAGGCAGAGCAAATCTGCGAGGCATCCGGTTTCTTGAGAGTTTTGTCGATGATTAGTTTGAGTTTCGGGCTCTATCTATTGTTGGTTTTTTAGTTGATTCAATGGACACAAATATGCACGCCAGGAGAGCTGCTACAGGTGTTTCTTAAATTCTACAAACCCAGATTTTTTTTATGAATGTATTCCGGGATCCTAACATGGCCAAATAAGAAATCCCATGATAGAATTCCCTGCTTAAATGGAGAGGAAATCTCAAAGCTTATTGCAAATGGCAGAGCAGGTGCGACTATGCCTAAACGCGTCCACAAAAAGTTTTTGAACTTTGACTTCTTCTGAGTCGTTTTCTTCACTGCTGAAGGTCGTGTCCACAAAGTTTCGCAAGCACGTTCGAAGTCAAGGTTCTCCATTTATCTCTGCTCTCGGCTTTTCTTAGGGCATCGGTTACAGGGGCTCCAACCAGCTGTTTCACTTGGTCCACCCATCTCGATGGAGAGCGACCACGTGAGCGTTTTCCTTCCACTTTCCCAAATATGACCAACTTTTCGAGGTTGTCTGGTTCTCTACGCGCCACATGTCCAAAATAGCTGAGGATCCTTTGGTAGCATATGGTGGATAAACGAGTTTTTATTCTCAGCTGCTCGAGAATAGATTTATTTGTTCTTTTCGCTGTCCAAGGAATACGTAGCATGCGTCGCCAACACCACATTTCAAATGCATCTATCTTCTTTCTTTCAGTAGCACGTATTGTCCACGACTCAGCTCCATACAGGAAGATTGAGAATACCAATGTTCGCATTAGTCTTATCTTTGTATTATTTCTAATATTTCGATCTTGCCAGATTCTAATAAGCTTGGTCACAGCTGTTTTGACATCTGAATGCGACGACGTATCTCCTTCTCACATCCGCCCTGGTTACTAATGAGTGATCCTAGGTAGACAAATTCGTTTACATACTCCAGGTCTTTTAACTCTCCAGTAGTTGTAAGTTCGCCGGCTCGGTCCACTATCATCACCTTTGTCTTTGTCCGATTGATTGATAGACCTACAGCCTCACTTTCTATCTACTCCGAATGAGTTCAGCCATCTCACTCTCAGAAGACGCAAACAGTGTGGTGTCATCTGCGTAGCGCAGGTTGTTGATTTTGCACCGCCTATGCGAAATCCTTCCTCCCATCCTTCCAATGCTCTCCGCATGATGTACTCTCCGTAGATGTTAAACAGCACTGGCGATAAAATGCATCCCTGTCGGACGCCTTTTTCGGGCTTGAATGGGTTTGATTCGCAGTCATTTACTCGGACTACGGTTTCTCCATTTTCATACAGATGCGATATAAGGATTACCAAATGCTCTGGGACACCCATCTCTCCTAGGACGCGCCATAAACAATCCCATCTGACACAGTCAAAGGCCTTCGAGTAGTCGATGAAACACATCAATAGTGGTCGGTTGAACTCTCGACTCTTTTCAATAATTTGCCTGATATTAACTATTTGTTCCTTTGTGCCGGGCCTTGACGAACCCAGCTTGTTCTTTAGGGATTTGCCATTGCAAGTATCTATTTAGTCGGCTATTAATGCCATAAAGAAGAATTTTGCTTGCATGTGAGATAAGCGCCACAGTTCGATAGTTGCTGCAAACCTTGGTGGATCCTTTTTTGTAAAGGTATGAGTGGATCTCTTCCAGTCGTTAATCCATTCGCCTGATTTCCAAATTTGGTTGCATAAGTCACGTAGAACTTTCACCCCATTTGGCCCTACGTGCTTCAATTCTTCTGCAAAAATAGTGTCACATCCGGCAGACTTGTTGTTTTTCAGCTTGTTGATAGCACATTTGATCTCAGAGTCCAAAATATCTGGTTCCAGCTCTTTTATGATTTTGCAAGATGTCGTAGGTTGTCCGACCGACTCTGCACGATTATCCTGTACAGCTCCTCGCAATACGCCCGCCACCTTTCAGTAACCTTGTCTATTTCTGTTATCAAGTTACCCGCATCGTCTTCCACGGCCCAGGTCTTCGGCTTAAATTCTCTCGTGATGTATTTCACTTTCATGAAAAGATCTCTCGTATGGATACTTGCAGCATGGTCTTCGATATCTTGACAGATAGAGTTGATATGATCATTTTATCACGGCGACATAATTTTTGTATTTCAGCTGAGCGCATCTGATATTGATCTTCGCTGGTACCAACATTATTCATCAGCAGATTCTTTCGCTCTTTTATAGCGTCCCATGTTTCCTCAGTTATCCATACTTTTTGGGTCCTTCATCATTTTGATTTGCGATTTCTTGCGAGTCGTGATAACAAGGTTTTAAAACTGTTCCAGTTTGCTTCTTTGTCCTCGTTGCTGTTCGCTGCCAATTCAGACACTTTTTCATTAAAGTTTTCCTCAAAGGCAATAAGCTCTGTTGGTTTTAAACGTCTTTGCGACTTATAGTTATTACGTTGACAGCGCTTTAGCTTGATATTCAGCTCAGCCACTATCAATTTGTGATCACTACCACAGTCAGCCCGGGATAGGTTTTGTGTTCGTGATACATGATCTCCACCTTTTTGCTATCGCGATATAATCGATCTGGTTACGAGCCCGATCTCCTGGCATTATCCAAGTATAGAGTCTTCTTGGATGATTTTGGAAGCATGTGTTCATAATAGTGAGAGAATTTTCTGTACAAAACTGAAGCCACATTTCTCCTCTCATTTCTGTCGCCTAGTCCGTACTTTCCGACTGTTCCTCTCAGGTGATCATCACTAGAGGTATTGCCCACTTTGGCGTTCATATCCCCCATCACAATTGTGATCTCCCTTCTTGGCATTGATTGTAGGACGTCATCAAGCTTGCCATAAAACTGTTCAATTTCATCTTCCGAGGAATTCGATGTAGGTGCATACACTAGAACAATATTTAAGCGACATGGTTTGGTGTTTAGTTTTAAAGTCATGATCCTGTCATTAATCGGGTTGTAGCCTAGCACAGAGTTATTGATATGAGGTGATACAGATATAGCTACTCCATTCTTGCTTTCATCCACTGGTCCTGAAAAGTATGTTATGCGGCCGGAGGCAGTTGCATAAAAACCAGAACCTCTCAAATGAGTCTCGGTCAATCCTAGAATTTCGAGATTGTAATTGGTCTGCTCTTTATCTATGATCTCTCTCTTTCCCGGTTGCAAAGGCCACGAACATTCCATGTGCCTATTCTTATCCTTCGAAGAAGTGCGCGGTCACGAAGACCAGATGCTTCACCAGTAGCATTCTGTCCACTCTGGGCCTGGTGTGCCACTCCAGGGTGGCCAGTAGCATATTTCACACCATGTGACCTGGACTCAACATGGCGCCAGGATATACCTGGGTCGCATTTCTTCGCTTCTATATTCTTGGTGCTCATTGTGGATTTCTTGGGAAGATAGTCCAGTGGTTTCCCCTTGCCTACTGGACCGCTGTGGTATTATAGTATAGCCATAGCATCCAGCTGCCAATGCCTGACATCCGAACGTGGTAGAAGGAACGCCGGACCCCCTTTCTCCTTCTGCTTGCCGACCTACGCCTCCAAAGGGGTTGGTTACCACAATCTCAGCTATAGGTTACTCGACGTAACAGGGTTCACCGCGGGTAGGCAGGAGTGGAGTTGGTGAGAAGAGGCTAGCGTGACATGGTTGTCATATATTGCGCATTACTCACCCTTGAACTTTGACATTGACCCATTTTTGACCAAAAAATGTACAGTTCAGATGTAAAAATGGACAGTTCAGAAAAAAATGTACAGTTCAGATTGGCGTCATTAGTTCTCCAGTCTTCTTCCTGAGATAGTTGAAGAGCAATCTGTAGAGTTCAGATCAGCGCTCTTTTCTATCTCACTACAATTTCAGACCCTGTATTGATTAGAGTGATGCGAGTTTAATTGCGCCCATTTCCACTTGAAGGCTGAGTGACAGCCAGACGCCGGCGCCGGCGCATCCAGACAGCCCCTGTCTCGCATTCCCAGGAACTCTATTTATACCTTATCGAAGGTGTCGTCGATATAAACAGCAATCCTTATGGTACCCTTATTTTCCAAGCGTCGCGACAACGACACCGTCAAATTTAGACGGCGTCGTTGTCGCTGCGGTCTTGTAGAAAAACCCGACCGCATCCCATACAATCTCTAAGCTTCTCAGCGCGCTGTCAACGTGACGGCGTCGTGGCGCGCCGCAACGACGCCGACGCTTGATCTTTCTGGTTCCCCATACAAACCAGTCATTTGACAGCGACATTGACGCGCGTCGTTGTCGCTGTCGCTTGGTTTTTAAGCCTACCCTTAGAGTTCAAATCAGCGCTCTTTTCTATCTCACTACAATGTTAGACCCTATATTGATTAGAGTGATGCGAGTTTAATTGCACCCATTTCCACTTGAAGGCTGAGTGACAGCCAGACGCCGGCGCCGGCGCATCCAGACACCTCCTGTCTCGCATTCCCAGGAACTCTATTTATACCTTATCGAAGGTGTCGTCGATAGTAAGCCGTGTCTCCTGGTCAAAACAGAAAACATGGATGTACTTTGCGGTGCGGCGTGGTCATTCACATTTCTATAATGACGCCGCAATCTATATACTCTGTCTTGGAAAACCGTGAGCAGGAGACACGGCTTTAAGGTGGTTTGTACTAGTTTAAGGAACAAAGGTTGAAAGTATTGTTTTTTAGTAGCTCTGCTAGCAATTAACGAGTCGATAAGTTTGATCTAGAAACAAGAAGAGTTTATTTATTTGCTACATGGTTTTGGGCTCTAACAAAACTGGTTGCGGCTACCCCAACTGATTTTGGATAAGGGTAGGCAGATGAAGATGACGATACCCCAATGTCTCTGCACAAAATAATTAGATTCTGTCCTAATTTTCAAGGAATTATGGTACGGCCCTAGATTGTACTCATAACTAGCCATATTTGCCTTAGAAATGTGAACGCCTTTCTAGGATACACTATAAACAAACCTTTATTAGCGTTAGTCTATAAATAGGCATGCGAGCCAGAATGTCTTTGACATGCATGTTATTTAATCATTATAGCTATTTATACTTTCACCATTCGATTTTTCATCTCACAGTTAAATAAGTTTTACTTATGATCTTAGAAATATGCTAATCTCCGGTTTTTGTGTCATATTCATATACTTATTTTGACATTTATTTACAATCTATTACGTATTTATAATATACTAGCAGCCCGCCCAGCGGTTTCACCCGCTGCTACTTACCTGTTTTCCTGTAGAAATTGGATCTTTTCCCGTAGTAAAAAGTCAATTACTCCGATCCAGCAGAGGTAAATATGCGAGCAGAAGCGGCCTGTCATGCTGAATAACTTTTACTTTGAAGTCATTACCGTATCTCTTATTGTTTATATGGGATGCTGGTGGTCTACATCAGGTACTCCAGACTCTCGTGACCATGTGCCAGCAGAAGCGGCCCGTCATGCTAAATAACTTTTACTTTGAGGCTTTTACCGTATCTCTTATAGTTTATATGGGATGCTGGTGGTCTACATCAGGTACTCCAGACCCTCGTGACCATTTGCCAGCAGAAGCGGCCCGTCATGCTGAATAACTTTTACTTTGAAGCCATTATCGTATCTCTTATTGTTTATATGGGATGCTGGTGGTCTACATCGGGTACTCTAGATCCTCGATGACCATGTGCCAGCAGAAGCGGCCTGCCATGCTGAGTAACTTTTACATTAAAACCATTACTATATCTTTTATAGTTTAGATGGGATGCTGGTGATGTTCATCAGGTACTCCAGATCCTCGATGACCATGTGCCAGCAGAAGCGGCCCGTCATGATGCAAAACTTTTCTATGAAGCCATGGCCGTATCTCTTATAGTTTAGATGGGATGCTGGTGGTCTTCATCAGGTACTCCAGATCCTCGATGACCATGTGCCAGCAGAAGCGGCCCGTCATGGTGAACAACTTTTCTATGAAGCCATGACCGTATCTTTTATAGTTTAGATGGGATACTGGTGGTCTTCATCAGGTACTCGTACTCCAGATCCTCGAGGGCTGATAAAAAGTAGTCCATGTCCATTTTTACTATGCTAGTAATATCAGTGCCAAATTTCGCGAAGATCGGTAAAGCGGTTTGGCTTATTTGGGTAATATGCGCTGTATTTCCCGCTTTTCCTGCTGCTAACCGCTTTTCACGTGGAAATAAGGAATTTTCCCCGTGGTAAAAAGTAGCCTATGTTACTCAGGAATATTGTAGCTTTCTAATGGTGAAAGAATTTTTGAAATCGGTCCAGTAGTTTCGGAGTTTATCGATTACATACATACAAAAAAACAAACAAACAAACAAAAAAACAAACAAAGTTTTCCTCTTTATTATATTAGTGTAGATTATGTACCTAAGGTATCTAGGTATGTCTATTTTACAGAGGAGCTTTAATTTTATTTGTTAACAGACTTAAATACCTATTGATAAGTAGGGCATTTCTTTATCATTTATTCAGTAGCACTAGGTCTCAAAGAATATGAATAACCAGCCCATGATTTGCCTGTTAGATAACTCCTGCATCTAGACAATGCGACCCAGCGTAGCAACGCGCCATATCAAACGCATGCCCTAATTTCCACAGAATTGGCACGCGAGTAATCTAGGTATTGTTTAACCCAGTTATTTGCATAATACTACGTAAAGTGCGAGCTTGATGGATGGCCGCAATCTGAAACGTGACAGACAAGGCTAGATATCGTGTTAACATCTAATAAACAACTCCCAATTAAGAAGAGGCGATGGAAATAGCTCGAGCGACCTCTGACTTCCGTCTGAACTTTGCACTTGTTAATTGTTTAAATATAGTGATCTGTTTATTACATAAAGAACCGTAAGCTAGCAACTTAGTTGTATAGATATCTAAATAATTTACCTAGATAGTCAAAGCTTGGTCAAACCATGGTTTAGAATGTACGGTGCTTAGATAGAAGTATGTATGTATGTATGTAAACCGAGTCTCAAAATAGTACACTGAGCGGATAGGAAGTGTGCACGATATAATAAAAGTAAAATATTAACCTACAATTTTACTATATCTCTATTTGACAGTAAAAGTTCAAGTATCCAATATCAAAAGCTTGTTGCGCGAACTATCGTAAAGTTGTTCCTTTAATTTGTGAGTCCATCGCTTAGCCCAGACATCATAGGCTTCAAACCAACGCAAAAGTGTCCGTTTACGATGTTATGTCTGGAAGTCATCTGCCGAGACTGTTTGAGCTAAATCGGTGACCGTAAACTGCTGCAAATCCGTGAAATGGGTGTATTGTGTTGACTGAACTGCGCAGACGCATCGCACGCATGTGTGTGAAGGATGTAGTGGACTAGTGTCATAAATTATATTCTATTCTGTGACAGTATTCTACAGTCATGCTCGGCTCCTATTGAATACTTTACACTTTCAACGGATCGTGTCCCGCACGAAACAAGACTTGCAACGGCGCTTCTGAGTTGTGCTTGCCTGTACATCGACTTGTTTCAACGCACTGCTGGTTGTAATAGCAAAATAACCAAACCACGGCTCCAAATTGCAACATTTGTCTAGTACAGACAGCAACTGCAACAATGTAACTGCATTCTATTATAGTTGCATTTAATTTCATTCGCGAATAGCAGAATCAGAACATATGTCCAAAAAGCTCTTTTGTAGAGTTTATTTCCAAAAGCTCTTGTCATCTTATCTTTTTCATGTTAATTAGTTGTAAAACTTATAGTCAGATAACTTTTTAAAGAAAGAATCAGATGTCTTAGGCGCAAACTCCACCAAAAAGACGAAGGGCATAGGACGTAAGAATGACAGTTGACAGACAAGTAATCGTCAAACATTCTTCTTAATTTTTGACGCTAGCTGTCATAGTTGCGACGCTTTGGCGACGCTTGTGTGTGCCTTTGTCAACACGTTTTCATACATTTTATATGGAAACCGTTTCAAGCGTCGCCAAAGCGTCGCGATATCAAACGTCAAGCGTCGTAGGGCATGTCCTATGTCCTCTCTGTGGAGCTTGGGGCTAACCCAATTGGCTGCGTCAGGAGGAAGGTCAAACAGATCTTATCCTCATAAAACTCCGGGGTCTGGCGAACTAAACCGCGAGAAGTTTTTGATCTTTTAGAATTGATATCAAATATTTTCCTCATAAGCTGTCACATTTCATGCATCTGAGAACTTCGTACCTATTTACTCGTAAATTATACGCAGATGGAATTCGACCTTTTTGTTTGACAGTATGAGTGAAGCTTAATTAACGGACTACAAAAATTGCTACGAAAAGATTTTTTTTTCTCGGGGAGAATTTTCACGATTTCACTCGATATTTTTCTTTTATTGTTGTTGGAAGTATAAGTGAAGCTTAATTAACGGCCTACGAAAATTGCTACGAAAAGGTGAATTTTGTCTCGGGGTAAGATATATTTTTTTTCGGGGCTAATTTTCTCGATTTCACTCGATATTTTTCTTTTATTGTTGTTGTTGCCAGTACCCCGCCTCGTGGTAGGGCAATAAAGTGTTGATCAGTCAAACGCTGCCCCATATGTACCGTAATGCACCAGTTGGGGTCACGTGGCTCCGACCAGCTATATTTAGGTTCTGCAGTATTTCTACTATTTTCCTTTTAAACTTATGCCCTGATGTTTTGAACCTTTGAATTAGTAGAATTAATAGGTATTTTTCGGTCTTGAGATAGAAAAATTGGCAAGGGTGAACCTGTATTTTCCCCCACAAAAACTCTTGAAAAAAAAAATAACAGAATTAATAGGTATTTTCAGTCCTGAGATAAAAAAGAAATAAATGGCAAGTTTCAAACTGTGAGTCCATAGTTCTAGTGGCAGAGTAGTGGGACGACTCTGGGTTCGATCCCCGGTCGACGACGCTTGTAATTTTTTCAGTTTCTCGTTTTCATTAGTTTTCCTCCGTTCACAAGAATAAAGCTTGGTGCACTGGTCAGTGGCGCACCCTGTAGAAGTAGCGCAGACTAGTCGAAGATGATGCATAAAGTGCCTCCGGCTAGCACTGCATGTTGTAAACACCGTCACGTGGTTAGCTGGATTGTTTCTAGACTAGACGCTGTATAGTTAGCTTTGAAATTGTGTCGTGTGGTAGCGGCTAAGAATACTGCCACCCCTAGTCCACTCAGGGTGTTTCGTAAAAGGCGACGTAGAGTTTTTGACCCCGGCTGAACATCTGTCGACTATGTTCAACCGCATTGTGACGGTGATAGCACCTAGAAAAGCATTCCCAAAAAAGGTTGACTTCAGGCAGGTGGCCGGACATAAAACATTTCCAAATTCTTTTGAAACATGAGTTTGTGCTCTCACAAATCAAGTTGCGCCGAACCCAACTGATTTGGGATGAGGGCAGGCAGATGATAATGATGAGCTAACTCATCATAATTTGGAATTTTAGACAAGGAATTCGTGGTAGCTTTGATTTGTCTTGCAACCGAATCTGAGTATGTAAAATAACACATAATAGTTATATCTTAATTTAAAATTAGATTAATACTTAGACATGATTTTAATAATTGGATATATTTTTTACTCAAGTAAAAGAAAAGGCTAACGTCACATGTCTTCTCATGAGGTGAAAACATTAGCATTAAGTAAATAGACAAAACCAGAAATTGCTCTATCAACAAGAGCATAGCTCTTGATAATGATGATTTTTAATCGTTAACTGTGATACCTACATATTAGCTTCGCAAATCGCAACACACCTGCGTTTAGTCAGCCGTGGAATTTCTGATAGTACGGAATATGACACGAATCGCACAAAAAAGTAGGTATTTGACATTAATAAAAAGAAAATCGTAAACTCTTGTTCTGAACTCTTGAAGATTT
Source organism: Phthorimaea operculella (assembly GCA_024500475.1). Taxonomy (NCBI): domain Eukaryota; kingdom Metazoa; phylum Arthropoda; class Insecta; order Lepidoptera; family Gelechiidae; genus Phthorimaea; species Phthorimaea operculella. Next base: position 55,593 of record JANFCV010000151.1, on the reverse strand, counting down.
CCAGTTTTAGATAGTATGGGATATGACAACTCGTTTAATGTAAGTAGGTACCTTCATATTTGACTTAAAACTATCCATTTATGACGTAAAATAAACGAAACAGGTTCTCTCTCGATTCATCGGGGACTTTTTTCATTGTAGGCTTCAAAAAAAGGTCCCATATTAGGTAATTAATTAATTAGTTATGCAGCAATGGACGTAAAGTTTGAGTTTAAAAAGCTAATTTATTTTAGTGCTCTACATATTTATGTCCATAATGCACACCTTATGTCACTGGTTATTAATAACCGATCTGCTGTCTCTAGTGGTGAAGGAAAACCGCGAAATATTATACTTTAATATTATGCGCCATGTTCCTCGGTAATTTTACATCGGATCTGCTTTCAATGGCAATTATCGTTGATTACGCAACTTATTAAAATAAATAATTAATTCGTGAAGAAATTCTCTGTTTCCCACTTGCCGATACAGGAAAAAAATGAAGAAAGTTTGGAAGAAATTGTCTCTTTCTTGTGGTTGAAAGAATAACCTAACTAAATTAATATTAAACAATACCACAAACTACCGTATAGTACCTAGGTATGGGATGTGACAACTTACACGAAAATACTTATTTTATCTCAGAAAATTAAGACCACTTGTGATATTCATCACATCTCATCAGCCACTGCTGGACATTAGCGTCCCCCACCCAGGGCACGTCAAGAGGTACGATCTCCCGTTTTCACCATCCAGTTCCTACCAGACGCCCTCTTGAAGTTATCGGTCCATGTAGTGATATTCATAGGTGCTAATAAAATATCCGCGAATGAACTTAGTGCAAAATCCGAGGAGCCCTATATCATTATCATAAATACCTACATCTTTCGTATTATTACCTACACTATTTTACCGTCATCAGGTGCAACTGGCTATTACTACTCCCATTCAGCATATTGTGTAAACTATTTTTCTTAAGGTCAAACCTCTTACATGTAGGTAACGTAGGCAGAATACGATCTTTACCTATACCATAAACTGTACTTTTGAATCGTATCTTGACGACTGTCAGGACAGTGAGGTCAGTCAGATGCACCGGCCAGTACCTGCTCAAGTTCTCACAGTCGTCGTAATGACGAACTGCTCATAAGGATTATTGTTACGGCGACCACCAACGCGCGCTGTATCCAACTTGGATATTATCGTTATTAGGTCTGCGCTACGAAACAAGTTCTGCATCTAAAAAATATCTGTAACTTCGGCATCTCCTTCTGATTATCATCAAAATCTTTGTATGCGACAGAAGGTTTGCGTTTTGAATGGTTTTGATCAAAGCAACCTTCGCTTCGCCTTCTGTTCTTAGTTGAGCATTCACAGGCAATATTTCATATCTGTATAATTTTACAACCGTACTTACATGTTCTGCCTACCCTGCAAGAGAACACAGGCGTGTTGTTTGTTTGTTGGCGATCACGTTCGTCCAGCGTGATGATCGTGAGAGCGTCTCGATTGTCGCGGCGCGCTGCGGACCACGAACCGTTGTGTTAGAAGGGCCCTTAATACTTCGGCCCATGGGCTCGCTTGAGAATTGCAAATACTAGTAAATATTGTAGTGTTTGGAAGGGCTCGAATCTTAATCATAACGAAATTGTAAAGTCAGAAATAAAAGTTTCTTTGTTTATACCTATAATAACCAAATACTTACAAAATTACCGAATATTAAAAAATATACCTACATAAAAATAAAAACTTCTGTCGTCACTTTACGGTAGAATTCAATTGCCAGAAATGAGAAGCGCTTTACCACAACAGTCCACAGCTGCACTTAGGCGTTCACTTGGGCTAAATGTGGCCGAAGTCTTGTGGGTCCTTTTAAGACGTCCCGAATCAGCGCAGCAGGGCCCTTGCAGGGCAGATTAGCGTAACGGGGTCGGCTGCGTCTAGTTCACATAATGGTGGTCTATTTCTGGCATATGCGCTGCGTTCGGTGCAAGTGCACCAGTGGCCAATCCGCTCCTTGAATCACTGCGCTCCTGACTCACTGCACTCTGGCAAATTCGGTATTAGTCATGTTCCAGGTAGCCTGGCACTGGGACAATTCAGCTAGATTAGATTTTATTCTCTTTTGCTCGGTGGATACAGGGCGCTGCAGGTAGATTGAAAAATGATGGAAATGTTTGCGTCCTAGGTACTGAGCATAATTTGGCTAATTTTGGCGCACATTTAGGTATGCTGAATATTGGTCTGTTGAAAAATTTATAATTTACTTAGCATATGTATAAAGCCTACTTTTACCGCAAAGTCTCAACCTATTGCTAAGACACAATGCATCGTATATCAATGAGTTTACGGCTACGCACAGCAATTCACATCATAGTGAGCGAGCCATGAAAGTAATTGCTTTGAGGAATATGAATTGATGTGTAAAGAACGCAAGCTGTGAGGCAAGAGAGCATGAAAGAGAATATAAAAATCCACAACGAGTCGTATTTTTGAATCATTGGAAACATTTTGCATCTGCCAGTTCCTTGAAATATTTATCACAATAATGCATATTATTTTTCTGAATGTCACTATATGTAGAATCACAGGTAGAGATAATATTATAATGAAGCCGTGAGCGAAAAGCCGTAAAGCTACCATATGAAATATACCTCTAGGTCTATCTATTTTAATGTAAGTTTCTCCTATCAGTTACAACTAGCAAAAACAGTTTAATGCTGTGAATGGCAGTAATCGTACCTAATCAGAGCAACTGGAGATATGCCACCACAGTAATATGTTCCTGTTTTAAAAAACGCAATATAGATACCAATGTAGATTATTACTGTGGTTAAAAATATACAGCTGAACATATTCAGGGTTGAACCAGCATATAAAACTGACTAACTTTATGATCGACTTTCATTAATTATGTAGAAAATGACTTTGAATGGCTCAGACGTTTTGTGCATATTTTTTCCAAAGATCGACCTTTATTCTCAGTACAATGTAGTTCAGTGTCATAGACTGGTTTACCCCTTAAAATCCTACTAATATTATAAAGGCGGATGTTTGTGGATGTTACGACATCACGCAAAAACGGCTGATTAGATTGACATGAAACTTTGCAGAAATATAAAAGGGCATCTGGAATAACACATACGATACTTTTTACCACGGAAAAATGTCTCATTCCCACGGGATCACGCATTTTTCAATATTTTTGAAATAGGTGGCGTGACTGAGCCGATTTGCGTTTTAAACGTTTTCGCCGAAAACTAACAGCGACATCTCTTGGCGAATAATGCTTTTTTCCCGCGGAATAATAGGTTGCAGCGGGTGAAACTGCTGACGGGCAGCTAGTAAATAATATTCAGCATGTTCTTTACAACCTAGGTGTAGACAAAACTACTAATCTTGTTAGTGACCAGTATGGCTAGCATGCGCACTATCTCGCGCGCCGCGCGCGAGAAGACAAAAGCTGTGTGAATCGTATGGAATTTATCAAAACATGTGAAGACTTTGACTTTAGGATGTACTTATAGAAAATCTATATCGCGTGTCGCATGCTAGCTAGGTATACAGGTTATAGAAGATATGCGTTCTCTACGCTTTTGAAAGAAATATAATTAAGACAGACGTACACGTTTAAACTTTATCAAATAATTATCGCATTCCAATCAGCTACTTGTAGCTAGGTAGGAACAATAAAGTTAATTAATTTACAGTAAATATAGGGTCAGAAGTCTGCTTTCCCGACGATTACGAACACAAACACTCGTGTAATTAAGATTATGTTAATGATTACAAAGCTACAGCTGTATTGTAGGTATATCTAACGTGGAATATTCCTTATACTTCACCCTACTCTTATTTTCACTTACTCGTGCAGAAAATTAATCGATATCACCTATCAGGTCTCTAGGATAAATAAATAAAGTAATAAAATAACATCACATAATTATTTTTAATTAGGTACGTACACTTACGTCGTTGTTTAATAAATTTTACGACCATTTAAGTACTATTAACTTGTAAACTTATATAACAATTAGTTTAACAAATTTACAACACATTTATTATAGTAGGTACCTACCTGTACTGGCGAAAGGTCATTCATGCCGATTCCCATCGGCTTCCCTTTAAAAAACTTACAAATCCATACTCTCACATCAATCTACTTTCAGTAAGTACATTTTTAGCTCCAGCCTGCCTTCGTCAAAATGCCATCCTTCACCAATGGTACCATGTACCATCACCTACCTACATAGTACCATGTACCTAACCTACTACCTCAGTTCTTATCCTAAAGCTGCCCTCATACAAGTCACCGACACTCGGTGATCGTTTCATATGTACAAAATTATTATTACTCTAGTACCCTTAATGCGTAAGGGATTTAAACTCCAAATAAATATAAAATAATACTTAAATGGAACGTTTATATACTTAAAACAATTTTGTGCCTATTGTGGCGCTCCTACATACTTAGTAAGAAACAGTTGGCGACTTGTATGTGGGAGCACCCAATTTTTAAATTGGCCGAATAAATACAAGTTCTGATACTCGTAGCCAAATTAAAAGTCATAGCAATTTTACAAAAAGCAATCACATTAAGGTGGGACGTTTCCCACACAAAAGTTAAATGGACTTACCGCTGTAAAGAAGACAAAAGCCTGATTGAAAAACTCCATACCTACCGTCGGCCTACACGGGCCGTGTTCATTATTTTTGGAAAATGATGAAAAAACCGATTCACCACTTTGTGCAAATAGATGGAGCTACTGCTGCAATAAATACCTACCTACTTCTGATTTTATTGAGAAGAAATTACTAATTATCTTTTAAACATAAGACAAGTAGTTTTGCGCGCCAATTCATGTGTGCCTTCATCATTTCACCTAAGCTTTAAAAAAAACCGGCCAAGAGCGTGTCAGACACGCCCACAAATAGGGTTTCGTAGTCAACGTTTAAATATCAGGTTTTTCAGCATTACAAACTTAATTTTGTTGCTGGTTTGTTAGCAGCAGTATGATGACCAACCGCAAATAGAAAAACTCAATTTTTCCTGAAACCTTTAAGGGTACGATATTCGTTATAGTTTTCATTGTAACTTCAGATTGTAAGCTATATTCCATATTTATTTCAAATTTTTAGCGTTTATACTTTAGAAGTTACAGCTGGAACAAATTATGGGTCAAAAACGCCCTTTGTAAAAGCAAATATCTCGTGACAGAAACATTTTAGAGAATTTGTTTCAAAGAAACCTCACCTTAATTTTAAAAGACCTATTCAACGATACCCTACTCAATATTACAGAAGAAAAAAAAAATTTTTTGCCCCCCTTTCACTTGTATGGGAGGGGGTCCAAAAAACATTTTAAATATTTTTTTCTTAACATTTCTATATTTGGGTCAACACGACCTATCTTCTCACCAAATTTCATGTCGATAGTTCTAAAACTGACGAAGATATGAGGGCGCGGCATACAGACAGACAGACAGACAGACAGACAGACAGACAGACAGACATGACGAAACTATAAGGGTTTCTAGTAGACTACGAAACCCTAAAAAACGCATGTTTATGTCGATCGAATTTCAGGTTTTCGTTTGTATGCCATTTTTTTTACATTAAATTTTACTATACCGGATGTAACAGAAAGGGTATAAAAAGCCAAAAGGAGGTCAAGGTACTCATGAAACTGAACAACTTTCCTCATGCAACATGGGTTGAAATGAGAGAAAAAAAAATTTGGACCTCCCATACAAAATCGCCGATTAGCTGATTGATTTACTATGAGAGGTCCTAATTTATTTTTCATATTTGTGAAAGTTGTTCAGTTTTATGAGTACCTTGACCCCCTTTCGGCTTGTTATACCCTTTCCGTTACATCCTGTATTGAAAAATAAGGTACACCCATGAACTTTTTTAATACCTAAGATCTTGTGCATTACAAAATTCTAAAGTTGGCACAACAACCATTCATTATAGTTTTTAAATGTATGGAAACAAATAGGCGCTCCTTTAAAATTTCCCCTCAGAATATAGTGTTATTGTATCGTCAGTTGACAAACTTTACTCTTCAATAGGTACGAACAACTTTCGCAATAGAGTCCTGGGAATAAAAAGATTGCAAAATTTATGCAGGGAAAGGTGATTTTTAGTATAATTTAAACGATAAGTTACATTAATCGACATTATGTAGGTATGAGCAAATATGTAGGTATGGATTTTTTTATTTCATATATAAGTTTATTAATAACATCCTCGCCTTCCTTAAGGGTCTCGAGGCACCTCGAGGCGGGAGATTGGGTAGTATCCGATCCGGCCTAAAAAGCCGTGCTGTAAGAAACCCAACACAAACAAAAGTACCAAAAACTATCGTTCACAATTTTTTCAATTTTCATTTTGGTACGTACTATGATACTATTCTATCTACACACATCGTGCCCCTAACCATTACGAGTTGCGAGTAAGGCAATGTCAAACTAAGTCAATAAACGTAAAAATACGTCTGATAGATTGATATTTTGATATTTGATGTCAGTTTCAGAAAAGTCGTGTATAAAAGTTGTAATTATTGTACCTAAGCCTGTCATAAAAAAATATGCTCAAATAAATATTACGAAACAAATCTCTCGGCTCGAAATGTTGAAATTGGTTGAATCACAGTTTAATATCCCTTTAAATACAAATATAAACAAAAAACTGAACTAAAATAAAATGGACACTGTGCATCCGTCAAACTATAAAATCTACTACAACGTAACGTTTGATACGATAACGTATTTTTACGTCCGGTCGTAACGTCTGTGTTCAAGGGATCTACTCACTATAAAAATAAGCTTTCCTATCCGCATGAAATATCTACATTTATTCACATTTATTTAAACATTATTTACGACTATATCTTTGGTGAACAGAGCAATATATAGGGTGTTCTGCAGAACGTTGAACATACGGAAAAGGGTGTTAATACTCGTGATTCTGAACAACTTTTACTATGGCGTTACCTGCGAATTCGCAAAAAATATTTGAATTTTCCATAGAAAAATTCATACCTAGTCGGCAAAGATGTATAGAACACCTAAAATTTTTTATGCTAATTCGCATGTGGCCTCATAGTAAAAGTTGTTCAGAATCATGATTAGAAACACTCTTTTTCGTATGTCCAACGTTCTGCCTAACACCCTGTATGCTATAATAATATAACAGTCACTCACTAGGTCATTATATTTACAGAGCACTCTTTTACATACGAAAAGTACATGATCTCATTCGTTGTACACACTCTACCACTTAATATTTATACTGGTCCGGTAACTAATGTTTTGATCTCATCACTTTAACTTTTTTATTTTTATTGAAGTACTTCTGCAAACTAACGTCTGTTTGCCAGAGGCACAGAAATGTTCGGCTAAAGAGAAGAATCATAATGCGAATAAGTTACTTCTTGAAATTCTTTCTTACAGTGGAGAGTCGTGGTCGTGAAGCGGGGGCTTTCTGGAGTCGGTGGGAAGATACACATTAGATACACCGTAGACACACAGTAGGTGCTGACACACAGTAGGTGCTGGTGTTGTTCTCCCTTATGACCAGTCATCCTCCGCAGCCAGGGACAGTCATAACCTTTGCCGGCGCGGACAGACGGCAGACAGTTATAAGTCAGTGGAAGATCAGTAAACTCAGTAGCTGCTGGTATTGTTCCTCCTCATGATCACTCATCCTCCGCACGGGCAGCGGCGCAGGCCTGGCTGCCAGGGGGTGTCTGAGCCGGTGCGGGTGCTTGGGCTACCTAGAGTCAGTGGCACTCAGTAGCTGCTGGTATTGTTGCCTCTCATGGCCACACTCATCCTCCGCACGGGCAGCGGCGCAGGCCTGGCTGCGAGGGGGTGTCTTGGTCGGAGCAGCCTGGAGTCAGGTAGGACGAGTTCACTCAGTATCTGCTAGTATTGTTGCCTCTCATGGCCACGCTCATCCTCCGCACGGGCAGCGGTGCAGGCCTGGCTGCGAGAGGGTGTCTCGGTCGGTGCGGGCGCTTGGGATACCTAGAGTCAGTGGCACTCAGTAGCTGCTGGTGTTGTTGCCCCTCATGGCCACAATCATCCTCCGCACGGGCAGCGGCGCAGGCCTGGCTGCTAGGGGGTGTCTCGGCCGGTGCGGGCGCGGTTGTAGCCTGTAGTCAGGGTGGGTCAGCATACTCAGTAGCTGCTGGTATTGTTGCCTCTAATGGCCACACTCATCCTCCGCACGGGCAGCGGCGCAGGCCTGGCTGAGAGGGGATGTCTCGGCCGGTGCGGTCGCGGGGCAGCCTGGAGTCAGTGGGGGATCAGCATACTCAGTAGCTGCTGGTGTTGTTGCCCCTCATGGCCACACTCATCCTCCGCACGGGTAGCGGCGCTGGCCTGGCTCCGGGGGGGTGTCTGGGCCGGTGCGGGCGCGGGGGCAGCCGGGAGTCGGTGCTGGCTCGAGCTCGGAACTCCTCCACCTCGGACTTGCCTGACGAGGAGGTGGAGTCGCTGCGGACCACCCCGATTGCGTCGCCTTCTTCGCTTAGATCAACCTCTGCCCAGCGATCTGAAAATAAAAATACGATAGTTTTCGTGAGTAAAGTTTTATTAGCCCGATGATAAGGCGCTATACACTCATAACGTCCGTTGCGTTTCAAAAATACTATTTTCCACCTTATTTTCATAGAAATACGGTTTATGTGAAACGGTTTGACAGACGCCTCCGTTAGCGCAAAAATATCGCACAACGCTGCGTTGACGGAAATATTTGTGAAACAATTTGACATAAACCATGTATGAGAATAACGTCAAAACTCGTATTGTCCCAAGTCCCAACGCATGCGTTACGCAGCGCAAAAATAACGTCGAAACGGACGCATGTGTTTCTAGCCTTATGCAACCAAGGTCCGCACATTGCAGGTGTTTTAGTTAATTGTAGATATTCATAATAAAATGTAACACAATCAAATGATTACATACTTTTAAAAACGTGACTTCCAGTTACCTAACGACTGTTTTCTTATCTTCCTACAAAAATATACAGCGATGTTGATGTTACGTGTCGTCAAATTAACGACTAGTCTGGAGGCGATTGAGCAATTTGAGATTTTCTGTGCCACTCTCCTATAAATGGCTAAGACTGGTATCAATGGATTCCTTGTGCTCTACAGAACTCGGATATGCCTGTCTTAGTTAGAGAAAATGGTGCGTTTGACATCTGTGACGTCACAAAGATGGCCGCTAAGCGTTTTATGATTTTGTCAATATCTCAAGTTTTAGGACGTCGATTTTAGTGTTTGATATGTCATATAAAAGGTATTTATTTTGTCTACAATTATTTCTTGGATACCTTCTATCTAAGTGTTATGGTTCTAAAAATATTTACAAAAGTATGTGTTTTTTTGACACAGTTGCACTTTATTAGGAAATGTGGCCACTATACCTCTATTATGAGATACTTTGCGTGATACATTATTATTTAAAATAAAAGCCTGTATCATTACCTTTTCAAAAACATATGCTACATTACTGTAGGAAACCAAACAATTGATTTATGCCTATTACAATGAATCAAGTGTCCGCGCTGCGAATGATTAAAATGCGGCCGAGTGTTTTACATTTTTGTTAATATCTCGCTTTTTAAGATATGCATTTCAATGTTTGATATGTCATATAAAAGGTATTTATATTGTCTACAATTGCTTCTTGGATACCTTCTACCTAAGTGTTGTGATTGTAAAAATATTTACAAAAGCATGTGATTTTTTTGTCACAGTTGCACTATATTAGGAAATGTGGCTACTATAACTAAATTATTAGATACTTTGCGTGATACATTATTATTTAAAATAAAAGCCTGTATCATTACCTTTTCAAAAATATATGCAACACTGTTGTAGGAAACCAAACAAACGATTTATGACTATTACAATGAATCAAGTGCCTGCACCGCGAATGATTAAAGTGCGGCCCAGTTTTTTACGTTTCTGTTAATATCTCGCTTTTAAGATATGGATTTCAATGTTTGATATGTCATATTAAAGGTATTTATATTGTCTACAATTACTTTTTACATACCTACTGCTTAAGTTTAGTGGTTTTTGAAATATTGAAAGAAGTAAATGTTTGTTTTTTTATTTGTTTAATACTTAACTAAAGTTACAAAAGTAAATAAAGATACATGGGCGCAAATTCCTATAAAATAACCGGCCAAAAGTGTGTGAGACACGTTCACAAATAGGGTATCATAGTCAAAGTGTAACAGGTTTTTCAGCGTTACAAAATTAACTCTGTTGCTGGTTTGTTTACAGCTGTAGGTATGGTTACTTACCAACCGCATATTGAAAAACTTAAATTTTTCTTTATACTTGAGTAGTACAGGCAGGATCTGTTATAGTTTTCATGGTAACTTCGGGTTAAGAACTATATTCCATATTTTTTTCAAATTTTTAGCGTTAATATCTACTTTAGCAGTAAGCTGGAACAAATATCTTATCTTTGAAAAGTTACGTCTAATGTACCTTTTCAAAGCAAATATCTCAAGACAGAAACATTTTATTGAGTTTTCCTTTAATTATAATTCCCTTAGTTTAAAAAGACCTGTTCAATGATACCCTACTCAATATTTAAGGCAAAAAAATATTGCACCCCCTTCACACGTATGGTAGGGGGTCCAAAAAACAATTAATTTGATTTTTGATAAAATTTCTAAATTTGGGACAATACGATCTATCTTCACAGCAATTTTGATGTTGATAGGTATAAAACTGACAAAGTTATGAATGCGGGCCATACAAACAGACAGATAGACAGATAGACTTAACGAAATACCTAACAAGACAAACGTAGTAGTCTACGAATCCCTAAAAATGTTGAACGACTTTTTATCTTACCAATAACAAACATTGAAATCGATTTCTTAAAACTTGAGATATTAACAAAATCATAAACAACTCAACCGCGTTTTTCATCATACGTGGAGCAGGCACTTGATTAACTCTCATAGTCATAAATCGTTTATTTGATTTTGTACAACAGTGTTATATATATTTTTGAAAAGGTAATGTAACAGACTTTCATTTGAAATAATAATGTATCCGATAAAGTATCTCACAATTGAGTCATAGTGGCCATATTTTCTAATAAAGTGCAACTGTGACAACAAATAGCACATGGTTTTATAAATATTTTTTCAACCCCTACACTTAGGCAGTAGGTATTAAAGAAGTGATTGTAAACAATACAAATACCTTTTATATGACATATCAAACATTGAAATCTATTTCTTAAAACTTGAGATATTAACAAAATCATAAACCGCTCGACCGCGTTTTTAATCATACGCGGAGCAGGCACTTGGTTTACTCTAATAGTCATAAATCGTGTATTTGATATTGTACAACAATGTTATTTATATTTTTGAAAAGGTAATTAAACAGACTTTCATTTGAATTAGTATTGTATCAGATAAAATATCTCACAATTGAGTCATAGTGGCCATATTTTCTAATAAAGCGCAACTGTGACGAGAAACAACACATAGTTTTATGAATATTTTTTCAACCCCTACACTTAGGTAGTAGGTATCAAAAAGCGATTGTAGACAATATAAATACCTATAATATGACATATCAAACATTGAAACCGATGCCTTAAAACTTGAGATATTATCAAAATCATAAAACGCTCAACCGTGTTTTTAATCATTCATGAGCAGGCACTTTATTCACTGTAATAGTCATAAATCGTTTATTTGATTTCGTACAACAGTGTTACATATATTTTTGGAAAGGTAATGAAACAAGCTTTTATTTGAAATAATAATGTATCAGGTAAAGCATCTCATAGTTAAGTTATAGTGGCCATATTTTCTAATAAAGTGCAACTGTGACAAGAAAAAGCACATACTTTTATAAATATTTTTACAACCCCTACAATTAGGTAGTTGGTATCAAAGAAGTGATTGTAGATAATAATAATACCTTTTATATGACATATCAAACATTTAAATCGATGCCTTAAAACTTGAGATATTTACAAAAACATAAAACGGTCGGCCGCCATCTTTGTGACGTCACAGATGTCAAACGCACCATTTTCTTCAACTAAGACAGGCATATCCGAGTTCTATAGATCACAAGGAATCTATCGATACCAGTCTTAGCCATTTATAAGAGGGTGGCACAGAATTCAAGAAGGAGACGACTTTTTAATATTTCGCCTACAGTCTAGACGTGTGAATGAATTGATAGACGATTTGTGTCGCGCTGTACAAATGTTATTTTTGTTTGTTACCTGAAAATTAAGTTTCCGGACCGAACATAAACAAAATATTTTTTAGAGGAGACAAACCAAATAATAATAATCCCTTGTACCTAAAACCTTGTTAAAGTTTGTATTCTTAACATAGCATACCTAGATATTTTTACATGAATCTAGAAAATATATATTTGGGGAACTTAAGCACTTGTCCAGTTATTAACACCTAAGTCTTATCCTAAAACTAAGTACCTATATTACGCATATAATTTGATACTTATTTGCTTTAGCGAATGGGTACCTCCTTTAACTACCTACCAAGATTTTTTCCTGAAAGATTGATTAATGTTTAAAACGGCTTCACGCTGATGTAGAAGAACCAATACAATTTTTAATGGGTATGCAAATATACTCGTTATTTTTGACGTGCCCTATAAACAAAATTATGTAGCTACAAAAACAAAGGGTGTTATCCTTGGCTGGTGTTATCAAAATCCTGTTTAACGACCCTCACTGTAACTCGGCGACAGGAATAATAATTGAGCCTCCCTTTTCTGAATGAAACTCTAATCCTCTAATTAATAGGCGACCAAACGCCCATCAACAAGTGAGTTAAAGAGTTGAGAATCAAGTTACCTTGTTGTTTCCCGTAACTTATGTTTGACAACTTGAAAATTATTATTTCAAAACCGCTTCATAACAAAATTCGGTCGTGAAAGGCGTCTGGTATCGATTGTATGAGAAAATATTTGAATAGAACTTCAAACGCTGATACCTACTTGTAAAATTTTTGCAATATTTTCTTTCAAACCTCGGCTCGTCGCTTCCAGAGCGTTAAAGTAGGTCAAGTACCTACAATGGTACAATAAAGAAAATATTGAGTAAGTAGGATTTAAAAATATCCTATTGTATAAGCGCGAAAGTATGTACTTGAATAGGTACATACCTACTACTGTAACTGTAAGGTGAATGGTGATGTTGCTACAAGAATCTAAAATACCTAACCATAATATCGTACCTAAAAGCGGGGAACACAATTCTTTGATAAGAGGCAGCAAGTGGTCCCGAGGCAAGAGCTCGGAACCATATGCTGCTCACTTACAGAATGGGGACGTGGGCGCTGGTTCAGGGTCTGACGAGGAGTCGGACGCGGCTCGTGCCAGTGGCCTGCCCAGCGCCGCCTCGGGACCACTTGCTGCTCACTTACAGAATGGGGACGTGGGTGCTGGTTCAGGGTCTGACGAGGAGTCGGACGCGGCGCGTGCCAGTGGCCTGCCCAGCGCCGCCTCGGGACCACTTGCTGCTCACTTACAGAATGGGGACGTGGGTGCTGGTTCAGGGTCTGACGAGGAGTCGGACGCGGCTCGTGCCAGTGGCCTGCCCAGCGCTGCCGGGTGCACGTCAGCCTCGAGACCACTTGCTGCTCACTTACAGAATGGGGACGTGGGCGCTGGTTCAGGGTCTGACGAGGAGTCGGACGCTGCTCGTGCCAGGGGCCTGCCCAGCGCTGCCGGGTGCACGTCAGCCTCGAGACTACTTGCTGCTCACTTACAGAATGGGGACGTGGGTGCTGGTTCAGGGTCTGACGAGGAGTCGGACGCGGCTCGTGCCAGTGGCCTGCCCAGCGCTGCCGGGTGCACGTCAGCCTCGAGACCACTTGCTGCTCACTTACAGAATGGGGACGTGGGCGCTGGTTCAGGGTCTGACGAGGAGTCGGACGCTGCTCGTGCCAGGGGCCTGCCCAGCGCTGCCGGGTGCACGTCAGCCTCGAGACCACTTGCTGCTCACTTACAGAATGGGGACGTGGGTGCTGGTTCAGGGTCTGACGAGGAGTCGGACGCGGCTCGTGCCAGTGGCCTGCCCAGCGCTGCCGGGTGCACGTCAGCCTCGAGACCACTTGCTGCTCACTTACAGAATGGGGACGTGGGCGCTGGTTCAGGGTCTGACGAGGAGTCGGACGCTGCTCGTGCCAGGGGCCTGCCCAGCGCCGCGGGGTGCACGTCAGCCTCCGAGCGCTTGCCTCGGGACCACTTGCTGCTCACTCGCCAGAACCGACGAACGTCACGAAACACTCCCCAGACCTGGAAATACGAAAGATTATTTCTTTAGTGTTGAAAATTTCAACTTTCAGTTTTGAGATAGGTACCTCTTGAAACCAAAATGGAGATATGGACGAGTTATAGATACATGAATTTGTTTTTAATTGTCTAAAGACAAGAGACAAGGGCCTGCTACTTGCAGTAGGCGGTTGAAAGACTCTGACACCAGGGTTCATCGGGTCGTTGAACGACTCGGTGTCCCATACGAAGAGAGAGAGAACAACAAGATGTCATCATCAAAGCATAATCATGGTTTTTTATTAAAAGAAAAGAATAAAAACAAATACCTAATGGCAAAAAGGATACGTAAACAAAATGTCACGTTTAGGGTAACATAGCAACCTACTCGAGCGTGGGTTAGCTGGAAACGAAACGCCAGAGAAATTAATTAAAAACAACGTTTTCCATTTTCCCTAAACATGAAGTACTCAGCAGCAGCGCGCCTTGTTGTTCTCACTAAATTTTAATTAGGTTCAAAACTGTTTTTATGTTACGAGTAAAACCTACAATTTAATGAAGAGGTAAAAATAACGTAAAACAACTCAAGGTTTAGGCACCTACATTGTACGGAAAAGAGCAAAATCTGTCGACTGAAAATGCTGGCAATGGAAAATCTGACGGTGCAGAAATTAAAATTATATAAAATTTGTATTACCTGCTTTGCTCGAACTCTGCTAAAAGTTTCACCGCAGATTTTTACAAATATGACAATTTGGGTAGAAAATCTTCGATGTCATATTCAAATACACGACCGAACCTTTCTCGGATGCATCCATTATATCTGCCGTGTTTTATTATGAAAGAATTCTGTTGTGAAAGTTCAGTGACATCATCATAGGAATAAATTATGTACCTACCTATGTATGTATGTATAGTATAAGCAATATGATATTAATTTCGGGACCCGGACTAAGTTCTAATGGCTCTGAGATTGCCGAACAAACTTTACGCATATTGATGGCTAGATTTATTGGATTGAGGTACCAATCAACTAGACATACAAGGTGCTCACCCCGTGGCTCTGTCTACTTTAAATTCGACAATATACAGGGTGTTAGGGACGGTGTACCGAAAACTTTGCAGTCATGATCAGACCACCAAACTGAACAACTTTTACTATGGAGCCAAAGGTGGGAAACGAAAAAAAAATTCCGGCCTCCCATACAAAATTCACGATCAGCTGACTGACTTTGTATGAGAGGTTGGAAATTTTTTTTCGTTTCCCACCATTGGCTCTATAGTAAAAGTTGTTCAGTTTCATGCTCTGAGCACGCCTGCAAAGTTTTCGTTACACCGACCCTAACACCCCGTATATGATATGATGATACTTTTTGAGGTAGAGTTGTAAGCTTGATAAGAATTACGACATAGAATAGAATTAACTTTTTATGTGTTGCCAGTTTGCCACGTATCAAACCAACAATGACAAACTTCCCGAAATCGCTGCTTTCTTCTTTATTGTTACCAAAGCTCATTTGAAAACCTGTCGATCGCAGCTACCGGCCTGAAAATCCACGTGTGATTTTTTGGCGATATGCAAAATTTAAGAAGAGAGACAATGAACAGCGTACAGGTAAAATCTAAAATACTGAATAAGGAACAAAATTAAATATTGAAAGAAACATAACACTTAAAATTAACATAAAATATACAAGTCACAATAACAAATGAGTATGTTAGGTACTTATAAGGTTATAAATAACTAAATGAGATCAGTTCTCAGTTATTTTAATGACTCACAGTTTTGTTGAGATGCGAAAAGATGTCAGCAAATATATCTACATCAGGGTTTACATTTGTGATTAAACCATGAAAAGGTTATATCGGTAGTAATCATATTTTAAGTTTAGATGGGCAAGGTACTTCCGTATTACTCATGTTAGTGTAGCGTGAAAAACTTTTATTTCATATAGTGCTAACGTTTGGAATTGATCGTAAATGTCGTGATATTTCTGAAAGTTTGACGTTACTGTCATAATAATGAAATTTATTTACTATTTTTATACTATTTACTCGTGGTCCTATGATTTGATGTTTTTTTTTGTATAAATATTGAAACGTTTGATAATATAATATTTTTTGTGGGTCACGGTATTTCAAGAAAAATGACGACAATCACGCGATGTTTATTTTATTAATACCTAAGTATCTGTTATCGTAGATTTTTTCCAAAATATTATGATAATTTAAACCTTGACTGACATAATTAAAAATAATAAATAAATCAAAGGTTATCTATTGTATCACTCTTTTTATCTCGTGTTTCAATTTCTTTAAAAAAAACTAGTTTGGATACATTTGCAGATTATGCAACTGTTATTTTTGATACTACATATTATGTTTTATTCAAGAGTAATCTGGGTAATAACAGTTTATCAAACTAATTGTGAGAACCACATACCTAAACGTTTACCATTTTGTCTTACATTTAAAAACATATTGTTTGCATACCTAAACGTTCACCCTTTTGTCTTACAGTTAAAAACATATTGTTTGCATACCTAAACGTTCACCCTTTTGTCTTACAGTTAAAAACATATTGTTACCTTTGCGTAAGCTCCTACGGCCCTTGGTCCTTACAATAAGTCCGTTATATTTCATACTTATTATTTGTTTATTTGTTACGGTTGAGTTAATTTAAAGACTCTAATTTGATCGCTGTCAGATTCAAGGTAATGCTATGTATGGTAAAAGGCCTTCTTAGAGTTTCGTAATTTACTTACTACAATCTCTTATAATTTCGTCAAGTCTGTCTGTTCGTCTGTATTAATCCCCGCCTTCATAACTTCGTCAGTTTTGGACCGAATAACATCAAATTTAGAAAAGTTTGCAAAAAATAATTCAAAGTAAAAATATATTTTCCTCTGCTAGGTATATTGAGTAGGGTATTCTTTTGAAACTAAGGGGAGGTGTCCTTAAAACAAAATCATATACCTACCTAAGTACCTCAGAGCAATGTTTTGATCTCGCGATATTTGCTTTTTTGAGCCATAAAAAGTGCTCTAGGTGTACACCAGAAAATAATAATGTATGTTGTAAATATTTAAACGGAACTGGGCCATTTATTTTGGGCTGTAGCACAAACGTAATCTACATTTATTTTCGTTTTCCCTACTGTCACCACGTTTTCGTTAAATTAAATTACGTAGGTACTCGTAACATTCGTCTCTGCTGTGTGGGTATACTCGTAAATATTAGGGGCATCTACTACTAAGTACTACTTGAGCCACAACAGTCCACTACTAGACCCGTGCCTCCCTCTTTCTCCCTCTATTGCTATACAAATCTATAAAGGGGTGTGGGATTGTAATAAGTACTTGTTTTTAGCAGGAGTTTCGGAGATTTCAGGGTCAAGCCACGGGCAGATAGTAGGGATGATGAACTTAATTTATCTTTTGTAATATTTGGATACCTATTGTATTGTTTTTGTGTGTCTTTGTGTATATCCAATTGTCCCTGAAACCCTGATGATATAATCTGTTTAGCTACTTGCCTGCTCGATGCTCTCTCGTACGGAGATCTCGTGGAAGCAGACGCAGCCGATCTCCTGGCTCCTTCGCTGGCCTTCCTCCGTGGTCACCATATGGTCTCCCATCTGATATATCTTGTTCCCCACCCTGCCACTTACCTGTTCGATGCTCTCTCGTACGGAGATCTCGTGGAAGCAGACGCAGCCGATCTCCTGGCTCCTTCGCTGGCCTTCCTCCGTGGTCACCATCCGATCCCCGACCTGGTCTATCTTGTTCCCAACCAGCACTACTGGAGTTTCTAATGCGCTGTCCTGAAAACGGGAATAAATTAGGTTCATCGGAATACGGCTGGCTGGCAATGTCGTATCTTGGTCAAAACTAAGTACCTATCGAGCTACTATGATATAGACATCAAAGTTTTTCCGTCCAATGAAGGACCACCTTCATACAAAAATGAAAATTCTCGCTTCTGACTTTTCTCACTTCATAACAAACGACGTAGTGGAAAAATCTAATTTATCACCTACACACACGATAGCCTCGCGTTTCTTGAATTCTGCGAATGGAACGCGAGCAGTCCCTATTGGTAGATAGAAACTGCAATTTCCGTGACTATTTGAAATGGGTAATATCGCGAGTGCATCAATTTACCAATTTAAGGGACCAAGTTATACTGGTTTTTCATACAATTACTATGAAACACCAGTATAGATAGGGTGGTCCCATAAATAGGCAGGTTGATGTGCTTTCGCTTGTACCTCCTATCAAATATGTGATATAAAAATATCGTTGAAGTCAACGTGTAGCTGATTTTCTCCTTTTATGTACGACTGAAAGAAGCTGAAATGAAAGCTTTCATGTTCTTTTAAACTGTTTGATTTATTGCGTTTGGTAGGTATCGAAGGCTTTATGGACTAGCATTTAGAAATTAGGTTAAGATGCCTAAGAATCTACTTCGTATCTAATATTTATTTGAGTACCAACTAAGGCGAGGAACACACGCAACGTCGGTTTGTGCGTCGTTCATTCGATTCTCCACCCTACCTGCATATGAATACGGTTTGTGTCAAACGGCATCGCACAACGCTGCGTTGTCTGTCAAATCGTTTGATATAAACCGTATTCGTACAAAAATAAGGTGGAAAATCGAACAAACAACGCACAAACCGACGTTGCGTGTGTTCCTCGCCTAAGTAAACTACGGAATTTGTACGTTGGACAATATATTGATAAAACGTAGATATCAGTTTCTCGTGAAACCTATTCTTACTTCTTATTAAATCCTTTACTACAGTAAAATAAACAAAGTGAAGAGCCAATTTTAACTTTTCTCCCGTTTTATTACACGGTAGAGTTGCGCTAAGCGTTTCTCAACAACTTGTAAGCGAAATCGGAAACTTCATGTAAAGTTGCCTCGTTACACCTAAGCTGTAAATCTTTTGAGTTGGAAGATGGGTCATATTATCATAACCACAACACAAAACAACGAAATGGTTGTACCTACCTGTAGTAAACAGACTCATCTACCAGCAGGGAGTAACAAAAAGGTATTACAAGGCGAAAGGAGCTCATGAAACTGAAAAACTTTCCCCACGGAACATGAGTCGAAAAATCACTGATCAGCTAATAGATTTATTATGGGACGATTCTTTTATTCATTTCTTATTTTATTTATTAATCTTTCTTTTTTATTAATCTTTTATTAATCTTTCTTCTTTTATTAATCTTTCTTTTTTCATTTTTCGACCCATGATGCATGGGGAAAGTCGTTCAGTTTCATTCATGTGTAGGTATGTACCACCTACTTTAACCTCCTTTCGGCTTGTTTTAGCCTCTCTGATACTCCCTGTTTCAGTCTTATCTCGTCATCAATGATGGATGACTGATCATCAAATCAATATTAAGCTAATACAAAGAAAAGTAATTGTTTTCCCCCTGATTGATGGTTTATTATTATTTTTATCCTTATCCCTATATTATCCTTTGATGTGAGAATGTGTCGAGTATCGCGACGCTACAAAAGAGATTTAAACCCAAGGTTTAAACCCCACAAGACCTTCATAAGGATAGGTTCATCTAATGGATAGTCAGGTAGTTATTCCTATCCAAATCGGGATTAATCTGGCAAAATGGTCTAAGTATCGTAGGCGTGCACGCCAAGTGAGATTGTTTTGAGAATTGTTTCCTGATGAGGCTGGTTGCCATAGCAACACTAATGACTTCCGTAAACTCCACAAGTTATACAAACATTAATTTATTTTCGTTATCATTTGTTTCATAGAAAATGGCTCCAAGCATGCTCCGGCGGAAATCGTTGAAATTCATGGCTCAAAGAGTGTAAGTACTTCAAAGAAAGAGCAACCGACATAGCTGGCATACCTACCGGACAAAAAAAAAGAAAATCTAAATCTCGCGACCAGAGCTGAAACATATTGCAATCGATTAAGCATAAAAATACAAAGCAAAAGTGTACTTTGATAAAAAGTTGTAATAGTTGTATTTTCGGAGATATATGGATTTAAAAGTCATTTTTCTTTTACAATATTAATACTATTTTCCTTTTTTTAAAGTATGTGCTTGTCTATAATAATACTTATTCTAATGTTATACAGACTAAAAACGTTAAATTGTGCTTATATATATTTAAGACTAGCGGCCCGCCCTGCGGTTTCACCCGCTGCTACTTACCTGTTTTCCCGTAGAAATTAGAGCTTTCCCCGTAGTAAAAAGTCGATTACTCCGTTTCAGCAGAAGTGTCGCATTATGATCATGTGCCAGCAAAAGCGGCCCTTCATGCTGAAAAACTTTTCCTTTGAGGCCATTTCGCTATCTCTTATAGTTTAGATGGGATGCTGGTGGTCTGCATCAGGTACTCCAAACCCTTGATGACCATGTGCCTGCAGAAGCGTCCCGTCATGCTGAACAACATTTACTTTGAAACCATTACCGTATCCATTATAGTTTAGATGGGATGTTTGTGGTCACTTGGTCAGCATCATGTACCTACTCCAGAAGCGGCCCATCAAGCTGAACAACTTTTGCTATGAAGCCATTTTCGTATATCATACAGTTTATCTGTGCTCCTGGTGCTTTACATCAGGTACTACAGATCCTCAAGGGTGGATAAAAATTAGTCCATGTAGGTCTTAAATATGCTAGCAATATCAGTGCCAAATCTCGCGAAGATCGGTGAAGCGGTTTGGCTAGTTTGGGTAAAATCCGCTTTATTTTCCCATTTTCCTGCTGCTGACCGTTTTCCCATGGGAATGAGGAATTTTCCCATGGTATAAAGTAGCCTATGTTACTCAAAGATGTAGTAGCTTTCTAATAGTGAAAGAATTTTGGAAATCGGTCCAGTAGTTTCGGAGTTTATCGATTACACATACACTGCACATGCTGTCGCCGTACAAAAGGAAGATACGTACTGCTACCTGCCGACGCTACACGTGTCGTCTGCAGTTGTCATCTGTCGCGATGCTCTTAATAGCACCTTAATTATAGGAGATTGGATAGAGAGATTACGGCGACTGCATTTCAGGCAAATCAGCTTTCGTCTTGAATATAAATGAGCACAATCAAACCTTTTTAGTGTGTATTACATTAGAATAAGATTGTTTTTATTTATAAGCATATATACTTATGTCAATATATTAACAAATATATACTTATGAAAGCAAAAGAAGATAAATATTGAAAAAAAAAACGACTTTTATATCCATATATCTCCGAAAATACAACTATTACGGCTTTTTATCAAAGTACACTTTTGGTTTGTATTTTTATGCTTTATCGATTGCAACATGTTTCAGCTCTGGTCGCGAGATTTAGATTTTCTTTTTTTTTGTCTGGTCGGTATGCCAGGCTCCATACTAAAATGTCGGATACTTTTTAATATCCAGTTTCCTTTAAAATTATACTCCGCTGCTCTGATTTACATTTCTCGTAAACTTTTGTGACGATATACCTATACCTACATACTTTTAATATTTTAATATGATTTTGGAAATTAAAAACTTTTTGGTTCACTTTCACTTCAGCCTGAAGAGTTCCCTTGATGAGGAATATTGTTTTATTAAGGATCCGTACATCAGATCCAGCGTGAAATCCATCAAAGCAATATTCCCTATGATCGTGAATTTGTTTGTCTTGTGACCTTAATGTTTCCTTATAGGATTTTTTATGGTAAACACAATTTTTCCTAACGTAAACACGATCAACCGATTAAGGTCATATTGCTTGATTTAAGAGACTCTGCTTCTTTAATCTAGTTCCTACAAATGTAAAGTCGTGTACGGAGGCTTATGTCCAACAGTGAAATGTTGGCGTTATGGTAGATTTGTCCTCGAGTGGAGGGCTTGCCTCGGCAAGCATAGCTTGTTTGTTTTTACGCCAGCAAATCCATCTACCCATTTCAGGTATCAACTTCTACTGGTTTTATCAGGGTTTGTATGAAAACCAGGGTTAGTTGCTCCCTTAAATGGTAGTTAGGTGGATTAGGATTCCAAACCTTGATGGTACTAGCAAGCCGCCGCCTCCTCTTGTTGCAGTTGATGAGGAACTTGAGTTGGTGACACTCCTCGAAGGAACAAGGACAAGGGACCAACTTATACTGGATTTACTTACAATTACTTAGAAAATCCAATGTAAGTTGATCTCCTTAATGATTGATTCCAAACCTTGATGGTACTCGCAAGCCGCCGCCTCCTCTTGTTGTGGTTGATGAGGAACTTGAGTCGGTGGCACTCGTCGAAGGAGCACTTGTCCGTCACGCTGTACACCAACTTAAACTGGATTTTCATACAAATACTAAGAAAATCCAATTGATTCAAACCTTGATGGTACTCGCAAGCCGCCGCCTCCTTTTGTTGTAGTTGATGAGGAACTTGAGTCGGTGACACTCGTCGAAGGAGCACTTGTCCGTCACGCTGTGCGATCCCAGATAAAACCAACGTCATCTCTACGCGTGACGCGTGTGATAGATGAAACGGAGGACAGAGGCAGTGTATGGCACGGTTCAAGGGACCAACTAACACTGGATTTTCACACAAATACTAAGAAAAACTAATATAAGTTGATCTCTTCCAAACCTTGATGGTACTAGCAAGCCGCCGCCTCCTCTTGTTGTAGTTGATGAGGAACTTGAGTCGGTGGCACTCGTCGAAGGAGCACTTGTCCGTCACGCTGTACATCAGGATGAACGCTTCTAAATGGTAGATGGATTCCGAACCTTGATGGTACTAGCAAGCCGCCGCCTCCTCTTGTTGTAGTTGATGAGGAACTTGAGTCGGTGACACTCGTCGAAGGAGCACTTGTCCGTCACGCTGTACATCAGGATGAACGCTTCTAAATGGTAGGTGGATTCCAAACCTTGATGGTACTAGCAAGCCGCCGCCTCCTCTTGTTGTAGTTGATGAGGAACTTGAGTCGGTGACACTCGTCGAAGGAGCACTTGTCCGTCACGCTGTACATCAGGATGAACGCTTCTAAATGGTAGGTGGA
The DNA here is from genome assembly GCA_024500475.1 of Phthorimaea operculella. Taxonomy (NCBI): domain Eukaryota; kingdom Metazoa; phylum Arthropoda; class Insecta; order Lepidoptera; family Gelechiidae; genus Phthorimaea; species Phthorimaea operculella. The sequence continues at coordinate 32,292 of JANFCV010000151.1, read as the reverse complement.
TTCCAAACCTTGATGGTACTAGCAAGCCGCCGCCTCCTCTTGTTGTAGTTGATGAGGAACTTGAGTCGGTGACACTCGTCGAAGGAGCACTTGTCCGTCACGCTGTACATCAGGATGAACGCTCCCGCCCAACGGATGTTGCTCTCCAGGTTTGTATGCGTGACGTGCACGTCATCACACGCGTAGTTATAGATTTGTATCGTACGGGACCGTATGAGAGACCATGATTACGCGCACGCATCCGCAGGCAGTATGCGGCCTCTCATACGATCCCATACAATACAACGAATCCCATACAATCTCTACGCGCGTGATGACTTGCACGTCACGCATACGGAGGCAGTGTGTGGTGCGCTTCAAGGAACCAACTGATACTGGATTTTCATACAAATTCTAAGAAAAACTAATATAAGTTGATCTCTTCCAAACCTTGATGGTACTAGCAAGCCGCCGCCTCCTCTTGTTGTAGTTGATGAGGAACTTAAGTCGGTGACACTCGTCGAAGGAGCACTTGTCCGTCACGCTGTACATCAGGATGAACGCCTCTAAATGGTAGGTGGATTCCAAACCTTGATGGTACTAGCAAGCCGCCGCCTCCTCTTGTTGTAGTTGATGAGGAACTTGAGTCGGTGACACTCGTCGAAGGAGCACTTGTCCGTCACGCTGTACATCAGGATGAACGCCTCTAAATGGTAGGTGGATTACCTTGATGGTACTAGCAAGCCGCCGCCTCCTCTTGTTGTAGTTGATGAGGAACTTGAGTCGGTGACACTCGTCGAAGGAGCACTTGTCCGTCACGCTGTACATCAGGATGAACGCTTCCGCCCAACGGATGTTGCTCTCCAGGTTTGTATGCGTGACGTGCACGTCATCACACACGTAGCTATGACGTTGTATCGTACGGGACCGTATGAGACATCGTGATTACGAGCACGCATACACATACAATAAAACACCATATCTACGCGCTTGATGACGTGCACGTCACACATACCTACAGAAGCAGTGTGGGACGCGCTTCAATAGACCAATTGATACTGGATTTTCTTACAAATTCTATGAAAAACCAATATAAGTTGATCCCTTAAATGTGAAATGGAAATTTGCTGGCTCCAAACCTTGATGGTACCAGCAAGCCGCCGCCTCCGCTTGTTGTAGTTGATGAGGAACTTGAGTCGGTGATACTCGTCGAAGAAACAAGAACAAGGGACCAACTTATACTGGATTTTCATACATATACTAGGAGAAACCAATATAAGTTGATCTCTTAAATGATTGATTCCAAACCTTGATGGTGCTAGCAAGGCGCCGCCTCCTCTTGTTGTAGTTGATGAGGAACTTGAGTCGGTGGCACTCGTCGAAGGAGCACTTGTCCGTCACGCTGTACATCAGGATGAACGCTTCCGCCCAACGGATGATGCTCTCTAGGTTGAAGCACGCCACACACTGCCTCCGTAAGAGTGACGGAACGTCATCACGCGCGTAGAGATGACGTTCTATTGTATGGGATCGTATGAGAGGCTGCAAACTGCCTGCGTATGCGTGCGGGTAATTACGCGCGTAGCGCGGTGTGCAGTGTCTCATACGATCCCATACAATAACAACAACGTCATCTCTACGCGCGTGATGACGTGCACGTCACGCATACGGAGGTAGTGTGTGGCGCGCTTCAAGAGACCAGCTGATACTGGATTTTCATACAAATTCTGAGAAAAACTAATATAAGTTGATCTCTTCCAAACCTTGATGGTACTAGCAAGCCGCCGCCTCCTCTTGTTGTAGTTGATGAGGAACTTGAGTCGGTGGCACTCGTCGAAGGAGCACTTGTCCGTCACGCTGTACATCAGGATGAACGCTTCCGCCCAAAAGATGTTGCTCTCTAGGTTTGTATGCGTGACGTGCACGTCATCACGCGAGTAGCTATGACGTTGTATCGTACAGGACCGTATGAGACACCGCACAGCGGGCTACGCTAGGCAGGCAGTGTGTGGCCTCTCATATGATCCCATACAATACAGCGTTATCTCTACGCGCTTGATGACGCCCATGACACGCTTACGGATGCGCTTCAAGGGACCGACTTATACCGGATTTTCATACAAATACTAAGAAAAACCAATTATTGATTCCAAACCTTGATGGTGCTAGCAAGCCGCCGCCTCCTCTTGTTGTAGTTGATGAGGAACTTGAGTCGGTGGCACTCGTCGAAGGAGCACTTGTCCGTCACGCTGTACATCAGGATGAACGCTTCCGCCCAACGGATGTTGCTCTCCAGGTTTGTAAGCGTGACTTGCACGTCATCACGCTCGTGGCTATGACGTTGTATCGTACGGGACCGTAAGAGACACCGCACACCGTGCTACGCATCAGTGTGCAGCACAGAGCACCAAAATTTCATTCGCGGCCCCAAAAGGTTTCATTTGTCTATGGTGTGCAGCCTCTCATACGATCCCCCACAATACAACGTCATCTCTACGCGCGTGATAACGTCCACGTCACGCATATGGAAGCAGTGTGGTTATATTAATTCCAAACCAATATAAAAACCAATTGATTCCAACCAAACCTTGATGGTACTAGCAAGCCGCCGCCTCCGCTTGTTGTAGTTGATGAGGAACTTGAGTCGGTGACACTCGTCGAAGGAGCACTTGTCCGTCACGCTGTACATCAGGATGAACGCTTCTAAATGGTAGGTGGATTCCAAACCTTGATGGTACTAGCAAGCCGCCGCCTCCTCTTGTTGTAGTTGATGAGGAACTTGAGTCGGTGACACTCGTCGAAGGAGCACTTGTCCGTCACGCTGTACATCAGGATGAACGCTTCTAAATGGTAGGTGGATTCCAAACCTTGATGGTACTAGCAAGCCGCCGCCTCCTCTTGTTGTAGTTGATGAGGAACTTAGAGTCGGTGACACTCGTCGAAGGAGCACTTGTCCGTCACGCTGTACATCAGGATGAACGCCTCTAAATGGTAGGTGGATTCCAAACCTTGATGGTACTAGCAAGCCGCCGCCTCCGCTTATTGTAGTTGATGAGGAACTTGAGTCGGTGGCACTCGTCGAAGGAGCACTTGTCCGTCACGCTGTACATCAGGATGGACGCTTCTAAATGGTAGATTGATTCCAAACCTTGATGGTACTAGCAAGCCGCCGCCTCCTCTTGTTGTAGTTGATGAGGAACTTGAGTCGGTGACACTCGTCGAAGGAGCACTTGTCCGTCACGCTGTACATCAGGATGGACGCTTCTAAATGGTAGATTGATTCCAAACCTTGATGGTACTAGCAAGCCGCCGCCTCCTCTTGTTGTAGTTGATGAGGAACTTGAGTCGGTGACACTCGTCGAAGGAGCACTTGTCCGTCACGCTGTACATCAGGATGAACGCTTCCGCCCAACGGATGTTGCTCTCCAGGTTTGCGTATTCACTTTCCTGGACAAAAAGCGAAATAGAATTTTGAATATTACTAAAGCACAAAATAGAGAGTTTGCAGAAGGATCACTTGAAACTATTTAGGATTTTCGCGAATGCAACTTGTTACATAGCCATACTTCTGTCAAAAAATTCAATGTGTCTAAGAATAACATAACAGCAAAATCTGATACAAGAACGTAATATGATTATGAGTCAATTTTCATCCAAGAAATATGACGTGGCAACCATCTTCTTAGCTACCTTGAGTTCCTCTGTGATTCCAGTTTATTCTAGTAAACGTCAGTAAGCGTCAAAATTGTTGCTAGTACTGAGTGAGCCATCTGTAATGGCGCCTTAAGCGCTGTCTCCCTAATTTGTGACTGAAGTATAGGTACTAACGACAAAACACACACAAAACACGATACAATAGAAATTATTTAAAAATATAAATTGAAATAAAAATTTATAATTAAAAGCACGTTCATTAATACTGTCTACGAGATACTTAACACGTTTCTTATTATAGAATAGAATATAATTTCTAATTACTCTGCTACGAGACCTTCCTCACAAATGACTGCAGCTTTGTGATAATGATAATAAACTTTGGGCAAGTTTCCTCCCTACGCGATTTGTCTACAAATAGCTACGACTACGCAGCTACGACTGTCTTCATTTCGAGAGTCTACGAAATTTCCTCTACAAATGGCTACGCGAATTTCCGGGTTCTTGCCGTCGGATTTCGGCCTACGCTTTCCGTTGACATGGCATAGTAATAGTAGGTAAGTAATTTAATATGCCCCTACAATGGCGTTTATTCAGTTTAGCAATCTGTAGGTAATGTTGTCCGTCAACAGGGCGTACACAAAGCAAATTAGTCAAAAGTATTGCACCAAAATTGCTGTTGAGGCTAAGCTTCCTTCCTACCTAGAGTTGTATATAAAGAGCCCTATAAATCAGTCAAGGAATTTCTGGAATTCGACATCAAACGTTTTCCGCACAGATATGGCTCCTAGATAATATGCCGTACGAGTGCCTCATGCATTCTAAGAATTCGTAACTGTAGCTGAAATACGTGCAGGAGAGTTTAGATGCTCTTTGATATTATGTTACTTGCATTGCAGCTTCCATCTATACTTACTTATCTACTTGTTAGTAGAAGGACTTACGAGTAGATAAGTTAGTATAAGTTTTGAAGTTGCTAGTAAGGAGATACGAGTAAGTGAGGCGTAGGCTCCACAGAGGACATGCCGACACGACGCGCAACATGACACGACTGTCAGACAAGCGATCGTCAGCGATGACAGTTATCGATGCGACGCGCGTCTCACGTGTGTAGCTCTGTCTCTTCTGTTTGATACATTTTAAATGGAAGGTTTCAAGCTACGTGATATCGTAGGTTTCACGTGCCCGACTCACTTGTTTGACAGATACCATGTCATGTCGCAAGTCTCCTCTGTGGAGCTTGCGCCTAAGTATACGGAAAACAAAGCCATTATTTGCCAATTATTTTAATACCGCAAGCTAAAACTGAATAAACATCGATATTCTCAAACCAAAGAAATATTTGCTTTATAACCAACAGGAATAAATAAGGTTTTTGTTACAACCTTATTTATTAGTAGGTACATACTAAACTCTCAAATAAGTAAATGAATGTGCTGCGTACTTCCCTAAGGCAGGTAATTGAATTGGATATCCATATAGTTGCTTACGAACAAACAATTTTCTTCTTAATTTGGTTGGTAACTTGAAAAAGCACACCAAGAAATGAGACATCTGTCAGCTCACGTGGCGCTGATCCTACTCCGCTCGTGTCTGTCCTTGCCGAAGCTCACCTACACTATAAGAACTTGCCCAACTTGGATGTTCCCCCAGGATACCACGGCAATAGACGAGGTGATCAAAACATCCCTCGAAGAGGTACTAAACATAAGCCTGAGCGACCGCGAATGGCAACAAGCCAGCCTACCTGTCCGCCACGGCGGCCTAGGGGTGAGGCGGGTGCAGGACACAGGGCCGGCGGCATTCCTAGCCTCCGCAAATGGGGTATTGAAACTAGTCACTCAAATTCTCTCCGTAAACGGTGCTGGTTTCTCTATCCCATTTGCAAGCGAGGCATTCACGGCATGGACCGCAGCTTGCCCTAACACACCACTGCCTACCAAACCTGACGTGCAGCGCCTCTGGGACGACCCCTGCGCAAAGGATGCCATCCAAAATTAATAGACACATCTTCCGGTGCAGACCTGGCTCGCCTAAAGGCAGCCTGCTGCCACGAATCAGGGCCTGGCTAAACGCCCTGCCCTCACCCCATCTAGGCACTTATCTAGACAACAACTCTCTAAGAATCGCCGTGGCACTGAGACTCGGGTGTAAAGTGTGTGAGCCGCATTTGTGCAGGTGTGGGACAATGGTCGATGACAGAGGTCGCCATGGTCTAAGCTGTAGGCTGTGCGCAGGCAGACACCCCACACACCATGCCCTTAACGACCTTATACGACGGGCTCTAATGTCCGTGGACGTACCGTGCGTGCTCGAGCCACCAGGTCTGTCTCGCGCAGACGGAAAAAGACCAGACGGCCTCACTCTCATCCCATGGAAAAGAGGACGCTCTTTACTGTGGGATGCCACCTGTGCGTGCACGTTTGCGGCCACTCACTTGCCGCGAACCATGCGAACTGCTGGGCTGGCGGCCGAGTTCCTAGCCAAACAAAAAACCGAGAAATACGCAGGCCCATGCCAGTCATATGACTTTGTGCCATTCGCAGTAGAGACCTCGGGTGTGTGGTGCGCTGCGGCAAGAACCTTCGCCAAGGAGATAGGTCAGCGCCTGAAAGCCTGTGGCCGCGATCCTCGTGCCGGCTCGTACTTGGTCCAACAGATTTCCCTTACCATTCAACGAGGCAACGCAGCCAGCGTAATGGGTACTTTTGGACCAGGTCCGAACAGGCATGAGCTGCTAGGTTAGTGTATATATAGTTAAGTTAGCTTAATCTCCTGTTGTACCATCCACTTAATAAAGTTGTTCTCCATTTGGTTGATCAAATTACCTACAAGAAACATGTTATCATAATGATGTGCCTTGACGTACCAAACGAGGAATAATACAATAACTTTTACTACCTGGTTCAATAAAGAATGGGATTTGGTTTAAATGGCGGCTGTTCCGTAAGTGGGAAGACATGTAGATGTAGGTATGGGAGCCTTATTTAGAGTGAGAAAGCATGACCTTCGGGTGCCTTTTATAATCCCATTCTTTATTGAAAATTTTGCGAAATCACAATTGAATTTTATTACAGTTCTGCTCCAATTAGTCACTTCGGCGTTATCTTAACGAGTGGTCTCGAGTGGCACATCGTCTTACCCGTGGGTCTCCTGCGGAGTCCAATATTTCAAAATACACCATCTCGTTGTCAATTACTGTTTGGAAGGCGTAGATCTTCTCCAAATTGGGGTCGTACTCGCCTATGAAGCGTCGCGTGATAAATCTTACCACCAGCGCTGCGAAACATTCAAAACAGTTATTTTTCAAGTATAACATTCGCTCTACATATTTGACTGTTGTCATATTTTAATGAAAATAGAAATATATATCTGGACCGCGATTTTTAGGTACCTAGGTGTCATTTTTTTGCGCAGCACTATTTTCAGGTATTCGCGTCTATCTAAGAAATGAAATGACGGATATTTCCGTGCGATTTTTTATCCTAGGTAAATGTCAGCAAGAAACAAAACACTGTGGGGTTCAAAAGCCCCGTGAACTTTTTTAAAGAGCGCTGAGCATTAGAGTTATCTAATTCAATCAATTTCCATTTTTCTAAAAGCTGATGTACATTTTTACAAAACTGGTTTGTTATGAGATTAATTACTTACATAATATTAGGTAATTTGTATTATAAACTTTGTATTAATTAAATTAAGCAAGTTTCTATTGTTAAGCAATATGGCGGTTCGTTCTTGTGGTTTAACTGTTCGTAATACGTATAACTTGGTATTACTTGCACCCGCGGCCTTAGCTCTGTTGACTTTGAGTTTCGAGTTTCACTTCCCGGGATCGGATCACGTGAACCACGTGCCTGTTTCTGCCGCCCGGCAAGCAAAATTGATTTTATTGTGTACTGAGTTGTAATAAACTCAAAATAGTACCTTCTGTATTGCATATTAATTTCATTAAGTACTAGCTGGTGCCCGCGAACTTCGTCTCGTTAAGTATACCTATGCCGTGTGATATCGGCTTAGAATAGTATCACCCCATATCTTCATCCGTGGATGTCATAAGAAAAGACAAAGGGATTTGAGAGTTGATGTGTATTGCAATTTTAGGCGACAGGCTGAAAACCTGTCACTATGGTGTTACATAGTCTTCTGAATGCCTCTCAAACTTTTGTCAGATCAGACGTGGTGTAAATTGCAATTTTTACAGGCGTTTACGCTCTGCCTACCCCGCAAGGTAATATGCGTTATACATGTAGGTATGTATGCATTAAGAAAATGCACTAATATAAATATTCCCTGCTTTAGAAACAATTTCCTGTTTCAGTTTAGAAGGAAGGATGCGGTAATCGCAATGCGAAAATCGTATAAACTAGAAAGTCTAAATTACTAACACGAAGTCAAATTTTTTTGGTGTTCCGTTTCGTAGTCAAACAGATGATTAGGTAAGTTTATTCCAGCACAAATTATTTATAAGAACTGCTTGAACAAATCAAAGACTTTTGAAGCAATTTTTTAATCTCACTTATTGTCCAATTTTTCGTTTAATCGATGTTCCACACCACACGACAAAAGAAATACTTACTATTTGTACTAAGAAAAAATTTATGTCTAAATTGTGTAGTACGAAAGCCCTTAAACTCAATTTTATGTCTACATCTGTGGTCGTTATAACTTATAATAATGTGAGCTATAAACTTTATGTCCAGTGTCTACAGAAGCACTCATAATAATTAGTGCTGAAATAGAGACCTTAGGACCATATGATGTTCATAGTTAAAAGTTGTTTCCATAAACAAGGATAGACGAGAACCATTTTAAACTTTCATTGTCACACATACCAGCTGATGATAATAAGTATTAGTAAAATAGGTACAGGATACACTGGCAGGCCAGGCCTGGCGCACTCCGCGGCGTAGGTATAGAGTTGCAAGTACGTGCGGCGACACCCCCGGGAAGGTTAGTCAGTTGGTTGCCGCGCGCCGCACGTTACGCGCGCGCTCCGATGCCGTTCGCATTTCTTCACGAGATTTATTTTATTTTATCAATTCTGTATTAAGTAACTCAGCTTCCTACCTCATTCGTTAATTTTGTATGATAATGCAATTTTCATATTTTTTCTAATATTTGTGCTTTGATTTTCTTTCAATATCCTACGTTTAACAAAACATTTTATTTTTGTTTTACTTGGGTGTAGAAATGTACTCCAGTACACTTTTCGTAGGTACAAGGTGGGCCAAAAGTAATCACCCTATGTGAATCACCTCCCATTTTTTTATTAGACATTAAAATCGACTACTGTTTTCGGAAATCAGTCTTTCGAAGATGCCAAATTTATGTGATTATGTTTCTAAAAAGACATTAGTGAAATTGCCATCTCTACCGTACGTTTTAACTTTAAACATGCTAATTTCCATACATTCCTGACCATGTTTTTTTTTTCGTTTGTGGTGGCTTTAGGGACTTGAAAGTTTTATAAACTGTAATTTGTAATCTTGAGCTTTCAAAAATACCATTGGGTGAATTCTGGCGTTGTCAAACCTGGAGATCTGACCAATGGGTTCAAAAAACAAATTCTGTGGATTGGTTTTCACCAACTTGCATCAAGTCTAGAGTTGGCATCTAACTGCTTTCTTTATTTTTTATTTTACAGCATTAAGTTCACATATTCGAAGAATTATTCAGTGATAACAAAACTTATTTTATCTTAATAAAAAAAAAATGGGGGCCGTTCTAACATGAGAAGGGAGGTTTTCAGAGACCATTTTTGATTTGACTCAGGAGGTGGCAATTTGACCAATGTATTTTTTAAAAACATAATCACATAAATTTTAAATCTTCAAAAGATTGAATTCCGAAAACAGAAGTAAATTTAAATGACTAATAAAAAAATGGGAGGCACATCCTATGGGATGACTTCTTTTGGCCCACCCTGTACCTATTTTCATATAAATCTCGAAATTCGCATCCCTACAAAGTGTGCCGGCTGTGACCTTCAGAGGCGGTCTGCGGCAAATGAACTTTCGCGCGCAGCAATTCGGCTCATTTTTGCTTGCGCGCGAATCAAGGGAAAGGCCCGGAAGTACTTTAAAAATATAATTTATTAAGTTAACCCGACAGAGTTACGGCTTATAATATTCAACAAATAATCTTAATCACTAGTTTATATACTAATTAATAATTACGTCAAACCTATGCTAAATGCTGAGGTGTTAAGAGATGCAATGTCTAGTCAGCTGTTGGAGGGTTGCTTACGAATGAGATATTCGTGGGTGCATCGAACTTAACTCCTCCCTCCCCAAGAGCGAAATTATCCGAAGGAGATGAAGATGACTTCGGAGAATTTCGTTTTACAAAATAAATTATGTTTAGTTTCGTATAAAATGGGCGCGCGGCGCTGGCAACACTGTTCGTCATTGTCTCGTCCTGTGGCCGTGCGCTCGCATCGTTGATGCGAATTTTAATTATAAATGGTGTAATTTAGTGTGCTTTCGGTTTTCTCGTGTGGTTTTCCCTGTTCGGTGGGGAAGTGAACCAAGTGGATTTGGTTCCGGCGCTTTGATTGAGAGTCACGCGGCCGCTGGCAAAATATAACCTCACTTTTCGTTCGCTCGCGTCGTGGCTGCCGATAGCTACATATTTTTAATTGTTTTCTTGATTGGAGGCCAACGGGGCCGATTTCTCATTCGGAGAGAAATCTTTTAGTCATTTTGTGTTAAAAAACATTATTTGATGTCGAACTATGAACAATAGTGAACCCAAGTGCTTGTGAAAACTAAGCTGTGAATCTGCGACTGATTGACGGGACGGAGTGCCACACGAGCTGGTGTCCGGGTGCAGTAAGTCTAGTACCTAAATTCCAATCCAAAATGTCTTCCTCCAAAACCTGATACCTTTTTCCTGTCAAAACTAGACTTACAAGGAAACGGCGGCGTCATGGTTCGCACGGTAAGCAATTCGCTGCTAGGCCCTGTTTAAGTAGACTTTGGAAACAAGAACTTCGGCCGGAAACTTTCCGGAACAAAATTCTCTCATTAAATTTATTTTATTTAGCTATAGTAAAGAGCACTACGAATCGTAGTCAAATGTTGTTCGAGGCTGATCGACCATTTAGTTTTAGATTTTAAGATAACTTTAATTTGCTTCCACTGCGCTAAGATCAGCTTCGGAATCAAACATTTTTGGTAGCAGAGCGTGGTTGCTTTATTGCAACATAGTTAGCCGTAATTTAGTATTAAGCGTGTTTTTATATTACCCACATATTTTATTAATTTTGGAAAATATTGTTTCGGTTTTTTTGTGACTGTATTGTTTGCCTAGTGAACGGTACCTTATCGGTAAGGTCTAGGCCAGTCAACTAACATTTATTTTGTGGTATTTGTTTATTGGTTTTCGTTTTATTAAGTCGAGTGTGTAAAAGTTGGTTGGCTCCCTCGATCGCCAGGTATAAGGCTGCTATAAAGACAGAATTAAGGTGGTTTACTACCACAGCGGCAATGATCGGCCGCGAGGACCGGGAGGACGCGCTCTTGAAAAGTGCACTACAGGCAGATGAACGGGTTCGGGTTGTGTCGGAACACCTCACAGAGTGCCTCATGCTCCTTGAGAAAGCTCCTAACCCTGAAGATAAGGAGCTGGTTGAGGGCGATGTAAGCCAGTGCTTGGAGCTGGCACAGGACATTGCGCAGGCAGCTGCGGACATATCTAGGCGACGTGACGGAAAGGAAAAGCCATTCCGTGGTAAAGTGGGACAAGGATTACAGGTGCCTCTTCCGCCTGTTACGGTTCCAGTCTTTGCAGGCGATTACGCCGACTGGCCGGCGTTTGAGGACCTGTATAGCAGTGTGGTCACACACGGACGGACATAACGCCGGCGTACAAGATGGCTCAGCTGATGTCCAGGCTACATGGAGAGCCTCATGAATTGCTGACGCATTTGGCTGTCTCGGATAGCAATTATGAGGTGGCGTGGAAGATCCTTACCGACCGGTATCGAAACAAGCGCCTGATTGTAGACAGGCTGTTAGACCAGTGGCTGTCAATACCAACCATAACGCGAGGTACGGACCTCCGCGAGAAAATCTTCCACCCAGTCAGTGTCGCGGTCAGCGCACTAGAGCGACAGGGTTTGCCAATGGCGGGCTACGGTTATATCTTGGTCCACACAAACTGTAGGTACTGCCAGGGTGCACACCATCCGCTGCTCTGCATGAATCGCTCCGGAGGCGCCGGGGAGCGCTGGATCGGATCAGCGAAGGAGCCTGCCCACCAAGGGAGGGAGCTCCCCACCCCCCTCAAGGAGGAGCCCACCTCCGCATCGGTCACAGGGACAGGCAGGGGACGTCAACAGACGGAGCCCACTTACCCAAGGACGTGGGGACGATCCCCAGCACGCAGCAGGTGCCGGATTGGGGAAGAACGACACAGGGACATGGTCAGGACACCCATCCCAGGTACGGGATCCAACGGGCGGGTGTCAGGAGAGCACTAGGCAGCCACCAGGGTACATGCAGTATTCTGCGGGCTTGAGCCACCTGGTTGGGTCTCAAGACCCACGCATGCCCCCGCCTATGCCTGAGTACCCGCGGCTACAGGCGCAACCTCGGTACGGACGTTTGCCGTCGGGGTACTATAGAACTCCAGCCATGGCCTTTATGGGCAGACCTCCCTACCAGCAGGAGTGGGACCCATACACAGGTTTGGGTAGCGAGGGGATACCCCCGCGGGACGCGGCCTCACTGCGTTTAGATTCCCGCTAGGTAATCGCCGCCCTCATCAGCTTCGGCTCCCCGTCCAATCACGGTACTTTTGCCAACGGCTAAGATTTGGGTATGGGGATACGGTGGCCGGACCATTCAAGTAAGAGCCCTACTGGATACAGGGGCTCAGGGATGTATTGTATCGAGTAAGCTGGTGAGTAGGCTAGGCCTAAATGTACGGCCAAGTGAGGATGAAGCTGTAGGCATCGGGGCCTAAATGTGCCTGACATTCGGGGTCAGACGAACTTTGAGTTCACATTAGGTAGCACATGTACAGGCGTCAGCTATCAAGTCTCAGCCGTGGTGCTGGATGAAGTGGTTGGGAAACTCCTCAGGTTAGGTTACCACCAACGGTACGAGGGTTAACCACAGGGTTGGAGTTGGCTGATCCTGATTTTGATACTCCTGGTACGGTGGACGTACTTCTCGGGTCAGACGTCCTCGGAGATTATGGTGCAGTAGGAAGAAGGTACTCCAGGAAACTGGTTTGGTGGCCTTAGATACCACAGGGGGTATGTTGTTTTCGGCCCAGTTTGGAGACCTCAGGACCTACCAGAAGGGATCCGGTCCTCTATGTGAGTGTGCTGTGAGAGGTGCTGCTGAGGTTTTGGGAGTCTGAAGTTCCGAGCACGGCTGACTGACGGAAGCCAGAGGATGACGAGTGCGAGTTGTTCTATCAATACAACACTGCGAGATGCCCGTCAGGCAGATTCGTGACCAGGCTACCTTTTCTCCCAAACCGCCCCGCTTTAGGTAGTTCGCGACAGCTCGCGGAACGGAGACTACTCGGAATGGAGCGGAAGATGAGGCGAGACCCAGCACTTCGGCAGAAGTATATAGAATTCATGCGGGAATATATTCAATTGGGCCACATGTCGGTGTCAGCCTGAATTGGAGGTGTGTCGAGCATTATTACATTCCACACCTGGCTGTCTTGAAGTCACCTGAGGCGAAAATACGGGTGGTGTTTGACGGTTCTGCTTCTACCTCGAATGGTGTGTCTGTGAACCAATGTTTACGCGGGTCCTAAATTGAACCGGGACATTGTGGACATTCTCACAGACTTTCGTTTGCACCAGGTAGCGTTCGTCGCAGACGTCAAAATGATGTTTCGCCAAACCATGATACATCCGGATGACCGTCGGTATCAGCTGATTTTGTGGCGTGAGAGCCCAGATGAGCCGATGGTCACATACGAACTTAACACGGTGACGTATGGACTTAAGCCAAGTCCGTATTTGGCAGTACGTACGCTGCGAGTTGGCCGCACAGGAAAGGGTAAGATATCCTCGAGCCGCAGCAGTACTGGATCGCGACGTCTACGTGGACGATATCTGCACGGGTGCTGATAGCGTGGAGCAGGCGCTAATTCTACGAGACGAGCTGATCGCGATCATGGGTTCAGGAGGTTACGAGTTGCGGAAATGGTTGTCCAGTTGCCCAGAGCTCCTGGCTGGTTTGCCAGGCGAGTTCCATCAGGACCCGCACCTCTTTGAGAACCCGGACAATCCAAATACGTTGGGCATCCTCGGGGTGCAATATAGGCCAACGCATGACGTATTCACGTACAAGATCGAGCCCGACCTTTGGAGAAAACTTGGACTAAGCGGTCGGTACTGTCGACAATCGCTAGAACGTTCGATCCTAACGGATGGATCGCCCGGTTACGTTCATGGCGAAGTGCTTTTACAAAGGTTGTGGCTAGCCAACTTAGGATGGGACGACCAACTCTCCGGAGAGTTGTTGAAGGATTGGCTCAAGTTTGTGACCACCTACCAGGGATCGTGCACATCGCGATACCCCGCAAGTTAGTCCCATCGGTGGGATGTAAGGCTACCCTACATGGGTTTTGTGACGCCTCGGAGCGAGGGTACGCGGCAGCTGTATACCTTCGGACAGCAAGTTCAACGGGAACTGTGCACGTGCGTCTGGTTATGGCCAAAAGTAAGGTGGCACCAGTCAGAACTAGATGGACCATCCCCAAATTGGAATTGGCAGGGCAGCTCTTCTGCGCGCTTGCTAAATCATGTAACCTGCAATCTGCGTGGTACCATCAACTTGGATGAAACGGTGTACGCGTGGACTGACAGTCGGATAGTTCTGTGCTGGTTGCAGACGTCGGTACATACACTTGAGGTTTTCGTGGCAAATCGGGTGTCACAGATTACGGGGTCGGAAACTCCGTTAGTGTGGAGGCACGTACCGGGAGAATGGAACCTAGCGGACTGCGCTTCGCGCGGGTGCAGGGCACCTGATTTGGTGAGTCACCCACTGTGGTGGGGACCTCAATGGCTAACTGAGTCGCCACAGGAATGGCCATTCAACGAGTGCAGGGCGCCGCTTGGGCCACCTGATCGAGGTTTGCGAGTGAACGTGGGGCAACTCGTACCGAAGCCTAACCCAGCTTTCTTGCTGGAACGGTATAGCTCCCTCGACAAACTTCTTGGGGTGACAGGTTGGATCAAACGGTTCGTGAACAACTGCAGGAAGCCTCAAGCAGAACGAACTTTGTCCTCCTGCGGAACGGAATGCGGCTCTACGCTCATTAGTTAGAGTCGTCCAGGCGGAACATTTTGAAGAGAGAGGTCAGGCTGCTCAGGGATGGACGTGGAAAGCTGAAGGAGGAATTGTGCGCCTCAACCCATTCCTGGATGAGCAAGGTATGCTCAGGGTTGGAGGCAGACTTCGGAACGCTAGCCTGCCCTTTTCGGCTCGGCATCCACTGTTACTTCCAAAGGGGACCCTTAGTTGAGCTCTTAGTCAGGGATCGTCATGAGAAAAACTCGCACGCGGGCTGTAATGCGCTATTGGCCATTCTACAGCGCGAGTTTTGGATCTTATCGGGACGACGAACGGTACGTAGCGTTGTGTTTAGGTGCTTGCCTTGTTACCGCTTGAAGGCAGCCACAATGCAGCCACAGATGGGAAATCTTCCACCGGACCGGGTGACGGAGGCCTGGACGTTTGCAGGTGTGGGAACGGATTTCGCAGGCCCTTTCATGGTAAAGGCATCACGCCTACGGAACGCAAAGTCTATCAAGGCGTACTTGTGCGTGTTCGTGTGCCTAGCCACCAAGGCCGTCCACTTGGAGCTCGTGGCCGACCTTTCTACGGAGGCCCGCGCTGGAGAGATTTACGTCGCGACGAGGGCGACCAGCGCTGATCAGGTCGGATTGTGGTACCAACTTTAAGGTGCTGATCGGTGTATGAAGGAAATTGTAACGTTCTAAGGAGAACGAAGAAGCCATCAGCACGGGCCTCTCCCGTCAGGGCATTGCCTGGGTGTTCGATCCACCAGCGTGCCCTCACTGGGGTGGTATTTTTGAAGCGGTTGTAAAGTCCGCTAAGACGCATTTGTTGCGCGTTGTAGGGTTAACAATTTTGACTTTCGAGGAGCTGGCGACCGTGTTTTGTAAAATTGAGGCTGTACTCAATTCGCGTCCTTTGTGTCCGCTCAGCTCAGACCCAAATGATTTAGAGGCCCTGACGCCAGGGCATTTCTTAATTGGCCGCCCACTTAACGCCTTGCCGGAATATCCCTATACGGAGGTGAATAGCAATCGTTTGTCGCGTTATCAGTTGTTGCAGCAAATGACTCAAAACTTTTGGAAGCGTTGGTCGCTTGAGTACTTGCACATTCTGCAGCAACGCCTTAAGTGGACGGACAGGACTGAACCCCCCTGCATTGGGGATCTCGTTCTGGTTAAGGATGCCAACCTACCGCCACTGCGTTGGCGCCGGGGGCGCATTCTCAACCTGTTTCCGGGTAGTGATGGCACTCCTCGAGTTGCAGAAGTTCAGGTGGGGATTCAGTTCTTAAGCGAGCAGTAGCTACATTATCACGCCTGCCATGCATAGAGCGGACCGATGGGTCGGTCCGGGGCGGGTGAATGTTTAGTTTCGTATAAAATGGGCGCGCGGCGCTGGCAACACTGTTCGTCATTGTCTCGTCCTGTGCCGTGCGCTCGCATCGTTGATGCGAATTTTAATTATAAATGGTGTAATTTAGTGTGCTTTCGGTTTTCTCGTGTGGTTTTCCTGTTCGGTGGGAAGTGAACCAAGTGGATTTGGTTCCGGCGCTTTGATTGAGAGTCACGCGGCCGCTGGCAAAATATAACCTCACTTTTCGTTCGCTCGCGTCGTGGCTGCCGATAGCTACATATTTTTAATTGTTTTCTTGATTGAGGCCAACGGGGCCGATTTCTCATTCGGAGAAATCTTTTAGTCATTTTGTGTTAAAAACATTATTTGATGTCGAACTATGAACAATAGTGAACCCAAGTGCTTGTGAAAACTAAGCTGTGAATCTGCGACTGATTGACGGGACGGAGTGCCACACGAGCTGGTGTCCGGGTGCAGTAAGTCTAGTACCTAAATTCCAATCCAAAATGTCTTCCTCCAAAACCTGATACCTTTTTTCCTGTCAAAAACTAGACTTACAAGGAAACGGCGGCGTCATGGTTCGCACGGTAAGCAATTCGCTGCTAGGCCCTGTTTAAGTAGACTTTGGAAACAAGAACTTCTCGGCCGGAAACTTTCCGGAACAAAATTCTCTCATTAAATTTATTTTATTTAGCTATAGTAAAGAGCACTACGAATCGTAGTCAAATGTTGTTCCGAGGCTGATCGACCATTTAGTTTTAGATTTTAAGATAACTTTAATTTGCTTCCACTGCGCTAAGATCAGCTTCGGAATCAAACAAATTAAAAAGAAATATCTGTAGAAAAGAAAAATTATTACTGAAATTATTAGAGCTACATATAAAAATAAAGTCCATAAACTAATGTTGTTATTGATAATGGTAGAATTGTCTTTCCCGTCGTTATCACACGACTCACGTTCAGCACTATACTTTACACAGTTTAGGATTTCTTTGACGTCACTAAAGTCTATTCCACGAAGGTCCAACTGCTTGGCTTCCTTGAACACCTCTCGCGTGAATTCTGGCATCTGGATTGGCGGTAGATATGTCTCCATTGATGATCCATTGGTCGCTGCTCCGATAGTGATGTTCCCTACGATCGTTTCGCAGTTAGGTATAGGTGATAGTATATGTGTACCGCGTAACATCTGCTTCCTTGTCTCATCGCTGCAGTTTTCCGTCACGGTGATGTCATCTCTGGAGTAGAGTAGCCAATAGTCATCTGAAAGCTTTAGTATCATAGTCTTCTCCATTACAACTGGGTTCTGGTGACATAAAGACAGATTATTCTTTAATAGCATAAGTTGTTCAATACATGACTCGGTGTGATATTGTATGATGGAGTCCTCTAGACACAGGAACTTCTTGTTGTCAATCGCCTGGCAGGAACTTGCTACGGACCTGTATTTCAATCGATTCACCAAAAGGTAAGGGAATTTAGGAACTATGATATAGGTTTTATTTTGGATAGGATTATATATGGGTATAGGAATAACTTTATAATATAAATAGGTATATTCTTCTATTAATGGTATTTCTAATATAAAAACTAAGGTTGTGTTATTCATATAAGATTTTAAAATAATATTTTTCTCTAGTTTTATTAAGTTATTTAATGTTACAGGATAAATTAGTCTAGCGTGTCTTTCTATAGTTTTTAGAATATTAAAAAGTTCTGTTGAATTAATTACTGACTGGTGCAAAGTATAAATTTTACTGAAAGCCATTGCTGTCTCAATTTCTTGAATTATGCTATAAATGGTTCGAAAGTTATTTAAAATCTGATTCAAACTATTCGTTATTGACATTAAATGTGAAGTGTTATACTCCTGTTTAAAAAGTGTATCTATTTGCGTTGTTTTGTGGCGTAAATGTAACACATTAAAGTTAATATCATCTGATATATTTACAAGTTTGTCAAAAGCTTTTTGCATTAGGGAAATTCTTCGTTCAATCGAATGTTCCTTTGAGCCTAAACTACTTATTTCCTTATCGTACTTAACAGCGTCTTCATTATCTAAGTTGCCTGAAATTACCTTTACTAATGAGCCCAATGGGTTTAGAAGACCTCTTTTAACTCTTACGGTTGGTAAAATTTGGTGCAATCTGTCTTTAGTTAATTCTAAGAACGACTCTATTTGTACTTCTAATCCCAAAAGTTCACGACGTGCTTCTGAATTTTTACTTACAATATTTTTTAACCTAGAATATTCATCTATATTACTATTTAACCGTATACTTAAAGTATGTAAATCTAATGTCTTAAACACTCTCCACTCACTACTCTTCACCACTGCTGAGCCCATCCTCATTGGAGCTATTCCTGGATTCTGCTCGAGATTCTGAACGTTCAGACTGAGCCCCTGCCCCGCTTGGGCCAGCAACAGCATCCACCACATCCACCACCTGTGGAGGTCGTTTTACATTTCTGAGTGCTACACGAGTATTTCTTTTATTTAACTGTACAGGCACTATATTCCTACTAGGCTTATCTATTACTTTTGCCTTCTCATATTTAGGTAACTCCTTAGCTTTCCTTGTCCTAGTGGTTTTCATAAAGATTTCGTCATTTGGTTTTACTTCAGGTGGAATTTCACCTCCCTTTTTCTCTCTAACTTTGACTTTATCTTCCTTTAATTTATCTGACACATACTCGTAAAGGACTTTAAGACGTTTCCTATGATCCTGGACTAATTTTTGTAATAAATTACGTTCCCTGTCTGTATCAAACACGTTTCCTAACTCTGTTTGTCCAAAGGCAATCTCGAATGGAGTGAAATCTGTTGCAGAATGTATGGTATTATTATAGCCCATGATGACATATGTCATAACCGATGCTGCATCCTGATCAGTTTTAGGATACCTAGCCAACCTATACATTTCTATTATAGTGCTATGGAATCGCTCTACAACAGCCATTGAATTAGGATTGTTAGGTGTACCAATATGAACTTCTACCTTATGCATTGCCAGAAGTACCTTTAACAGCTGGTTATTGAACTCTGCCCCCGAGTCACAGTTAATTTTCTTTGGAAGACCATACATGCTGAAATATTTTATCAAGGCTCGTAATACTTCCGGTGTGCTTCTGTTAGGAATATCTATAGCTTGTCCTAATTTACTAAAGGCATCTACAAGCGTCAGGTAGTATTTACCTTCAATAAAAAGTAAGTCCATGAAAATTTCCTGAAAAGGGGAACTTTGTGTTTGAGTTAACTGAATCTGCGGTTTAATGGGCTTACGGTCGTATTTCATTTTCCTACATTTTTCACAACTATTTATGACCGCTGAAATCGTTTCTTTCATGTTCGGCCACCAGTAATGTCTCTTAAGCTTTGTCATAGTTTCCCTAATTCCTCTGTGACACGTCTTTCCTTCATGATATTTCAATATGACATCCCTTTGATCTTCTTCCGAATCTGTTAAATTAACCACCCGTTCCGTACATTCCATTAAATTGACACTACCCTTTTTATACAACTTAGTAACAACCATTGAAAAAATTTTGCGAAAGGAAGGGTCTTCAAAGTAAATAAAATACTTGTGTTTAAAATCTACATACTCCTTCAAAAGATCCTTTACTAGTTGCTCATTATTACTTAAAGGCATGTGAACTTCTAGAATTCTTTGTTTGTTGTTAGACAAGTCCTTGACAGTTGAATGAGGTCTAGACCATGTGTATACCAATATTTGTTTTGGTTTGGTATCAATGGCCTCGTTTAAAATGGGTATACCTTCATGTTCCCTATTAGAGATTGGATGGGCTGTAGCACCATCGTCTGACTCCGAAAGCTCATCGACTTCCATTTCTTGGTCAATAGGCCTTGTGTCGTTTTCTAGTTCCCTCACAATTTCCCTAACTCTCTCATCATTGTCGTCTATATTTACTATCATTGACTCTATATCGTCTGTTTAGTTTTCGTATAAAATGGGCGCGCGGTGCTGGCAACACTGCTCTGTCATCTTGTCACGTCCTCTGCCGTCGCCCGCATCGTGGATGCGAAGTTTAATTATAAATAAGTAATTTAGTGTGCTTTCGGTTTTCTCGTGTGGTTTCCCTGTTCGGTGGGGAAGTGAACCAAGTGATTTTGGTTCCGGCTTTTGATTGAGGCCAACGTGGTCGCCGGTAACATAACCTCACTTTGAGTCGTCGCTCGCGTCGCGGCTGCCGATAGCGATATATTTTGTGTTTTCTTGGGGCCAACAGGGCCGATTCCTCATTCGGAGGAATCTTTAGTTGTTTTTGTGTTGAAAACATTGTTGATGTCGAACTGTGAACTGGTGAATGGTGGAGTGATGAACTGAGGTGAAGCCAAAACTGTCGGAGGGACGGAGTGCCACACGAGCTGGTGCCCGGGTGCAGTAAGTCTAGTACCTAAGTCCCAATCCAAAAGTCTTCCTCAAACCTGATACCTATTTTTCCTGTCAAAAACTAGACTTACAAGGAAACGACGGCGTCATCGTTCGCTCGGTAAGCAATTCGTTGCTGGGCCCTGTTTAAGTAGATTTTGGAAACAAGAATTTCTCGGCCGGAAACTTTCCGGAGCAAATTCTCTCATTAAATTTATTTTATTTAGCTATAGTAAAGAGCACTACGAATCGTAGTCAAAGGTTGTCCGAGGCTGATCGACCATTTAGTTTTAGATTTTAAGATAACTTTAATTTGCTTCCACTGCGCTAAGATCAGCTTCGGAATCAAACATTTTTTTGTAGCAGAGCGTGGTTGCTTTATTGCAACATAGTTAGCCGTAATTTAGTATTAAGCGTGTTTTTTATATTACCCACATATTTTATTAATTTTGAAAATATTGTTTCGGTTTTTGTGACTGTATTGTTTGCCTAGTGACGGTACCTTATCGGTAAGGTCTAGGCCAGTCAACTAACATTTATTGGTATTTGTTTATTGGTTTTCGTTTTATTAAGTCGAGTGTGTAAAAGTTGGTACCATGGCTCCCTCGATCGCCAGGTATAAGGCTGCTATAAAGACAGAATTAAGGTGGTTTACTACCACAGCGGCAATGATCGGCCGCGAGGACCGGGAGGACGCGCTCTTGAAAAGTGCACTACAGGCAGATGAACGGGTTCGGGTTGTGTCGGAACACCTCACAGAGTGCCTCATGCTCCTTGAGGAAGCTCCTAACCCTGAAGATAAGGAGCTGGTTGAGGGCGATGTAAGCCTGTGCTTGGAGCTGGCACAGGACATTGCGCAGGCAGCTGCGTTCATATCTAGCGACGTGACGGAAAGGAAAAGCCATTCCGTGGTGGGGGGACAAGGATTACAGGTGCCTCTTCCGCCTGTTACGGTTCCAGTCTTTGCAGGCGATTACGCCGACTGGCCGGCGTTTGAGGACCTGTATAGCAGTGTGGTCCACACACGGACGGACATAACGCCGGCGTACAAGATGGCTCAGCTGATGTCCAGGCTACATGGAGAGCCTCATGAATTGCTGACGCATTTGGCTGTCTCGGATAGCAATTATGAGGTGGCGTGGAAGATCCTTACCGACCGGTATCGAAACAAGCGCCTGATTGTAGACAGGCTGTTAGACCAGTGGCTGTCAATACCAACCATAACGCGAGTACGGACCTCCGCGAGAAAATCTTCCACCCAGTCAGTGTCGCGGTCAGCGCTAGAGCGACAGGGTTTGCCAGTGGCGGGCTACGGTTATATCTTGGTCCACACGGTGCTTCGCCGCCTGCCGAGCGAAATGGTCGCTCGATTCGAGCAGCTCCATGGGGCAAGTCCTCGGACCACCTCCCGACCTACGAGGATCTGAAGTCGTTCCTCGAGGCCGAAAGCAGAGTGGACGTCCAGGCTGGTGAAGCCCCTCGCAAGAGACCTCTGCCCCTCGCCACGGAACGGCCGGGTGCACCGGCGCGAGGAGGCAACAGTGGAACCCAAGCGGTACAATATCGCATTGGAATCGGGTGTGCCTACTGCAGGAGACAGGCCACAGGGTAACGGCGTGTCAGGAGTTTGCTGCGCAGCGGATTCAGAGGAGACGGGGTGTGGCACAGCAGAGGCGTTGGTGTTTTCGGTGCCTGGGGCCGCATCAGGTGCGAGTGCCCTTCAAGCACCAACTGTAGGTACTGCCAGGGTGCACATCATCCGCTCTGCGCATGATCGCTCCGGAGGCGCCGGGGCAGCGCTGGAACGGATCAGCGAAGGAGCCTGCCCACCAAGGGAGGCAACGCTCCCCACCCCCTCAGGAGCCCACCTCCGCATCGGTCACAGGGACAGGCAGGGACGTCAACAGACGGAGCCCTTACAAGGACGTGGGGACGATCTCCACCACGGCAGCAGGTGCCGGATTGGGGAAGAGCGGCACAGGAACGTGGCCCAGGACACCCATCCCAGGTACGGGATTCAACGGGCGGGTGTCAGGGGAGCACTAGGCAGCCACCAGGGTACATGCAGTATTCTGCGGGCTTGAGCCACCTGGTTGGGTCTCAAGACCCACGCATGCCTCCGCCTATGCCTGAGTACCCGCGGCTACAGGCGCAACCTCGGTACGGACGTTTGCCGTCGGGGTACTATAGAACTCCAGCCATGGCCTTTATGGGCAGACCTCCCTACCAGCAGGAGTGGGACCCATACACAGGTTTGGGTAGTGAGGATACCCCGCGGGACTCAGCTCCGCCGCGTTTAGATTCCCGCTAGGTAATCGCCGCCTACTCATCAGCTTCGGCTCCCCGTCCAATCACGGTACTTTTGCCAACGGCTAAGATTTGGGTATGGGGATACGGTGGCCGGACCATTCAAGTAAGAGCCCTACTGGATACAGGGGCTCAGGGATGTGTATCGAGTAAGCTGGTGAGTAGGCTAGGCCTAAATGTACGGCAGCAAGTGAGGATGAAGCTGTAGGCATCAGGGCCTAAATGTGCCTGACATTCGGGGTCAGACGAACTTTGAGTTCGCATTAGGTAGCACATGTACAGGGTCAGCTATCAAGTCTCAGCCGTGGTGCTGGATGAAGTGGTTGGGAAACTCCCTCAGGTTAGGTTACCACCAACGGTACGAGGGTTAACCACAGGGTTGGAGTTAGCTGATCCTGATTTTGATACTCCTGGTACGGTGGACGTACTTCTCGGGTCAGACGTCCTCGGGAGATTATGGTGCGGTAGGAAGAAGGTACTCCAGGAAACTGGTTTGGTGGCCGTAGATACCACAGGGGTATGTTGTTTTCGGCCCAGTTTGGAGACCTCAGGACCTACCAGAAGGGGATCCGTCCTCTATGGTAGTGTGCTGTCAGAGGTGCTGCAGAGGTTTTGGGAGTCTGAAGAGCCGCCCACGAAGGACGGAAGCCAGAGGATGACGAGTGCGAGTTGTTCTATCAATACAACACTGCGAGATGCCCGTCAGGCAGATTCGTGACCAGGCTACCTTTTCTCCCAAACCGCCCCGCTTTAGGTAGTTCGCGACAGCTCGCGGAACGGAGACTACTCGGAATGGAGCGGAAGATGAGGCGAGACCCACTTCGGCAGAAGTATATAGAATTCATGCGGGAATATATTCAATTGGGCCACATGTCGGTGTCAGCCTGGATTGGAGGTGTGTCGAGCATTATTACATTCCACACCTGGCTGTCTTGAAGTCACCTGAGGCGAAAATACGGGTGGTGTTTGACGGTTCTGCTCCTACCTCGAATGGTGTGTCTGTGAACCAATGTTTGCACGCGGGTCCTAAATTGAACCGGGACATTGTGGACATTCTCACAGACTTTCGGTTACACCAGGTAGCGTTCGTCGCAGACGTCAAAATGATGTTTCGCCAAACCATGATACATCCGGATGACCGTCGGTATCAGCTGATTTTGTGGCGTGAGAGCCCAGATGAGCCGATGGTCACATACGAACTTAACACGGTGACGTATGGACTTAAGCCAAGTCCGTATTTGGCAGTACGTACGCTGCGAGTTGGCCGCACAGGAAAGGGTAAGATATCCTCGAGCCGCAGCAGTACTGGATCGCGACGTCTACGTGGACGATATCTGCACGGGTGCTGATAGCGTGGAGCAGGCGCTAATTCTACGAGACGAGTTGATCGCGATCATGGGTTCAGGAGGTTACGAGTTGCGGAAATGGTTGTCCAGTTGCCCAGAGTTCCATCAGGACCCGCACCTCTTTGAGAACCCGGACAATCCAAACACGTTGGGCATCCTCGGGGTGCAATATAGGCCAACGCATGACGTATTCACGTACAAGATCGAGCCCGACCTTTTGGAGAAAACTTGGACTAAGCGGTCGGTACTGTCGACAATCGCTAGAACGTTCGATCCTAGCGGATGGATCGCCCCGGTTACGTTCATGGCGAAGTGCTTTTTACAAAGGTTGTGGCTAGCCAACTTAGGATGGGACGACCAACTCTCCGGAGAGTTGTTGAAGGATTGGCTCAAGTTGTGACCACCTTACCAGGGATTGTGCACATCGCGATAGTTAGTCCCATCGGTGGGATGTAAGGCTACCCTACATGGGTTTTGTGACGCCTCGGGCGAGGGTACGCGGCAGCTGTATACCTTCGGACAGCAAGTTCAACGGGAACTGTGCACGTGCGTCTGGTTATGGCCAAAAGTAAGGTGGCACCAGTCAGAACTAGATGGACCATCCCCAAATTGGAATTGGCAGGGCAGCTCTTCTAGCGCGCTTGCTAAATCATGTAACCTGCAATCTGCGTGGTACCATCAACTTGGATGAAACGGTGTACGCGTGGACTGACAGTCGGATAGTTCTGTGCTGGTTGCAGACGTCGGTACATACACTTGAGGTTTTCGTGGCAAATCGGGTGTCACAGATTACGGGGTCGGAAACTCCGTTAGTGTGGAGGCACGTACCGGGAGAATGGAACCCAGCGGACTGCGCTTCGCGCGGGTGCAGGGCACCTGATTTGGTGAGTCACCCACTGTGGTGGGGACCTCAATGGCTGACTGAATCGCCGCAGGAATGGCCATTCAACGAGTGCAGGGCGCCGCTTGGGCCACCTGATCGAGGTTTGCGAGTGAACGTGGGGCAACTCGTACCGAAGCCTAACCCAGCTTTCTTGCTGGAACGGTATAGCTCCTCGACAAACTTCTTGGGGTGACAGGTTGGATCAAACGGTTCGTGAACAACTGCAGGAAGCCTCAAGCAGAACGGAACTTTACACCTGTCCTCTCGCCTGCGGAACGGAATGCGGCTCTACGCTCATTAGTTAGAGTCGTCCAGGCGGAACATTTTGAAGAGGAGGTCAGGCTGCTCAGGGATGGACGTGGAAAGCTGAAGGGAGGTTGTGCGCCTCAACCCATTCCTGGATGAGCAAGGTATGCTCAGGGTTGGAGGCAGACTTCGGAACGCTAGCCTGCCCTTTTCGGCTCGGCATCCACTGTTACTTCAAAAGGGGACCCTTAGTTGAGCTCTTAGTCAGGGATCGTCATGAGAAAAACTCGCACGCGGGCTGTAATGCGCTATTGGCCATTCTACAGCGCGAGTTTTGGATCTTATCGGGACGACGAACGGTACGTAGCGTTGTGTTTAGGTGCTTGCCTTGTTACCGCTTGAAGGCAGCCACAATGCAGCCACAAATGGGAGATCTTCCTCCGGACCGGGTGACGGAG
This sequence comes from Phthorimaea operculella, assembly GCA_024500475.1. Taxonomy (NCBI): domain Eukaryota; kingdom Metazoa; phylum Arthropoda; class Insecta; order Lepidoptera; family Gelechiidae; genus Phthorimaea; species Phthorimaea operculella. Next base: position 6,396 of record JANFCV010000151.1, on the reverse strand, counting down.
GCCTGGACGTTTGCAGGTGTGGGAACGGATTTCGCAGGCCCTTTCATGGTAAAGGCATCACGCCTACGGAACGCAAAGTCTATCAAGGCGTACTTGTGCGTGTTCGTGTGCCTAGCCACCAAGGCCGTCCACTTGGAGCTCGTGGCCGACCTTTCTACGGAGGCCTTTTGGCAGCGCTGGAGAGATTTACGTCGCGACGAGGGCGACCAGCGCTGATCAGGTCGGATTGTGGTACCAACTTTAAGGGTGCTGATCGGTGTATGAAAGAAATTGTAACGTTCTTACGGGAGAACGAAGAAGCCATCAGCACGGGCCTCTCCCGTCAGGGCATTACCTGGGTGTTCGATCCACCAGCGTGCCCTCACTGGGGTGGTATTTTTGAAGCGGTTGTAAAGTCCGCTAAGACGCATTTGTTGCGCGTTGTAGGGTTAACAATTTTGACTTTCGAGGAGCTGGCGACCGTGTTTTGTAAAATTGAGGCTGTACTCAATTCGCGTCCTTTGTGTCCGCTCAGCTCAGACCCAAATGATTTAGAGGCCACGCCAGGGCATTTCTTAATGGCCGCCCACTTAACGCCTTGCCGGAATATCCCTATACGGAGGTGAATAGCAATCGTTTGTCGCGTTATCAGTTGTTGCAGCAAATGACTCAAAACTTTTGGAAGCGTTGGTCGAGAGAACTTGCACATTCTGCAGCAACGCCTTAAGTGGACGGACAGGACTGAACCCCTGCATTGGGGATCTCGTTCTGGTTAAGGATGCCAACCTACCGCCACTGCGTTGGCGCCGGGGCGCATTCTCAACCTGTTTCCGGGTAGTGATGGCACTCCTCGAGTTGCAGAAGTTCAGGTGGGGATTCAGTCCTTAAGCGAGCAGTAGCTACTTTATCACGCCTGCCATGCAGAGCGGACCGATGGGTCGGTCCGGGGCGGGTGAATGTTTAGTTTTCGTATAAAATGGGCGCGCGGTGCTGGCAACACTGCTCTGTCATCTTGTCACGTCCTCTGCCGTCGCCCGCATCGTGGATGCGAAGTTTAATTATAAATAAGTAATTTAGTGTGCTTTCGGTTTTCTCGTGTGTTTTCCTGTTCGGTGGGGAAGTGAACCAAGTGATTTTTGGTTCCGGCTTTTTGATTGAGGCCAACGTGGTCGCCGGTAACATAACCTCACTTTGAGTCGTCGCTCGCGTCGCGGCTGCCGATAGCCATATATTTTTGATTGTTTTCTTGATTGGGGCCAACGGGGCCGATTCCTCATTCGGAGAGGAATCTTTAGTTGTTTTGTGTTGAAAACATTGTTGATGTCGAACTGTGAACTGGTGAATGGTGGAGTGATGAGGTGGCCAAAACTGTCGGAGGGACGGAGTGCCACGAGCTGGTGCCCGGTGCAGTAAGTCTAGTACCTAAGTCCCAATCCAAAAGTCTTCCTCAAACCTGATACCTATTTTTCCTGTCAAAAACTAGACTTACAAGGAAACGACGGCGTCATCGTTCGCTCGGTAAGCAATTCGTTGCTGGGCCCTGTTTAAGTAGATTTTGGAAACAAGAATTTCTCGGCCGGAAACTTTCCGGAGCAGAATTCTCTCATTAAATTTATTTTATTTAGCTATAGTAAAGAGCACTACGAATCGTAGTCAAATGTTGTTCCGAGGCTGATCGACCATTTAGTTTTAGATTTTAAGATAACTTTAATTTGCTTCCACTGCGCTAAGATCAGCTTCGGAATCAAACATCGTCGTTAAATGCATTCACTCTAATTCGAGATAATGCATCGGCGTTAGTATTTTGGGAACCTTTCTTATAACGTGTCTCATAATCAAACTCCTGTAAACGTAGTCTCCATCGACTGAGTTTAGTGTTGGGTTCTTTTAGAGAATCTAACCATGCCAAAGGTTGATGGTCTGTAAATATAGTGAATTTATTGCCGTAAAGGTATGGTCTGAAGTACTTTACAGCCCAAACCACAGCTAAAAGCTCCTTCTCTATGGTGCTGTATCTAGCTTCAGTATCTGACAAGGTGCGACTGGCATATGCCACAGGTCTATCTGAACCTATCGGACCTTGTGACAAGACGGCTCCCAGGGCAAAATTTGATGCATCAGTGGTAAGCACAAACGGTCTCGAGAAGTCCGGATACTGAAGGATAGGAGCATTAGTTAAAAGTTTCTTTAAAGTTTCAAAACTGTTCCTATATTCGTCATTAATTACAATTTTCTGACCCTTTTTTAAGCATTTTGTGAGCGGTCTAGCTATCTTAGCAAAATCTCTTATAAACTTCCTATAATATCCAGCCAAACCCAAGAAACTTTTGATTTCTGTTACGGTTTTGGGTATTGGATATTTTAGTATCGCGTCAATTTTATCAGTGTTGGGTTTCAGACCCTCACTGGTTATAGTGTTAAGGTACAACACTTCTTTACGTAAGAAGTGGGATTTGTCAAGTTGTACCTTAAGGTTGGTTTCGCGAAATCTGTCAAAGACGGCTCTAAGTTTCTGAATATGCTCCTGAAGACTTTTTGAAAATATGATGACGTCGTCTAAGTAGACAAGGCAATGTATTCCTTGGAGTCCTCTTAGTACATTGTCCATTGTCCTTTGGAATGTGGCAGGAGCCGTTTTGAGACCAAAAGGCATCCTGTTAAACTCATAGTGGCCAAATGGCGTGCTAAATGCAGTTTTTGGTCTGTCAATCTTATCTACCTCGATTTGATGATACCCTTGCCAGATCCAGGGTTGTAAGTACATGCTGTTACCCAACATATCAAAAGATCGTTTATATTTGAGGGATACTTGTCATCGGTGGTGATATCATTTAGACGCCTATAATCCTACCACCACTTTTGTTTGCCAGCATCCATCTTCTTAGGCACCAAATGGACTGGGGACCTCAGGGTGAGTGGGACTCTCATGACGTACGTCATCCTTTGTCGTGTTACCCAGGTTCCTAGGCACCGGCACTCAGGGAACCGAGGTAACCTGCAGTGTGTTTCAGTAGCTAGGTAATGTAGTCTCATCTTTGAGTGCCTGTGGCCCCTGGGGCGTGGTGAGTAGGTGTGGGTAGAGTGTCCTGTGTGTAGGCGCCTAACAAGCCTGGTACCCTGACATGGCGGGAACCGTGGCAGGAAAAGATAGTAAATAAAAGAGAGGGCTTTTTTAACTACAGATAACCAAAGACCTCCTAGAACGGAAGAGGGCCTCAAAGGTAGCGCGTGGCACTCATAGGGTATCCTGTTGGCACTCGCTGGGCATCCGTGGAGCGTAGGGCGCAGAAGGACTGGTTCGGAGGACTTGAGTCTTCGGCGCGGAGACCACGACGTAATGCGCTTCGGCAGACATAGTTGCAGACTTGCTGTATTAGATTTTCTTGTCAGTATTCGTACTCTTGAGTATTTGCTGAAGTCTTCAGTGGCTGATCAAAAACTGTCCGGTTGGCAGCTGACGGGGCTTTATATAGCGCTAGGTGTTCGAGAATGTTCCAGTCTTCATTCTGATTTCGAATTTCAAAACCTTGAGATTTGTCAGTGGCCAGTCTTCCAGCAAGTTGCCAGTGTTGATGGTGGAGGTTTGTTGCCCTGATGATGTAGTGGTTTGTCCAGGCGACGAGGGCGGTCCGGTGGCTTCGGAGGGCTCGGAGGTCTCGTTTCCAGGAGGAGTGAAAGAGTGCCAGCGCGAGATAAATTTAGAATCAAGTACCAGGAGGTCAGAAATAGGAAAGAGGTAAAAGGCTATAGTATAATAACTTTTTAATAGAGAACTACGCGGCTCTATGAGATAGCCGTCAAAGGTGAGACGTTGACATTCTGTCAGTAGTAGTAAATAATCATGTCAACAAGGAAAACAATGAAAATATGAATAGATTTATCAGAAGAAAATACCGAAAATACGCGTAAAACGCTATACCTTTAACATTTTCTCCACCTGCCTCTTGATTTCCTCAGTTTGGGAAGGTGGTAGCCTATAAGCTCTAACATGTACTGGATCTTCGTGTTTTGTGCGAATTTGGTGTTTCACCTGATTAGTAAAGATAAAGGAATATCTTCGCAATAAAACACGTCTTTATACTCCCTACAAATGTTTTCTATAGCCTTTCTCTCTTCTTCTTGTGATCAATTTTAATTTTCCTAAATTGTCTGTAAGTAATTTTTCTACATTTTGACTTTCCGTAAAATTTACTCGGCTTTCTACATTACTATCATAAGGTTCTACTTTAAAAGGGGCAGTAATCGTCAATGTCTGCTCATCCTCAGTTAAGTTTTGTATGACTGTACTAGCATAACCGTCTCTACAGCTCACTAATGCTGAAGGCATCCTAACCCCTCTGTGAATTCTGAAAATTCAAAATTCCTTCTACAGCAAGTTAACGGGAAGTTTGACCCTTAACTCACTACGGGCGGCAAATCGAACGTCTCTCTCAAGTAACAGTATTAGATAACTTTGGTGGATTATAAATCATCAGTATTTGTGTGGATTTTGTATAAAAGTGTCAGTATCAAAACAAACTTTGCCTCTCAGTAGTTTCATTAAATCGCTACCTATCAATCCATCGTACCTATCGTCCATTGTAAACATAAAACTTGTACTTAATATTTGATTTGAATATAGTCAGTAAAGTAATGGTGACGACTTCATATGCCTACTGCAGCGTAGAATACTGACAACTAAAGGGCTCGTAATGTTTAAACTGTTTGAAAAATAATCAGCTATTTTCGACTAACAAAACCTCGAGCTTCCCGTATCTATGAACACTGATTGCAAGTCTGGTATTTTTTTATGTGAGGTAAGTTTCGACGACAACATGTGCAGTTCAAAGTTATTCTCTCCACTCTCTGGGATTTGAGGCTCCTATGGAAAAATTTGCCACCTGCTCGTCACCTGAACATTGGTTACGACCAACTTCGTCTGAGTACGACCCTGACGACGAGTCACCTGAGTACGGCCCTGGCATTACTTCGTTATCAAAGTTATTATTATCAGTGTAATTCACTCGCCTCGAACTAGCGGTACGCATTGTTACATCAGTATTAGTACCGGACATATGACGCGGTTCGCTGTCCGCTCTTTGCTGACCATGCGGAATGCTCGCCCTACTAGTCTGTTGCCACTGATTATTATTAAATTAAATTAATTGTTTTGTCTGGAAATTTCTCATCTGGAAGGAATTGTTACGAGAAGTTACGATTATCATTATTGAAATCGAAATTACGTGGACTGGAATTATTGTTGTCTGAAGAAGAATTGTTGGAAGTGGACGGTGCTGGGTGCCTTTGCGAATTGTTTTGCCTTGAAAGATTTTCAGTATTATTTGACCTTTGGTTCCTTAAATTGTTGTTTTTAAAGTTATTTTTAAAATCATACACCGTTTGAAGTTTGTTCTTCAAAACGATTTTCAATGCATCTTCAGGTTTGTTTCGCAAACGCACCAACCTAACTAAATAAGCTGGTAAATGTACAAAACCTTACATTGAACGAAAATTTTTAATAAATGGTTCCTTTGCCTGACGTAAATTAGCATCCGTAATAGTATCACACAACTTCGAAAATAATACACTTTTAAATTGCTGAATTCTATGGCAAAAATCTACATAACTTTCTCCCCTGTTCATTTTCATTGATTCTAACTCCAAGGCAAGACATTCTTCACTTCTTGGATCGCCGAAATGTTGAGATAATAATGCTTTCAAATCCTCCCAAGTTTCAATTTGCTCTCTTTCCCCGACTAACTTTGCAGCTTCCCCAGCTAATCTACTAGTTATCACATGAAACAAGTAATAATTCTGCTTGTCATCCCCTTTAAAACTGCCCAAAATGTATTCACATTTTTTGAAAAATAATGACAGTCCCCTAGAATCCCCATCAAAAACTGGAATAATGTTTACTATCTCACTAGGCACTCTGTTAATACCTTCCATTTAAAACCTTTACTAAACAAACAAATGAACTCTAAACTTTGAAATAATCAATGTACTCATAGTAAAATGACCTATACGTCACACACAAGTATTAAACACAGAAATTGATGCGTAATAATACAAAAACAAAATATTAGAAGTTGATATGAAATAATATATATACATGAAAGAAATACGTATTTTATAGGTCGTAATAGACACAGAAGTCTATGTGTAATATTACATAAAATAATTATTTCATAGAAGTTGATACGAAATAACACCTATTGAATAAAATACGTATTACCAGCAAGAGGATTATAAGGAAAACTGAAAGGATGGTGAAAGATTTACTCACAGTCCAGCAGCTACTCCATGTCCTCTCGCAATGGAATATTGGCCTCTGTCAGTTGTTTCCCTCGAGTCTCCTTTCTTGATAAATTTGTTTGTTTGCGTAGGTTCTTCTTCTCTATTTAAACGTTGAAACGTACGTTGAACCGTCGTCAACAC